>CM055120.1:313626918-314216918 GCA_029206835.1 Rana muscosa
CATTTTCGTGAACAATTAATTGAGCTATAAAAATAAACAAAAGATTATAGGAATGTGGTGTGCATGCCATGTTTTAATATCACGTTCCATATTCTTTTATACAAAATGACATTTCAGTAATAATAATGGAGTAAAAGTGGCCCAGAAAAGAAACAGGCTTTAAAAATTGGTATTGTTCTCCTATTGGTCAGTGAAATGCCCCCTTTACATTAATATTCAGTGTAAAAGTACCCACTTAAATTGGTAGGTAATGGAAAAAGGCCCACCTTACATTGGTGGTCAAGTGAGAAAGCCCCACTTAAATAGGTAGTCAATGGAGAAAAGCCCCCTTGCATTGGTGGTCAATGGAGAAAGGCCCCCTTGCATCGGTGGTGGTCAATGGGGAAAGGGCTCCCTTGCGTCGTGATGGTCAATTGAGAATGGCTCCCTTGCGTTGGGGGTGGTCAATGGAGAAGGGCTTCCTTGCGCATGGCGGTGTATGGAGAAGGGCTCCCTTGTGTCGGTGGTGGTCAATGGAGAAGGGCTCCCTTGTGTCGGTGGTGGTCAATGGAGAAGGGCTCCCTTGCGTCGGTGGTGGTCAATAGAGAAGGGCTCCCTTGCGTCGGTGGTGGTCAATGGAGAAGGGCTCCCTTGCGTCGGTGGTGGTCAATGGAGAAGGGCTCCCTTGCGTCGGTGGTGGTCAATGGAGAAGGGCCCCTTTGCGTCGGTGGCGGTCAATGGAGAAGGGCCCCTTTGCGTCGGTGGCGGTCAATGGAGAAGGGCCCCTTTGCGTCGGTGACGGTCAATGGAGAAGGGCCCCTTTGCGTCGGTGACGGTCAATGGAGAAGGGCCCCTTTGCGTCGGTGACGGTCAATGGAGAAGGGCCCCTTTGCGTCGGTGACGGTCAATAGAGAAGGGCCCCTTTGCGTCGGTGACGGTCAATGGAGAAGGGCCCCTTTGCGTCGGTGACGGTCAATGGAGAAGGGCCCCTTTGCGTCGGTGACGGTCAATGGAGAAGGGCCCCTTTGCGTCGGTGACGGTCAATGGAGAAGGGCCCCTTTGCGTCGGTGACGGTCAATGGAGAAGGGCCCCTTTGCGTCGGTGACGGTCAATGGAGAAGGGCCCCTTTGCGTCGGTGACGGTCAATGGAGAAGGGCCCCTTTGCGTCGGTGACGGTCAATGGAGAAGGGCCCCTTTGCGTCGGTGACGGTCAATGGAGAAGGGCCCCTTTGCGTCGGTGACGGTCAATGGAGAAGGGCCCCTTTGCGTCGGTGACGGTCAATGGAGAAGGGCCCCTTTGCGTCGGTGACGGTCAATGGAGAAGGGCCCCTTTGCGTCGGTGACGGTCAATGGAGAAGGGCCCCTTTGCGTCGGTGACGGTCAATGGAGAAGGGCCCCTTTGCGTCGGTGACGGTCAATGGAGAAGGGCCCCTTTGCGTCGGTGACGGTCAATGGAGAAGGGCCCCTTTGCGTCGGTGACGGTCAATGGAGAAGGGCCCCTTTGCGTCGGTGACGGTCAATGGAGAAGGGCCCCTTTGCGTCGGTGACGGTCAATGGAGAAGGGCCCCTTTGCGTCGGTGACGGTCAATGGAGAAGGGCCCCTTTGCGTCGGTGACGGTCAATGGAGAAGGGCCCCTTTGCGTCGGTGACGGTCAATGGAGAAGGGCCCCTTTGCGTCGGTGACGGTCAATGGAGAAGGGCCCCTTTGCGTCGGTGACGGTCAATGGAGAAGGGCCCCTTTGCGTCGGTGACGGTCAATGGAGAAGGGCCCCTTTGCGTCGGTGACGGTCAATGGAGAAGGGCCCCTTTGCGTCGGTGACGGTCAATGGAGAAGGGCCCCTTTGCGTCGGTGACGGTCAATGGAGAAGGGCCCCTTTGCGTCGGTGACGGTCAATGGAGAAGGGCCCCTTTGCGTCGGTGACGGTCAATGGAGAAGGGCCCCTTTGCGTCGGTGACGGTCAATGGAGAAGGGCCCCTTTGCGTCGGTGACGGTCAATGGAGAAGGGCCCCTTTGCGTCGGTGACGGTCAATGGAGAAGGGCCCCTTTGCGTCGGTGACGGTCAATGGAGAAGGGCCCCTTTGCGTCGGTGACGGTCAATGGAGAAGGGCCCCTTTGCGTCGGTGACGGTCAATGGAGAAGGGCCCCTTTGCGTCGGTGACGGTCAATGGAGAAGGGCCCCTTTGCGTCGGTGACGGTCAATGGAGAAGGGCCCCTTTGCGTCGGTGACGGTCAATGGAGAAGGGCCCCTTTGCGTCGGTGACGGTCAATGGAGAAGGGCCCCTTTGCGTCGGTGACGGTCAATGGAGAAGGGCCCCTTTGCGTCGGTGACGGTCAATGGAGAAGGGCCCCTTTGCGTCGGTGACGGTCAATGGAGAAGGGCCCCTTTGCGTCGGTGACGGTCAATGGAGAAGGGCCCCTTTGCGTCGGTGACGGTCAATGGAGAAGGGCCCCTTTGCGTCGGTGACGGTCAATGGAGAAGGGCCCCTTTGCGTCGGTGACGGTCAATGGAGAAGGGCCCCTTTGCGTCGGTGACGGTCAATGGAGAAGGGCCCCTTTGCGTCGGTGACGGTCAATGGAGAAGGGCCCCTTTGCGTCGGTGACGGTCAATGGAGAAGGGCTTCCTTGCGTCGGTGGTCAATGGAGAAGGGCTCCCTTGTGTTGGTAGTGGTCAATGGAGAAGGGCCCCTTTGCGTCGGTGACGGTCAATGGAGAAGGGCCCCTTTGCGTCGGTGACGGTCAATGGAGAAGGGCCCCTTTGCGTCGGTGACGGTCAATGGAGAAGGGCTTCCTTGCGTCGGTGGTCAATGGAGAAGGGCTCCCTTGTGTTGGTAGTGGTCAATGGAGAAGGGCTCCCTTGTGTCGGTAGTGGTCAATGGAGAAGGGCCCCTATGCGTCGGTGACGGTCAATGGAGAAGGGCCCCTTTGCGTCGGTGACGGTCAATGGAGAAGGGCCCCTTTGCGTCGGTGACGGTCAATGGAGAAGGGCCCCTTTGCGTCGGTGACGGTCAATGGAGAAGGGCTTCCTTGCGTCGGTGGTCAATGGAGAAGGGCTCCCTTGTGTTGGTAGTGGTCAATGGAGAAGGGCTCCCTTGTGTCGGTAGTGGTCAATGGAGAAGGGCCCCTTTGCGTCGGTGACGGTCAATGGAGAAGGGCCCCTTTGCGTCGGTGACGGTCAATGGAGAAGGGCCCCTTTGCGTCGGTGACGGTCAATGGAGAAGGGCTTCCTTGCGTCGGTGGTCAATGGAGAAGGGCTCCCTTGTGTTGGTAGTGGTCAATGGAGAAGGGCCCCTTTGCGTCGGTGACGGTCAATGGAGAAGGGCCCCTTTGCGTCGGTGACGGTCAATGGAGAAGGGCCCCTTTGCGTCGGTGACGGTCAATGGAGAAGGGCCCCTTTGCGTCGGTGACGGTCAATGGAGAAGGGCCCCTTTGCGTCGGTGACGGTCAATGGAGAAGGGCCCCTTTGCGTCGGTGACGGTCAATGGAGAAGGGCCCCTTTGCGTCGGTGACGGTCAATGGAGAAGGGCCCCTTTGCGTCGGTGACGGTCAATGGAGAAGGGCCCCTTTGCGTCGGTGACGGTCAATGGAGAAGGGCCCCTTTGCGTCGGTGACGGTCAATGGAGAAGGGCCCCTTTGCGTCGGTGACGGTCAATGGAGAAGGGCCCCTTTGCGTCGGTGACGGTCAATGGAGAAGGGCCCCTTTGCGTCGGTGACGGTCAATGGAGAAGGGCCCCTTTGCGTCGGTGACGGTCAATGGAGAAGGGCCCCTTTGCGTCGGTGACGGTCAATGGAGAAGGGCCCCTTTGCGTCGGTGACGGTCAATGGAGAAGGGCCCCTTTGCGTCGGTGACGGTCAATGGAGAAGGGCCCCTTTGCGTCGGTGACGGTCAATGGAGAAGGGCCCCTTTGCGTCGGTGACGGTCAATGGAGAAGGGCCCCTTTGCGTCGGTGACGGTCAATGGAGAAGGGCCCCTTTGCGTCGGTGACGGTCAATGGAGAAGGGCCCCTTTGCGTCGGTGACGGTCAATGGAGAAGGGCCCCTTTGCGTCGGTGACGGTCAATGGAGAAGGGCCCCTTTGCGTCGGTGACGGTCAATGGAGAAGGGCTTCCTTGCGTCGGTGGTCAATGGAGAAGGGCTCCCTTGTGTTGGTAGTGGTCAATGGAGAAGGGCCCCTTTGCGTCGGTGACGGTCAATGGAGAAGGGCCCCTTTGCGTCGGTGACGGTCAATGGAGAAGGGCCCCTTTGCGTCGGTGACGGTCAATGGAGAAGGGCTTCCTTGCGTCGGTGGTCAATGGAGAAGGGCTCCCTTGTGTTGGTAGTGGTCAATGGAGAAGGGCTCCCTTGTGTCGGTAGTGGTCAATGGAGAAGGGCCCCTATGCGTCAGTGACAGTCAATGGAGAAGGGCCCCCTTGTTTCGGTGATGGTCATTGAGAGAAGAGCCCCTAGTTGGCAAAAAGAATGCCTTTTACGTTAGTGGGAAGAATACCCTCCCTTACAACTAAAAAGAACATTCGGGTCAATGATTACTTATCTGAAAGGCAGAAAATTCTCATTGCTCAAGTGACCTCAAGCCAACAATATCTAAAGAAGCCTAGAATGCTACAGAACCCTGGTTGAGAAAGTCTGTTGGGGACTATTGTAATTTTGATTTGGCCTCCCCTATGCAAACCCCATTCCTCTTTTTCGGAGACCCCTAACCTCTTGCGACATGCACCAACAATTTTCATCTTGCGTCATTCCTTGGTAAACATTTAATTGGTGTTATTTTTTATATTCTGGCCTTCAATTTTTTATGCTCCAAAGCAAATCATCAGAACCGTAATCCGATTATATAAATGGGAGCTTTGTTCGGCTGGTTGTGTACATTTTAATTTCCTACACCGACATTCTTTAGACTGAAAAGTTGATTTAGTGGAGCACTGTGACTAGTGAAAATGGTTGGCTGAAAATAAATTAGTTTAATTTTTAATTGCCTTGTCATTTACTGAAAACATTGTGATATATTTCTGCTGAAGGCTAGGTTTTGGTGGCCTAAATACATTTTTATAGTACTTATATCCCACTAAAGCATTGTTGACAGTCCCCCCCCCCCCCCCCCCTCTAGGGGTGGCCATTTTTGCCATGTGGTGGCCATATTAAAGCTTTTGGTCATACCAGGCCCAAGCAACTCCATGGGGAAAAAGTCAAACCACAGTTAATAAAATATGTAAGAATTAATTGGAGATGGAGTTGAGTGTTTCTGTTCTGGAGTTGACTGACGGTATGTTAATGACATATGGCGTTATATGCTAGGCCTGTGACCCAGTCTATTTAATCTCGCCATGCATTTTTTCAAGCTACTATCCATTAGCAGCTCTTATTAAATGGCCAACAGCTTTTTTGTCAGGCAAATCTAATCAGAACCTCTTTAGGATATTCTCTGCTGACTTTCTTGCAGCGCCTGAAATGAGAGAGACAGCCAGTAAATAATTGACGTGCTGTAGGTTATGTAGTTGCCTCTCGATCTATATCAAAGCTCTTCATGTGAGAATAGGACTTGTGCGCCATTTTTCCTCCTGTCCAGATGTGTCATTACTGAACGTTCCAAGTTCCGACATAGCAGAAGAATTTTATGTAATCTTCCCCAGTAGGACATTCTGTATCTGACGGAACTACCCTTGGTGCTCACAGCATCCAATCATATTTTTTCTTCCAAAAATGGGCGGGAGACTTGCTGCAATTAAAGAGGCACTCCAGTTGTTTAAAAAGGGGAAAAAATTAGCCGCTTCAAATGCTGTTGAATGTTAAAGCGGAGGTCCACCCTAAAAAAAAATTACATAAGGCTCCTAAAAATGTGAATTTTTTTTTTTACTTACCAGAAATGGCTGTTGCTAGGCAGTCTTCCTAATCTGCCACTTCCTATACCGCGGTTAGCTTCCTTCTCGTCGTCCTTGCATTGTCTTCTGAGGAATGGGGCATGCTGTCTTTTGGGACCTGTGTATGTCCCAGAAGACAGACGGCCATTCACAAAGCACCGCGCGACTCGCACATGCGCAGTAGGAAACGGGCAGTGAAGCCGCAAGGCTCCACTGCCTGTTTCCCTTAGTTCGAATGGCAGCGCCGGCACCCGATCCGATGGACGTATCGGCCTCGGGGGGCTGACATCGCGGGCACCCTGGACAGGTAAGTGTGCTTATTAAAAGTCAGCAGCTACACTGTTTGTAGCTGCTGACTTTAAAAAAATATATAAAATTTCAGCTGGAACACCGCTTTAAGAAACGGACACTCACCAGTCCAGGAGTGCAGTGCTGTCTTAATCCGGTGTTTTACAGCTGGTTCCTCACTGCACATGTGAGAGATCACGCTGCGCTGTCAGATTGGCCCTGCGGTCTCCTGGGGCACAGGACGTGGCTCAGGGGAGAAGGGTCAACCATTTGCCCATAATTGCCACCTAGGTGAGAATTACAGAACTGGGTACCTGTTAGAAAACGGTACCCACTCCCATACCCCCCCCCCCCCCAAAAAAAAAATCTAATATGCTGGAGAAGCAGGAAGTGTATGGCAGTATTTTCACTTTTTTATATGAAGGGTCCACTTTAATGCTTGCGAGTCTTTTACCTCCCCCAGCCAGTGATTGGACAGGAAAAGGAGAAGCAGCAGACTAATAGGCTCTGTCACTCTGCTCTCTCCTATGATCAGTGTGTTCATTGTTAGCACATGAGCACTTCCAGCACAACTAATTGGCTCCTTGTTCTGCTTCTCCCTCCTTCTGTGGGAGCCCTGCTGTACGAGAGGCTAATATTGAGTTACTTGTCCTACCTTTCAAAGCAAATAATACATTAAAAATGTAAAAAAAAAATATATACATTTTAGTTATGTATTAATTACAGCACTCGTTAATTGTGTCTTTTATATCTGCCTGGAGTTCAGCTTTAATTGATCTCCGGAGCTCTGTTAGAGGGAGTTCCCTCGGCTCCCATACTGCTTGGCCTGGGCACATTAATAAAGCATGCTGATTTGGTATGGTTAGTCGTGTTTTATAGGCATACTTTAAGCTGGATACCATTTATATAGAGATCCAGAGCCTTTCCAGAAACAGAAAAGGTATAAAAACGGGGGAAGCGCCCCTCGCTCCTGGGAAGTGTCCTGCTTACTTTTATATGGCATGCTATATTCCCAGAATAAATACGTTTTCTACATTTATAAACTAATAACCGTGTTCTCCTTGTTCCCTATTAAAAAAAAAAAGAAGAAAAATTGATCTGTAATCGCCGCTCAGATTTGAAACGTGTAACTTGTACATTGAGACTCTAACGTTCCCTCTGGGGACACTTTTCCCAGACTAAATAAGCATTACATAATGTTTTTCTTCCTACACAATTGATGCATTTTCAATAACTCTGAACGCTGAAGATTTTTACTCTTGCGAAAAACTTTTTTTTTTTTTTTACTAACAATTGCAAATTAATAGCAAAATGCTGATTCTGACATTTAAAAACGTGCATTAATGCAACCTGATAATTATGGCGCCAGCAATTAATCTTTCCAGCGGCATTAACTCTTAGCCCAGGTTTAAAGAAAGCAAAAACTTTTCCTACTTACCCCGGTCTGTACTTTTGCTGGGGGCTCCAGAGGTTTGCGGATGTGGCGTCGGATTGCAGGTGGACGAGCGTGGACTGCCTTGCTAGACTGGCCTTCTGACACGGAGGCACGAGGCCTCCTCACCCACAACCTCTGAAGTCTTGTACTATTGATTTTCTCTAAGCCCTCGGTGTAGGCCTTTCCCAGAACCTGACCGTGTACTGCAATTGTAAGTGGTATGCTTGTTTTCAGGAATACTAATGGCGTTCTGCCCTCCATGGATAAAAGCTGAGTAGAAAGATAAAGATGAATGCAAAGCAATGGAGTGGAATCCTTTCCATCTCAAAACCCACAATTGTAAAACATACATTTTATTTTTTTCGAGAGCAACTGATAGCCACACGGGGTGCAAAGGGCAGTACTGACATTTCGGGTTGCATTCTAGGTGCATCAAAGCTAATGGTGTGCAAAAGTCTTGAGGCTCGTTTTCAGAAAGCAGCCCATTCCATGCCGTAAAGTCTGCCACCTGTCAGCGTGCTGTAGCAAAGGACCCTTGCATTTTCTGTGGAAGCAGTGGTTTCTCTGCAAAGGTCCATCTGCACCCTTCTGAGTTAGACTTATAGCTATATACTCTAATCATCAAAATGTGCGCTTGCTAAAATTGGAGAGCTCTAGATTTGAGGCAGTGGGGGTGTGTCAGACCTCTTCAGGGAGATGACTGCTTCCAAGAGTGGACTGACCCTTTCTCTGTGTAACAGCAGTGGTCTCTGCAGAGGTCCATTATGCCCCCCACCAAGTTGGACCTAGAACTCTTCAATATAAAGAAAAATGTATGTTCCCTATAATTGGAGAGCTCTAGCTCAGTCTCATCAAGGGACATGTCAGACCTCTGCTTCCACAGGTGGACTGACTCTCTTGTGTGAAAGCGGCAGCCTCTCTGCAGAGGTCCAACATATCCCCTGCTTTTACAGACCTATAGCTTTCCAATCAACAAAACTTATACTTCCTATATTTGGAGAGCTCTATCTCTGACTCAGAGGGCATATCAGACCACTGTTTACATGGGTGGACTGACCCTTCCTCTGTGTGGAAGCAGTGGTCACTCTGCAGAGGTCTGAAACACCTCCTACGGAGTCAGACCTGTAGCTCTCCAGTTGAGAGAACTTGGCTCTGGCTCTGCAAGGGGCATGTCAGACCTATTCAGGGAGACCACTGCTTTCATAGGTAGACTGATCTATCAACAAGCAATCCACATCCAGAGCATGTCCTCTTTCAGGCTCTTTATATGTTATATTTGTGCCCCAATGTTTTTTTATTTTTAAAGATGTTATGCTATGCTGGATGAAGGCCAGGAATAACGGCTCTGTCATTCATTCCTAGCAGAGGCCATAGGGTGTATACACTAATAGGCAGCTTAGTTGGAGTTATTTTTGTTCTCTATTCCTTTCTTTGGAAGATGACCGACTTCCGCGATCCATTTTTGTGTATGTTGACAAGTCTACTGATGACGACACAGAAGGACCATGGAAGTGATTCATAGTTTTGGGAGGCTGTGGATATTTGGAAACAGGAATTGATAAGTCACAAGTCATTTCCGGGACGCTGATGGCTGGCATGCTCAGGATGAGCGCAGGAAGCGGTCCTTTTATACATCTCATTCTTAGAATGCCGCTTGAATCCTGAAACATCTGACCTGGCTTCTGTGCTAATTTGCATGTGTCTCACAAGTCAAGAATTTTGACACTTTCCATGGAATCAGTAATTTTTTGTTTCCTTTTTAATATTTTCTTTTCGGGATACTGCTATGGTTTCTCAGGAGGCAGGGCAGTGACACACAGAATTGCAGGATGTAAAAAATGTTGTCACCAGTCTCATACAATGATGCTGTATAACACAGCAGAATGAGTGGATCTATGCATTACTTTAGAGCTCTTTTGTCCGAAGTTGCCTGCCTTGTCATTGCACTTGGCAGTTTATTTTTCACTATTTATCATGAGTAACTTGTACTGCGTGTGTGTTGTTTTTTTAATTGATGCACATAGACTGGGGATTCAGGTTATCGAGGCCTGCCCTGATGTCGGAGGGAAGATCTGTGGCCTTCGGATCTTTTTCCTTTTCCCAGTCGGGGGGGGGGGGGGTGTGTTTGTCTTCGGGAGAGCCCACCGCCACTTGGAGGACTAGCTTTGGCAGGTCCTTAAGGAGTGGGGTCCAACTGGCTTTGAGTTAGGTAGATCATAGTGTCTTGCTCCTGTTAGGAGCCTTGCACCCTGGTGGGGGTTCAGGGTTTGAGGCCTTTCCTCTTTGAAGGTTTGGCCATTTGTGTACCCTCGTCTATCTTTTTTGTATGCTGTGATTTTACCGTTCACTTTTTTGTTCACAGGGGTTCAGCAAGCACTGCATAATGGAGCCCCCCCCCCATATTATACAGGATACTATAGTATTCAGCATACTAAGGCCGGCCATAGACTGTTCAAATCTGTGTGTTGGCAGGCTGAATGTACCAAGTTGATCAATCAACTTGGGTACAACCAGTCTGCCGGATTTTACATGTGATTATCGCTAGCGGCTGTTATAGTTGCTAGCAATAATCACTGTCTTTATGCTCTTCTGACGGTGAGGAAGGCTTTTCGTGGGAATTGTGTGAAATTCACACCATCTATGGCCTGCCTAAGGCCTTTTATGTACATTTATATGTTGATCAAACTGTCCCACAAAAAAAACTAGACTTTATCTCACTAGAGCTAAACCTGGGTTTGGTCAGAACTTATATTCAGAAGGAACCTGGCTAGAAGGTGTCACTCCCCTAGCCTCTTAGCTGCACATACACAAGGGGGGCTCATGATGTGGTTGACCTAATATGACTAAACCCAAGCTTATCCCTACTATGCACTTATATTTCAGTTGGAGAGAGCTTTGGTTCCTTTTCACCATTAGCTTTATGGTTATACTGTCTCATTGGGTCCCAAGCCCTACTCAATAGAAGTTATGGTTTCCACACCAATAAGCCATAACCTTATGACCATCCACCATAACCTATCAAGACATGGACTCCATTAGACCTCTCAAGCTTTGCTGTGGTATCTGGCACCAAGCTGTCGGTAGCAGATCCTTTAAGTCCTGTAAGTTATGAGTTGGGGCCTTCATGGATCGGACTTGTTTTTCCAGCACATCCCACAGATACTCAATTGAATTGAGATCTGGAGAATTTGGAGCCCAAGCCGGATACCTCAAGCTCGTTGTTGTCTCCCTAAAACCATTCTTGAATTCATCAGACCAGACCACCTTCTTCCATTGCTCCGTGGTCCAGTTCTGATGCTCACATGCCCATTTTAGGTGCGTTTTGTCTGTGGACACGGGTCAGCATGGGCACCCTGACCGGTCTGCGGCTACGCGCGCAGCTCCATGCGCAACAAACTGCGATGTTGTGTGTTGTTCTGACACCTTTCTATCAGTGCCGGCATTCACCTTTTTCACCAATTTTGAGCTGCAGTAGCTCTTCTATTGGAGAGAAAGAGATCACCGCTCCAGGTAAGTGCGATAGGCAATTAGTATCCTACCAGGAACCACGGGTGCTGGCAATGCTTTTGATGCCGAGAAAAAATAGAACATATGGACAGCCGCACTCCAAAAAAAACGTTGAGGTTGCCTTTTATTGAGTAAAAAACATGGAGCACTACAGGTCACAGCAAATGGTGGGGTACAGTTGACACGTTTCACACTACGGTCTAGTGCTTAGTCATGACTAAGCACTAGACCGTAGTGTGAAACGCGTCGGCTGTACCCCACCATTTGCTGTGACCTGTAGTGCTCCATGTTTTTAACTCAATAAAGGCAACCTCAATGTTTTTTTTTGGAGTGCGGCTGTCCATATGTTCTAGCTCTTCTATTAAACCGGACTAGTCATCTTTGTTTTTTCTCTTGCCAACTTTGGCTGCGTTTTAAATGTGTTTAAAAAAAATAAAAATAAGTTTAATAATTATTATTTGACTACAATATTTTTCCCAGTAGTGATCCTTTAATATCGTTCCTTAGCGCACAGAAGAGGGCTCCCGTCGTCTCTAGGGAACAGAAAGGCTTTTGCATCATGTGCACTCCACTATAAGGATCACCCTATGTTAATATTCCTTTATTGTTCCCCTCTCCATCAGCGATCAAGTGAGATTCCTCAGTAACAAGCCACAGCTCTGAGGAAATGACTCTCGGCCTTGAGGACCAGAATAGAACCCAAACTCTTCCTGTGTGGAGCCTGCTAAGGCCTCTGTGGCTCGAACGGCTGGGACCGCCTAGATTTTATCGGCGTTTAATTGATTATGAGGAAAGAAGGGGGGAACACGAAAAGGTTTTATGGCTGTTCAGATACAGTAAATGGCCCAGAAGCAGCATAGCATCCACATTCCCCTCTTCCACCCCTCAGAAAACCTTTTTAGAGATTGTTACCGCAGCCTCTACAACCACACCGTAAATGTCATGAATTTTTATTGCCCCATTTCATCTCACTTTGTGTCCTCGTAAAACTTGGTCCAGTACGTTGTTTTTTTTTTTTTTCCTTGTCTTTGATCCTCTTGCATTGTCTTAATCAGGTCTATGTTACCAGTGGCTTTAGAAGTTTACTAGTAGGCCTGAAAGAGGTGGCGCCCATTTTGTGCGCTGAACCAACAGTATCCAAATAAATTGCCCACATTTGGGGGGGGAATCGTTTGGCAACATCGCTTGAAGCCTGCTGTGTCAAACCAAGGAACTGCAATAGAATTACTGTGTAAATTCTGGCCATGCCTGTGCCGACTATGTGACTGGAGTCAAAACTTGGCTGACCCAGATTTAATGATTGTGATGAATACAGATGCTTGGGAAATGGAGGAACTGTAGAAGTCAGTGAAGAGACATTCTGGCAGAGACCCGTAGTGGGCTTCTTTAAGCATCGCAGACCTGCAAACTCTCTAGGCTGGCTGACATGTATCCCGGTAATATTTGCATAGCAACAGATCAGGAGACAAAAAGTATGTCTTCTAATTTTTTTACGATGTACATGACTGGGGGTCTAGGCTGTTAGTTTGGGGATGACCTGTCGGTGGCTTTTTGGGGGATGGCCTGTCGGTGGCTTTTTGGGGGATGGCCTGTCGGTGGCTTTTTGGGGGGATGGCCTGTCGGTGGCTTTTTGGGGGATGGCCTGTCGGTGGCTTTTTGGGGGATGACCTGTCGGTGGCTTTTTGGGGGATGGCCTGTCGGTGGCTTTTTGGGGGATGGCCTGTCGGTGGCTTTTTGGGGGATGGCCTGTCGGTGGCTTTTTGGGGAATGGCCTGTCGGTGGCTTTTTGGGGGATGGCCTGTCGGTGGCTTTTTGGGGGATGGCCTGTCGGTGGCTTTTTGGGGGATGGCCTGTCGGTGGCTTTTTGGGGGATGGCCTGTCGGTGGCTTTTTGGGGGATGGCCTGTCGGTGGCTTTTTGGGGGATGACCTGTCGGTGGCTTTTTGGGGGATGACCTGTTGGTGGTTTGGGGTTGACAAACACAATAGTCGCCTTCCTCGTCACTAAGCTGCCTCCATGACACATCCTTGCTCGCCCTCTTGATTCGGTTATTTTCTCACCATCTCCTTTCTCCAATTACTCTTTTTTTAACTTTTTTTTTTTTTGCTACGTTAATCCTCAGCCGCCCATTTTCCATCCTTAATTTTCCATACTTATTCCCCCACCTCCTTCCTTGTATGCCATTCTTGTTTTCAGGCTTCTCTTCCCTTTTTTAATCTGCAGCAGATGTGAATCCCAACCCATGCATGTATGTATGTGTGCAATTACCTTGTATATTTATATCTCTGGGCAGCCGAACAATACCGGCGTTTGTCTGCTCTGCTTTTGTTGTGTGTTGGATAATTGCAATTTATCTTCATAATAAGTCGAGAGTGAATGAAAATATGTGAAGTTGTGGAGACAGACAGACGTTTTTGAGGCGCCTCGCTGGATACGAAGCATTTTTTGAATGTATAGCGTAGGATTGCATTGCCAAGTTTAATCTCAAAGAAAAGGGAAAAAAAAAATTCTACTTGCGCTAATTAAATAACGGTTTGGATCTATACTTCTATTGCCGCACTGAAATTAAAATTTTGCTACATAGAAGGAAATAATTTATGCTGCTTTTGAACATTACAAGACCATGCAGTCTCAATTATGACAGGTCTGGATCTAATTTCTCGCTGGCCAAAACCAAAATAAATTTAGCATTTTGGATTTTTTTTTTTTTTACCTTTTTCTAGTCACAAATGCAATACCTATAGCATTTTTCATACTATTGTGTCCACAAGGGGGCATGTTTACATTCACCTACTAGGGCCATTTTAGACAGGAGCCAATTAACCTACCAGCATGTCCTTGGAGTGTAGGAGAAAGCCAGGGGATCCGGAGGAAACCCACCCAATCAAACTCCTTACAAAAAGCGTCTTGGTCAGGATTTGAACCCAGGACTCCAGTGCTGTAAGGCAGATGTGATAAAGCGGAGCTTCAGCCCCTGTTATTCATGGCTACAACCCTCTTCAGCGCCATTATTATGGTCCTGGCAGAACCCTTTTCGCACATCTGTACATGCACAGGGTATTGCGGGTGCATAAAGATGGGGTTTTTGCGTTCTATGCTACCCATCTGTGTGCAAGGAAACCCCACCTGCCAGCAGATGTATGGGGGTCATCCATGTGGGCAGATATGCTACAGGGCTCTCAGAACCTGAATTAAGCAGAATCCGGGAGGGGCGGGGAGGGCCTAGGTGAGAATTTAACGAAATAAATGAATAATAATAATTGTATATAATTTATTTTAGGCAGGGGGAGGAGGACACAGGGCAAGGGAGGATTAGTTAGAGGCTAAGATGGCAGCTTCCTTGGCGGAAAAGGATAGGAGGGTTTGTTCCACTTTAATATCATCTTTAAATTACTACAAAGATGCAGGGTTATCTACCGTCAGTTACACATTTATTGGTTGTACATCAAGAAATCCAGCTCCTAATTATTTCTCCATTCGATTATGGGAAGCATTGGTTATGTTGTGGGTTTTCCCTGCCGCTAGTTCTTTTTCCACCTATTTGATGTCACGTTTATAGAGGGGGAAAAAGGTGTAATAGGCAAACATTTGTTTTTAATTTGTGTTATAAGCACTTTCTATTTTCGCGTGCCATAAAATATCAGCATTTCAAAGGCCCCACAAATTAATTGAGCTCTATTTATCTGCAGAGGAACGCGTTTTGGTCTTATAGGCCGCTAATGGTTTATCGTGTTGCATTTATAGCCCTTTTGTTGTGGGAAGATGCAGCGTGGTTGTTTTATATATTTATTTCCCAGGCTGATTTTTATTTGTTCTTTTTATCTGTGTGGCTTTTTTAAATTATTCTTTCACGCGCCGGATCTCTTTATGGAAGCCTAGTTAGATCTGACCAGCACAAAAAAATACTCACACTTTTTGGGGGAAATGTTTTGCTTGAAGGGTGTATGTATCTATATCTATTTGTAATTTTGTATGTATGTATGTGTAGCGGCCTCACCCCCGTCCCCTTGTGAATAAAGTGGCTTGCTTGTCTAGGGGTATGCGGGAGGAGGGTGAGGTACACTATGGCCCCTGTCCTCCAAGGTGTAGAGGTGAAGGCCAACACTATTTTACCTTCGAGTTCTGTGTTCTGGATGGAGCCTCTGGCCCTCCTGCAGAGGGCAAGTTTGACTGTCAGCAACAGAGCCCCACACCATAAAAAGTCCAACACTTCCTCATCATTCTTCTTCACATATGAACAGTATCAGTTGAACTTTCAAACGAACAAACAGGGTGTGGATACGAGTAGGTCCAGGCACAATGAACTCTCCTATTCCTCCTTTGGCGAATAGGCTTGGTGCACAGTCGCTGCCACCGACTGTGAGTTTGGTTGCTGCCACCGACCGGGTGAACTGTTGAGGCCCCTGCCACAGGCCTAATAGCAGGTCTCTGCCACCGACCTGAATTGACTAGATGTACCGCTGCCACCGGTCACAGACCACGAATCACCTTCCTTTATGAATAGGCCCTTGTTGGAGAAAGATATCCATCCGAGCGGTCTCCGGAGGTCCACCCGACACCGGCAACACGCTGCACCAGCCCCACGAAGGGTCATCTCTCCGGTCCCCCACGCCCTGGACTCAGGCGCCCAACACCAGGGGCACCCCAGGACAATTCCTCCCCCACGGGACCCAGTGGAAGGTACTGGGCCCCAGACCTCCGGATGAGTACCTCACCCCAGACTGAAGGTGTCCAGGATGGAACACGAACTCCACGTGTACAGGCCGAGGGCGCCTGAACACCGACACCGAGATAGGATTTTTGGGTTTTCATGAGCTGTATGCCAAAATCATCAATATTAAAACAAGAAAAGGCTTGAACTACTTCAGTTGTGTGTAATGAATCTAAAATATATGAAAGTCTAATGTTTATCAGTACATTACAGAAAATAATGAACTTTATCACAATATGCTAATTTTTTGAGAAGGACCTGTATATACAGTGCCTTGCGAAAGTATTCGGCCCCCTTGAACTTTTCATCCTTTTGCCACATTTCAGGCTTCAAACATAAAGATATAAAATTGTAATTTTTTGTGAAGAATCACCAACAAGTGGGACACAATTGTGAAGTGGAACGAAATCTATTGGATTTTTGAAACTTTTTTAACTAAGAAAAAAATGAAAAGTGGGGCGTGCAAAATTATTCGGCCCCCTTGCGTTAATACTTTGTAGAGCCACCTTTTGCTGCAAGTCGCTTGGGGTATGTCTCTATCAGTTTTGCACATCGAGAGACTGAAATTCTTGCCCATTCTTCCTTGCAAAACAGTTCGAGCTCAGTGAGGTTGGATGGAGAGCGTTTGTGAACAGCAGTTTTCAGCTCTTTCCACAGATTCTCGATTGGATTCAGGTCTGGACTTTGACTTGGCCATTCTAACACCTGGATACGTTTATTTGTGAACCATTCCTTTGTAGATTTTGCTGTATGTTTGGGATCATTGTCTTGTTGGAAGATAAATCTCCGTCCCAGTCTCAGGTCTTTTGCAGACTCCAACAGGTTTTCATCCAGAATGGTCCTGTATTTGGCTGCATCCATCTTCCCCTCAATTTTAACCATCTTCCCTATCCCTGCTGAAGAAAAGCAGGCCCAAACCATGATGCTGCCACCACCATGTTTGACAGTGGGGATGGTGTGTTGAGGGTGATGAGCTGTGTTGCTTTTACGCCAAACATATCGTTTTGCATTGTGGCCAAAAAGTTTGATTTTGGTTTCATCGGACCAGAGCACCTTCTTCCACATGTTTGGTGTGTCTCCCAGGTGGCTTGTGGCAAACTTTAGACAAGACTTTTTATGGATATCTTTGAGAAATTGCTTTCTTCTTGCCACTCTTCCATAAAGGGCAGATTTGTGCAGTGTACGACTGATTGTTGTCCTGTGGACAGACTCTCCCACCTCAGCTGTAGTCCTCTGCAGTTCATCCAGAGTGATCATGGGCCTCTTGGCTGCATCTCTGATCAGTCTTCTCCTTGTCTGAGCTGAAAGTTTAGAGGGACAGCCAGGTCTTGGTAGATTTGCAGTGGTCTGATACTCCTTCCATTTCAAAATGATCGCTTGCACAGTGCTCCATGGGATGTTTAAAGCTTGGGAAATCTTTTTGTATCCAAATCCGGCTTTAAACTTCTCCACAACAGTATTACGGACCTGCCTGGTGTGTTCCTTGGTCTTCATGATGCTCTCTGCGCTTTCAACAGAACCCTGAGACTATCACAGAGCAGGTGCATTATACAGAGACTTGATTACACACAGGTGGATTCTATTTATCACCATCAGTCATTTAGGACAACATTGGATCATTAAGAGATCCTCGCTGAACTTCTGGAGTGAGTTTGCTGCACTGAAAGTAAAGGGGCCGAATAATTTTGCACGCACCACTTTTCAGTTTTTTATTTGCTAAAAAAGTTTAAAATATCCAATAGATTTTGTTCCACTTCACAATTGTGTCCCACTTGTTGGTGATTCTTCACAAAAAATTAAAATTTTATATCTTTATGTTTGAAGCCTGAAATGTGGCAAAAGGATGAAAAGTTCAAGGGGGCCGAATACTTTCGCAAGGCACTGTATATAATACGCACACACGCACGTCTATATAGAGAGATTCATTCTCTAGATATACTGTGTATATATGTGTGTGTGTGTGTGTGTGTATATATATATACCGTATTTATCGGCGTATAACACGCACCCCGAGTTTAGGAGGAAATTTTAGGGAAAAAAACTTTTAGCAGGGAAGTTTAAGGAAAAATAACTTACATTTAAATGCAGCCTTGTCAGTGTCCATTGCAGCCTTGTCACAGTGCAGCCTTGTCAGTGTCCATTGCAGCCTTGTCACAGTGCAGCCTTGCCCCCAGAGTCCATTTCAGCCTTGCCCCCAGAGTCCATTTCAGCCTTGCCCCCAGAGTCCATTTCAGCCTTGCCCCCAGAGTCCATTTCAGCCTTGCCCCCAGAGTCCATTTCAGCCTTGCCCCCAGAGTCCATTTCAGCCTTGCCCCCAGAGTCGCCGTGCATCATTTTAAAATTGGCGCCGAGACTGTGCGGACGCCGCCGGGGACGCAGGGACTGGGCGGAGCCGCCGCCGAGATACACATAGCTGAGTGTACTCGGCTATACTCGGCTTTTCTCGGCTCCGCTCACAGTCACGCCGAGTCCCGCCCTATGATGGACATAACACAGGTCGGCTATGTGTATCTCGCTCCGCTCCGCTCAGTCAGCGGAGACACTTCAGGGATGTCAGTATCGGCGTAAGTGCGTGTTATACGCCGATAAATACGGTATACACACAACACTGCCTGTGTGGATTTCCCCCAACACTCCAAAGACAAGCTGGTAGGTTACTTGGATCCTGTCTAAATGGGCCCTAGTATGTGTATCAATGTGGGTTAGGGAACCTTAGATTGTAAGCTCCTCGAGGGCAGGGACCGATGTGAATGTACAATGTGTAGCAGAACCTCACTCTCCCTCTTGCCTATTGTGAATGGCTTGTGTCTAGGGGTACCTGGGAGAGGGAGAGTGCAGGAACACTACGCCAAGCTCTCCCCTCATGTGTATAAGAGGGTTGAGCAAAGTTAGTTGATTTACCTCCCGGGTCTGTCTACTGCATACGAAGCCTTGCTGTTCCCTGGAAACGTGTCTGCCAATAATAGAGCCCCACACCAGTCGAAAGTCCAACACTCCTTTATTTCTTGTACCATATGGTGAACACAATCAGTTGAACTTCCATTAACAGACCAACATGGGGGTGTGGGAACGAGTAGGCCCAGGCACAACTGTACTCTCCTATTCCTTTTTTAGCGAATAGGCCTGGCGCACGGTCTCTGCCACCGACCGTGAGGTTTGGTCGCTGCCACCGACCGGATGAACTGTTGAGGCCTCTGCCACTGACCTGATTGAAATAGCTGGACCGCTGCCAACGGTCATTGAACGTGGACTGAACTTCCTCTTTGAACTTGGCCCCTGTTCGGGAAAGGTATCCCTCCGGGCGGTCTCCAGAGGTTCACCCGGCACTGGCAATCTGCTGCACCAGGTCTTTGGGTGAGTCCCTCCTCCGGTCCCTTACGCCTCTGGATTCGGGCGCCCCACTCCCGGGACCCCCTAGGATGATCCCTCCCTTGCGGGACCCAGCGGAAGGTACTGGGCCCCAGGCCTCCGGCTGAGTACCTCACCCCAGACTGAAGGTGTCTGGGATGGAACACGAACTTCAAGTGTCCAGGCCCAGGCTGCCTGGACACCGACCGCAACCACAGCCCTCAGGCTGAAGGTTCCCAGGACTCGAACCTCGTGGCGAAGATGTCCGCCCCCTTTATACCCTCTCCCAGGATGCACGGCGGGTTCCCCGCCCCGCCGTACAACCGCTGCGAGAGGCCACAAAGGTTACGGCACTGCAGCGATGGTTCAACCCCGGCCCAAAGTGACAGCGCCACCTGCTGGGCCGCAGGGAACTATACATCACTGGTGTCTTCACCAGAATTTAAAAGTACATACCCGCTACAAATGTATATGTAGAGAGCTACATAAATTGATGACGCTATACAAGTATCCGTAAGAAGAAAAAATTAATTTGTGTGTATGTGTGTGTGTGTATATATATATATGTGTGTATATATATATATATATAAATAATTTTCCTTAAAACATTGCCCAATTGCTGTCAATGGCCACCAGTAAACCTGACCACAGCACCTGTATGCCATCTCACTCTGACCACTGCGTCTGACCCCCTGCCCTCAATGAGCATGCTTGCAGGGCCCTCTCCACTGTCACCACGCCTGCCCTTAACCCATCTCCAACCTTACGCAGGGTAATGTGTAAGGGTAACACTTTTAGGTATTTATTACTTCCCACAGAGGTAGCAGTACCCTAGACCCCCCCCCCCGTATATGACTAAGCCCCGTGGGTAGAGGGGTGGGGCGAAACGCTTTGGACTGTGGCCTGGATGGAGCTGGGCTGAGGTTGCTTTTACTTAAGGTGGAAGTAAACCCATCTTAACAGTTTCAAAAAACATTTACATTCCTGGCATGCCCAGAATGCTGTCTCCCATTGTTTGTGCTCTCAACCAAACTGTCAAACCATCCAATGGCTGGTGTCATAACTGATCACATGTGTAGCATCGAAGCAGTTGAAGATTAAAGAGAGGCCATTTCCTTGGCTGAAAACGATAGGAGGGTTTACTTCCACTTTAAGTGACTGTCGGGCACGTTGGTGTGCGACGCTCTCGACTTTCTTCTTGTTGGAGCTAGCATTACAGGTACCAGTAATGCAGTCCTTTTTATATTGTACATTCAAAATTCAGTCTCTACCCTGAAGGAGCTTACAATCTAAGGTCCCCAACTCACACTCGTGCATACACTTAGCCAGAAAGCCAGTTAATCTACCAGCCTTTAGTTGGAGTGTGGTAGGAAGCTGGCATACCAGGAGAAAACCCACAAAAGCATAGGGAGCACATGCAAACTCCAGAGGTAGCATCATGGTTGGGATTTAAACCAATTCCCCTAATGCTGTCAGAGGGAAGTGCTAACCACTAGGCCACCGTGCTGCCCGGTGCTACCTGAAAAATGTCTGCCAGCACTGTGCGGAGTGAATGATCAGTTTTCACAATGGAAACGATTTACAGATTGTAACAGATGTTCAGGGAACGGACCACCCAGGCACATGAACCACCCTCACCATAGATACCTGGGGTGCTCAAATGATATTTTGGCTATTTGTGGTCATAAAATTTTTTTTCGATCCTTCTTTCACAAGTACTTATTTACTGTCATTTGACATTCCGGCAGGCTGGTGACTTCATACAGTGTGCGTGGCCTGTGTGGGTCCCGGCTTTCTGCTCGTTCTATCGCTTTTCTTTCCATTACAATAAAGTTTATTATTTTGATACGACAGCTGCGGGAGCACAGACAGTCAATCGTGTGTCCACCTCCTATGCTTATTGTGAGCCCTGGATGGCGTTTCCTGCCAAAGTCTGATGTAACTCGCCATATTTAGCAGTCCGACCCCTGGGGCGAGGGGTGACGCTGAGGGCAGCCAGTTGGGCGATGGTAACGTCTGGAAGCCCCAGCCGGGGGACAGGATCCGTATGGTTCTCTGAGTCGTCTTCAATTTCCCCCGGCTGTGCCATCTCAGCAGAATGGTGATAATTCATCGTCGTCCTATATTAGAGGTGACCTTGGCGGGCAGCTGGGAAAGGGCCAATGAACAGGTTATTATTTCCCACTGTTAAGCAGTTCTATTACACTCTTAATAAATATTGCTTGTACAGATCCCTGAAGTGCACAGAACAGCACCTTGCGATGTGGTCTGTAGGCTGAACTCAGAAAACAAAAAATAGATTTATATGCTGAATAGGCCCACAGGGTCTGCCAAATCCATTTATAAGAGAATCATTTAGTGCACTAAAGCAATCATTTAAAGGAATATCTTAATCGTACAGGACATAAGCTGAGTATTCATAGGTTATAGGCTTGTGCTTTCAGGTAATTGGACACTGGCAAAGCTTTTGATGACATGCCCCTGGGCACCTCTATAACCCTTCCACGCTTGTATGTCCCCAGTTTTTTGCTAGTGTCTGAAGGCGATGGACCTCTTCTCCCTTACTTATTTTTATTACCTTATATACTCGAGTATAAGCCGAGTTTTTCAGCACATTTTTTTTTGTGCTGAAAATGCCCCCCCTCGGCTTATACTCGAGTCTGTGTCCATCTTCACCTTTGTGCGCCTGATTCCGGCCAGTTGTATGTCCCCATGACCCCACACTTGGCACACATGTAGCCCCACTCTTCCTCTACAAGTGTGCAAAGTTTGTTGGCCGGGGAGCACCAATTTTTAAAAGCCGGACACCCCTTCCATAGACTCCCATGTTAAACGTCAGTCCTAGTCACACAGCGCCGGAGATCAGGTAGGGAGATTGGACACAGTGAGGCATGGGCACAGTGAGGCATGCACATAGACAACGTGAGGCATGCAGATGAACACCCTAGGCTTATACTCAAGTCAATAAATTTTCCCAGTTTTTTGTGGTAAAATTGGGTGCCTCGGGTTATATTCGGGTCGGCTTATACTCGAGTATATACGGTAGTTTATTTTCATATTCAATAAAATCCTCTGTCTTCTGATGCAACAGTAGATACAGTGCATCCGAAATGGTGCAGTCTCGTTAAAGCCTTTCGAGCCATACCCAAACCCCAAGTAGTGGGGATGACTTGTACTAATGCTTTTGGCATTGGATCCTACATGGGATCGTTCCTTGACATTTTCTGCAACACGTGTAGTTATCCGCAGGGTACTATACTGTAGAGAGCTGTGGTCGATCACCATGGAACCCAGCCCCAAAAGACCCCTTCGAGGGTATGTCCACTATGACCGGCGAAGCCTGGGCTCTATATCGGGACCAACGAACAAATTTTGCCAAATCCTGTTTGTATCTGAAATTGGTGGCTTCCACTGAACTTTTGCATTACAGGTGTCCTTTAAATCCTCCAAAATTCTCTATTACGTCTGATGTAAAACTGGCAATAGTACCTTTTCAGCAAAGAAACCAACCAAATAATTTAAACTGTCACTGCTGCCCTAGGTGTGTCCATTAATCGCCCTGGATGCCCGTTACACCCTTTTGCTTACCCGATCTGCTTTTGGAAGCTCTGCCTGGGTGTGGCGACATCCAGGAACGAAACATAAATGTTAACTTTCCACACTAATTGAGCAGATCGAAAACACAAAACCGTCATTTAGAAGTGCCTGGGGAAGATAAAATGATTATTTAGGAGGCCCAGCCAACTTTAATCTCTGTGGTTCATTGCGAATTGTGTAATGCTGGTCACACTCAAATACCGGAGCTCTGAGTATTAACCACAGCCAGGGCATCTTCCTGTCAGATAATAGACTTATTATAGTCCCCGAGATTATCTGGCAGCTCAGTCATGAGACTTGTCACAAGCGTGACGCTGTATAAGAAGGTGACCTACTGCACACTGAATCAGGCAAACATATGCAGCTGATTTATTTTCACCCCTTCCCAATGATAAAAATCTACAAGTTCAAAGAATTTTGACGTAAAACCATTTAAGAAACATGCGAATGGTGGAAGAAGTACTACAATACTTATCCTGGCTGGAGAAACTGCTAGGTCTGAATTACAGGGTGACCAGTCACATGACCAAATGCCTAGGCATTAGAGAAATAAGCTGACCCTCCAGTTAGCATGGGAAAGGTATAAATTTAACAAGCAAAGTAACAGGTTCACCTTTTAAAGTTCGGACTTTTTGGAATATTGGCTTCCCTCCCCCACCAAAGGAAACAAACATGGTATTTCTTTATGTATGTGACACTACCCAAGCCCCCATGCAATGCAACAAATTGAGTGACCAATCAATTGAGCCTGGCACTTTTTTTTTTTCGGAAGCAGAGGACGTGTCCATAGTCAGAAGGTAAATATTACCTTGCATGGCAGTACAGGAAGGGTTGGCTTTGTGGAATAGAAGTACATTCACCGTGGCGTCTGTTACAGTACAGTGAACCCTTTTGCCCATTATTGACGACAAAATACCTGTTTCCTTGAAAACTTTTAACAGCAACTCTGGCTGTAATATTCACTTTTTAATTGGGAGCTGTCCCCTCCAGTACTGCTTCTTCGTCACAAGATGTCCTCAGTCTTCGGGTTGAATGACGCCCGTAAAACTCAATCCAAAATACAGAAAGGACTGCGAGCGCAGGGCGTCATAACTCCTCATACCCAACACTCTTGCCCAACCTCCCCTTACACAGTTTAGTGATGCAGCAAGTATTGCTTGTCATTGTGTTGGCGCTGCTGCCCGATTCAGATAGGACCACCCACTGCTGGAAGAAGAAATAAGAGGATCCAGCACGCCTTGTGATAAGCAAGGAGACGTTAGAAAAGGGCAAGTTTAAAGGAGAACATATGGGGAGCTTAGTAAGAGGCGGGGGTCCTCTGGTGAGGAGTGGACAATGGGGGGGGGGGGTCTGGAGTTGGGCTTTTAATTTTTTCTTTTTTTTTATAGTTGGGTCCACCTATAAGGGACCCAACTTTTAATTTGGTTGGTTTAAAAGCGATCTTTGAGCTTCAGTGCGCAGTGCCTTTTCCTGGTCTGAGATGATGCCATCAATCTGCTGCAGGCAAGAGGAAGCATTTTCCCAGTTTCTTCTCCTCCAGTGCAACATTGTAAGGACTTGGGTGGATGGGCTTTGGTATTGTGTTGATGGCATCAGTTTGTCAGCAGAAGCTTCTGAGATCATTCAGAATTCATTGACAGGTTCATTTGACATGCAGTTGACGACCACCTGACCTGCAGTTGACCGCCTTCTAAATGGCTTCATGCAGATTTTGCTTTCTCTTTAGACCTTGTATGGGAATGCAAAATCCACTTGATGCAAACAAAAGCCAATTGACAGGACCCCTTACGAGACTTCAATTATCTAATGCATTTCTGTGCATGTTTGGTAGTAGATTGATTCCTCATGTTGGGAGTGAAAGCGTTAATGGCCCCCGTGATGGGTGCTCCGAGGTCGACAATTTCCAGTGCTTGCCGACTCCAGACTGTTTGCTGTCGATAGGCACAGCAGCCGTGGGCCGAGAGGGAAAAAAACAGCATATATGAAATGATAAATGTTTAGTAAGTGGATGTCACAGATTTAATTCCATTTCAGGGCCTGTCGACATCACAGAATCCACTTGAGTTTGTCTCTTGCCGTTTATAATGTCACTGAACTCTAGAATGAAATTATTTGGCAGTAATTCAAGCCTCTCTGTGCATTAAACTGTGCTTCAGTAACCTGCGTGGCGGGAGAGCCTGAGTCACAGCCGCAGAGCAGAGGGCCGCCATGACCGCGCCGTGGGCAGGCCTGGGGTGGGCACGGCGGGAGTTGGAAAAACAGGGACCTCGTACTTGGAATATCCATAGGACGCTTTCTGCTAGAAGTCACACATTCTTAGTATGACTAACTAGTAAATGTGTCCCTTCGATGAATGTCAGGTTTGTACAGAGGAGAGAGGGAGTCATTGATTAAAAAAATAGAATAGAATTTTATTTAATATGTTATGTATCACATTTTAGATTCTAGATTTTTTTTTTTTCTATTTATGAAAAATGTTTATATATTAGTTATGCTGGCCATACACTTTAATGAAAAATCAGGCGAAATTCGGTCGTTTAGACAGTTCGGTCGTTTAGATAGTTCGTTCGTTTTTGAACAGTTAATGGGCACAAAATCGATAATCCTTGGGACATTTTTGAGCCGAAAAAACGAAGGACAAGTTTGGAAATTTTCTAACAAACGATAAATTGAAAGGTTAATGTCCACTGAACGATTTATCGATCATTACATGATGGTACTATCGTTTGCGCTCGAGGCAGAATGTTCGTTTTTCGAAAATTGGGTTCGGCCGATTTTTCAGCATTAGGATGGTGGTAAGAAATTTTATGGTAAATGAAGTATATAGTAGTATATAGAATTTTTTTTTGTGGATAGCGTTGGTCTGGTGATAAGTTATGGAGCCAGGAAAAGATCAAGATAATTGATAGTATTTTAAACTTCTTCTTTTTTTTTATTTTTTTAATCCTGGCATAAAATATATTATCCCATAATTCATATTTGATAAGGTAGGTATAATTGTAGTATAGATATTGAAAGCTCCCTTAAGTGTGTAATTGTGTTATTTAAAAAAAAAAAAAAACCCTTTTGAAAAATTTATAAAATGTTTGTTAAAAAAATTAAATCTGTTTCAATTGCGAATTCTGTATGATTTTTTTTTTATATAATTGGATTGTGATTATGAATCTCCTTTGAGTGTCTCTGTGCTCATTAGGTAAGGAGGATGGTGGGTGTTTTTTTTAGGGGTGGAATGCTAATGGTCATGAGTTTGGTGGAAAGGTTACAGATGATTCTGTCCAAGCTCATGGCCATTAGCAACATCCGCCCTTCCACTCAGAGTAACTTTACGGGTGCTTATATCTGGGTGTTTTAATGGCATTTGGTGGATTTATATTCTTTGTAGAAAATTGATTTTAAATAATTTTTATTTGGAGTCCAGCTTTTGTTGTCATTAGGTCAACCTAGTTGCACCTCCTGATGAAGTTGCATAGGGCTGGTGAAACTGGTCCGGTATGTTGGCTTCCCGAGCAATTGGCTGAAATTTGTTTGGTGGGTGGCTCTGTCGGTCACCTCCCGCTTGACCATCCCTTAGTTGGGGGGGAAAAAAAAAGGAGCCAGGCTGAAAATTGTTGGCTGAAAAGCATCTGCATTGAATTAGATACAACATTTCAAGTATTTTGGCAGCCGGTGGGGCCAACTGTCGAAATACAATAGCCACAGTGGGAGATTTGTCTACCTGTGCTGTATAGCAAGGATGAATCTGTTGTTTTTTTCATTTGGTCCATCAGTGCCAGCGTTGGTCTGTTATATTCTGGTAGACAAGTTTGTTTTTTTCTTTCTTCTTTCTTTTCCTTTTAAATGTTAGAACTTGTATATACAAAACCACGTCAGCAAAGCCAATTTAGTGACCTGGTTTTTCTTAGGCTCTACAGCTTGGTCTCCTTCCCGATTCTGTCCTCTTTTTAGAGCAGTGTTTCTCAACCAGGGTTCCTTGGATCTCTAGGGTTCCTTCAGAGGCTAATGGGGGTTCCTTGAGCAACGAGAAATTTCTACCTCTTAGATAAGATCCCATTGAAACCATTGTTCTTTTTAGCGGCCTGTAAGAGGGTTATTCTTCCCACTAACCACAAGTATAAGGAGCATTCTTCCCACTGACCACAAGTGTTCCGCGTTCTCACTGGCCATTACACTAATGTATCATGAGTTGTTGATATAGTCATTATTAGTAGGGGTTCCTTGAGACCAGAAAGTTTTTTTTTTTTTTTTCAATGATTCCTCTGTGCTGAAAAGGTTGAGAAAAAGGTTTTACAATTACTGGGACCGATCCCCTGTATGGCACAGCTGATTCTCTTCTCTCTCCAATTGGCTTAAAGTTGCTGTGGAGAGAGCCATATGGGGGATCGGTTCCAGTAACCACCCCCCTGCCATAGCAATTACCCTCCCTGTGCACCATACATTCTCCCCTGCTGCCCAGGCCCCCCTGTGCCCCCCCCCCCTCCAACATGCTGCTGGCTTCCCTCCTCTCCTTCCCAGCTGCAGGGACACAATAGATGGAGGGAGAGTGGGAAAAGGGTCCAATAAATGTCACATTTACCACCAGCCCCTTCCTTTCCTGAATGACCACAATGAATGATCAGTACCGATCACTCGTGTACATTCATAACTGAAGCATAGTAAACTGTTTATGTTGGGGGGAGTGTGTGTGTGTGTGTGTGTCAGGCTGGCTGTATGGGGGGCCCGTTGTGTCCAACAGCGGCCCTGCTGGCGATATTAACACTCGCCTTTCTCCTCCTGTCAACCAGTTCATTGTCAGCACATGTGCATGCCAGCATACATGATTGGTCCTTAGCTTTTAGCTCTGCTGTACAGGGGATGCCAGGAGGCAGGTATCAAGTCAAATTAAGGTTCTTACACAAAAATATATACATTTTTATGAATCTAACTAAATTTCTCGTTAATATCTGTTTAGAGTTTAGCTTTAAATCACATCTCTGCACTTATGTGCAATATCTTATTTTTATATTTAGCAAAAGCTGCAGGATGTTCTGCCTAAACCAGCAACCGTTTTTTTTGTGACAGTGGAAAATCCCTTCAAAGCTAGCAATAATTCCAAGCGAAATGCTGATTTGAAATCTGCCAGTGGTTTGTAAAAACCCTCAAAGTTCTTCTATGTGTTTAATAAAGAGTCAGCAAAACCGCTTCCTCTTTGCAGTGCCGACAAGGGTCAG
The DNA here is from genome assembly GCA_029206835.1 of Rana muscosa. Classification (NCBI taxonomy): domain Eukaryota; kingdom Metazoa; phylum Chordata; class Amphibia; order Anura; family Ranidae; genus Rana; species Rana muscosa. The sequence goes on from CM055120.1 coordinate 313,654,843, forward strand.
GTGCTCATGAGTAATAGGTAGGTGCCCTTTAACTATTACTCACTGACAGTCAGACCAAAAGTGAATGTTTTACAATGTATTTGAAAACCATCTTTTATTTTTATTTTTTATTTAGTACTTGCAATCGCCTAAAATCACCTTTTTAATTTCAAAAGGTTTAGAACCCCTGGGTGCAGCAATTGCAGGCGTATTTTATGCTGTGCGCCCATAAACAGGTGTTCTATCCTTCCTTCCTCCTACTCTACCAAGGAAAATCCATTTAATCCATTTAACGGCAATCGCGGCCGCCGGGCACGCGCATCGGGGCCTTGGGAACGCGGCGGGCGCTCGAGCGCGCGACCCCCTAGCTCGTTTTAAAGGCAGGACGTCATATGACGTCCTGTCAGAACGAGAGTGTCCTCCGCCCGTCGTCAATTGACGGTGGGCGGGGGACAAGTGGTTAAAGGGGTTGTAAAGGTTCGTTTTTTATTTTCTAAATAGGTTCCTTTAAGCTAGTGCATTGTTGGTTCACTTACCTTTTCCTTTGATTTGCCTTCTAAAGGTTTGTTTTCTTTGTCTGAATTTCTCACTTCCTGTTTCTCCTCACTAAACTTCACACCATCATCCGAGTGGTGTGGAGTCACCCAGAACAGCTTACTGAACAGCTTACTGAGGAGGAACAGGAAGTGAGAAATTCAGACAAAGAAAAAAAAAAATTAGAAGGGAAATTTAAGGAAAGGGTAAGTGAATCAACAATGCACTAGCTTAAAGGAACCTATTTAGAAAATAAAAAACGAACCTTTACAACCCCTTTAAGGAGGAAGAAGTAGGAGCTGTGAAGCCTCTCTACTTTGTAGCCTCTGCATTTTTATATTCTTTCCTCCCTTCGCCACACATCCTGCAAATACTTTTCCACTCCAGACCCGTGCCTTCTCGTCACGCTGGGTAATTATGAGCATGTTTGGATTCTACTAAATAATGACCAGTGAGTTGTCGTCCTGCCGCTGGGCGCAAGGACGCAGACACGTGTCCCTTCTCTGCTCACGGCAGCACAACAAGCTCCAAATATTCGTACTCTGCCTCAGCCTTGCCGGGCCATTGTTCGCCATCCTCCTCTCCGCACAAGTATAAACATGTTTGGAGCTGTGACTGTGCCAGTAATGAAGAGATTCCAGAGAATGAGAAGCTCTATTGTCCTCTCAGCAGGGGAGACACTACCCATCTCCTTACCGAAAGACGTTCTCTTCTTGGGTCATGAGCGACGGTGGCCTGCAGGCGTTCTTGTGGCGTACACATTTTTCTTGACGCATTGCAAAAATTTGTGCTTCAACTCATCATGCACAAAACTCCATAATGATATTTTGAAATTTTGTATTCAAGGCTCAGAATTGATATTTCAGTTGTAGTAGGGATCTCTTCTGCTGCTGCCTTGTTTCTAGTGCATGTGGAAGGGCTAACTCAAAGTAGCCAATCGGATGTAACCTCTAATTTCCACCAGGACCAGAATTGAGATGCATGGTGTCACCTAGATTAGTGTTTCTTAACCTTTTTTCAGTCAAGGCACCGTTTAAAATTATGGACAATCTTGAGGCACCCCATTATAAAATGTAAAAAAACAAAACTAAAAGTTTTCCAGAACACATCAACATCCACACACACAGAACGCCCAACATTGGAGATAATTTATTCTTCCAATGCCAATACACCTTTGCAAACTGGTACTGACTAGTATTCCAATGTTTCTCTTCTCCCTCGGCTTCTCTCCCTCATTCAGCTAATGTGACCTTATTGCTGACAGAGAGGTGCGGGAGGGGCAAACAAGTATGCTGTGCAGGCGCCCAACGTCCACCTATCAACCAATGACATCATTGCTTGTTAGGACGCCAGTGGCTGGAAGGTTGTAATGGTGGACAATTAAAACCTGTGGCTTTAGGTAAAGGCTTCATCCACCTGCTGGCTTGTATACAATTTTTGGCCAATTTTTTAAAGGATTTTGTCAAGGCACCCTGCATAAACCTGAAGGCACCCTGGTTGAAAAAAAGCTGGCCTAGAAAACAGGAAAAATCAATTTTGCCCCTGGAGCAGTGGTTCCCAGCCTTAGTCTTTCATTAACCCCAAGTGGGCATATTTTGGGCTTTTTCCAGGGATAAAATAGCAGACACTGTCTGATTTAAAGCACCCCCTGCAAGTTGAAGGAAACTCCAAAAAGATGACCTGTTGGTGGTACTTGAGGATTGGGGTTGGAAACCACTACCCTAGTGGAACATGTAATATAATTTTAAGGACTTGAGGAACCCCTGCTTAAACCAATCCACCTAGGGTCTGTGGAAAAAATACCTCTTTATATTGGCGATCAGTAGAAAGACTCTGTGAGCAAGGTGCAGCACGGTGTGGAGGGCAGTAAACACACAGAGCCCAAGTCAGGCAGTAGAGCGTTATTGTAGAAAAGGTTTAAACAGTGTATTCAGGCCTGGGGGGTAGGAACACCCTTCGGGGCCCATGTATGACCAGTGACAGCGATCTGAAGACTTGCTGAAAGCGTCTGCAATGAGGAGCAGAAGTGGCCTGGCCAATCCATGCACAACAGGGAGGCTTCCTGAAGAGAGGTAGATGAAGTCCCTGCACTGTCCTCCAGAAACCTTTCCCAACCTCTAAGCACCGTCCTCGTCAGACAGGAACCCTGTCTCGGTGCTAGCCACTCACATAAAGCACGCCAAACCCGGGAGCCTGAGTCTTAAATAGACTCTGTCACCCAAGATGGCTGCTGGAGTCAAATGTTTCACCAGCATCCAATCAAACAGCTGTCTCCCTGTAACTTCAGAAAATCATAGAGGAACCAAGTTCCTCACAACTTCCTTCCCCTTCTGCTTTGCCGCTTCGGTCAAGTGCTACCTGCAGTGGGGAGCACCGACTCAACCTGTCTACAAATGCAACAATTTATGATAGCTAAAAAAGATTATTGGTGTCCTCCTTTGGCTTTGCCAAGTGGTGTTGAACCCGGGGCTATACAAGCACCATCAAATGGTAGGTCAATCAGTCACAGCTGATAGGACCCTTAGCAACCTTTGGATGAACGCTGGTTGAGTATAGTTGTTCTAACCCAGTGGTTATCAACCTATGAGCTCAGGGGGGCCTCATGTTGCCCCTGACATGATCAAAGTGTCCCACATAATGTTTAGTATATGTAATGCTTGAGAGGATGTAACAGAGGTCCTAACCATTCTCCTTTATATACAACCCAACATTTTTGGATAGTTTGTTTTATGTTTAATTCAGTCTTGACACAATTGGAGGACGTATTTGAAGTAAGGGAAGGGACAAAGTTGATCTGATATTTAATTGGACATTTAATTTGCAGAAAGTTTGGAGTTTAAGTGCTACCCTTTATTGGCTAGCTTTTGCAATAACTTGGAACTCGCCTTTATACAATTCATTCTGCATGGCACCCACATTGCTTCTTGCAGATGGTTGCATGGTGCACTACTAGATATGGTGCATATGCACCATTTTTAGTGTGTTAGACAGCCTAGTCAAATGAATAGGTTACCTTCATGCCTGTTGAAGAGAAGCATGGGTTTTCTTTTTATTTAATAATCATATTTGACTACGTGGATCCAGCATCTGTCCCCTGGCGCCTTTAACACTGAGAACCGATGATCAAACACCACCGAGCGCTTGGTTCTCATAGATCCCTCAGGAGAGAACTGGTGACTGTCAGTCAACAACTGTCTGCTCTGCTACCTCCCATGCTCACTGGAGTACTGGGCTGTGGAGGGGGTGGGAGTGGCTGGCTCAGCCTCTCAGCGGCTCACGAAGAGGCTGAGCCGGGTGCCAGTCCAGGCACGTGGGCAGATCCCTAATCTATTGTCGCAATCTTGCCCGAGCCTGGATCGACTCTGTTACGTCAGCCAACAGCGGGCTTCAGCCCACTGTCTGCTGAAAACAGGGGTACCAGGAGTGCACAACGAATGGCACAGGCCACAGGAGAAGTGCAGCAAAACGGGCTAAAAACTAAACGTCTCCTTTTAATAGTTAATGCACATTATTAATCTGAATGGGCCCTTTAAAGGAAGCAAAGATCTGATTGAATGCTGACCAGTCTTCATCTGTGTGAATTTTCCTTGCACACGAAAAGTAAAAACAAATCTTCTTTTAAGAGATCAAAGGGGGAATATCATTTTTAAGTGTCCGTCTTTATCTGTTCTCACCTCAGGCCATGGCTGCTGGGCCTTGGCGAAAAAGCAGTTAATGTAATCATTGGATAATCACACGGTGCAGCCGCTATCAGCCGACGCACAAGGCTCCAGCTTCATCCATTTTTAATGAGGGAGAGAAATCAGAGTGAAGACGCAGAAATGTGTATCTATTTATTTTGATGAATTAATCAGAAGTTGTTCAGGCCGGCTCTCTCAACTACAAAAGCAGCGGCGGGAGAGAGGCGAGCGGAGAGTGAGATATCTCGGCCCGCACACTGGGGAGTAGAACAGACACAACCAGATGGGCTGGCTTTTTTTTTTTTTTTTTTCTTTTTACTTTGTTTATTCCCCACCTCAAAAAAAAAAAAAAATCAATTTATTCTCTGCAAGCTTTTAACCATTTCGGTGATACTGTGTACAGGTTAAAAAGGTTATCCGCTATATCTTTCTCCAACGGCTATGATCATTGAACAAAATCAATCTACAGCCGTACGTAATGCTGCCCACGCATCAAAGTGTCAGAACGAAAACTTTGATAATTCCCCACAGCCGCCAATAAGATTGAAACCTGCTCTGGAAGACGACTGTTGGAGACTGAAAAGTTTTATTGTGGTGCCTAAGGGGAAATAACTGTTGCATTGGCATTCTGATGCCTAGTGATGAACTGACCGCCATCTTGTGAGCCCAACCATTGTACATGAAGCTGAGAACGATCAATGCAGGAGTAACAGCATTCCCTAATGTTCTCAGTTCCTGAATTATGGGGCCAAAGGCAGGGAGATTTTCAAAAGATTAATAGATTTAGGAAGGGTTGGTGATCCTGTCTTTAAATGGTGCCATTCTCCAAAAGCCTGAACCAGCCATTCTTGACTAGGGTTCCTCCAGAGGTTTCTAGGAGTACCTTGAGCTGTGATTGATTTACCTCCCATTTCATGGAGACTGCATAGTTCCAGGGCCAATGCCACTAGAAAGAGCCAGACCTTTTCTTGCTGTCTGAAGGGTTAAATTCTGATTACCTTAGCAAGGTAGGCCTTCTACCCACTTGCCACCAAAGTAAGAGGGGAGGTCTTCTCATTGACCACCACTGTAAGGGGCCATTTCTCCCACTGATTACCGAAGAAGTAAGCGGCATTCTTCCCACTGATCCCTGATGATTTAGCAGGGGTTCTCCTAGGCCTAAAAAATGTTTTCAAATGTTAAAACTATTGAAAATGTCTGGTCTAAACCATGACTTGTCTGTCATATTCCATGTCAATGTTAACCCAATCACTAAAATGTACCGTATATACTCGAGTATAAGCCGAGTTTTTCAGCACATTTTTTTTGTGCTGAAAATGCCCCTCTCGGCTTATACTTGAGTCACCTTTTTGCGCCTGATCTCCCGGACTTTGGGGACCCGGTACTGGCCGGCCATAGGTCCCCTGGACCCCAGACTTGGCACACATGTAGCCCCACTCTTCATCTACAAGTGTGCAAAGTTTTTTTGTCGGGGGGACCTACGACCGGGGAGCACTGATTTTTCAAAGCCGGGCACCCCTTCCATAGACTCCCATGTTAAACGTGAGGCATGGGCACAGTGAGGCATGCACATGGACACCCTAGGCCAGGGATATGCAATTAGCGGACCTCCAGCTGTTGCCAAACTACAAGTTCCATGAGACATAGCGAGACTCTGACAGCAGCAAGCATGACACCCAGAAGCAGAGGCATGATGGGACTTGTAGTTTTGCAACAGCTGGAGGTCCGCTAATTGCATATCCCTGCCCTAGGCTTATACTCGAGTCAAGTTTTCCCAGTTTTTTGTGGTAAAATTAGGTGCCTCGGCTTATATTTGGGTCGGCTTATACTCGAGTATATATGGTAATTTACAAAAAAAAAAAAAATCCCATCCCTATCTTACAATTGTGGGGTTTGGGCTTGTTGGATGTTTCCAGACCCATTGAGCAGGCATGGTCCAAGTTCCCCTCTACTCATCGCATAACCTAGGAGGATGTTTTCTGTAGTCCTGCCGGTAAGAACTGGGTAGAGCTTGACTACACCTAGTTAGGATTTCAATGCATTAGCGGCAATGTTGTCAGCACTTTAAATCACTCCCTGACATTTGCTGAATTTTGGAGGATTTAGGCTTTGTTCACCGGGTCATTACAAACCAAGAGTGGATTGCTGCCGCAGGGTCCAGCGGATGAAAGACTGCGGCTGTCTGCATGTAATCTCACATGGAGAGATTACCTATGGTTAGTGGGAGTTAAGCCAACCATAGATGGTTCACATCTCAGCTGGTTCATCAGGGTCTTGCTGACATTCGATCTATCTGTGGGCAGGCGGGTTGTACTGAAGCCAATCCATCGATTTCAGTACAATCGGCCTATCAGATTTTTTTGCATGTGTGTACTGCTGGCAGTAATCACATATTCTGGAATCATAGGGTGTTTCCTTCCCTGCAGCCCCCATTGGGGTTCTAAGAATCTACCTATATCAATGAACAGACCAACAAGCACAAGACTGAAGTATCGGGTTTGTGTGTTTGTCTTTAAATAATAAAAAAAAGACTAGAGGAATCCTTTGTCCTCACATGTATGTTTAATTCTGCAGTCTGGGTTCCTTCAGCAGAATATTTGCAGTGTACGCTCCGCTGGAAAAGGTTATAAAAACGGGAAGCAATATCCGGAGAAACAGGTTTGTTTTGTTGCGGGTTATTCTCAGGAACCGCACAAATGTTAATTCCAAAATCAACTCGACCGTACGGTAAAACAAAACCGTCTCTGCTCAACACTACCGGTAAACAAGGCGGCATTGGGCGGATTTCCGGAATTACCTCGGCAACAAAAACCCCCAAAAGAAAGAAACCAAAACAAACAAATCCAATAAACCGCACACACATAAAAATATTGCAAATTAAAATGGAACAACAATCTAATTTCACACTGCGTTTTGCGCTATAAACTCGCACACATGGCATGAAAATGCTGGAAGGCAAAAACTGAATCCGCACTTCATTCAAATTAAACCCCCCGAATTGTTTTCACTTTAGAAGGTTTCATTTCCATTAATCCTTTCTGCGTTGGAGAGATTAAAACACTGGATTTCAGACCACAGGCATGCGGGTAAAAACCTAACGGTATGATTGCTGCATCGGCACACCGCGGGATTTGTCGTGACCATGAACCTAAAGACTCGGCGTGTTTATTAATCTCCACTTAAAGTGCATGTAAACCCAAAATTTATTGTTTAGTAGGTTTGCCATCATGTCTCGCTATATACGTTTTTCCCAAAGTTGAACCACGGCTACAGAAACTTTCATTCAAATATATTCTTCAATAGCCACAAAGGACCTAAATTTGTGTGCACCGAATGCCTTTGCAAACTCAGATGTTGCCTTGTAAAAGTAGCAGTGACATCATCACTGTGCTGTATGTGGTCTATGCAGAAAGCAGAGCTGTAGGAGGGGCCCTGCAGGCCCCACCCACTACAGGCTGTCAGAAAATGACAGGAGGGGGCGGAGACCAGACCAGTCCCCCTGCAGAAAGAGAGAGAGCAGCAGTGAGCGGTCTTTATTAGAGGAAGCTCCTGCACAGAGGGAAAGTCTCACACTGGATTACTGCAAGAGGTAAATGCTTGTTAAAGCGGCACTCCACCCAATAGCTGTTTGTTCGCACCCTCTCCACTGCCACATTTGGCACTTTTTTGGGTGGGAGCAGATACCTGGTTTTGACACGTACCCACTTCCAAGATTGGCGCAATCTCCAAATACCCCCCCCCCCCTACTGCCTTCATTGCCGAATTCTTTTAGTGACGATGCCGGCACCCAAAGCCGTTTGACGGATTGGGGTGCTGACATCACTGGATCCCTGGACAGGTAAGTGCCATATTAAAAGTCAGCAGTTACAGTATTTGTAGCTGCTGACTATTAATTTTAAGTCTAGGGGTGCAGCAGGGATAAGGTATATTACTTGCCTCATTCCTGGCTCCAGCAGGTTCCGGGGGCTGTCAAGCTTCCAGGCTGTAAATGGTCTCCCTGCACAGTGTGGGGCTAATATCCCTGCATTGTATGTGAGTAGGCAAGCATGCAACCACGGCCCAAAGCTTCTTAGAGAGGACCCTGCACATAGAGGAAGCCTGCCAGGGCCAAGGTGGGTAATACCCCCGCACCCTTAAAGAATAAGTTCACCTTTTTGAACATGTTCTACCTATATTTAGGATGGAACATGTGACATGTTTCAGCTCTTGCCGCCAGATTTCCCGATCCCAACCTCGGTGTGATTGGGGGGAGAGGGAGGGGGATCTTCTCTCCACACCCTCCTGTCACAATTTAAGAACAGCACGACCGTGTAGGGCTCCACACACACGGCCACATCATTCATTCACGGTTTCCTGTGAATGAATGAACTACAAGTACCTTCAGCCACAGCGGCTGACTGCTTGTAGCGCTCGCTGAATGAACTGCGAGGGCGCTGATGAGTGCTTTTTTTTTTTTTTTTTTGTAGTTCATTCACAAGCCCCGCAACTTTCAAACATCCTGTATGAAGCTGCAGGGCTTGTCTGCAGAAGCCTGACATTGCATCCCTGATCCACTTCATGGGTGCAATGCTTTCCAGGCTCCTGCAGGAAAAAATAAATGCACATTTTTTTCCCCTGCAAAATGTGCATGGATTATTATTGTCTTTGAAAGTGAAACGTACCCATTAAATAAGAATTTAACCCTTGCAGGGCAGTAGGTTTTTGTTGTCTTCCGAGCATTGCTTTAAAGCAATTTTTGCAGAAGGCAAACCATCCACTGCAGTCATTACAAGGCAGATCTGATCTCTTTTCTGATTTTTATTAATTTATTTATTTTTTGTTTGTTTTTCATTTTACTTCATGAAGAATGCATCAGAAATGATGAAATCTTTTACCTTTCATAATAAGGAGTTTTCACTCCTGCTTTTTTTTTTTTTATTATTATTTTTTTGCGTCTGGTAATATTGAGGGACTGAAATAAAGGATTTGTTTAAATGGTAAACTTCCCGTGGTTTTTTTCTCACATGTTCCTAGCTAGGACGACACAGGAATCTTTCAGTGAGGGCCCTAACAAGCCTCTTTCATTCCTCTCGCTAAGTCATGAACTCCAGTCAGAGGAATCCATTTATCATACCGGACGGTTTATTTTCCCAGAGTCCTCTCTGTTGTTTAAGCTTGGCCTCTTATCCTCTTTCCCCCCTCCACTGCTATGGGAAAGAAAACATGCCGTTTCTGTACATCTTCAAGCCTATAGAATAAGGCAGACGGTGTGCAGCGATCCAGCCATGCTGCCCCAACCAACCGCTGATTTGCGTACATAAATCAGAATCTGATTGGTGGTCGTTTTAGTTGATGCGCTTTGCACATGATCATTGGTCCTTTCTCTGCCTTCCAATGGGTAAAATTCTATTATTCCCATCGCACGTCTTCCTTGGCAAGGCCTGAAGTAAGAGGCAACCAGCAGGTTGACTGGTACCAGCACACCATGGATCCATCATCAATAGTCCAAACCTTTACTGAAGCGATGACATCACAAATACTACGTTTCAAAGCCACGCATGTAATCAGCAGGCATGTAATAAGTGCTAGGTGCAAAGCGAAAACCACCCACCAATGTGGAAACAGCTACCTCTTTCTTCCCTCTGACGTAAAAAACAAATAAATAATGTAAACAACCTTCCAATCAGAAAGTGTTACCCTCCTATGGAGGTCTCGTGATCAGAAGCCCAAGGCATTTGGTCACATGACTTCTACGAAGGGGGAGTACCGTACATGAGCAAACTTTAGCTTTGCTCACAGGTTCTCTTCAAGTATGAAACATTTCAGTACAAATCTGTAACCTTCATTGTTTACCTGGCCTTCACGTTTATTAATGCAAAATACTGCAGCCAAAAATGAAATAAAACAATGAGTAGTCCATTAAAAGATCAAATAAAAAGGTGGCTTTTGCTGCACAACAGGCCTTTAATCTACAACTGTCCCCTGCAGTACGTCCTTTCTACCGCTAGATGTCCTCGATATTCCTGGTTGAACGACAGGTAGCGTCATTCAACCCCCTTCCTCTGAATAAAGACTGTCATGGACCCACCCCCGGCCTGTGGCTGGACAGTGAAGAAAAAGCAGAACAGTGATGAGGTGTCTGTCAGCAGCACATTTAAGAGGAACTAAACCCCCCTGTCATTTTCAGCCAGGCAAGCTGCCATCTTGGCCTTTATTTGATCTGCAACTGCCATGGTGCTGCACATGTGATCAGTTATGACACCAGTCATTGGATGGTTTGACAGTTTGAGTACACAACCAATGTGATAGTTGCGTTCCCAGCACATGCCGGGGATGTAAATGTTTTAAATTGTTAAATCGATGGGTTTAGCTCCACTTTAAGGCAAGGTTCACAAAAGCCAATGCTCTGGAAAGCAATCTGCAGTGGATCGCTTTTCAGAGCATGGCTAAGCATCCACTGTCAGACGATCCTGCCACCTCCTGAACAGTGGTAAAAGCTTTGCTCAGCCGCCTGTGTATGAATGAGGTCTAAGCCCTGGTTCACACTGCATGTGCCTATCGACCTATAAAGTCGCATGACAAGTCCAAGCACATTTTCAATTGCAGACTCAAGTCGCAGCGACTTAAAAAAAACGTTCTTGCGCTATTTTGCTGTGACTTTAATGTTGCATGAAAGTTGCACTACAAATTGCACAACAATGGGGTTTATAGCAGTGTGAGCCAAGCCAAACTGATTGGCTCTTTGTACTGTTTCTTTCTTCTCCAAGCCTAAGCTCTGCTGTACAAGGTACTGCAAGAGACTGATATCAGGTCATATTTAGGCACTTATTGCATTTATGGTCTTAATTTTGTGTCTTTTTATATCTACATAGAGTTCAGCTTCTAAATGTTGTCTAATACATTAAAAAAATTTAATTTAAGGGTATTTCAATAATAAAAAAAAAAAAAATGCAAGGCCATATCTTTTTGTGTCCTGGCAATGCCAGTGGTAAAGCGAAGGCGTGATCGGAATGGTTAAGCGGCCAACGTGTGTCGGGCGTTGGGTTGGAGGTTAGGCGTAGGGATCTTTTTACCTCTTGAATCGGGGAGAAGGGAATGTGTAGAGGATTTGGTCAGGATTAGAATGTGTTGCTCAGCGTTTGTGGTGTACAGCCGAGACGCAGCGTGAAAACCTTTGATCCGTGCTCCGGGGGCCTCCGCCCTGAAGGATTCTGGGAAAAGTGCAGCTGCCATTCACAATGTATTTAATCTAAGTGGTTAAGCCAAAGCTTTTGTATTGTGCGTTTTCACGTGCGGAATCAATTTTTTGCTTTCCAGCACAATTTTCTTTTTTTTTTTTCCTCAGTAGCTATTATAGCGGCTCGCTGTGCTCTCGGTGGCCAAATGATTTTTGGATAATCGGCAGCTGGATGGCCGTGTTCATTTAGAATATTTGCGAAGCCAATGTTTCCAAAGAAACGCTCTAGGATCCGTTCTATTTATTGCAACGCCGCTGTTATAATAAAACCATTTTTTGATTTGTGTAGTGCCAACATCCTCTGCAGCGCTGTACAAAGTGAAACAAATGGGGGCTATAATGGCGATATTATTACATACAAAGCACTGGAAGACAAATTCAATAAAGGTTTGAGGAGTCTGGTTCACAGGACTCGTATTCTGAAAGGGTTGTAGGCTGCTTTCTGAATCCTGACCGCCAAGAGATTACTCGCAGCCCAAAGTGAACCTGACGGCCATTTTTAAAGGGCTGCCTGAGAACTGACAGCACAAGACGCTTTTACTGCCCGCAGAGCCCTTTCCACATGATGCCACCCCACCGTGCCATGAGAGTATCTCAATGGCCATAAAATGGTTACCTTTGTTGGAAGAACTTAAAGTGGACCTATCATGGAGTATAGTTAGATTAAATGTGTATTTGGAACACTTCCAGGTGTTGCCTCTCTCAGAGATCATAGTACTCCCAACAATGCTTTCATCAGCTTTTCTAGAAGGACAGCACCATCTCTGTCCAGGCATCATCCAGGGTCACCTCTACTCCCTGGACTGGGATTTTGTCTCGCATGACAAAATAATGCAAGTCCTGGTGCCAGTGCAGTTCTTGGCCGTGTTCACAAATGTCTGACACAGCTTCAGCTTCTCTCATCTTGTGACTTGCTACACCGTTACAATGTTGCAGTCTGATTAGTGGAGGAGAGACTGAGGAAATTCTTCCTCCTGCCTGCAGCAGTCAGATGACATCTCAGGCTAGGTTAAGGTCACTGGCTCAGAGGCAACGCTTGTATCCTGGCCTAGGCCAACAAGGCCCAGGCCTAGGGCAGCACTTTGCAGGGGGGCAGCACAGAAAGAGTCCCCTCCGGCTTGCACTACACTGTTAGTGTAACGCAAGCTGCTTCTAATTTTGACTGTTCTATCATCCTGGACCACAAACCTTCCTCACTGTGCTATGTGTTTTCTGCTGCACCATTGGCATGGTTATATCTTCTTAGTCCTCTCCATAAAATTATCAGAAATTTGTGCTTAAAGTAGAACTATAGGCAACACTTTTTTTTTTTTACATTTTGGATAGAGTAAGGGAGGGTTAAAGCCCCTGTCCGTTTATTTTTTTTTACCATCCCTGTCCCATTGCAGAGATTTCCCTTCACTTCCTGCCCCATAGCCAAACAGGAAGTGAGAGGAAATCTATGCAAATTAAGGGAATCCAATACACCCCCCCGCCCCTAAGAACTAGTGTCCCTGCTCAAAAATTTCAGGGCGTGTCTTAAACAGATAGGGGTGTGGCCTTAGCAGGAAGGGGTGTGTCATATTTAAATTAGGGGGTGCACGAGTTTAGTCAGGCCTAGGGCAGCACAAAACCTAAATACACCACTGCCCAGAGGTCAGATGCCGGTGTTTATGCTGCTTACATATACAGTATATCTCGATCAGCCATAACATTATGATGACGCACTTAATATTTAAAGAGGTTTTAATTTTTTTTTTTTTTAAATTAACCCTGCAAGAGAATGTCATAATGACCTAGTATGCATAGCATACTAGGTCATTATGATCGACTTACCTGAGATCGAAGCCTCCGAAGTTCTCCGTGCCTTTCCCGCCATGTCTCCGACGATCTTCTTCCTGTTATCGGCGCTGTGATTGGCCCGGAGCGGCGATGACGTCACGCGCATGCGTGCTCGGGCCGGCAAGATCCATTCAGAAAACCGGCAACAATGCCGGCCCGCTAGTGTGCATGCGCGTGACGTCATCGGTGCTGTGCTTTTACAGCAAATATCTCCTTAACCGTGTAGGTTTAGGAGATCTTTCTTGCACCTACACGTAAGCCTTAATCTGGGCTTACCTGTAGGTGCAAGTTGTGTGGTTGGGTTTACAACCACTTTAATGGATCCCACTTTTGCCACCAAAACAGCCCTGACTTCTCGAGGCATGGCCTCCACTAGACCTCTGAAGATATGCTGTGGTATCCAGCATGAAGCCATGATTAGAAGTAGGGCCGAAACAACTAATCGATCATGAAAATATTCATCGATTAATTTCATAATCGATTAATCGGCCAGTAACATAATGGGGTTAAAAAAATAAATAAAAATTATCCCTTTATAGTACAAAAAGAGCAAATCGCTCCCACAGTAAAAAATTAACCTCTTACAGTAGCGATTATTTGCTCTTTTTGTATTCATTTTAGTTTTTTTTTTAACCCCCATTATGTTACTAAACATCTCAGGCCTGGGTCACACCTCTGTGTGTTTTTGGTGCTTTTTGCAGAAATGCACTACAGTTAATTTACATGGTTTCCTATGGGACATGTTCACATCTATGCTTTTTTCAGCTGCTGCGTATTTGGAAAGGGCAAGGACTTTTTTTAATGCAAAATGTTTATTTTGGTTCAATATACTTCAATGGAGAAGCTGCAGAAAAGCATGTAATACATTTTTGCTGCAATTTGTGTTTTTTTTTTTTATCTAAGGCCCCATGCACACAGGGCGTTTTTGCAGCTGCTAACAGCAACGTTGGACGTTTTTTTTTACAGCTGCAAAACGCCCATCCATGTCATGCACACATAGAGCTTTTATGAGCTCCAAGTGGCATAGGCGTTTTCCAGCTGCAAAAAAAAAAACAATTCCAGTGCGTTCTGGAGCTCCAGGTTTGAGCTGCAAAAACGCCCAACGCGCAAAAACGCTGCGATTTGCGTTTTTGAGCTCCAGGATTTTTTTTTTTTTAAAAAGGTCAAAAAATGTTTACAAAACATGGACAGGCGTTTTTAAGCTGTAAAAAACGCGGCTGTAAAAACGCCCTGTGTGCACGGGGCCTAACCAACAACAAATTGGCCAAAAAAATTTTTTAAATGCAAATCGCTGCAAAATTTCTTTTTTTTTTTTTTTTTTTTAAGGTTATTAACCGATTAATGGAAACAATAATCGGCCAACTAATCGATTATGAAAATAATCGTTAGTTGCAGCCCTAATTATAAGAGCCTTTAAGTACTCTAAGTTGCAAGAACCACCCATGGCCACCCACTAAAAATATTGAGTAGTTCCCCTTTTTGCCACCAAAATAGCCCTGACTTCTCGAGGTATGGCCTTCACTAGACCTCTGAAGGTATGCTGTGGTATCTAGCACCAAGCTGTCAGTAGCAGATTCTTTAACCACTTAAGGACCGCCGCACACCGATGTACGTCGGCAGAATGGCACGGCTGGGCACATGGGCGTACAGGTACGTCCCCTTTAAGATCCCAGCTGTGGGTTGAGAGTGCGCCGGCGCGCTCGTGACCCGGTCCTCTTCCCTGTGACTGTCCCCGCGGGAACAGCGGACCCGATTGCCGCCGGTGTCCTGCGATCGGGTCACAGAGAGGAAGAACGGGGAGAGGTAAGTGTAAACAAACCTCTCCCTGTGCTTCCTAGTGAGCCTGTCACTGATCGTCTGTTCCCTGCCATAGGGAACGACAATCGGTGAAGTCACACGCTAAGCCACGCCCCCCCACAGTAAGAAACACACATCAGGGCACACCTAACCCCTACAGCGCCCCCTCCTGATTAACCCCTTTACTGCCAGTGTCATTTTCACAGTAATCAGTGCATTTTTAAAGCACTGATCTCTGTAAAAATGACAATGGTCCCAAAATAGTGTCAAAAGTGTCCGATGTCCACCATAATGTCGCAGTCACGATAAAAATCGCTGATCGCCGCCATTACTAGAAAAAAAAAAATAATAAAAATGCAATAAAACTATCCCCTATTTGATAGACGCTATAAATTTTGCGCAAACCAATCAATAAACGCTTATTGCAATTTTTTTTTTTTATTAATTTTTTTTACCAAAAATATGTAGAAGGAATATGTATTGGCCTAAACTGAGGGAAAAAAAAAGTTTTTTTTTTCATATATTTTTTGGGGATATTTATTATAGCAAAAAATATTGAATTTTTTTTTTTAAATTGTCGCTCTATTTTTGTTTATAACGCAAAGAATAAAAATCACAGAGGTGATCAAATACCACCAAAAGAAAGCTCTTTCTTCCTCGTACATCACAAGACACAGAGCGGCATAGTCATTACTATGTGGGTTATATAGAATTACCTTCAGGTGCTGGCACTGGCAACTTCCAAAACAGGAAGTATCCTCCCCTATATAAGCCCCTCCCATCCGGGAGCACCTCAGTTTTTTGCCAGTGTCTAAGGTGTTGGCCAAGGTTAACATGTATTCATCTGGGCTTGTGTACAGGTTCTCTGGGCCTTAGCAAGCTATTCCGGATCCGACCAAAAAAGCTTCATAGCTAAACGGTCGGTACCCGGGCCTTGCAGAGAAGAGCAAGGTTTTGCCTGTAATGCCTCTCTTAGGAGGGCTGGACCCTGGGATCCAGAGCTCTGGTCATACCCAAAACCAAGAGGCTATCTGTGCAGGGTGCTATACAGGTCCAGGGGAGTGGAATCCTTGGGAACCCGGTCCCTGAAGGTCTAGTACAATGCCTGCCGTGAGAGGTGAAGTTTGGGCTTCTGTGGGCCAAACAAAGTCCTGCGGCGGGGAAAAGGTAAGTGGGGGCCCCTCAGGAACTTGGTTCTATTGAGGGGACCCCCAAGCCTAATATGTCTTTCTGCCTGTTACCTAAAGGTATTCCCGCTAATAGCTGTATATGCCTAAAAAATCCTAGAAATGTCTTTTCATAAAGGAAGTTTTTTAAAAAAACAACAAAAAAAACTGTAAACCTGGAAATGTTTTTCATAAAGGAGGTTTTGAAAAAAAAAAAAAAAAGACAAAGGTGCGGTACCTGTGTTTGTCCACTGGAGGCCGCTGTGGAACGTCTTTTTTTTTCTTGGGACTATTCCTTCCATGGTGAAAGTCCAGGCAGATGAGTGAGCTCTCTATCAGGGAAGCTGCATTCCTCTGTCATGCTGCCAAGTAGTTTCTTTCCATCCCCGGGTCCTGGTGAAACAAGGACCCTGGCTCCTCTCCCTACATAGCGCCAAGAGCGTGCACGCGCGCGCACGCTTTCTCTTAAAGAGTTAGCTTCAAAAAGGGGGCGGAGCCTGGCGGATGACGCGCTCTGTGCGCCAAGCGCTTCTGCGCATGTGCGGGCGTCCCAGCAAGATAAAAGGACTCAGTCCACACTGCTTGCTATGGACACAGAGCATAAAAAGGAGCTGGTAGCATGGTATGTGGGCTTACAGCGGGCGGTTGATACAGGCATCCCCAGAAAGACGCATTGGTATACACCCACTGATGTACATAGCAGCAAATTGCATTAGACTATTTCAGTAAAGGGTGTATTGCGGCTGGAATACCTCAGCTTTGAACTAAGGAATATGCCGCCTAAAAAACTCCAGGATATACCTCTCAGGAAGTGTAGGGGGTCTCCATCGGGCTCTGAGGATCTTGAGCAGTCATCTGCACCTTCCTCCCCTGAAAAATCAGAGGTTAATGCCCATAAGGAACCCCCGGGAGTGCCAGGTACTGCGGCTGTCCTCAGTCCACCTGCTCCTGCATATATAAGAGGAGGTTTTTGCCTCAACTCTGGAGGGATTGGAGCAGAGATTGGCAGCATTGATCGCTTCTTCTCTACAGGAAAGAAAGCGCGCCAGATCTCCATCACCTCCATCAGAGTGCCTGTTGGCAGAGCAACAGTCCCAGGAAGGGATTGACCTACCTGAAGGGGATCAGGAGGAGGTTAACTCTGTTTTTGAGGAATCGACAGTAGATGAACCATTTTCATCATCACAGACTGAAAGATGGTGGGTCCAGACCCTAACTGACATGGTTCGATCTGCATTTAAAATGCCTCTTGTTGAACCATCAACTACTGCTGTCTCCTCATTGGGGTCGCTAAAAGCTCCCCATATTAATTGCTCCTTTCCAATTCATCCATTATTGGAAGGACTTGTATACCAGGACTGGGAACATCCTGATAAACTATTTGTTCCACCTAAGAAATTTCAGGTGATCTATCCCATGGAGGAAAAGTTCACCCAGAGATGGAATGTTCCTACGGTGGACGCAGCCATCTCTTCTGTGAACAAATCACTGACATGTCCAGTAGATAATGTTCAAATGTTCAAGGATCCAGTAGATAAAAAATTGGAATCTTTATTAAAATCTGCTTTTTCCACAGCAGGGGCTGTTACACAGCCAGCAGTGGCAGCTATTGGGGTCTGCCAAGCTTTAAAGGATCAAATGAAAATGGTCCTGAGGGATTTGCCAGACCAGCAGGCCCAGGCTCTGGCTGATCTGCCTAGAGCATTATGCTTTGCGGTTGACGCCATCAAGGATTCCATCCATCAGGCCTCCCGCCTCACGCTGTCTTTGGTACATATGCGTAGGCTTCTGTGGCTCAAGAACTGGTCTGCTGAGGCTCCCTGTAAGAAGCTCTTAGCTTCCCATTTCATGGGGAACGCCTTTTTGGCGAAGACCTGGATAAGTATATCCAGAAGATTTCCAGTGGTAAAAGTACTCTCTTACCAATTAAAAAGAGGTCTAGGGGTCCATCTTTTAAGAGGACTACCTCTCCTATCCCTGAGACGTCTGCTATTAAGCAGTTCCGACGGCCTCCTCGGTCAAACTCAGGGGGTAAAAATCAGGGACAGTCACAGGGTAATAAGAAACCCTGGATCCGAAGAGGTACTAAACCAGCCTCCAAGTCAAGCCTATGAAGGGCTGCCCCCACTCAAACGGGTGGGGGGAAGACTTCAGTTGTTCGCAGAGACCTGGCGGGAGACGACCAAAGACAGATGGGTGCTCTCCGCAGTAACTCTGGGATACAAGTTGGAGTTAAAAGAGTCTCCTCCGTCCCATTTTATGTGGTCAGGCATGCCAAAAGACCCTCTGAAAAGAGGGTCTCTCCTAGTGGCGTTAGAACAACTATTGCTCCAAGGAGTAATTATGGAGGTTCCTATGGAAGAGTGGGGGTTGGGTTTCTACTCAAACCTTTTCACAGTCCCGAAACCAAACGGGGACATAAGACCCATATTGGACCTAAAGAGTCTAAACAAATTTCTAAACATCCGGTCCTTCCGGATGGAGTCGATCCGATCGGTCACCGCTGCCCTACAGGGGGAGGAATGGTTAGCCTCGATCGACATCAAAGATGCTTACTTGCATGTTCCCATCTTTCCAGATCATCAAAAATTTCTACGCTTTGCAGTAGAAGGGCGCCATTTTCAGTTCAGAGCCTTACCATTCGGTCTGGCCACAGCACCACGAGTGTTCACAAAAATTCTGGCCCCACTGTTGGCCGATCTAAGAACACGAGGTGTAACGATAATGGCATACCTAGACGACCTGTTGTTGATGGGCCACTCAGTTGCCAAGCTAGAAGTGGTAATTGTCGATACAATCAAGTATCTAGAATCTCACGGTTGGGTCATCAACCTGGACAAGTCAGCCCTACAGCCAGTAAAAAGCCTGGTATATCTAGGGCTACGGCTGGATTCAGACCAGAGGAAGATTTTCTTACCTCTAGACAAGGTATCCTCTTTGAGGGGCTTGGTCCGTCTGCTTTGTGCAAAAAGACAGCCGTCCATACGCCTATGCATGAGGCTGCTAGGAAAGATGGTAGCATCATTCAAAGCTGTGCCATACGCCCAATTCCACTCAAGGAATTTGCAGAGGGCCATATTGTCAGCCAGGAACGGAAAAATTCAGGCTCTAGACTTCCCGATGGCTTTGTCCCCTTCCGTTCGGAAGAGTTTCTGCTGGTGGTTGATCCCCCAGAATCTCCAGAAAGGAAAACCCTTCAGTCCGATATCCTGGAAGGTGGTCACTACAGATGCCAGCCTTATAGGCTGGGGGGCAGTACTGGAGCAATGGTCTCTCCAGGGCAGATGGTCAAATGTAGTAAAAACCCTGCCCATCAATCTCTTAGAGATACGAGCAGCCCGGTATGCCCTAGTAGCCTGGACATCCAAACTCCAAGGGTCCCCTGTCAATTCAATCAGACAATGCCACAGCAGTGGCATATATCAATCATCAGGGAGGCACCAGGAGTCGTGCAGCCCAGAGGGAAGTAAGTCACATCCTGGAATGGGCAGAAAAGCATGTCCCATGTATATCAGCTGTCTTCATTCCAGGGGTGGAGAATTGGAAGGCGGACTTTCTGAGTCGCCAACAGTTATGCCCAGGGGAATGGTCCCTTCATCCCGAGGTCTTCCGAGCAATATGTCAGCGGTGGGGAACACCGGATGTAGATCTGCTAGCATCCAGATTCAGCGCAAAGGTGGACAGATTTGTCTCCCGGACAAGGGATCCCCTCGCTTGCGGCTCGGATGCTCTGGTGTTCCCTTGGGATCAGTTCAGACTGATATATGCATTCCCTCCGCTACAATTGTTGCCTCGACTCCTTCGCAGAGTCAGGTTGGAAAAGAAGCCGGTGATCCTGGTGGCTCCAGCGTGGCCCAGAAGGGCCTGGTACGCGGAGATCATAAAAATGTCTGTGGGGAGTCCTTGGACCCTTCCACGTCGTCCGGACCTGCTTTCGCAAGGACCGATATACCACCCTTCCTTACTAACTCTAAGTTTAACGGCCTGGCTATTGAATCCCACATCCTAAAGAAGAGAGGTCTCTCTAACTCTGTGGTATCAACTATAATCAATGCCAGGAAGCCTGTATCCAGGCAGATCTACTATAGAGTTTGGAAGGCGTACATCACTTGGTGCGAGGCCAGAAAATGGCATCCACGTAAGTACGTTATAGGCAGAATTCTGGACTTCCTACAGTGGGCTGTAGACAGGAAGTTTGCCTTGAGTACTATCAGGGGTCAGGTTTCGGCCTTATCAATACTATTTCAAAGGCCCCTGGCTATGCATTCACTTGTCAAATCCTTTATGCAAGGGGTGACTCGTATTATTCCACCGATTAAAGCTCCCATATGCCCATGGGATCTAAATTTGGTTCTGTCGGTTCTGCAGAAGCAGCCATTTGAACCTTTGCGGCACATTTCCTTGGTTCTACTCACCAGGAAATTGATATTTTTAGTAGCCATATGCTCGGCTAGAAGAGTGTCGGAATTAGCCGCCATGTCCTGTAAAGAGCCATATTTGGTTATCCATAAGGACAGAGTAGTATTACGTCCTCACCCAGCCTTTCTTCCTAAGGTGGTATCGAGGTTTCACTTGAACCAGGATGTGGTTCTTCCTTCTTTTTTCCCCAAACCTAGTTCGGTAGAGGAAAAGTTATTGCATTCTTTGGATGTAGTAAGAGCAGTTAAAACTTATCTAAAAGCCACTGCTCAGATTCGTAGAACGGATTCTTTGTTTGTTCTGCCGGAAGGCCCCAGAAAGGGTCAGGCAGCATCAAAATCTACTTTAGCCAAGTGGATTCGACAGGTCATAATACAAGCCTATGGCTTGAGAAGTAGACCGCCTCCGTTCAAAGTTAGGGCGCACTCCACGAGAGCAGTTGGAACTTCATGGGCAGTGCATCACCAGGCCTCCCTGGCTCAAATCTGTAAGGCCGCAACATGGTCTTCAGTACACACGTTTACTAGGTTCTACCAGGTGGACATTAGAAGTCAGGAGGATATCGCCTTTGGGCGCAGTGTGTTGCAGGCCGCAAAAGATCCTCATGCCTGATGGCGCCCAGCTTATGTATGGTGTATCCCCCCCCCCCTCATTTGGCATTGCTTTGGGACGTCCCACATAGTAATGACTATGTCGCTCTGTGTCCCGTGATGTACGAGGAAGAAAATAGGATTTTTATAACAGCTTACCTGTAAAATCCTTTTCTTGGAGTACATCACGGGACACAGAGCTCCCACCCCTCTTTTGGGGACACGTATTGCTTTGCTACAAAACTGAGGTGCTCCCGGATGGGAGGGGCTTATATAGGGGAGGGTACTTCCTGTTTTGGAAGTTGCCAGTGCCAGCACCTGAAGGTAATTCTATATAACCCACATAGTAATGACTATGCCGCTCTGTGTCCCGTGATGTACTCCAAGAAAAGGATTTTACAGGTAAGCTGTTATAAAAATCCTATTATTTGTGGGAAAAAAAGGATGTCAATTTTATTTGGAAGCAACATCGCACGACCGCGCAATTGTCAGTTAAAAACGACGCAGTGCCAAATCGCAAAAAGTGGCCTGGTCTTTAAGCTGCATAATGGTCTGGGGCTGAAGTGGTTAGAGCGGAAATAAACCCAACAATTTAATAGTTTCAAAAAACAGTTACATTCCCAGCATGCCAGAAATGCTAACTGTCACATTGGTTGTGCTCTCAACCAAACTATATCACCATCCAATGGCTGGTGTCATAACTGATCACATGTGCAGCATAATGGCAGTTGAAGATTAAACAGAGGCCAAGATGGCAGCTTCCTTGCCTGAAAATGATAGGAGGGTTTACTTCCACTTTAAGGTCCTCTAAGTTGTAAAGACCACCCATGGTCACCCACTTAACATTGAGTAGGTCCCCCTTTTGACACCAAAACAGCTCTTTGTGCACTGGTGGGCAGTCATGTTGGAAAAGGAGTCATCCCCCAAGTGTTCCCACAAAGTTGGGAGTATGAAATCGTCCAAAATCTCTTGGTATGCTGACGCCTTAAGAGTTCCCTCCACTGGAACTAAGGGGCCGAGCCCAACCCCTGAAAAACAACCCCACACCATAATCCCCCCTCCACCTAATGATTTGGACCAGTGCACAAAGCAAGGTCTATAAAGACATGGATGAGCGAGTTTGGGGTGGAGGAACTTCACTGGCCTGCACAGAGTCCTGACCTCAACCCGATAAAACACCTTTGGGATGAATTAGAGGGGAGACTGCGAGCCAGGCCTTCTCGTCCAACATCAGTGCCTGACCTCACAAATGCGCTTCTGGAAGAATGGTCAAACATTCACATAGACACACTCCTAAACCTTGTGGACAGCCTTCCCAGAAGAGTTGAAGCTGTAAGGCCCCTTTCACGCTGAGGCGTATTTCAGGCGTTTTTGCGCTAAAAATAGCACATAAATAACGCCTGAAATACTCCTGCCCCAGCATTCTCACTGTGAAAGCCCGAGGCGGTGCGCTGGCAGGAGACAAAAAAATCTCCTGCTAGCCGCATCTTTGGAGCGGTGAAGGAGCGGTGTGTATACCGCTCCTTGCCATTTGAAATCAATGGGACACCGCGGTAATACCGCCCGCTAACCGCGGCTATAGCCGCTGTTTGCGGGCGGTATTAACCCTTTTCGGTAAACACGACGGTATAGCGGCGCTAAAATCGCGCCGCTATACCGCCACCGCATATGCCCGCTCCAGTGTGAAAGGAGCCTTATAGCTGTAAAGGGTGGGCCAACTCAATATTGAACCCTATGGACTAAGACTGGGATGCCATTAAAGTTCATGTGCGTGTAAAGGCAGGTGTCCCAATACTTTTGGTAATATAGTATATATTGGTTCAGTATTGAAAAGCGTTATTCAGTGAGATTTGACTTCTGGTGGAGGAGGAGGAGGAAAGTCTATTTTAATGTGTTGGTATTAATCTCTTACCTATAATTAAGATGTAATTCATTAAAGTCAGTCTATTAATAGATAATGAACAGGAGCTGTCAGCGCAGTTCTTAGGCAACAAGAACAAAAAACTTCCATGGTCTTGGGAACATTCATTTTATAAACATATGGATCTTCCAGTCTTTTGTCCTTCCCACCACCACACACCACCATGTGCTGCTGATATAGTGTTAGGAGAGGCATGCCTTACTATAGTCTTGTGTTATTGGTTTTTGGTTTTTATTTAGTTATACTGTATTGGTATGGAATTGACAGTAAAGTTCTACATTTATAAGTTTAGATGTAATACTGGCCTTTTTTGTTTTATTTTTTTATTTGTCTGCATTTATGATCAGATAAAAGATGATATCCAATATGAATAGGTTTATATAGTTACATTGGTCCAGCTTGGAGCGGTGTAATAATGTATATACCATACCTGTGGGGTCTTCTAGATCAGGGGTCGCTAAACTTTCTAAACAAGGGGCCAGATTACTGCCCTTCAGACTTTAGAGGGGCCCGGACCGTGTCCATTGGGAGTAAAAAATAAAAATAAATCCAGCGTCACTGGGAAGAAACAATGCCCCATCTTTGGTGTCCGTGGGAGGAACTTTCCCAGTCATTGATGTTATTGGGAGGAATTGTACCTTATCATTAGTGTCATTGGTGCCAGTTGTTGTCAGTGGGAGGAATTGTGCCCCATCATTGGTGTCAGTGGGAGGAATTGTGCCCCATCATTGGTGTCAGTGGGAGGAATTGTGCCCCATCATTGGTGTCAGTGGGAGGAATTGTGCCCCATCATTGGTGTCAGTGGGAGGAATTGTTCCCCTATCATTGGTGTCAGTGGACCCAATTGTTTGTGTCATTGGGAGGAATTGTGCTGCCTTAGTGTCATTGTGCCCCTTTATTGGTGTCAGTGGGAGGAATTGTGCCCCATCATTGGGCCCAATTGTTGGTGTCATGGGAGGAATTGTGCTGCCTTAGTGTCATTGTGCCCCTTTATTGGTGTCAGTGGGAGGAATTGTGCCCCATCATTGGGCCCAATTGTTTGTGTCATTGGGAGGAATTGTGCTGCCTTAGTGTCATTGTGCCCCTTTATTGGTGTCAGTGGGAGGAATTGTGCCCCATCATTGGGCCCAATTGTTGGTGTCATGGGAGGAATTGTGCTGCCTTAGTGTCATTGTGCCCCTTTTTTGGTGTTAGTGGGAGGAATTGTGCCCATCATTGGTGTCATTGGGAGGAATTGTGCCTTATTCGTGTCAGTGTGCCCCTTTATTGGTGTCAGTAGGAGGAATTATGCCGCATCGTTGGTGTCATTGGGAGGAATTGTGCCTTACTGGTGTAATTGTGCCCCTTTATTGGTGTCAGTGGGAGGAATTGTGCCCCATCATTGGTGTCATTGGGCCCAATTGTTGGTGTCATTGGGAGGAATTGTGCCTTATTGGTGTAATTGGGCCCCTTTTTTGGTGTCCGTGGGAGGAATTGTGCCCCTTCATTGGGCCCAATTGTTGGTGTCATTGGGAGGAATTGTGCCCATCATTGGTGTCACTGGGAGGAATTGTGCCCCATTGTTGGTGTCAGTGGGAGAATGTTTTGCATTTTTTCAATGAATGCAGCGCATTCTCTGATTGGAGGTGGTAGAGAGTGTGATGTCGTTGCGAAAAATTGCAAAGCATTATCTGAATGGTGCCCATGCCCAGCGACCGAGCTCCTGTTTTCACAGTGCAGTAGGGCAACCAATCAGCACAGGAGCTGGAAGCTAGCGGAGATCACTAGAGTATCACATAGAATGCATTAGGGTGAAAAACATTGGGGGTTTACAGCCTCAGGTCTCAGGTTTGCACTAGTAGGGGATATCCTTGGATAGTGATGAGCAAACAAGAATGGCTGCCACCAGGTCAGGCTGCTGACAAGTGCGCTCCACACACCATCTTATCAAATCACGCTAATTGGTACAATCCCGCCCTTCCGATTACATTTATTTGATTACATAATTATAAGCGTGCGCCACCTATATACACACGTGAGCGCTCTAAACGGTTTGCATCTTCATGTCAGTAAATGAACGATGGCATCCTACTTGGTGTTAATGAGTGACGTTTATCCTGTCACTACTAGTCATAGCTGGGAATGTTCCATATAACACACACTATATTGTCAAAAGTATTGGGACACCTGCCTTTACACGCACATGACATTTAATGGCATCCCAGTCTTAGTCCGTAGGGTTCAATATTGAGTTGGCCCGCCCTTTCAGCTATAAGAGCTTCAACTCTTCTGGGAAGGGTGTCCACAAGGTTTAGGAGTGTGTCTATGGGAATGTTTGACCATTCTTCCAGAAGAACATTTGTGAGGTCAGGCACTGATGTTGGACGAGAAGGCCTGGCTCTCAGTCTCCGCTCTAATTCGTCACCAAGGTGTTCTATCGGGTTGAGGTCAGGACTCTGTGTAGATCCGTTTTCAGGCGTTTTAGCGCTAAAAATAGCGCTTATAAAGCACCTCTCATGCTTCCCCAGTGTGAGACCCCGAGTGCTTTCACGCTGGGGCGGTGCGCTTGCGGGACGGGAAAAAAAAAAGTCCTGCAAGCAGCATTTTTGGGGTGGTGCGGAAGCGGGGTGTATACAGCGCTCCTAAACCGCCCCTGCCCATTGAAATGAATGGGCAGCACTTCCGAAGCGCCCTTCTTCGGCGTTAAAAACGTCCTGGCAACATCCGAAAAGCGCCGCTATAACAGCGGTAAAGCGCCGCTAAAACTAGCAGCGCTTTTACTGCTACCGCTCCCACCACCCCAGTGTGAAAGGGCTCTAAAGCACCACAAGAAAATCTTGTTAGGTTTTCCAGAAGGGCACAGGTGAACATATGGACATCAACAGAAGTAAACAATGATTCTGCGCTCTCCTCCTGTCAGTGCACTTGCAGCACAACTGTTTGGCTCCTTGTGCTGCTTCTCCCTCCCCCAGTCTGAGCTCTGCTGTACAGTCGAGCCAAATTCAGGTATTCGCACTGCTTGGATTGAATAAAGTATTAGAAGATACACAAAGGAATGCAGCTCAGTGTTCACTATCTGCCCCGGGGGTTCATCTGTATATCTCCAGGCTATTGAGTCTTGATTGCAGGGTGTAGGTGTGTCCGGGTGGAGGCTCCGGGCTTTGTCCTTGTGTCGTTGAACCCTCTGCTGGAAGCGTATCTGCGGTATCAGTAACTAACCTCTTGCTCAGATCAGTGAACATCTGGGTCGTATTAATATCCCCTGTAATAAAGACCCAGCTGTGTGTTTTGCTGGAATTTGCGTGCTTCAGCTTTTTGTATTCCTCGGGGCCATGCCTCCTCATCTTCCATGCAAATATATCAGAGACACAGAGAGAGCAACATAAAATCTTCCTATCATTAAAGGGGAACTCTGAGCAGAAGTCTGGATCTGTAAGGAACACTTACCTCTGTTGCTGGGAACACCCGCCGCTAAAACTCTCATTTCTGCATTTTAGCTGCAGCCTGCCAGATGTCGCCTTTTAGAGCCCATTCACACCATTGTATGTTTATGTGCGCTACAACCGTTCCGTTCTATGAACTCTTCACAACAGAATATTGCATTAGAGGGCAGTGGTGGTGCATTGGGGGAAAAATCTCACATGCTGCATCTTTTCTGCGTTTTTGGTAAAATTTTGCTTTTACAATATTAAAAAAAAAGGGGGGGGGGGGGGACTTAAAGCACACTACTAGAAAATAGGTATGCAAAAATATGTTTAATAAGGAACTGCAGACTGCTCACATAATTTGTAATAAAAACATCTTTTTGCCATTCTGAAGCTTCCCTCCAAACACTTTGCATATTATTTTATATATTCTGTGATTCTGTATTTGCCAGATATGCTGCAGAAATCTCCCTCCACTGAGTCTGGCTGCAGCCATTTTAACTGTGGGCAGCTGAAGCTGCTGCCTGTTCACTTCCTGGATTTACACAGACGCACACCTCCAGCTCTGCAGCTCATTGGCCCTCTTATGACTCACCAGCGTCTCCCTTCCTGGCAAACTCTCATGAGAGAGAGAGAGCTGTGCATGATGTCATAAGCCTAGGCTAATGATCAGACAAACAAGAAGTGGGCTGTATAAGGTATTTACTGGCGGAAAATAAATGTTTTACTATCCAAAGTTAAAACAAGAAGGGCAGAAGATTTTGGAAAGTTGAACAAATGACTAAGGCCCCTTTCACACGGAACGGATCAGTAATGATCCGCCCCGTGAACCTCCGCTTGCTCAGCAGGGATCGCTCCCTTGATCCCCGCTGAGCCGGTGGATAACAGGGCGGTACCCGCACTTTGTGCAGGGACCACCCTGTCAGATCTCCGCTCTCCCCTATGGGGGGGATCGGATGAACACGGACCGTCTGTCCGCGTTCATCCGATCCGCTCCGCAGACGGATAGAAAAAAAAGGAATTTTTCTATACAGAAAAACAGAGCATTGCGGACAAGGAGGAGATCGGGTGTCAGCGGATGTTTCGTCCGCTGACACCTGCGATCTCATAGGGACCAATGTATGTCCCTTTTTCATCCGTAAACGGATGGATGAAAAAGCGGACATATGGTCCGTACGTGTGAAAGGGGCCTTAAGGGCCACTTTTACTGGGTATATGTAAGGGTTTACAAGCACTTTACATATGTTGTTCCCCTCCTCTTGATCAACATGCAGCTAAAATGATTTTTAATAAAATAGTTTTGTGTTAAAAGAAAAAAAAAAACTCTTTTGAGACCCAGTAACCTCATCACTGTGTCTTTTTGCTGGCCTTTACTTAGAGTTTGGCGAGTTTTATATGGAAGCATACTTCCTTGCATTTTCCTCCTCTGCTGGCCACTAGATGCTGCAGAGTTTAGCTGTGCAATCTGCTGATCGGTTGCTTTCAGTTGATTTATAATCGACTGATCAGCAGATTGCACAGCTAAAGTCTGCATAACCAAAAAAGAAATAAAAAATGCACGTCGCAAGGGATGTTTTCTTTCCTATAAAGCTCTGGCGTCCAGCTTTAAGGAACAAAACCTCATAAAATGAACAATCGGACGAGCTGTTATGAACTGCATCACTTGTATGCTTTGACATTTGGCAAAATAATTTGCAGAGTCGGCTGTAACATAAATTTAAGAGGCCTCTAAGCACATGGAATAGTACATTTAATAATAGAGATTTATACTTCAGACCTACGAGAGGGACAGCTGGTTCCAGAGTAGGGACAGCTTAGTTATGTTTCCAAAGCATTATCCCCCCCCCCCCTCCTTTTGCGCTCTGGACTGCCAAGCCCACGTGGCAATAATATCCTTTCTTGGCAATATTTATAAACGTGCGCCCCACCCTGCCGGCTCGGCCTTCCTGTGACCGGCATTCGGGAGCCGTTGGAGCCGTACGCCGGCAGGGATTGTGCAGAGATCTGAAAACATAAGCAGAAGCTTATAGCTTCCTCTGCTCACATATTGACCTGTGTAAATAAAATGGTGTATACTTTCCGCCACACCCCCCCACCGTCCATGGTTGGAGGACTGCCTGCGACCACAACGCACAGGGCTGGGTTCCCTGTTGACTGTTCAGCAGCAGGAATAACCATAATTGCTATTAACCAGTCGCTGCTCTTCAGAAGCATGGTTAGTCTTAGGCTTGTGTTGCAGATCATCTAAGTGGCTTTGGTGCAATTGCCACCTAGGCTTGTGTTCCTGATCATCTTTGGTGTACCTGCCACCTAGGCTTGTGTTCCTGATCATCTTTGGTGCACCTACCACCTAGGTTTGTGTTCCTGATCATCTTTGGTGCACCTGCCACCTAGGCTTGTGGTGTTGATCATCTTTAGTGCACCTGCCACCTAGGCTTGTGTTCCTGATCATCTTCGGTGCACCTACCACCTAGGCTTGTGTTTCTGATCATCTTTGGTGCACCTGCCACCTAGACTTGTGTTCCTGATCATCTTTGGTGCACCTGCCACCTAGGCTTGTGTTCCTAATCATCTCTGGTGCACCTACCACCTAGGCTTGTGTTCCTGATCATCTTTGGTGCACCTGCCACCTAGGCTTGTGTTCCTAATCATCTCTGGTGCACCTACCACCTAGGCTTGTGTTCCTGATCATCTTTGGTGCACCTACCACCTAGGCTTGTGTTCCTGATCATCTTTGGTGCACCTACCACCTAGACTTGTGTTCCTGATCATCTCTGGTGCACCTACCACCTAGGCTTGTGTTCCTGATCATCTTTGGTGCACCTACCACCTAGACTTGTGTTCCTGATCATCTCTGGTGCACCTACCACCTAGGCTTGTGTTCCTGATCATCTTTGGTGCACCTACCACCTAGGCTTGTGTTCCTGATGATCTTTGGTGCACCTACCACCTAGGCTTGTGTTCCTGATGATCTTTGGTGCACCTACCACCTAGGCTTGTGTTCCCGATCATCTTTGGTGTACCTGCCACCTAGGCTTGTGTTCCTGATCATCTTCGGTGCACCTACCACCTAGGCTTGTGTTTCTGATCATCTTTGGTGCACCTGCCACCTAGGCTTGTGTTCCTGATCATCTTTGGTGCACCTACCACCTAGGCTTGTGTTTCTGATCATCTTTGGTGCACCTGCCACCTAGACTTGTGTTCCTGATCATCTTTGGTGCACCTGCCACCTAGGCTTGTGTTCCTAATCATCTCTGGTGCACCTACCACCTAGGCTTGTGTTCCTGATCATCTTTGGTGCACCTGCCACCTAGGCTTGTGTTCCTAATCATCTCTGGTGCACCTACCACCTAGGCTTGTGTTCCTGATCATCTTTGGTGCACCTACCACCTAGGCTTGTGTTCCTGATCATCTTTGGTGCACCTACCACCTAGACTTGTGTTCCTGATCATCTCTGGTGCACCTACCACCTAGGCTTGTGTTCCTGATCATCTTTGGTGCACCTACCACCTAGACTTGTGTTCCTGATCATCTTTGGTGCACCTACCACCTAGGCTTGTGTTCCTGATGATCTTTGGTGCACCTACCACCTAGGCTTGTGTTCCCGATCATCTTTGGTGTACCTGCCACCTAGGCTTGTGTTCCCGATCATCTTTGGTGTACCTGCCACCTAGGCTTGTGTTCCTGATCATCTTTGGTGCACCTGCCACTTGTTTAAAAATGTTTTGCCTGTGATGCCATATAGCTCTTCAATTTATTATCAGCAAGGGAAGTGCATGTCAAAAAAGGCAATTCATCTACAACGTAAATACTCCAGATTCCAGGCCTGAGGCCCAGCTAAAACCTGTGTCTAACATTATGATAAAAATCGCTATCTGATTATGAACTATGAAAGTATCTGAAGCATTGCTGGGACTCAGATTGATAGCGGTCATTGTGAGCTACACTATATTACCAAAAGAATTGGGACGCCTGCCTTTACACGCACATGAACTTTAATGGCATCCCAGTGTAGCACGCACCACCCTGATTCTGTGTTTCTACAGTCAGGGCACACCTGCTACTTGCCCGGTATCCCCCCTTCTGTGTAGACAGGGGCGAGCGGTGTTAATGTTTTTGGGTCTTGCGGCAAGTTACCTCTCCATAGTGGATCCCTGGTCTCCGTTGTCTAGGCGGAAGTCCCTTTTGTAATAAAGCCAATGTCCACACTGGTGTAAAACCTAAGCAGCAAGGTTTTATTCTTTTCTTGAGGAAAAAACTTGGAAGAGAGAGCAGAAACGACAGAGTAGGCGAAGGTTCAGGCACGCAACACTTGGAGAACACTTTCGTCGCCACTCAAGCCTGAGTGGGTATTGCTTACCCGGATAGTCCCTTTTGATAGCGGTCCTAGCAGCCGGAGTGGAGCACGGATGTCAGAGATGATGTATCCCCCTTTAGGTAGGCCTCTCCCCGAGACAGCAGTACCATTGCTATCTCCGCCGAGACTTATCTTCCCCTGAAACTCCTTCCCTAAAGATGGGCCCCTTTCAACCGGGCAGCCTGGAATCCTTATCTGAAGCGTAGGCCCTCGATAGGAGAGCTGGACCTACTATGCAGCAGCAGAGCCTCGGGCTAAAGGTGCCAGAGACCAAACACACGCATCCCGTGCCATGAGGGCCACGAGACACGCTCACTGGACCAGAGGTCCCCCCCCCGAACACCTTGGGGTCCCCCTGGAATCGCCTCGCGCCAAATGGTGTCTGCCCCTTTTGTACCCTCTCCCAGCATGCACAGTGGGTAGACCACGCTCACTGCGCGGCTGCCGAGAGAAGACACCCAAGGTGCTGCGATGCCCCCGTGATCCAGCCTGTGCCAGCGGTGACAGTGCCACCTGCAGGCAAAGGAGAATAACACTGCTGGGCAGTATCCCACCCAGAGCAGAGCAAACAATTTGAACTATAATTGGTCTGAGCCCAACTACTGGCTCAGACTGCCCCTAAATTTACACATATAGCGGCCCAAAATTGGGGTGGACGCTACACCAGTTTTAGTCCGTAGGGTTCAATATTGAGTTGGCCCATCCTTTGCCGCTATAACAGCTTCAACTCTTCTGGGAAGGCTGTCCACAAGGTTTAGGAGTGTGTCTATGGGAATGTTTGGCCATTCTTCCAGAAGCACATTTGTGAGGTCAGGCACTGAAGTTGGATGAGAAGGCCTGGCTCACAGTCTCAACTCTAATTCATCTTAAAGGTGTTCTGTCAGGTTGAGGTCAGGACTCTGTGCAGGCCAGTCAAGTTCCTCCACCCCAAATTGGGACTTGTTCTGAAACCGCTGGAGGGCCACAGATTAGAGCACCCATGCCTTAGAGCAGGGGTCTCCAAACTTTCTAAACAAAGGGCCAGTTTACTGTCCTTCAGACTTTAGGGGGGCCGGACTAGGGCCATTGGGAGTAGAAAATGTCGAGAGGGGGTAAACAATACCATTCCTTTGGTGTCAGTGGGAGGACTAGTGCCCCATTGTTGGTGTCAATAGAAGGAATTGTACCCTTTTGATAGTGCAAGTTGGATGAATAATGCCCCATTGGTGGTTTCAGCAATAAAAATGATTCGCTATTGTTGGTGTCAGTGGATGGAATAGTTCCCCCGAGGGCCGGATAAAGGCAAGCAAAGGGCCACATCCGGCCCCAGGGCCGCAGTTTGGACACCCCTGCCTTAGAGCATGGGTGCTTAACCTGTGGCTCTCCAGCTGTTGCAATGCCCCACGGGACTTGTAGTTCTGCGGGGCATTGCATGGCTGACAGGTACAAGCATGACTCCCAAAGTCTAAGACATGATGGGACTTGAAGTTCCGTAGCAGCTGAAGGGGCACAGGTTAAGCACCTATGCCTTATGCCGCGTACACACGACCGTTTTTCATGACGAGAAAAATGGAATTGTTTTATTTGGTCAATAAAAACGACCGTGTGTGGCATTTTTCACGACATGAAAAATGGCTATTTAAAAATTTGGAACATGCTCCAATTTTTCTCCGTTTTTCACGTCGTCGTTTTTCTCATGAAAAAATGCGCATGCTCAGAAGCAAGTTATGAGACGGGAGCGCTCGTTCTGGTAAAACTTGCGTTCGTAATGGAGATGGCACATTCGTCACGCTGTAATGGACTGAAAAGCACGAGGCTGAAAAGTGCGAATCGTCTCTCACCAAACTTTACTAACACGAGGATCAGCAAAAACAGCCCAAAGGGTGGCACCATGCGAATGGAATTTCCCCTTTTTATAGTGCCGTCCTACGTCACCGCGCTTTGCTCAAGCATTTTTTTCCACGATACTGTGTAGGCTAAGCAGGCTTGAGAAGAATCACGTCGAGAAAAACTGTTTTTTTCAATGACATTAAAAACGGTCGTGTGTACGCGGCATTAGGGTAATATGGCCATGTCAGTAGTGAGAAATGGAAATCTGCCCTGATCATTTGAATCGGATAGCTGTGGATAGTCACTTTGTCATATCAGGAGTTGTGTGATTGAATGGTTAGGACTTTACGGTGGGCTGGATTTGGAATCCCTGCCAGGAATTTCAGTCTTGGTGTTACCAGATCACTGTCAAAGCCGCCGGGTGTACAGGATCACTACAGCAATGTTTAAATGGAAAACTAAACTTCTGAGCAGGTGGGTTGTGTTCCTCGTATACAGTTTCAGGCTTCATTGTCACTTTTTTGATTTGCATTATACCTTTAGTGTAGAAAAGGGAGCAAACCTTTTAGTTGCGTGTCGCTGATGGCGCTCATCAGAGGTTGTGATGGCTTCCAGTATTCGGCAACCAAAAGAGAGCCTGGCAAATCTGTGTAGTTCTGCCCGTGTACCGACAGCCTTAGGACTTGGATCTCATCATTATGTACACTTCTACACAGCGGCGTAATACTCGAGGAAGCATGCTGATTTACTTAAGTGAATGGAGTGAACTGGGATTGCAGTTTCTAAGATTGCCAGCTGTCTCGTTCCCAGCAGGAGTAAATGAGCAAATTATATTATCAGAGTGAGAACGACTATAATTAGCATAGTGAGCTTGTCTCGGAGTAAAAAAAAAAAAAGTGTTTTTTTTTTTTTTTTTATAAGATACAAGTGCACTCTGGTATACAGAGGATGACTGCTGCCTGGGCAGATGTAGTAACACATAGCAACTGAATTGGCGGGAGAGGTAGGATTCTGCAGAGTAGATCATCTGGCTTCACTTTTCATGTTTTAGTTTCCTGATGAAAAAAATGGCAGTAAAAGGGTTTCCAGAATGTAAAGCCCTTGGGCTATGGAGAGAGGAGCGCCTGTTGTGCGGGGTGATGCCACACTTAATGGAAGGATTACACCTATTTATTGAAAATAAAGAGTGTACAAAGGAGCTAACGTGTTTTTTGTCTCCATGTGCCAAAAGCCCTGAGGAAGTGAAATCTTATCCCTCGAAACATGTTGGCTTGATTTGTACACTCTCTTTATTTTCGATAAATGTAATCCTGCCATCAAGTTTGGCATCACTCCAGACACCGGGCGCTTCTCTCTCCTTATCCAAATATCTTTTCCACTGAAGCGACATTGCAGTCATATTAGTAGGTACCAAGGTAGCCACCCATACCTCCAAAGAGTTAAACACTACCACCCATCCACAGAACCAACTAAGAATATCTCAATCTGTCCAGCATGGTCTCTAGCTCAAACCAGAATTTATAGCCCTAGATTGAAAAAAAAAATACCCTTGCAGTAGACTTTAAGCTCCCCCAAAGCTTCTTAAAGTGTTACTAAACCCACAACCGTAATATCTGTCCATATGTGCAGAATAGCATGCTTGTTATACTCACTGTGGAACCTAAGGGGTTAATCCTCTGTATTGTGTAAAAAGGCTCTTTGATTTTGTATGGGCAGATCCTTCCCCTCCTGCAGGGTCTCTCTGGGCAAGGCCAGATAAGACACAGTGATGGTCGTCTGGCTGCACATGCTCAGTTTGGTCTCTATTGCTGGAGAGAACATTTCCTTGTTGATCAGAGCTAGCCAGATCACATGGTTTGACATCACACATGTGGGCGTGTATACAGATCCTAAATGACAGCCCAGTCCCTCCTTCCTTCTCCATGCCAAGTAACTAAAAAAGAACACAGTGGGTGGGATGTCGCATCTGGATTGATGGATGATCCGCCCCCCCCCCCCCCCCCCCCATAACAGCATGAGGACACAGGCCGTAGTGGAAATCCCCTCCTACCTGAACATTTAGCACTTGGGCAGACCCTGCAGTTTATCATGTGACCGTGATATTCAGATCAGCCAAAAAGGTATATAGTGGTAGTATTGTAATGTAAAAAGAAGTTTATTGCCTGCTAGTGGGGCTACGCCCACACGGCAAAGATTACTTGTTTAGGCCGGGGGAGTGGAGGATCAGATAAGTAAAAGTGCTTCTCTCCCCTAGACTCAAGCAGTCCATAGATTATGCAATTTTCTTTCCTCCGAACATGGTTGGAAGGAAGGAAAGAAAATCGCTAGATTCTCCCATCAACACACTGTGGTAATGGGAGAATGGCTCCCACAGCACTATTGTGTTCTGCTGGTAGGGAGGCTTCCAGGCACGCAAAACACAATGATTCCTGCTAGCGGCTATAGCCACCTGCAGCAATTGCATGCAAAATACTTGACAGGCTGGTTGTACCTAAGGCGATCAATGTTTCGACTTGGGTACAACCAGCCTGCCCATAGATGGATCGAATCTCGGCCGGTCCCTGCCAAAGCGGCCAAGATTTGATCCATCTATGGCTGGCTTTAAAGCAGTTAACCTCTGCAGTGCAGGCACAGCCTGACTGCGAGGGATCATTTTTGAGTCTTGGAGTTGGGCTTTAATTTTTTTTTTTAAAACCCACTGAAAGAGGAGTCTTCTATTTTTTATTTTAATTTTTTTCTTTTTGTGCTTTTTTCTTTTCCATTTCGATCAGTTTTATTGAATGATCATATCTATACTTGTGTGGCCAACATTAGAAAAATGACTGACATGATGCATGCCAATGAAATTCTAAGCCATTTTCTCATATGAAATTAAACCTATATATGGTTGCCCGTTTAAGTGCCCTGCCTAAATGCTGCCCACATTCCCATGTGTTGCCTGGATGCCGCACAATACGTTTCGAACAGTGGGAAATAAACATTTTGTTTTCCTTTTTGTTTTTTTATTGACTTTTGTGATGTCAT
Source organism: Rana muscosa (assembly GCA_029206835.1). Classification (NCBI taxonomy): domain Eukaryota; kingdom Metazoa; phylum Chordata; class Amphibia; order Anura; family Ranidae; genus Rana; species Rana muscosa. The sequence goes on from CM055120.1 coordinate 313,690,560, forward strand.
GGTGTTGCTGTGGACAATGCTGTAGCTGTGGGTTGAAAGGGTGGTGTTTGGATTGTGCCATGTTCATGTCATGAGGCTGTGCCAAGCTGGATGTCGTGGGAATTGCTAAATAAAGAAATAGGGAGTGTGACCTCTGGTTGGTGAGAAAATAGATTTCTACATAAATGTTTGAAGAATACCTACTAGAAGATTCCTGTGCTTCTAAATCGGCCACATAACTAAGTTTTCCCTATTCTGTGTTAGTGTGGAACACCTCTGTGAACGCCGACTCATCAGCTGTTGGCTTGGCTTACATGGAATGTCATAGACTTTTTGCAGAACCCCCTGTGGTTTTTATTGGGAGCCCGTCCCAACCTTGGAAACGCATTCAAAAGCGGTCTTTTAAGGATGGGCCATGAAAGACAAGACAAGGGTTTGACAACTTGTTCAGAAATGTATATGAAAATTGTGAAATTTGGCAAACCCCAGTGCAATGAAGAGGAGAATCTCACGGTTTTCTGTGGTTGGGTGGACAAATCACAATCCAGGGTGTTTTAAAGACCACCTGTAATCAACATGTACAAAGGAAACCAAAAAGAGCCATTGTAGATCAGGAACCATAGGATGCCTGCACTTCACGGACAATTCTAAGAATTTTGCTGAAGCCCAGAAATCATTGTTTATGGAGTACGGGACATGCTAATGTACCGTATATACTCGAGTATAAGCCGAGTTTTTCAGCACATTTTTTTTTGTGCTGAAAATGCCCCCTCGGCTTATACTCGAGTCTGTGTCCATCTTCAAATTTGTGTGCCTGATCCTGGCCAGCTATAGCTTCCCTGGACCCCAAACTTGGCACACATGTAGCTCCCCTCCGTCTCTACAACCGTGCAAAGTTTATTGTCATGGGGACCTACGGCCGGGGAGCACCGATTTTTTTTTTTTTTTTCAAAGCCGGCACCCCTGCCATAGACTCCCATGTTAAACAGTAATTTCTCCGGTGATTTTGGGGACCCGGTACTAGCCGGCCCTAGGTCCCCTGGACCCCAAACTTGGCACACATGTAGCCCCACTCTTTATCTACAAGTGTTCAAAGTTTGTTGTCCAGGGGACCTACGGCTGGGGAGCACTGATTTTTCAAAGCCGGACACCCCTTCCATATACTCCCATGTTAAACGTCAGTCTAGTCACACAGCGCCGGAGATCAGGTAGGGTGCATGGGCAAGGTGAGGCATGGGCACAGTGAGGCATGCAGATGGACACCCTAGGCTTATACTCGAGTCAATAAGTTTTTGCCCAGTTTTTTGTGGTAAAATTAGGTGCCTCGACTTATATACTTATATTCTTATATTCGGGTCGGCTTATACTCAAGCATACCTCCCAACTTTGTAAAGTCCCGGGACATTCCGATGTCCAACCAGAGTTGTTGAGCGGGGGGGGGGGGGGTGCGGGACATTGAGCGGGGGGGCCATACTAGTCCGCCGATCGCGGGGGGGGGGGGGCTCTTACCTGCTGCTGCTGCTCCTCTTCTTCTGTTCATGTTTCCTGCTGTGCGGGAAACATGATAGTCTCGCGGGAGTGCGGGAAGGAGGAGCCTCTGCGGGTTAAACACGCACAATCCGTGCCAGTTGGGAGGTATGCTCAAGTATATACGGTAATCCCCCTTTCTTTATCGTACACCACGGGACACAGAGCTAGTCATTACATAATGGGTTAAGGGTCACCAGCGGTGATTGGACACTGGCACAACCAATGGAAGACAGTTCCCCTCCATATAACCCCTCCCATCAGGGAAGTACCTCAGTTTTTTCGCCAGTGTCGAAAGGTGTTGGACGCGTTAGGAGGTGCTAAAGGAAAGCTCTACCAAAGAGACCCTCTGGGGGTAAAAGAGCTATGCTTTCGGATCCATCCAAGACGCCTACAAATGAGCTGAATCTGGATGGGATCCGGGCCTCATCCATGAGGCGTCGCCTGTAATGTCTCTCTTCGGAGGACTGGGCTCTAAGATCCAGCACTTTCGCTATTTCGCTATAAAGTCCTGGTAAGAGTCTTGTACAAGGCCCAGGGGAGAGGTATCCTTTAAATAGGAACCCATATCCCTGAAGGTTGGCACACATAGCCCACCGTGAAGGGTGAAGTTTGGTATCTGTCTGAAATCTTTCAGCAGAAAAACCTGCGGCGTGGATAAGGTGAGATTAGAAGGTCCATAACTAGGTTGGGACCTTTTTCAAAAAATGGATGTCTTCTTTTTTTCCACCACTGGGGGGAGTAAAGAGCTGAATATACTCACCTCACTCTGTTCAGTGTCGGCTTCGGCGAAGTACACTGCTCGTCACCTCCGCTGCTGAGCTTGCTTGGGCACCCCGATCCTCCTTTCGGTGGCCGACCAGACACCTGCAGATGCAGGTAAGTGGGAACAAGGGCTGATGAGAGTCCTCTCTCACTATGGCCACCGCCAGAGCGCTAAGGGCCGCGCGCGCGGGAGCGCGCTTTATCGGAGGGGGGGGGGCGAAGGCGTGCGCGGGCACGTGGCGTGCGCAGGCACAGAAATGGCGCCAAATTTAAAAGACTGTCAGTGTGAGAAGCACTGCAGCAGCAAGCAAGCTCGTTAGTTCTCTTGTTCCTGGCAGAGAAACACAGCAGCTATACAGGGACGTAAGACTCCATGTGGTTGGATTGGGTACTTCCTAGAAGACATCCATGTTATGCATAGTTATGTGTTAAAAGTTGCATACTTAATGTATTTGCTAAACTGAACACGGTAGTATATGCATTTAGGTACCTTGTATTTTGTCTAAACAGTAAGCCTTCCAGGGGAAGTAATACGGACAAAAAGAGATAAGAAAGCACCACCGCCTGAGAGGAGGCTCTAGCTGTGCTGACTCGGTACCTTCCTCTCCTGTGTTGCCAAATGCACCTGTACAGGATGAGCCATTACCTCTGTCAGGTATGGCGGCTTCCCCAGTGAAGCCTGGGCCTGTATATGTCACTGAGGACACTTTATCAGCTGCCCTAAATAATCTGGAGGAAAAAATTGCTACCTTAATCGCTAAGTCCTCTAAAAAGGACAATAAGCGAAGCAGGTCTCTTCCAGTATTGGACCTCCCTTCAGAAGTACCTGAGGGAGGAGGATGAGGAGGAGGAGGCTACATCAGCAGAGGATGAGGAGCCAGATTTTAAGGTCACAGGTACAATGCTATAGCAGTGCATTTAAGTTAACCTCTGCGGAGGTAACGGAATTACCTGTCTCCTCCCTAGGGTCATTAAGATCCCTGCAAGGTGCATGCTCCTTCCCGGTTCATCCGTTACTAGAGGATCTAATGTACGCAGACTGGCAACATCCAGATAAGCGTTTCTCACCTCCAAAAAGGTTTAACATTCTTTATCCTATGGGGGAAATTTTTTTTTTAAAGAAATGGAGCCTGCCTGCGGTAGTTGCGGCTATTTCTTGTGTAAATAAAAACCTGACATGTCCGGTGGATAATGTACAAGGGTTTAAAAGATCCTTCTGAGAGGAAGTTGAAATCCTCCTTCCTTTTGGCCGGCTCAATTACCCAACCTGCAGTAGCAGCAGTCGGTATGTGTCAGGTCATCAGCCAACAGGTAAAGCAGGGGCTGAAGGAACTGCCTTCAGAGCAGGCTAGAAATTGGGAAAATTTGCCTAAAGCCTTATGCTTCACAGTGGATGCCATGAGAGATTCTATCATACAGGCATCACGCCTTACACTCCAGCTGGTACAGATGCGCAGAGTACTTTGGCTTAAGCATTGGTCAGCGGAAACCCCATGCAAAAAGCTGTTGGCAAGTTCCCGTACCATGGCGAACGCCTATTTGGGGAAGATTTAGAAAAATATATACAGAAGATATCAAGTGGTAAAACGACTTTTACCTGAGAGAAAGAAAAACAAGAGATCTTGTTTTAAACGCTCTCTCTCCCCAGCTCCCGGGAAATCTGACTCCAACCAGTGGCGGCGGCCTGTTTTAGCCGCCCACAAAAGCCAAGGGGCAAGCTCAGAAGAACAAGAAGCCGTGGGGTGCAAGAGCTAATAAGCAAGCCCCCAAAGCCTCTCAGTGAAGGGGCGCCCCCGCTCGGCCGAGTGGGAGGAAGGCTTTATCAGTTCTGAGCGACTTGGGGGTCAGAAATCCAGGACAATTGGGTAGTATCCACAATATCCTCAGGGTACAAACTGGAATTTCGAGAGATCCCACCTTCTCAATTCCGAGGTTCAAGACTCTCCAAGGATCCACAAAAAGAGAATCCTTCTTCAAAGGTTTGAATCACTTAATGGCTCAAGGGGTAGTTACAGACGTACCCCAAAAAGAGCGAGGTGCAGGTTTTTACTCAAACCTCTTTGTGATTCCAAAGCCAAATGGAGATGTCAGACCCATCCTGGATCTAAAATCCCTAAATCGGTTCCTGAACGATCGCCATTTTCGAATGGAAACGATCCGATCCGTGGCCGCCACTTTAAAGGGCGGAAAATTCATGGCGCCCATAGATATCAAGGACGCACATTTACACATACCCATCCTCCCCGCTCACCAAAGATTCCTAAGGTTTGCGGTAGAAGATCGCCACTTTCAATTTGTGGCTCTGCCGTTTGGTGTAGCCACCGCGCCCATAGTATTCACAAAGGTGCTAGCTCCTCTGTTAGCAAACCTAAGAACACGGGGCATTGCGGTAACAGCCTATCTGGACGATCTACTAGTAATAGATCAGTCAAAGGACGGATTGGGTCACGCTGTACACACTACAGTAGGATACCTGGAGCATTTAGGATGGATTATAAATTTACAAAAATCCTCTCTCCAGGCCCAAAGAAGGATAGTGTACCTGGGCATGATCATAGATACAGCCCAAAACGGGGTATACCTGCCAGAACCGAAGATACAGTCTCTGAAAGACCTGATCCACAAGGTCAAAGCAAACAAGAGGCCGTCTATTCGCCTTTGCATGAGACTATTGGGAAAGATGGTAGCCTCCTTCGAGGCGGTCCCTTACGCCCAGTTTCATTCGAGACTACTTCAAGGCAATATTTTAGCTTCCTGGAACAGGAAGAGCCAAGCTCTGGATATACCCATGCGCCTGTCCTCACAAGTACGCCACAGCTTCGATTGGTGGCTAGAAGCCAGGAATTTACGGAAGGGAAAGTCCTTCCTCCCAGTGGCCTGGAAGGTGGTATCTAGGGATGCCAGCCTATCGGGCTGGGGTGCAGTATTCGAGGAGGCTTCTACCCAGGGAACCTGGGCCAAGACTCAGGGGATCCTGCCCATCAATGTGCTAGAGATCCGGGCGGTATATCTAGCCCTCAAAACCTGGACATACAGGTTACAGGGCTACCCAGTTCGGGTTCAATCCGACAATGCTACTGCAGTAGCTTACATCAATCACCAAGGAGGCACCCGCAGTCGGGCAGCCCAAAGAGAGGTGAACCGGATCCTGGCATGGGCAGAAGAGCATGTACCTTGCCTTTCTGCAATCTTCATTCCAGGGATAGAAAATTGGCAAGCAGACTACCTGAGTCGTCAGCAGCTGCTACCAGGAGAGTGGTCTCTTCACCCCGAGATCTTTCAGGCCATATGTCTGAGATGGGGAAACCCAGATGTAGACCTGCTAGCTGCCAGGTTCAACAAGAAATTGGACAACTTTGTGTCCAGAACGAGAGATCCTCTAGCCTACGGGACAGACGCTCTAATAACTCCATGGAATCAGTTCTCACTGATCTATGCATTCCCTCCGATCCCTCTTCTACAAAGACTGCTTCGCAGGATCAAGGAGGAGGGAATACCAGTAATCCTAGTGGCCCCAAACTGGCCCAGGAGGCCTTGGTACGCCGAGATTGTAAAAATGGCGATAGGAAGGCCCTGGAAGTTTCCACTTCGACACGACCTGCTGTCACAGGGTCCAGTATTCCACCCTTCCTTACAAAGGCTAAAGTTGACGGCCTGGCTGCTGAGACCCACATTTTGAAAAAGAGAGGGGTCTCTGGTCCGGTTCTTTCTACGCTCATTAATGCTAGAAAGCCAGCCTCCAGACTCATCTATCAGAGAGTCTGGAGAGCATACGTTTCCTGGTGTGAATCCAGATGTTGGAATCCTCAGAAATATGAAATAAGTAGGATTCTTGCTTTTTGCCAGTTAGGAGTGGATATGAATTTAGCCCTTAGCACCATCAAAGGGCAAATATCGGCTCTATCAGTCTTCTTTCAGAGACCATTGGCATCTCACTCCCTAGTTCAGACATTCATTAAGGGGGTACTGAGGATAAATCCTCCAGTTAGGACTCCCTTGTGTCCATGGGATTTGAATTTGGTATTGTCAGTGTTGCAAAAGCAACCTTTTGAACCTATTCGCCATATTCCTTTAATTATATTGAGTAGGAAGTTGGCCTTTCTGATTGCTATAGCTTCTGCTAGGAGAGTATCAGAGCTAGCAGCTCTTTCTTGTAAAGAGCCTTATCTAATTTGTCACAAGGACAAAATCGTACTACGACCCCATCCGGCTTTTCTACCTAAGGTGGTGTCGGCTTTTCACTTGAATCAAGACATTGTTCTGCCTTCCTTTTTTCCAAACCCGCGGACGGCGGGGGAAAAATGATTACACTCTCTAGATCTAGTGAGAGCGGTAAGGGTGTATCTGCAAGCAACCGCTCAGATACGTAAAACAGATGTTTTGTTTATTTTACCAGATGGGCCCAAGAAGGGCCAAGCGGTATCAAAATCCACCATTTCCAGGTGGATTAGACAAGTAATTGTTCAAGCTTATGGTTTAAAGAACAGGACTCCTCCTTTTCCTGTTAAGGCGCACTCTACCAGGGCGATAAGTGCTTCATGGGCAGTGCACCACCAGGCTTCGATGGCTCAGATCTGTAAAGCTGCAACTTGGTCTTCAGTCCATACATTTTCCAAATTCTATCAAATAGATGTGAAAGGACATGAGGATTCCGCCTTTGGGCGAAGTGTGCTGCAGGCAGCAGTATAGGGCTTCTGGTCCGCAAGCGGCCTGTTTTGATCTGTGTCTCCCCCCCTTCATATGAGCATTGCTCTGGGACGTCCCATTATGTAATGACTAGCTCTGTGTCCCGTGGTGTACGATAAAGAAAATAGGATTTTTATAACAGCTTACCTGTAAAATCCTTTTCTTGGAGTACACCACGGGACACAGAGGTCCCACCCTTCTTATGGGAACCTTACTGCTTTGCTACAAAACTGAGGTACTTCCCTGATGGGAGGGGTTATATGGAGGGGAACTGTCTTCCATTGGTTGTGCCAGTGTCCAATCACCGCTGGTGACCCTTAACCCATTATGTAATGACTAGCTCTGTGTCCCGTGGTGTACTCCAAGAAAAGGATTTTACAGGTAAGCTGTTATAAAAATCCTATTTTTTTCTACAGTGCAGTGGTCCACATTTGAGTGATCAGTTGCCAGGTAGAGTATTGCCAACTAGAAAGCTAGTATTGGCATGGAGTTTTCAGTATGCAACATTTTGCTAGATAAGGATGAAGCTGTAAAGGTAGGAATAGTCCCCTATATTGCTAGATATACAGTGGCTCTGTTGATTTCCTACTACAAGTCTATTTACAGGTTTTAGTGAACGTACTTCAGATGGAGACTCTGCCAGTCTCTAAAAAAAACAAAAACACAAAGCAACACACCATACAGTACCCTGAAAAATAGGAGCCATTATGCTCCCCTCTCTGGAGGCCCATGTCTCCTCCATCCCCAACGTCACTGTAGTCCAAATACTGAGGTATCACTGGCATACCATCAAAGAGAAGCATAAGCAAAATATTTATTCACCGCTATAGGGCAAAGCAATGTTTTGGGACCCCTTTCTCAGGCAGCTTGTTGAAGGGGAATGGGCTCTGAAATGTTTCTTTATCCTATGGTGGTTAATGTTTTGCTTATGCTTTTCTTTTAAAGTTGTGCCGGTTATTCCCCTTTTGTTTGAACTTTGCATTTGATGGCACCGTCCATCATTTTACCGGAGCACCCAGATTTTAGGTCTCTGGCTAAAAGGAAGTGAGCTGGATTACAGAAATCCATATTACTATAGAACTCGTATAGGTTGGAGAACTACAGCATGCGAATTGGAACAGAAATCTAGAACTTCTGGAATTGTTTAATACCGATAACTCTGGTGGAAGCTACAGTTCTGTAATGGGGGGCGGAGGGGGCTAGAGGTACGGGTCCCCGGAGAGGTGAGTATAATGGCTCCTCTCTCGCAAGGCGCTGTGAGTTGTCTTTTTGGTATTTTTTTTTTTTTTATTTGCTTCTATTGTCAGTTTTAGTCCATGTTCCCAAGTTCTTCAACAGTTGGTCCCTGGCTTCTTGGTGAACTAGCCTACCACTTTAACACTTTTTGCAACCAAAACTTTTCGTTGCATTAGGAATATTGTAAACAAAGGGGATACTAGGCTGATTCGATTTAATAGGCTCATAACTAATGGTCAGGAAGTATTCTTGGTGTTTCTATCCTGGGTGTGGAATATGCTTTTAGTATTCTACTTTAAAGTCGGCCATACGTGGATCGAAATTCGGCCAGTTCAGCAGGGACCATCCGAGGATTCAATTCATGTATGGTCAGGCTGATTGTTTGTAAAGATCCCAACTTGGCTGAAGTCGATCCATCAACCATGATACAACCAGCCTCTCAGATTTTTTTTACATATGACTACTGCCAGCGGCTATAGCCGTGTTCTGCCAGGCGGGAAGGCTCCCTGGCCCAACAAGGGTTGAAGGGAAAGAAAATCGCATCATCTGTGGCTTGCTTTAGAGTCTATAAGTAAAATTTAGGTCACCAATGCAGTGGTCTGTGCACTTTGCAAATTCATTTGCTCCAAAGCTTAGTAAATGAGGGGAAGCTTAGCTGACTTCTATCATCCAATCATGTGCAAGCAAAAATGCTTGGTTTTTCTTTTTCTTTCATATGATTGGGTGTTCTTTGTGAAGTGAAGCTTTACCTTATTTACTAAGCTCTGGAGCAAATGCCCTTAGAGTGCAACTGCACTTGCAAAGTACACAGTCTGTTTGCCTTTAATAAATTAACCCCAATATCTTGTTTGGGTTTTAGAATAGTAATTCATGACCTAGAGCAGGGGTCTTCAAACTTTCTAAACAAAGGGCTAGTTTTTTGCCCTTCAGACTTAAGAGGGGCCGGACTGTGGCCAGTGGAAGTGGAAATTGTCCTGGCATCAGTGGGAGTAAACATCACATTTGGTATTGGGTCGAAGAACAGAGCCCCATTCTGGGTGCCAGTGGGAGAAATGGTGCCCCATTCTGGGTGCCAGTGGGAGAAATGGTGCCCCATTCTGGGTGCCAGTGGGAGAAATGGTGCCCCATTCTGGGTGCCAGTGGGAGAAATGGTGCCCCTTTGTTGGCGTCAGTTGGCAGAATAGTGTCTCGTATCAGTGGAAGGAATAGTACTCCAAGGGCCATATTAAAGGCAAGCAAAAGGCCAGTTTGGAGACCACTGACCTAGAAACTCAGTTTGGCTGTAGCTGAAGGAGGGTCTTGGGAGAACGTTTGAAAGCAGTTATAAAAAAAATAAAGAAATGCCGCCCAATTGGAAAGAAGGATTTGGTTTAAAAATGAGAGGCGGTTGACATTTCTAACTATAACCTGTTGTCAATTTTTACCTCCTCGTCTCGCAGTAGGAGATCAGCCATTATGCAATCCAGGACCTGATGGAAAAATGTCTTTATCCACTTTATTCTGATTGACCGCACGGCTTACATAGCTCAAGCTAGGATATATGGTGTTTTATCATCATGGGGGGCCAAATATTTTTACCCGCTGGTTTGGGCTTGTTAGAATGTTGTGACATTCTGAAGAGGAGGTACGGCCATGCAAAGGTCCTGAATTTTTAATTCTGCTGAAGGAGCCTGGTGGTTGAGGGCTCCATAACCCCCTTCCCCTGCAGTTACATGGCGACTATGTTCTTCAGCCAATATATATACAAATTACATGTTTTTTTTTTTTTTTTATCTTCTACATCAGTCTTTGAGTTTTTTTTTTTTTTCTTCTTCTTAGCTTGTTGCTAATGTTCCAACTGGCTTTAGAACGTTGTGGTCCCACTCATCCGAATTGCTGATCTCATTGTAATTGCAGGTTTTTGGTTAAGTGGCTGCGGAGTGTAAAAACTCTGCGATTACCTGCATCTCATCCATCTGCGCCTCCCCACAGATAAAAACATATACCAGTCAACCGTTAATCTTCTGCTATTTACGTATTTGAATAAGACCCGGAGATTTGATTAACCGTGTCGGAAGAGCAAAATTAGGGGTTAGCGCGTTGCAGTTTAATAGCGTGAATTCAACGGGGGGGGGGGGGGGGGGGGGAAGCATCCCACCACTTTTGTAAACTGGTACTTTTTTTTTTTTTTTCTGGTGCAAATATAGAGTAGCGTGTAGATCAACTAAATCAGTTGACTATTGTTCTCTCTTGGAATGTAACAAAATATCAAAGCCTTGGAATCCTCTCTGATTACAATTCCCATCTCGGGGGGTATAATTGCATGTGGAGGCAGTTCCATTTAAAGAGCGATGCAGGAGCTCCAAACCTGTTTTCAGGTAGGAACCATGCCATTCAAAGCTTCACTGACCTGCTGGTTTTTTGGTGCTTTCTAGAGCGATATTTCTGGTATAGGTAGGTGGGTTCGACGGCACAGAGCGAGAACAATAAGAAAAATAATGATTTGAGCAACCTAGAAGTCTAAAAGCTGAAAACCCAAGCCACATCCCAGTTGTGGAGGAGAAAACAATACAGAGTGAGGACAGGTAAGCAGATGAGTATTCTGGCCATTGATGGATGTTTGCAAAACTCCTGGAAAACTGCTAAATACACAGATAAAATACATATAGAGGCATTGGTTTACTTGCCTATCCCATTCTCCGATTTACCCAGCAATGCCACAGAGTACTGTGTGATAGAGCAGGAAACCTGATTCCTTGCTACAGTTAAAGGAAAAGTAGGGTCAAAGCTCTTTTGGCCCTACTTCTCCTATGGCTCACAGGAGTGCACTTTCTCCTGACCCATTTTCAGCCGACAGCAGGTTTAAGTCTGCTGTTGGCTGACGTCGCAGAGCCGATCCAGGTTCTGGAGAGATCCCGAATTTAAAGTCCCGATCCACCCAGATGCCTGGACCGGCAGCTGGCTCTGCCTTTCAGCGAGTCAGACACGCCTTCCTCCTCTACAGCCCAGCACTCCAGTGAGCACTGGAGGGGCAGAGCAGAGAGCTTGTGACTGACAGGCATTGGCTCACTGAAGACTGAGAACTGAGGAATCGGCCCTCTTTGATTGCTCAGTTCTCGGGGACAGATGCAGCATCGAACAGCATTACCTAGGTAAATACTGTATTTACTCAAGTATAAGCCAAATTTTTCAGCAAATTTTTTTGTGCTGAAAATGCCCCCCTTGGCTTATACTCGAGTCACCTTTTTGTGCCTGATCTCATGGACTTTGGGGACCCGGTACCGGCCGGCGGTAGGTCCCCTGGACCCCAAACTTGGCACACATGTAGCCTCATTCTTTCTCTACAAGTGTACAAAGTTTGTTGTCTGGGGGACCTACGGCCGGGGAGCACAGATTTTTCAAACCCGGGCACCCCTTCCACAGACTCCCATGTTAAACGGTCATTTCTCTGGTGAATTTCGGGACCTGGTACCGGCCGGTCGTAGGTCCCATGGACCCGAATCTTGGCACACATGCAGTCCCATTTTCCCTCTAAGTGTGCAAAGTTTTTTGTCTGGGGGACCTACAACCGGGGAGCACAGATTTTTCAAAGCCGGCCACCCCTTTCCATAGACTCCCATGTTAAGTCAGTCTAGTCATGGGCACAGTGAGGCATGGGCACAGTGAGGCATGGGCACAGTGAGGCATGCACATGGACACAGTGAGGCATGCAGATGGACACCCTAGGCTTATACTCGAGTCAATAAGTTTTCCCAGTTTTTTTTGTGGTAAAATTAGGTGCCTCGGCTTATATTCGGGTCAGCTTATACTCGAGTATATACGGTATAAATGTTTTTTTTTTTTTACATTTCCAAACTTCTCTTTTAACACTTATGGGTTACAGTGGATATAAAAAGTCTACACACCCCTGTTAAAATGTCAGGCTTCTGTGATGTAAAAAAAAATGAGACAAAGATAAATGATTTCAGAACTTTTTCCACCTTTTATCTATAAACTGTACAACTCGGTTGAACAACAAACTGAAATCATTTAGGTGGAGGGAAGTAAAAATATATTTTTTTAAATAATATGGTTGCATAAGTGTGCACACCCTTACACTAATACTTTTGTTTAAGCACCTTTTTATTTTATTACAGCACTCAGTCTGTTTGGGTAGGAGTCTATCAGCATGGCACATCTTGACTTGGAAATATTTGCCCACTCTTTTTGCAAAAACGCTGCGAATCTGATTGCAAGGGCATCTCCTGTGCACAGCCCTCTACAGATCACCCCACAGATTTTGAATCAGGTTTAGGTCTGGGCCATTCCAAAACTTTAATCATCTTCTGATGAAGCCATTCCTTTGACACACCACTTGCCAAGAAACTCCTGCCTGGGTGGTTTGAATCTTCATAGTTCTGATTCTTGGTGGCTTCATTTAGTGAGTCTGCAGTCTGCACCCCCTGGTGATGCTCAGACGTTTCACATGAACTGCAGTGTGTTTCACTTTACAGTGGAAGTGGATGAGATGCCTTCATGCCATAATAGAGTAAGGAAACTGAATAGTTGGACCCCTTGTAGGATTTGAACCAAATGTGTTGCCCAATGTTTCTACATCACTTCCATTTCCTTGTTTTGTGGCAATGCTGTTAAAGTGTATCTAAATCTAAAAATGTTTTGTTTTTCATTTTCAAATTGAGAAGGGGATGGTTACAACCTCTCCAAATCTCTACACATTATGGAAAATTCCCTCAGTGATAGTTGTCTATAGAACAAGTGCCCCCATTGTAAAAATGTCACTTTGTTCTGATCACAACTCACAATTTTGGATTTCCTTTAATGTTCTGTCCCATTACAATGGTTGCCAGGAAGCTTGGAGAGGTTGAATGACCCCAGTTGGGACACGGGCAACGATGAGCGCCTCATAGGGGTTCTAACCCTTCCCTACGCCATCTAAAACTAAACAAAAAAGTTTTAACTTAAGATACATTTTACAAGATGGGCTTGGCATCATGTCTTGGCTCTGAAGCCTAAAGGGTAAGTGCATAAAAATAAATAAATGTAACCCACCCTTCATTCTTCCTCTGCTTTGTGCTCTAAAGTGTGTCTCTAAGCCTCAAGAATAGGAAAGTTGACATTCTAATTGCCCTTTACTCTTGTAGTCCTGCCAGTGGTCACACTTGTAGTTGTCCCTGCCATAGGGAGCATTGGTGTCTTCTTCCCAGTCTCTGTGCATGTTATCTGCATGGCTTTTATTCTTTGTGACAGAGACCATCTTATGTATGGCCAGTCGCAACACAGCCGGGACACAGCGGGATATAAGAACTTTGCAGCTCTGGACAGGCTGCCGTGGTGAGAAGTGCCACTTATCTGCATATTAGGTCTGTAGTGCTATTTTACAATTTACAGATGAGTGGAATGGAGGGCGGGATATGGGGTTTGATTGGAAACTGCAGCTATCCTTCAAAATGGTAAGAAGCTAAAAATTATTTTAAACTCCTAAAAATGCTTGTTATTAATGGGAGCCCATATTCCCTGTTAAAGGCATACTCCACCTTTTCGAAAAAAATTATAAACTTTGGATAAACGCATTGGAAAAGTAAAATAAAAAGAAGAAAAAACGCTGATTCATTTTTTTTGCATTGGATCCTGCAGAGCAGTGTAACCCTGATCAGTGCATTGAGAGGCAGAGACTCTTACCATAGCCGCAGGTTCGTATGGAATTACTGACCTACCGTTATGGGGCTGGAGGAAGTAATCAATGGACTTCCAGTGCCGTGATGTCACGATTGGGATCTGCTCACTCTTCTCCTATCCCCATGTCTATTTGGAGGTAGGGACCTATCGTTATGGGGCTGGAGGAAGTAATCAATGGACTACCAGTGCCGTGATGTCACGCTTGGGATCTGCACACTCTTCTCCTAGCCCCATGTCTACTTCCTCCAGCCCCATAACGATAGGTCCCCACCTCCAAATAGACATGGGGCTAGGAGAAGAGTGTGCAGTTCCCAACGCGTGACATCACGGCGCTGTTAGTCTATTGATTACTTCCTCCAGCCCCATAACGATAGGTACCTACCGCCAAATAATCAATGGACTACCATTGCCGTGATGTCACGATTGGGATCTGCACACTCTTCTCCTATCCCCATGTCTGTTTGGAGATAGGGTCCTAACGTTATGGGGCTGGAGGAAGTATTGATGGACTACATGTGTGCTCATGTCACCACACTTTTGCTCTTAGTAGATCTGCACACTTTTCCCCTAGCTCCAGGTCCATAAGGAGGTAGGGACTTATCGTTATTGGGCTGGAGGAAATATCAATGGAATACAGGTGCAGTGATGTCACCACACGCCATTGAGATCTGCATGTCTCTCTGCTGCGGTGGCAGATGGGACTTATAGTATTTCCATTCACTGATCCCCGTTAATGGATGACTGCTGTCCCGAGTTAAAGGGGGATGCCCCCCCGATGATTCAGGTTAGTGGCGGTGATTTTTCCATGTTACACTCTAAATATAGGTATAACATACAACCTGGTCACAAAGGTGGACTCGGCCTTTAAAATTGCCTGTTGACTGAATGGGCTAATTGCCCCTTGACCACTCCACTAACTTGTACAGTTTGCCCATAATTTATACATACTGGTTGGAAGACCATTCTTGAAAACTGAGCCTAGTGAAGGGTTGCCAGCTGCCTAACCTTGCTGTGTAACATACTATTGGAAATAAAAACTAGGCCTATTAAGCTCATAGTCCTCTATTTTTGACTTGTGAAAGTCATATGGATGTCGTCATATGGTACAAATCCCAGATGGTTTGTTCGGAGGAATCTGAAGCAGCACATTTGGGATATTGCTAGCTAGCACAGCTGTATGTTTTACACAAGCTGCTTTTTGTTCATATCTAGCTGGAGCAGACCCCCCTTCCCCAACCTTCGGGCCGGAGCCCAGAAGCTCCCCAGGGGGCTGACTCAAATTCTTTAAGTGCTCAGCCCTTTTAATAATCCTTGCTCATCTTATTTATTTATATATATTTTCTGCCGGTTTGTTAAGTTGCCGGGGGACTCATCCATTCAACCTTCTGAAGGACTGTGACTGGTTTTCTGAGCTGGTTTAGAAGCTTTCCTTGGCCACTTTTGCTCTGTCTAGAAAGTTTCATATTAGTATCCCAACAGGTAAAATACGAAAGAGAATTATTTTATTATTTCTGTGCCATTCTGTTTGGGAGTTCGCTCCTACTTGGTGGGCACCTTTGTCGCTGGAGGGACATTCAGTTCAGTTTGCATTCTGGCTACCCCGATATCTTAACGACCCTTTACAACTAATGACCTCCATACAACCTTGCTTATGCTATTATCTTGATGGCAGCGGAACCATCAGTATAGATCCCAATTTCACAGGATAACCATACAACTCCCTATGAGAAATCAATATGCCCCCCATCTCTCCTTTTGTATGTATGCATACATACATACATACATGTGATGCTATTCCGCAGTGTCACTGCAGTTGGAGAGGAAGTCAAGAGAACATGGTTCCTCTATGGTTTCCTGGCTCCCTAGGGAATGAATCCAATTGGATGCTTCCACCTCATGCAACTCTAGCAGCCATCTTGGGTCAGACAGAGCCCATTTAAGGTCCTGGTCCCCAGGCTTGGTGGGCATTTTTGTGAGCATTTTTGTGAGTGGGTGGCGTAGGGACAGGTACCCCACCTAGTAGGGACGGAACTAGTTGCAAGGAAAGTTTCCTGACGAGGAGGGAAAGCGTAGGGCTCGCAACCTTTCTGGACATCTTCCTGTTTGGGCACAAGATGGCCAGGCCACACTCTTCCCCTCCTAAACGGCGCTGTCAGTTTGGCTGAAACTTGCTTTCTCTACACACTGATGGATCTTTTATGGACTACTATACGAAGTGTGTGGTGCTTCCGCAACCAAATTTTGGACATCACAGCCATGACACACTGGATTGTAGTACTCTACATGAAGAAGCTCCCTTCTGGTGACACCACTAGTCTTTCTGATGGACTGTTGTCACCCAAAGACAGAGGAGAAGGAGGGATAGGCCTTCGGAAAGCAGTACAAAGAGGTGGAATTGCATAAGAAAACACCACTGACAGTTTGCTGGGGTGCAACTATTAACAAGGCCTCATAATAGGCAACACTTGTATAAAAATGCTAAATGTATCTTTTCATACACTCTCAGGCCCCTTGCGGTTTCGACATTCAGGGCCCAGTGTGTTTAGGGACAAAGGCCCAGAAAGAAGGTTTCCTTTTGTTCCAGATCTTTGTCCCTGAACACACAGGGCCTCAAGTGCCAATTCCACTTGGTACAGTGTTTAGTACTGTCCAGCTGCAGCCTGCCATAGATTTTGACAGGCCGCCTGTAATGGGCTGGACGCTGCACCTGCAATGAAATGCAGAGAGTGATGCACCGGCAGCTGGACGGCCCGATGTGCAGGGAGCACTTTCACACCTTTACCACAGGGAAATGACCTTAAAAACCACCGAGCATCCTTTTTGGCTTTCCTCTAAGTGCATTAAGCACAGTTAGCTCCATTACAAATGTACTACACCGGTAGCAGCAGTATATAATTCACACAGAGTTGGTAGGAACAAGATGCATGGTAGGCCTCTTCCCCCAGCTGGCTGGCAATAAGCATGGGATGTTCTTTGGAGGAGGTGAGCCGGATTTCACCCCATCGCGAAGTTTGATGCATGAGCTGCTTCCTGGCTCCCCATCTGCTGTGCACTCAGCACAATGCGAGCAGGTGAGCAAGAACAGGGCTTCCAGCTTGGCTGCGCAAAAAAAAACAAATGAGGCCAGAGAGAAGAGGAACGGCACTGACAGAGCGAGAGGAATATGCTGTGCTGTTCTTTCCCCAAAGCTTCAGGTGATCAGCACTGGGGAGGAGGAGGGGACATCTTCCCAGCCGCATATATCATCCCTACTCCCAAACCACCAGCATCAGCTCATCGCAGATGCACAGGGCAGCCTGTGTGCGAGATGCTGCAAGGTAATTAGTCCAGCCGTAATAGCCAGCGTTAATTCTTCGCTATCGGACTTTTTTTTTTTTTTTATTATTCTACAAAGGATCTGTAATTACACATTTGCAACAACAAAGGTAATAAATTATTGTTTTCTGTAGAATAAAGCATAATTTTTTTTAGTTTTTTATCCTTTTGTTGCATCTGTTTTTCCGAGCTCCTGCAGCCTGTTTGTAGCCACTTCCTTCATTTCAGGGATATGTACATGGCGTCTCTTAGGGAGGGTTTCCTGTTGGTGACAACAGTGGACCATGTCCGCTTTAAGCGGAACTACACTGTATCTGAGCACAACAAACCAAAAACGGTATTTAATTCATTTTTAATATTCAAAGCAAAAGCAACCATCTATCCATGGTTTCATGCTTTATTTTGTTGAGAAATCACTTTACCCTCCCCGAACATTTCTGAGCGTGGCCATCTTGACTGAGGGCAGATGATGTAGCATTTACTTCCTTAAATTAATCTGCCCTTAGCTCAGGCATGAGGGTGTGCTTAGCTCAGAAAACCCCTCCTGAAAACTCCTGGGATGTATGACATCGTTTTCCTAGTCAAGTAAATATGATATACTTTGCTATCTATTTACTAATGCTAGCAGTATAAGGATAAAAAATCGTCAATGTTGATTGGGAAAGTGAAGTTCTGCTTTAAAGTGGAACTCTGGGTACAGAGAAAAGTGGTCCTCAATAGCAGTGGTCTCCAAACTGCCGCCTGGGGGCCAGATGCGGCTCTTTGCTTTTATCTGGCCCTTGGGAAAACTATTTCATTCACTGATGCCAACAATGGTACATAATTTTCCCCCACTGACACAATGATGGGACACAATTCCTCCCAGTGATACCAACCATTGGGCCCACTGACATCAATGATAGGACACAATTCCTCCCAATGATACCAACCATTGGGCCCACTGACACCAATGATGGGACACAATTTCTCCCAATGATACCAACCATTGGGCCCACTGACACCAATGATAGGACACAATTCCTCTCAATGATACCAACCATTAGGCCCACTGACACCAATGATGGGACACAATTCCTCCCAATGATACCAACCATTGGGCCCACTGACACCAATGATGGGACACAATTCCTCCCAATGATACCAATGATGGGACACAATTCCTCCCAATGATACCAACCATTGGGCCCACTGACACCAATGATGGGACACAATTCCTCCCAATGATACCAACCATTGGGCCCACTGACACCAATGATGGGACACAATTCCTCCCAATGATACCAACCATTGGGCCCACTGACACCAATGATGGGACACAATTCCTCCTAATGATACCAACCATTGGGCCCACTGACACCAATGATGGGACACAATTCTGCCCACTGACATCAAAGATGGGGCATTGATTCTTCCTGCTGTCAGGACCTTTTTCTACGCTCAACGGCCACAGTGTGGTCCCCCTAAATTCTGAAGGACAGTAAACTGGCACCCTGTTTTAGAATGTTTGTAGAACCTTGCTCAATAGCCTTGAAGGATATACAATAGATCCACTTTGTGAGCACCAAATGCTTTTACAAACCCAGAGATTACCTTGTAAAATAAGCTGTGACACCACTGTGCTGTACATAGCCTGTATGACGAGCAGAACTGTGGGAGGGCTTCTAAAGGCCCCACCTACTGCAGGCTAACTCTAGAAAACTACAGGAAGGGACGGAGTAAAGAACAGTAACCCTGCACAAAGAGAGAGCGCAGAAGTGATCGGTCTTTGTTACAGGAAGCCCCTGCACAGAGATCAAATATCACACTGAATTACTGCACAGATCTGGAAGAAATGCATAAGTAACACCAAGGCAGGCTATACATTATGCAATTTTCTCTCCTTTAAGGTTCGGGTTGATAGAAAGATAAACGCTTGATTCCCTCGTCAACATGGTCAGTGTTGATGGGGGGGGGGGGGGGAATACCTCCCGCTGCACTATTGTTTTCTGACAGCGTCAGAATACAATGATCACTGCCAGCAGCTATAACTGCCAGCAGCTATAGCTGCCAGCAGTGATCGAATGGAAAAAACCTGAAAGGCTAGTTGTACTGAAGGCTATCGATTAGGGCATTTGTGGCGGCTTTTCCAACTTAATCCTCTGGTGGACAGATGGGATGCTTTGGTGTCAAAGCACTAAAATGACCCAGAAGATGTCCCGGTTAGGCAACTGTTTGAAAGGTAATCTGCTGGAAATAACGATGTTTGAAGCTCTTTTTATAGCATCCTGGAAGACCACCCTTGTACTTGATGACGAAGGCAATGTTCTAATTCAATTCGTCCAGCACCCTGAAACCACAGGACAGGCATGGAAAATATTTCCCAACTGTTAAACAACACACAGGCCATGCGTAGGTTGCTTGGTCGTGCATAGCTGAAGAATGTGCCTGGGTAGAACATGTGCGGTCACCTGGCTATAAACACAGCGCAGCAATTTTGAAAAGTGCTATTTTTGAAGGATGTATTTACAGTTTATTTTTAAAGTCAAACAGCAATTCCAGGAATTCAGCGTAGTCATCCATTGAACTGCTAATGCTTCTTAAAGAATACAGCAGGACTGCAGCCTCTTGTGGTACTGTGCTGTGAAATCCCAATCTCTGTACCAGCGAATACTTGGGGTGGCTTCAAGTTCAGGGCCTTGATGCCAGCAACCCCAGAAACTTGAAAAGAGATGAAGCCGGCGGCACAAATTTATTTTCGGATGGTCTGTGTACCTGAGATTAGTTTGCAAAATGTTGCTTGGAATGTAGCTTTTAGTCGCCAAGGTTTTGCTGTATGCTGCATAGATAAGCGCCTTGTCCCCAGTTTGCAGCAAGCCAAGACACTTTGGTCAATGTTTGCTCATCGGTGATGAAGCACATGGGAATTTGTAGCCTGCGGCTCTCAAACTGGTTGACAAGCCTGCATTAATGGGGCCGTATATCTTCACTGGCTGAAAGGCCTCTGACCAATTTCATTACAGAGCCTGCTAGCCTTGTAAGGGTTACAGCATTCTTCCCAAGTGAGGCATGGGGGGATATGAGTGAGGAAGGGGGGCATACAATTTATTGACTGAGATTGTGCCTGTCTCTAAGTCAATTCTGCAATCCAGGGAGCCATTTTGCATATATACACACAGTATGTGGACAACTCTGCAAACTGAGTTATGATGCCCAAAGCCAACTCCATAAAGACATGGGTTTAGGAGTATGGACTGTAGAGGAATTCAAGTGGCCTACATAGCATCCTGACCTTAAAGTGGTTGTAAAGGCAGAAGGCTTCTTTTTTTTTTTTTTAACTCAATGCATTCTATGCACCCTATGTGCAGCACCCCCCCCTCCCCTCAGCCCCCCAATACTTACCTGAGCCCATCTCTATCCAGCAATGTACACGAGTGGCTCGGCCATCCGACACTCTCCCTCCTGATTGGCTGAGACACAGCAGCAGTGCCATTGCCTCCCGCAGCTGTCTGTCAGTTAGCCTAACAGTATAGAGAGGGGACGGGGTTTAACCACGTCTGTCTGAATGGACACAGGGAGCAGTGGCTCGGAAGCCCCCATAGCAAGCTGCTTGCCGTGGGGGCACCCGGCAGGAGGGAGGAGCCAGGAGCGCAGACGAGGGACCCGAGAAGAGAAGGATCTGGGCTGCTCTGTGCAAAACCATTTCACAGGGCAGACCAATATAACATGTTTGTTATTTTTAGGGAAAAAAGAGACATTAGCATCACTTCAAAGTGGTTGTAAACCTTGGATGTTAAATAGGAACAAAGCATATCCTTCTATAATGTGTACTTGTCTTAATCCAGAGCACTAAGTGTCATTTCTGTCTGCTGCTTCGTTCCTCTGCCATCTACATGAATCACTTAAGTTTTTCTGACGAGGGTGGGAGCTCCAGCTGATTGACAGCCTCAGCTCGGTTCCTGTGTGTGTGTGTGTGTGTGTGTGTGTGTGGGGGGGTGTCTCCCCTTTCCCTTCCCCTCCCTTCCCTATCTTTGCCTCCCCTCCCCCCTCTCCTTGACTCCCTCGCCTCGCCTCGCCTCCCCTCTCCTCGCCTCCCCTCTCCTCTCCTCGCCTCCCCTCCCGTCCCCTCTCCTCGCCTCCCCTCCCCTCTCCTCCCCTCCCCTCCCCTCGCCTCGCCTCGCCTCGTCTCTCCTCGTCTCTCCTCGTCTCTCCACTCCTCGTCTCTCCTCTCCTCGTCTCTCCTCTCCTCTCCGCCTCGCCTCATCTCTCCTCGCCTCGCCTCGCCTCGTCTCTCCTCGTCTCTCCACTCCTCGTCTCTCCTCTCCTCGTCTCTCCTCTCCTCTCCGCCTCGCCTCATCTCTCCTCGCCTCGCCTCGCCTCGCCTCTCCTCGCCTCTCCTCGCCTCCCCTCGCCTCCCCTCTCCTCTTCTAGCCTCCCCTCTCCTCTTCTAGCCTCCCCTCTCCTCTTCTAGCCTCCCCTCTCCTCTTCTAGCCTCCCCTCTCCTCTTCTTCCTGCTTAGTAATGCAGCACACCAGTTGAACTCCTTGATAGACTTGCAATGAAACCATATATCTTATCTGAGTAATGATAAGTTTTAGAACCCTTTCACACTGAAGGCAGTTTTCAGGCGTTTTAGTGCTAGAAATGGCGCCAGTAAAGTGCTTGAAAACTGCCTCCCAAATGTGAAAGCCTGAGTGCTTTCACACTGGGGTTGTGCGCTAGCAGGACATTAGAAAAAGTCCTGCAAGCAGCATCTTTGGAACGGTTTGGGAGCGCAGTATTTAGCGCTCCCAAAACGCCCTGCCCATTGAAATGAATAGGCAGGGCTTCCGTAGCACCGCAACATGGCTGCGGCCCCAATGTGAAAGTAGCCTTATGCCGGCTGTCTTTCAGCCAGGTGCTAATTGCAGCGTCTGACATCCAGACAGCCAGTAAAAGAAAACGTATGTGAAGTTGTAAAATAAAATCTCCCATCAGATTGCCATTGGTATCACAACGCCCTAAAAATATGCACCCATTGAAAAAGGCGGTGCAGTTTT
This sequence comes from Rana muscosa, assembly GCA_029206835.1. Lineage (NCBI taxonomy): Eukaryota > Metazoa > Chordata > Amphibia > Anura > Ranidae > Rana > Rana muscosa. The sequence goes on from CM055120.1 coordinate 313,712,738, forward strand.
CATGGACTGCGCTAGAGGGATCTCTGTCCTTGGAACAGCTTCACATTGCTCTTCTACTGTCCGTTCCCAATTTAGTGCTCACCCCAGCCTCGGCCATTCAGATGGCACATGAATTATTTTTTTTCCCACTTTCCTTTTTTATTAGCCCTATTACATAGGGGCCGAGTTCTCAATTCCAGGAATTAGAGGCTGAGATAAATCAGTGGGACGCACTTCGTCACAGCCGGGCGCTGAACGCACTCCATCTGTGACATGTACAGAGGAATTAGATTAGCTCGTAATGTCTCTGACCCATATTACTCATCTCGTGGTCATTAAATAATATTGTTTGATAAAAAAAAGGCAGTCTTCTATATTTTGACTCGTGCTGAAAGTCATGCGGTTAAAGAGAACCTGTGCGTCAAGACATAGGATGCCATTGAACTCTATCTGAAAATGCTAGTCGCAGTTTTTTTTTTTTTTTTTTTTAAGTAGATTCCTTTTTTTTTTTTTTATATTTTTACTACATTTTGGTATATGGTCACTCTTTGTTGAGAGAAAATTACTTGCCGTATAAGCCATCTGGGTAACATTTCTTGTTTTGAAAGCGTATGGAGTAGAATCGAGGCCTTTGGGCTTAATGTGGCCCTTTGCATGGTTTTATATGGCCCTGGGGACCTTATTTCTTTCACTGATATGAGGCACTATTCCTTCTACTGACACCAACAATAAGGAACTTTTCCTCCCACTGACACCAACAAGTGATGCCCTATTCTTCCCACTGACACCAATGATGGGGCACTATGCCTCCTTCATCTTACCACAGATACATGTCATTTTTTTTTAAACTCCCGCTCAGTACCCAGTCTGAGGTATTATTTACTCCCATTGACACTTCTATTACCACTGGCCACAATCTGGCCCCCTAAAGTCTGAAGGACAGTACTCTGGCTCTTTGTTTAGAGCAGGGGTCTCAAAATGGCGGCCCTCCAGCTGTTGCAAAACTACAAGTCCCATAAGGCATTGCAAGGCTGACCGTTACAAGCATGACTCCCACAAGCAGAGGCATGATGGGACTTGTAGTTTTGCAACAGCTGGAGGGCCACCAGTTTGAGACTCCTGGTTTATAGAGTTAGGAGACTCCTGGTTTAAAACAGAAACTCTAAAACTGTGTGCCCCTCTGATCCTGGTTTCACTTGGTTATAAGGATTTGATTTCCCTAACTGTAGAGCTAACTTCCCTCCATTATAATCCATGAAAGATCGTCCTTGGCCAATAAGGGCATTCTGTTTTACAAGAGGGGTGATGAATTTGTATTCAATTGCCAAAAGCTAAGGAAAGTCTTATGTAGGTTTTGAGTTGTAGGTTTCTCCGTATCACATAGCTGATTGGCCCAGAGCTGTCACATGGAATACATCACAGGATCCTCCATAACCAGAAATACCAAGCATTTCCTCCGCCTCCTGGCCCTGAACAGAGCTGCAGGGGAGTGGAGGAAAGTTCTAGGGAAAGGATTGGGGATTGAACTAAACCTATTGCTTGGGAACTGCAGTCTCACATAATTTGTAATAAAAACATCTTTGCTATTCTTTAGCTTCCCTCCAACCACTTTGCATATTATTTTATATATACTGTGATTGCCAAATATGCTGCAGAAATCTCCCTCCACTAAGTCTGGCTGCATCCAATTTAACTGTGGGCAGCTGAAGCTGCTGCCTGTTTACTTCCTAGATTTACAGACTCAGAGGCACACCTCTAGCTCTGCAGCTCTCATTGGCCCTCTTATGACTTATCCCCCTCCCTTCCTGGCAAAAGCTCACGAGAGAGAGCTGTGCATGTCGTCGGAAGCCTAGGCTTTTTACCAGACAAGAAAAGGGAAGTGGCCTGTATAAGGTGGCAGAAAAAAATAATTACTATCCAAAGTTCAAACAACAAGGGCAGAAGATTTAATAGATGGAAAGATGAAAAAATTACTGAAGTTCTCCTTTAAGAGGAAAACCAGCATCAAATGAGTGCCCTTTCTGCCCAACATAAGGATGAATTGGAGACCTTGTGCTGCTGTTGGCCATATCTCTAGATGTGGTGGTTGCTTTAGTTTTCTTTCAGGCGAGGAACATTTTTCATCAATGCCTGTTGATCCTGCAAGAAGTAGTGCAGTGCCCTTGTCCCTTCCTTTGACCTGAAAAGAGCACAAAAACATTCTCCTCATTTTTATTTTTTTGTGTGTCAACTGCTAATCCCATCAATCCGTCATCTAATGGATATGAACAGAGGCAGACTTGTTTGAAGTCCACGATCAATTTTTGTCTGCGCTTTTCCAGTTCACACTAGAAATTGTACAGGAATGCAGTGAGCGTTCCTGTGCAATTCACATGCTTTTTTGTGCGGTACAATTTCAGCCCATTCATTTTGAATGAGCTGAAATTTCACTGCACCAAAAAGGAGTGCATGCACTACCAGAGTCTCAAGAAACCTATTCACAATGGCTTTGCGAACTGCAGTGGGTGCCAGTGCAATGTTAGACACTACAAACGCAAGTCGAAAACGCAGTGTGCTTGCCCGAACCGGATCGCATGGTACAAAAATATCACATGATCCGGTGTAGGCAAACGCACTGCATTTGCCACTTGCTCTTGGGATGCCGTTACATTACACCCACTGCAGTCCGCAAGGACATTGTGATCGGGTTCTTGAGTCTCTATGGTTTTACATTTTCTTAAATGCTCACCTGTTCTTCAGTATCATTTTTGTTCTGCCTACATATCTTTACCCACAAGAGCAACATACCATTGATGAAGGGGAAGATCCCTCAAAATGCATACCGAGCAACAATGTACACATTGCATGATTCTGGATAAAATGAGAATCGCAATATTTTTGTTTAGCATAAAGATCATGATGATTCGCTCACAATTCTCAGGGTAACATCATCTTTCACATTGTACAAAAGAATTGAGCCAACTGTGCTGTTTATTTTTTTTTATTATTGAAGTGGATTTTTTCCTAAAAAAAAAAAAAAATGCTTTTGAAAGACCACTGCGTAAATACAGTGTGACATAAAATATTGCAACAATCTTCATTTTATTCTCTAGGGTCTCTGCTAAAAAAAATATTTTATGTTTGGGCGTTCCAAGTAATTTTCTAGCAAAAAAATCCAGATTTTAACTTGTAGGCAACAAATGTCAAAGGTTTAACGGACCTCATTTACAGATGGAAGTTCATCCCTTTGATTTAGAATTGAGAGATACATTGTTTCTCTTTATCGCTGTTAAACATTTGCCGGATGAGTTTTTTTTTTCTTCTTTTGACAGCTCTGCTCGGCTCTGCACTTGTTTAACATGAATCGGGGGGAATGCTGTATTAAGATCGTGAGGGGGGTTGAATTGCGATAACAATTTTTTAACGATTCAATCGTGCAGCTCTACTGTACATCCAAGAAGTAGCAGAACCAGAGTGAGGTCCATGTTCTCCAGCGCTGTCTGCTCCCAATCTAATAGTAACATTAAGTTCCTCCTTCACTTACCATGACAAAAATGACCGTTTTGGATGCAAGTTACACAATTATCTGTCGGAGTCAAATATTTGGATTTGATTTTAAATTTTATATTTAAAGAAGCTCTGCAAAATGCCAGTGCTCATGGTGTTTCTCTTATGTTTGATGTTCTGCTGGTGTGACCAATATGGCTCCCTCTATAGATGGGGAGGGGGGACGGCTCCATGGTCTGGGGGAAGGCGTTGTTCTGTGTTTGACCATTTGTTTATGTACTTTAATTATCTTCTGGGACTTCTCTGTATCATTACACATCTCAGCCCTCCTATTCAAGCTATCGGACCAATCCCTGCTGACCCTGTTTTAAGTCCTCATTTGCATGGCCAAGAGGACCTAAGTGAGGACTAGAGTACAGGGAGTCCCCGACTTACGAACGCCCGATTTACGAACCTCTCCTACTTACGAACCAGGTGCTGCGGGGCCCCTCTGCCATTTTGGGTGGACCGTCGGCTGTTCTGCGCATGCGCGGCCAGACAGAGCCTCGGGAAATGTCGGAAATGTCCGTAATTGGCTGTGCATGCGCAGGACGGCATTCGATGGAACATCGGAAATGTCCGTAATTGCCGGTCTGCGCATGCGCGGCCGACTTACGAACATTTCCGACATACAAACAAAAGGAAAGTCCCTAACGGGTTCGTAACCCGGGGACCCCCTGTATACTTTACAATTGACCAATAGGAAAGTGGTTGTTTGGGCTGGGTGTTCAAACTGCTATGTATAAAAGTGTGTGTGCATCCAATAAAGCAGATTTCTGTTTGAACTTGCATACAGCCTGCCTGGTGTTTGTTCTGAGCTATCACAACTGGATTTGAATTGAACATAGCTGTAGTTCGAATCCCGGAGCATCGGATGACCGAACCATCAGACGTTGTGATCTGCAATCTAATCCAATAGCAGCAGAGGAGTGTCGGGAGAGTGGAACTGAGCGAGCAGGGACTCATTACAAGTGTAGACACCAAGGGACAGGATGTGTATTTGCAGGATCGCCAGGTGAAAATCAAGGAAAAGAGCCTGAAAAAAAGGAAAACGAATGCAACCACCACCATCTAAGGCAGGGATCTCCAAACTGCGGCCCTCCAGCTGTTGTGGAACTATACATCCCATGAGGCATTGTAAAACTCTAAAGCCTCGTACACACGACCGAGAATCTCGTCGTAAAAAAACCTGTTGTTTTTCTCAACGAGATTCTTGTCCAGCTTTCCTTGCATACACACTGTCAATTCCAAATCTCGTCGTTGTAAAGCGCGGTCACGTACGACGGCAGTTTAAAGGGGAAGTTCGATTCCAATGGCGCCACCCCTTGTGCTGCTTTTGTTGATCTCGTGTTACCGCGTGTTGGTAAAAGTTTGGGGAGAGACGATTCGCGCTTTTCAGTCTTCGTGCTTTCAGTTCGTTTTAGTGTGACGAATGTGCTATCTCCATTACGAACGCTAGTTTTACCAGAAGGAGCGTTCCCGTCTCATACTTGATTCTGAGCATGCGTGATTTTTTAAGACTCGGAAAAGCATACACATGACTGGTTTTCTCGTCGGAACAGGCCGACGAGAATCCTGACGAGAAAATAGAGAGCAGGTTCTCTATTTTTCTCGTCAAGATTCCCGACAGTTTTCTCAACGAGAAACCATACACACGGACGGTTTTCTCGGCAAGAAAGCTCTCCCAACAGTTTTCTTGTAGTTTCTTGACGAGAAAACCGTGTACGAGGCTTGAGATTCACAGACATGACTAGGCATGATGGGAATTGTAGTTCCTGAACAACCCGGAGGGCCATAGTTTGGAGACCCCTGATCTAAGGCCTGCTAAGCTGTCATGCATTAAATTTTTGTGTTTTTCAGGTTTGAAAGTATAAAAAGTTGGGCATGTTGCGTTAGTCCGCATGCTGACCCATCAGGCCATACGACCTTTGCTGTCTCTGTAGAAGAACGCCCATTAGGATCAGGTGTCAGTCTGCAAGGTTCGCTGGTCGTGTTGACTTTAAAACATTTGCTCTGGACACTTGTGATACAAGGCTTAAGGACTAGGACAGGCTGGTGTTTTACAGAACTGAGAACAGGTGCACTTAATGGCAGAACGTGAAATAACGGAGCCATTTGTGCTGGAATGTGGGGGAGCAAATTTTGTGTCAAAACAGAGCATAAAGAGCGATTGTGAAAGTGACAGCCGAGGTTTGGAAGCGGCAGCACCTGTCTCTGAAGGCCAGTTGGCTCAGCATGTGTCGCCAGTTGTAGGCCATTAGCTCTGGGTTTTGGGGGTCTGTCCAGCAGACAAGAGGTTAAACTCTTTATCTAAGTGACCCACTGACAGTTTGGAGTGCGTTCTGCCAGCTCTCGGCACCACCTCTTTTTCACAACATTCTCTGTGTGGAAAGTCAGTAAATAGTGTGGGCGAACATTTTCCGGACTGCGATTTCATGTGCAGCGTTTACTTGGGGACTATTTTAATTCAATCTGCCAATAAAGGTTTGTTTTTTTTCCCTACATTTTATTGGCATTATTATATTTTTCAGTTTAAAGCAAAACTTCACATTGATGGAATACATTTTTTTTATTTTATTTACCGTATATAGTAGAGATATTCATATAGCGAAAGCAATTTGCACAGCACTTTTGATATTGTACATTCACGTCTGTCCTTGCATTTACAGTCTAAGACTCGTGTAAAACACAAGGCCCGCGGGCCGAAACCAGCCCTCCAAGCCATTATGCCCCTTGCACCTCTCCTGCAGGAACCCTTCGAAGCCCTAACTGATCTATGAACCCTAGATGTTCCATCCTAAACCGTGGGTTTTGACTGCCAATACACTTTAGTTAAAAGCCTAAAAAGACGTTATAACTATTTGATTTAGTGAAAGTCGAGTTTCCCTTTTAAAGTGCCCTACACAAGCTCCAAGTTGCAACTTGGAGTTTTACGCAGGACTAAAGCCAGCCACACATGGTTTGAAATGTGGCTGGTTCAGCAGGAACTGGACGGATTTCGATGTATTGGCCCCTGTCAATACATTGAAATTCGTCCAGTTCCTGCTAAACCAACCAAATTTCGAACCGATTGTACAGAACTCCAATCTACTGATTTGACTTCTGTACAACTGCCTTAAGAAGAGGGTGCCTCAGTAGCCAATCATCAAGTACCAGCACTGCTATATGGGGGGAGTCACATGCCCTCTATGCCAGGGTATTTCTATTCGCTCCTGATGTGTGGAATTCAAAGTTGAAGGGCATAGGCAAAGCACAGGTTGACTTTTTGGACATCCAACAAGACTTGAATATCACACTTCACTTTGACCCCTTTCAGTATTCGTATCTTTCGTAGTCATAGTGGAAAGCACCTTTAAGACTTTTGGTATTCATTTGATGGTCTTCAGTGTTGTGAGAAAGGAATTGGCTAGCAGATATATTTTTTGTGTCAATTTCTTTCAAAAGGAGTTCCCAAATGTTGTAGGCCAACACTTCATCAACTCAGGGCACTTCTTGATGACTCTAACAGCACTGTAATTAAGTCTAAAAGTCAGATTGGTAACAAGACAGGTGCTTCGTTAAACGCTACCAAGTCTCCTGGTGGGTGTTTGCTTGTGTTGTCCCAGCAAATGTGTTTGTTCCTCAAACCCGAACCGCGGCAGGAAGAGGATAGGATGAGTGATTAGTGGTTTGGGAAAGGCAACCATTACCAAGTCCCCTGTGTTTCGACATTCTAGGTTTCTACAGCAACTGCATGTCTTCTGTGCCCAAATGTTCAGCGTCACGGTGGCAGTAATTTAAGTGACGGGCACAATGCAGGCGGATTCAGGAGCAGTAGGAGAGGTGCTGGACCATAGTGGCCCCGGATGGATGGCCGGAGCAGGAAGTGTGATGGAGATGAAGAGCAGAGAAGTTGGGAGCTGTGATCTCTATGTACAATAAGTAATAGGAAGACACACTTAACCAATCCAATCAGTTATTCTCCAATCAGGCAGATCCTTGCATTACAATTTGACTGTACAATCTTTAGACCCACCACCAACTTTGTATAGTGTATGGTCACCTTAGGATTGGCCAGAGAGTTTAGCCATATTATGGCCCTTATGTATCAGCTCTTTGACTCCCGGGATGTCAGAAAAGTTCTGCGAAACGTCGGCTAAAAGGCACTTGGTAAAACTGTCGTTTTTATTGAGTTATCACAATTACTGCCTGGCTGTGAAATTCGATTTCCGGTTGTGACAGCATACCCACTGCTGCGCTGAGCCGCTCCTTGTTATGCTTATAATTATGATGGCTGGTAAGTCGGTGCCAGCAGATATTGTGCTTATTGTGGTTTTCAAGTTGAAATGGCAAAATTATGAGTAAGACTATAAAACACAGCCAGCATAATTTGTTAAACGGTCTGAAGCTGGTGTGTGAGACTGCAGGCGGCTACGCGTCAGCGTTCGTCTTCTGCAGCTGGCCGCCCCGCTTGTGGAATTGCTGTGTGTTGCCGGTATTCCTTTTCTTCTAAATGGCCTTGAATTTGAGAGTAAGGGATATGACGCCAGTGTGCTGCCTGTTTAGCCTCATACTGCCCACGTAATGCATACGTGTGGTAGTAACGGGGGTGAGCTTTAAGGCCCGCATGCCACACGTACGTCAATGAGCGGCTGAGGTTTCTGTGCTGAGAGCATGCTCCCTACGTGCTCCTAGCATAGTGACTAAGCTGTCAATGACAGCTGCTGGTCTCTAGTGATATTGCTAGAGCTAGCAGTATATTAATTTATTCTGACTATTAGAAATTAAAGTGATATTAAAGGCAATTTTTTTTTTCTTTTAAATCTCAAACATGTTCTACTTGCCTGCTCTGTGTAATGGTTTTTGCACAGAGCACCGCAGATCCTCCTCTTCTTGGGTCCCTTGTTGGAGCTCCAGGCCCCTCCCTCCTGCTGTCTTGCCGAGTGCCCCCATAGCAAGCCGATTGCTATGGGGGCACCCACGCAGGCTCACTCCTTTTGGCTCAGCTCTCCCCCCGCTCTCTCCTCATTGGCTCACTGACTGAGATGGACAGTAGTGAGAGCCAGTGACTCCCACAACTGTCCCATAGAATGCATGAAGGTAAAAAAAGACTAGAGCCTTTACAACCACTTTAATTTTACATAAGCGCATCTAGTGTTTTTCTACCCAAACGCTTTTCTCGTGAATGGTGGTGGTGATTTTTTTATTTTTTCCTGCCTGGAAGCATTCCTCTTTTAATATGCCTGTAAACACCTATTTGTGCATGGACACAGACGTGAACGTCTGCATTTACAGGCAGAAAAAACAAACAAACCACCAAACATCTGTAGGAGTGCCGTTTTTTGAGCCCTTAATTTTTTACAAAAAGACTGAAGTTCCTCTTTTTTAAAGTAGTAGTAAAATCCTGAAAACCACAAAAAAAAAAAAAATTCTAGAACATTATGGCAGACTTGCCTGTAAAGTGGATCCCTTCAGCGGAGCACTGTCACCACTTTCAGGGCTACTATCTTCACCCGGTCTTCCTTCCGGGTTCGCGGGCTCCGGCCGTTTGAATGACCGAGCCGCGATGGTGTCACTCCCTTGCATGTGCATAAGAGTCATTCACGGTCGCAGCACAGTGCTCTGGATGGATGGCAGATTCAGTGTGCCGTCAATTCAGAGCGCAATGCACATTCGCCAGTGACGTCACAGGCTGCAAAACATGAATATCTACTAAACTGTGCACAATTGGGAGATGTTCATTTTAAGCTTACCTGTAGGTACAAGTGACCAAACAGAATTTACTATCGCTTTAAGGGCCCATTCGCACCAAATGTAGTGGGATGCATTTTTGACTGCACTCTAAATGCATAGACAGTCCAAAATCCAGGTTTTCCTAGGGGGAGAAGTTCACACTAGTGCAGTGAAAATGGTACAGCAAGCTTTTTGCACTGCAAATGCACAAAATACACCGCAATACACATAAAAGCTCAAAGATGAAAGAAGGAAGTGATCGCAAAGGAAATGTAAGCAAATAATGCATCAAATGGACAGCAAGTGCATACAATGCATGTAAAAACACACGTCAAATGCTTGTCACTGCCCATACAAAAATGCATAGTAAACGCACAGTTTCTGGTGTGAATGGTCCCTTACTTTAGTATACAGGTCCTTTTTATTTAGCGCTTTGTCACCGAGAGCTGCTACCAAGATCGGTAAGAGCCCATTCACACTGGGGCAACACGACTTCCAGCGCCGATTTTATGAGGCAACTCAGACAAGATTCTATGAGGCAACTCAGCACGACCTGGAGCTATTTACAAGGCAACTCCAAGTTGCCTGCAGGACAGGAGACATTCCAGTGGCCAATCAAACAAGAATCAGCTCTGTGGGAGGGAGGGGGGAGGGAGAGGTTTTCCTGATAAATGTATGTTTTCTTCCTGGAGAGTTGCTCCTATTAAGACAGTGAGAGGCGACTCCCATTGAAATGAATGGGTACAGGTCGCCTAGGAGTCGGATTGAAGTAGTACAGGGACCTTTTTTGAAGTCGGAGCGACTGCAGTAGTGTGCATAAGGACTGCTCCATTAACTCACATTGATTTCTTCAGCCAGCGCGACCTGAGAAGACTAGGGGCGACCTGGGGCGATTTGGAGTCGGATCCAAAGACGCCCCTGTGTGAATGGGCTCTTAAGGCTCGCTCACACCAAACGGTGAGTAAATCGGAGCACATAATATGCATTCTGCAACATGTTGGTATAATGCATTGCAATGCTCACTTTTTTTAATTGCAATGCATTACAGCCTCTTATATGTCTCTTCTGCAATAAAAAAATTATATTTTTATTCAGAGTTCCACTCTTAAATGTGTCCAGTTCTTCTTCTTTTTTTTTTAAGTCCCAGAAACTCGCAGTCTAATCCCAATTTTTAATAGCAGACGGTTTGCGGCGGAGTGGATGGGGTTAATCCCGTAATTTGATTTACCACTCGTAGTCAAGTGTGTGGGAAAAAGGGAGAGGAGAAAACAGTTGTTTTAATCTAATTTCCAGACAAACAATAGTCCAGGGACAATGTTAAATTCATGAAACTGATGAAATTTAATGAGGTGATTTGTGTATGGCAGAATGGAGCCAATGTGCCAATAACCTGCCGAGCGCGAGTGGAAGAAAAAGCCCCGTCACCAGCTCACCTCGCGGCATGCCGGCTCGCCGCTCCTGCCAGATTAACCTCCCGGGATTCGCATGTTGTGCGTGTGATGGACGCTGATGGACAGCTGGACTGCCGAAGCGGTTGCCATGGAGACCAGTGATTTACTGAAGACTCTGATCTCTGAACGCGGCTAGTCTGTGTAGTTCGGGTAATGGAACCGATTCTTATATTGGCCGCATACCCTTCATTATTGGTTAGCGATGCAGCAGATTGCTGAGTAATTAGTTCTGTTTTCCAGCCCTTAAGTGCGCATTGCATGAGATCAGGCAGTTTGTAGGATAGCAAATGCCGGACGGCTAACCTGTACAGATACAGGCAAATACCTTTTTATATGGGGAGGGGGGGGTGATTATACCTTTTTTTATTAGGGGGGGTGAATATACCTTTTATATGGGGGGGGGTGAATATACCTTTTTATATGGGGGGGGTGAATATACCTTTTTATATGGGGGGGGGGGGTAAATGTTTACCTTTTTTATATGGGGTGGGGGTGAGTGTATACTTTTTTTTTTTTTATATATGGGGTTGGGGGTTGGCTAAATGTATACTTTTTTTTTTTTATTTGAAAGATTGTGCAACCCAACTTTGGGGTATGAAACAAAATCTACTCTTCCATGAAGGCCCCCTTCTCAGTGTGAAGGGTTGTATGCTTGTTGTACTTAAAGTGGTTTTAAACCTTTGTGATTTTTCACTTTAATGCATCCTATACAACCCCTTTAAGGCTATGGTTTCCAATCTCTGTCCTCAAGTACCCCCAACAGGCCATGTTTTTTGGAAATTTCCCTTTAGAACGCATAGTTGTCATAAATACCAAACCATTGACATTGATTTAAAGCACCTGTGCAAGGTGAAGGAGCTCCTGAAGACATACTAGAGAAGTGAAGTTGGGAACTGCTGGTCTAGGGGGTTCAGGAACAGGTATTATTACTTGCCCTATCCCCTGCTCTGACTGGCTCCAGCACTGCCCTCTTCTCTCTGGAGCTCCAGTCTGTAGGGAGGCCCTTTGCATCATCACATCCAATACAGGGCTATTAACACTGCATTGTATGTGGCAGGGGGCAAGCATGTGAACAGCTTGCCCCCTGCTTGCACCCCATCAACAGCTTAGTGATAAAGTGACGTTGAACTGGTTGCAAAATTGAAGGGACTATGCTGAAGTGTGTAATAGGAAATTTTATAGACCTAGCAAGCATGTAGCCCAGCGCTTGCTCCTCCGGTGCTGTCCTCTGCTCTCCAGTCTGCAGGCAGTATCGGTGGGGTTGATTTTCTAATACTGTAGAGTGTGGTGCAGCCGCTGTATAGAAACCAATCCGCTTCCAGGTGTTTTTTTTTTGTTTTGGCAAAGGTAATTAACCACTTCCATACTGGGCACTTAAACACCTTCCTGCCCAGACCAATTTTCAGCTTTCTGCGCTGTTGCACTTTGAATGACAATTGTGCGGTCATGGTACACTGTACCCAAACTAAATTTTTATCATTTTGTTCCCACAAATAGAGCTTTCTTTTGGTGGTATTTGATCACCTCTGCGATTTTTTATTTTCTGCTAAAAAATAAAAATAAACGAAAATTTTGAAAAAAAAAAGTTTTTTTTTGGTTTCAGTTACAAAACTTTGTAAATAAGTTAGTTTTCTCCTTCACTGATGGGCACTGATGGGGCTGCACTGACGGGCACGGATAAGGCGGCACGGGTGGGCAACGATCGGCGGCACGGGTGGGCAACGATCGGTGGCACGGATAGGCGGCACGGGTGGGCACTGATAGGTGGCACTGTACTGTACTAATGGATGCCAATCAGTGCCAAACAATAATTCCTGACCAGTGGTGCCCATTGTGGGCACTGATTGGCATCCATTGTAGGCACTGATTGGCATCCATTATCCCTGGTGGTCTAGGGTGGCATACCTTATTTACCTTTTTATGGTGTGCTTCCCTGGTGGTCCAGTGGCATCCCTGGTGGTCTAGTGGCATCCCTGGTGGTCCAGTGGGCATCCTCGGGGGGGCTGTGCTGATAATCTATCAGCACAAACCCCCCCCTGTCAGAGGAAAAGCCGATGACAGGCTTTTCCTGTTTACACTGTGATTGGACACGGCTGATCACGTGGTAAAGAGTCTCCGTCGGAGACTCTTTACCTAGATCGGTTGTTGCGGGGTGTCAGACTGACACCCTGCAACAACGATCGCCGCGATGCGCGCCCCCGGGGGCGCGCAGCGGCTCAAAATCCTGAGGACGTCTTATGACGTCCTGTCAGGATTTTGCAACCACTTTGCCGCCGTCAATCCGCTATAGGGCGGGCGGCAAGTGGTTAAACAAGCTAAAGTTAGAAGCCTGCTGGCCACCATGCACAGTTGCACCAGATCTTGCACTCTCCAGTTTTAGTAAATCAACCCCTCCTGTATCATTGTATACAGTGCAGGCCTATTAATACTGTATTGTATGCGGTGGGGCAAGCATGTGACCAGGGCTGTAGAGAGGAAGCAACACTAAACCAGTTGTACCACTGGAGGGACGATGCTGGAGCACAGAATAAGGTATTCTTATTCTGACACCCCTAGATATAATGAGCATTTAACCTTGCTTCGGCCTGCTCCTCCAGTGCTTCCTTTTCCCTCGATCTCTGGTCTGTATGCGGTCCCTCTGTGTTGTTGCGTACAATGCGGGGAAAGTGTTTGACCATCGAAGGCTAAGAGAGGAATCAGTACCGGACTATTTGCACCACTGGAGGGACCTTGCTGGAGCAAGGAACAAGATCTTTCTCCTTATTCCGGCACCCCTCATCATAACCAGCACTGAATCCTTGCAGTGTGGGGGAGGGGGGTCCTACTACAAGGGTAGCCTTTTTTTCTAATGCCTGGAGTTAGGTTTTAAAGCTGAACTTCACGCTAAAAGGTTTATCTCCTATTTTGAACGTAATTTGTTACCTTTTTAAGCAATATGTTCTTGTTGTACAATGCATTCATAGACTAACCTAATTAGACGCTCCCAGAAGAGAAAGGGGCTATGATGTGCAGGGAGGGGGTGGAGCTATGGAATTGACTCTTCCCAGAGAGTCGATTTCCTAGCAAGTTCAGGGGAGCATTGCAAGCCAGTAAAAATTACTTGCAGAAAGGGAAAACGCTCAAAGTAAGCATTTGAAATACCGGTACTTGATTTTTTTTCTCATGCATTTACCTGTAATTTTTAAAGTCCATAACAGGATTTCTTTGAGTGGAGCCCGCTGAGCCTTTAAAAATAAAAAAATCCAATGCCATTACCCCTTGTAATAGTCACCACAAATGGGCCAAGCTAAGAAGTAAAATGCAGAGTTCTCACCACCAGATTTCCCGAGCGAGATAAACCAGTGGGGGCCTCCCATTTTTAAAGAATTGACTACTTAAGCCCGTAAAATTATTCGGTATTGCACTTTTACTAGCGAAGCTGCTAATATTTTTTTTTTTTATGTCCTACCATATATGCAAATGAAATGAGCTTTGTAGCTTCGATGAAGTCATTACGGAATGAAAATAAGGAGCGAGCAAAGGTAGTCTTTTTACATGAACACTTATGATAAGATGTCAGGCAGAAGGAACGGGATTATGATTGATGACAGATTTAGGATGGCGTTGCTATATTCTGGGTAATTGAAGAGCAGAGCTATTGCTTCAATCCTTCCATCCGGCAAGTAAAGCTTAAGCAACAAATTAACACCGGCGCTGCTAATAGGCAGTGCGTGGAGTTTGTTGGTAGAGCTCGGAGTAAGCTCTCCCCATAAGGAGCTCAGTGTTAGCCGAAGGTTTAACAAGCACTTAACGGATCTGCCGGACAATTCCTCAATTATTTATGCCGCACAATTTTAACAGCTTCCCACAATGTCGCCGGCAGTCGTGTGATTTCCCAACTTGCTGCCAGTTTGAAAATAGGACATTTCGGTTCAGTTCTGTGCGCTGAATGTAAAAGAGCAGAAATGTGTTTTGCGGTCTACCAGAAGTTAAAGGTACACTCCTGTTGGACAGTATCAGAACGTTAGTGATAAGTTCTAATCTCGGTGATTGACATTCTCATTTCCAGAAGTAGTCGTTGAGATATAAATTCAAGGCCCATGTGATCCCTGGTTCTGGTACTGCCCCCTCTTTGAGACATTTGCAGTTTCCCACATGCTGCATAGTCATTAGGAGGTTGCACCGAATTATGTGACTAGAGCAGCCAAGGTTCCTCCAGCTGTGGGTGATTGACCTCCGATCTGATGGTGTTTGCATAGTTCCAGGGCCAATGCCACTCTGCAGATCCAGCAGCATGACACCAGTAATTTTTTATTTATTTTTGCTATCTGTTTGGGTGGCATGCTGATCACCACTGAAAGGAGGGCATTCTTCCCACTCATCACTGATGTACTGTATGAGACTTTTTCCCTACTCACCACCAAAGAATTGGTTAAACCAGGGGTTTACTAAACACGTAAAAATTATTTAAAGGGTTCCACTATGGTAAAAAGGTTGCGAAAGGCTGGACTAGAGGCTTCTGTTTTTTCAAGGTCAGTCTTCATGCCCCAGAGGAACCCTTGAAATTAATTTTCAAGTCTTGAAGACCCCATACTTAAACCAATTCATTGGGGGTCACTGGTAAAAATGCTTCTTACACTGGTGGGCAGTTCCATGAATGCCAATCAATCCGATGGTCAGATAGTCACCCATTTGGTGTCATGCATCTGGCTCTGCCAACTAATGTTGGCCCTGGAACTATTCAGGCACCATCAGATGGAAGGTTGGTCAGCCACCACTCAAGGAACCCCTGGCAACCTCTGGAAGAACCCTAGGGTCCTACAAAAACGGGTCTGAGAATGGCTCGCCTAGAGACTGTGAGAAAAGGGTTTGTGGAATCTGGCCGCTTTGGGTGGAACTTAAGTGTAAACCCAGCCAATTATAAAATTTATAAAAAAAAAAAATGCAGTGGCGAGTTGGGTTATGAGTTTGGTTATAGTTTAAGTCAACCAAGCATGAGGCTTCTATAGGGCCACACACAGAAACAGTACCCTTCTAGATTGGGAAAGGGTTGTCAGAAGGGTTCGACCCAACTTTGATATTAATAGGAAAAGTCAAGAGTTGCTTAAACTGTTGGCTGCCTAGGACTTTGGATTTGCTGTTGTGGAAATTAACCTTGCTGAAGGTTTTACTATAAATGCTCAGATTAAAATGTCTGGTTTTGACAGGTTCGCTTTAAGCCGCCACAGAGCCGCTCTGTATAGAGAACAGCTGTCTTAGCGGCTGGGGTTGCGAAGTGCATGGAACAGCTTGTACTACATAGTAACACTTGTCCATGAACTTCCTACGGGACCTATTATCACCATTAGGAGTTTAAAAGGCCGGCAGTGTCTCAGCATATTCCTAAAGGAGTAGCAGGCAATTCACTAGGTGCTTCTGGAGCCTTCAGTGAATTTCCACTTAACAGCTTTTAAAATGAAGCTTACTGATGTCTAGAATTGTAGAGTGCAAATAGGTCTGCAAAAGCCACATTGTTATCTACATGATCACTCACAACTTTTCTATTGTAGTCTCACTTCCTTTTATGTTTCTAGAACTGTTAAATCTAATTTTATATACACATCTAATATACCTTCCTAAGCATGCCTTTTAATAACCCCTTGCCACCCATTTACGCATATGTGCGGCTACAAAGAGGGTGGACTTTTTTCCCTTTGCCGCTGAGCATACGCATATATGCGGCCTCGGCTTTCGGGGGTTATACCGGGATGATGCCCGCAGCTGGGAGGCATTCTCCCGGTACCCCGTTGTGTAGAGCAGGCGATTGGCTATCCAGGCATAACAACCGATGCGGCTAAAAGCACCCCCCCCCCTCCCGCCGCTCTGACCAGGCCTTCTGTCCCACCGGGAGACCCGATCCGACACTTCTGACGCTTAGAGAGAGAGTGGCACGAAGCCGTAAGCGGCTTCGTGCCAGTCTCCTGATCGTAAACACGGAAGCGATGTCACAACATCACTTCCGGTTTACTCGGCTGCCAATGGTGCCGGATTTAAAAAAATATACAGTATTCTGAATACTTTGAAGTGTAAAGGATCTCTCCATAAAGAGTACCTGTCACCACCTATTACTGTCACAAGGGGTGTTTACATTCCTTGTGACAGCAATAAAAGTGTTTAAATTTTTTATTTTTTTTAAAAACACACTTTATTAATGTAAAAATAAAATAAATAAGAAAAAAAAGCTTGCGCAGCAACGAAAACGCATAAGGAAGTCGCGCCCGCATATGTAAATGGTGTTCAAATCACACATGTGAGGTATCGCCGCCATCATCAGAGCGAGAGCAATAATTCTAGCCTTGGACCTCCTCTGTAGCTCTAACCTGGTAGCCGTAAAAAAAAAATTAAAGCGTCGCCTATGGAGATTTTTAGGTACCGTAGTTTGTCACCATTCCACGAGTGCGGGCAATTATAAAGCATGACATGTTGGGTATCTATTTACTCGGCGTAACATCCTCTTTCACATTATACAAAAAAATTGGGATAACTTTACTTTTTCATTTTTTTTAATTCATGAAAGTTAATTTTTCACACAAAGTTGCGTTTAAAACACCGCTGCACAAATACCGTGTGACATAAAATATTGCAACAATCGCCATTTTATTCTCTGTTGGTAAAAAACCTTCAGTTTGCAGCTCCCCCTAATATTTACCGGGGGTACAATCTCGATCCAGCAATGTGCACGAGAGCCGAGGCTCTCAGGCCTCCTCCTCCTCATTGGCTGAAACACAGCAGCGGGAGCCAATTACAACCAGTGAGGGAGGGAGTGGGAGGTGGGACTGAGTCGTTCTCTGTGTCTCCCATAGGGGAGAAACTTTCTGAAATTCCCTGACACCAGCTCTCGGACTGAGGCTCACTTGCTTTGTACAGTGCTGTCAGTCTAATCATGTGCATTGCACACAAGAGGGTGGAGCACATATGGGAGGTTTATTGGTGTGCCTACTGCTCCTTCCCTGTCCAATCAGCAGCCTCTGGGGAGGAGGTGACTAGGAATTTGAACATCAGGGGCTATTTATTCCTTTAATCATGCATTAGATAGACTACCACCCTTGTCGTCATTTCAGTTGAGGAGTTCTGAGATTTTGAAATTAGAAAGTCAAAACGGCCCAGTAGTAAAACCTCTTCATTAGCACATTGGGTAGCTGGATGTTTGAATATGACACTTTTTCTCTTTCATCTCTATTTTAGCCACCAATACAGATTTAGGAGGGAGAGCAGAAGTGTAGGCCCCAATATATCTGCACAAACAATTTTCCAGCACACTTACCTGCCAGCCTCCAAAGCAACCAAATTGACCCAGTCTTAACAGTTTTTACTTTAAAAACAGAGTGTTTGTTTTATTTGCACACGTTTTCAAATATATGCGTAAGCCACAGTGCTCATGGCAAGGGACCTCTGCAGTCCTAACTCTAAATTTCCAGAGACTCCATAGTAGAGGCCCATATAAGAATGGATGGATTAAGAACAGGTATGCCTGGAGGGAGCCCACCCCTCCCTAAAGGCACAGGGATGCAACCTGATGCCCAGCAAGAGCACAATGGCAGCAAAGGCATCCAGTGCGTCCCTGTACCCAATTGGTCCAACTGTACAAAAAAGTGGCAGCCACCACAACCTATACCTGGCCTTTGCAGCAAGGTGCACATGAAAGAGAATTGCATATCACAAACAAACTATTTCCCAGTGCGGTTACCTGCCAGCCTGCAAAACAACCAGGCTGGCCGATAAGTGTGCTGGGAAATGGTTTGTTTGGGATGTGCAATACAATTCCATGTGCACCCTGCTGCAAAGGCCAAGGTATAGGCTGTGGTGGTTGCCACTTTTTGCCCAACCTGACTGCCCCATAATCTGCCAGCTTTCCCAAGAATTGTATGGGTTTGGTTCTAGACTTAAGAAGAAGCAAGCAATCCTCTGACCTTGGCTTATTATAGAGGAACGAGTTATAACTTGACAATTAATAGAGCTGTCTATTGGTCAACTCCTACTGGTCAGCCATAGGTATCTGATGTACCTTGATGGGAAAGAGGGACACCTTTCAGTTCAAACTATATAAGCATTCGGTTGGCCATTGCCATACCCTGACCATGAAAGATCAAAGCCCAATAACTCTGACTGGAATCTAACTGGGGTTTTGGCCACCTGGATGGCCTTTGTATTGGCATGCAAACTAACCAGCGCAATAATCTGAAGGATGGCCGATACGATTCTTGTAATATTTAATGCCAATGTTGTTTATGTTGTAATTGTTCATAGAGCTCTTTACATCCGAGCTAAAAGATGAACATGTGAGATGAATTACAGTAAAGGGAACAGAGAATTTTGATTAAAGAAAAACAAAGTTGGAAGCTGATGGTGGTCTGGTGCTACCATGGGCATTGGATAGTCAACTAGTGTCGCCAAGAATAACCTCATCGGATGGCTGTTATATGAGCTCTGAGGATGACCAGTCTGATGTTAAATTTCAGCTAGTGTTTTTAATTGCATTGATTATGAAAAAGAGTTGCAATAAAAAGCTTGGGGAAAAAAAGAAAAGTAGTACGTAACACACCCCTTCACTTTCTAGTAGTTTTTAATAGGATTAATTGATGAACATTTAGTGGCACTGACCATGGCCGTCCAATCCGAGACGTTACAGTACAGATTCGTCTTTTGTCTCACTGTTGCACTGAACGCACATCACCTCCTCTGCCGCGTACAATAAGACGACAGTCTTACAAGGCCGGTCGTTTTTCAGAACCTAATGGCAAGCCGGTGAAAGCATTCCATGTCCCTGGCCCCTGCCCACAGCCTTCCATCTGTCACACTATTGATCCACCTTTATGAGCGATATTTCCCATTTTTAAAAGGCCAGCTTTATTGAAATCTACAGGAGCAATTGATGCATGAGTGTGATTAAAACATAGGTGACGTGTCCCCAGCCTGCGTACAGTCACCGTGAGAAATGCGACAATGTTTGCAGATGCTGCGGTTTAGCCTAAGAAGATCTTTACTGTTTAACTAGGATCTTCTTTTTTTTTATAGTTGATCTTCTGCATCCAAAGACCCCATGGAATGGTCTTCTCTCCAGTATGACAAAAAACAAAATTTTTGGCCAATTTTGTAACCGTATAAAGTACCATACTGGCTCAGGTCCAGTATTTACAGCCTGAATATGTCAGGATAAAAGGACAGGAGCTGTTGGTCCTGTCTGATCTTTGAAGAATCAAGTTTTAGGACCGTCATCTTCATCCTTTGCTTCACAGCCTCAGAACGGTCATGCAGCCAGGTGAACTCCGGCCTTCCCTTGAGTCTTGCACAGTTGTACAGGCTCTTCCCCCGGACTGAAATAGCTTACTCTGATTTCACTGCACACTGTGGCCAAATTGTGCTGTCTGTCTGTCCTCCAGTATAATCCCTCCTTGGTCAGTCTGTCCTTCAGTATAATCCCCCTCTAGGTCTGTCTTTCCCCCAATATAATCCTCCTAGGTCAGTTTGTCCACCAGTATAATCCTCCTAGGTCAGTCTGTGCCCCAGTATAATACCCCCCCAGGTCAGTCTGTCCCCCAGTATAATACCCCCCAGGTCAGTCTGTCCCCCAGTATAATACCCCCCAGGTCAGTCTGTCCCCCAGTATAATAGCCCCCAGGTCAGTCTGTCCCCCAGTATAATAGCCCCCAGGTCAGTCTGTCCCCCAGTATAATAGCCCCCAGGTCAGTCTGTCCCCCAGTATAATAGCCCCCAGGTCAGTCTGTCCCCCAGTATAATAGCCCCCAGGTCAGTCTGTCCCCCAGTATAATAGCCCCCAGGTCAGTCTGTCCCCCAGTATAATAGCCCCCAGGTCAGTCTGTCCCCCAGTATAATAGCCCCCAGGTCAGTCTGTCCCCCAGTATAATAGCCCCCAGGTCAGTCTGTCCCCCAGTATAATAGCCCCCAGGTCAGTCTGTCCCCCAGTATAATAGCCCCCAGGTCAGTCTGTCCCCCAGTATAATAGCCCCCAGGTCAGTCTGTCCCCCAGTATAATAGCCCCCAGGTCAGTCTGTCCCCCAGTATAATAGCCCCCCAGGTCAGTCTGTCCCCCAGTATAATAGCCCCCAGGTCAGTCTGTCCCCCAGTATAATAGCCCCCAGGTCAGTCTGTCCCCCATTATAATAGCCCCCAGGTCAGTCTGTCCCCCATTATAATAGCCCCCCAGGTCAGTCTGTTCCCCAGTATAATAGCCCCCCAGGTCAGTTTGTCCCCCAGTATAATAGCCCCCCAGGTCAGTCTGTCCCCCAGTATAATAGCCCCCAGGTCAGTCTGTTCCCCAGTATATTAGCCCCCCAGGTCAGTCTGTTCCCCAGTATAATAGCCCCCCAGGTCAGTTTGTCCCCCAGTATAATAGCCCCCCAGGTCAGTTTGTCCCCCAGTATAATAGCCCCCCAGGTCAGTCTGTCCCCCAGTATAATAGCCCCCCAGGTCAGTCGGTCCCCCAGTATAATAGCCCCCCAGGTCAGTCGGTCCCCCAGTATAATAGCCCCCCAGGTCAGTCTGTCCCCCAGTATAATAGCCCCCCAGGTCAGTCTGTCCCCCAGTATAATAGCCCCCAGGTCAGTCTGTCCCCCAGTATAATAGCCCCCCAGGTCAGTCTGTCCCCCAGTATAATAGCCCCCCAGGTCAGTCTGTCCCCCAGTATAATAGCCCCCCAGGTCAGTCTGTCCCCCAGTATAATAGCCCCCCAGGTCAGTCTGTCCCCCAGTATAATAGCCCCCCAGGTCAGTCTGTCCCCCAGTATAATAGCCCCCCAGGTCAGTCTGTCCCCCAGTATAATAGCCCCCCAGGTCAGTCTGTCCCCCAGTATAATAGCCCCCAGGTCAGTCTGTCCCCCAGTATAATGGCCCCCAGGTCAGTCTGTCCCCCAGTATAATGGCCCCCAGGTCAGTCTGTCCCCCAGTATAATGGCCCCCAGGTCAGTCTGTCCCCCAGTATAATGGCCCCCAGGTCAGTCTGTCCCCCAGTATAATGGCCCCCAGGTCAGTCTGTCCCCCAGTATAATGGCCCCCAGGTCAGTCTGTCCCCCAGTATAATGGCCCCCAGGTCAGTCTGTCCCCCAGTATAATGGCCCCCAGGTCAGTCTGTCCCCCAGTATAATGGCCCCCAGGTCAGTCTGTCCCCCAGTATAATGGCCCCCAGGTCAGTCTGTCCCCCAGTATAATGGCCCCCAGGTCAGTCTGTCCCCCAGTATAATGGCCCCCAGGTCAGTCTGTCCCCCAGTATAATGGCCCCCAGGTCAGTCTGTCCCCCAGTATAATGGCCCCCAGGTCAGTCTGTCCCCCAGTATAATGGCCCCCAGGTCAGTCTGTCCCCCAGTATAATGGCCCCCAGGTCAGTCTGTCCCCCAGTATAATGGCCCCCAGGTCAGTCTGTCCCCCAGTATAATGGCCCCCTAGGTCAGTCTGTCCCCCAGTATAATCCCCCCCTAGGTCAGTCTGTCCCCCAGTATAATCCCCCCCTAGGTCATTCTGTCCCCCCAGTATAATTCCCCCTAGGTCATTCTGTCCCCCCAGTATAATTCCCCCTAGGTCATTCTGTCCCCCCAGTATAATTCCCCCTAGGTCATTCTGTCCCCCCAGTATAATTCCCCCTAGGTCATTCTGTCCCCCCCAGTATAATTCCCCCTAGGTCATTCTGTCCCCCCAGTATAATTCCCCCTAGGTCATTCTGTCCCCCCAGTATAATTCCCCCTAGGTCATTCTGTCCCCCCAGTATAATTCCCCCTAGGTCATTCTGTCCCCCAGTATAATCCCCCCCCCCCCCCCCCAGGCCAGTCTGTAACCCAGGTAAAGCGCCGCCGACCAATATAATTAAAAGCACTGGAAGCCGACACGGAGGGGAGGGTGGGGTAGGAGGACTGGTGCTGCAGGGTTGCCACTGATGTATTTGGGTTTTAGGTGGCCTGAAACCTGGACAGGGGATCTAAAACCCGGACTGTCCGGGTGAATCCAGGACAGGTGGCAACCCTAAGGACATCCTGCATCATCTAGCGCTTTCCTCCCCAGCCTGACTGTCACTAGCCTTGCCCTTTTGTCAATCTCAGTTCTTTTAGGCATAGAGGCTCAGCATCACGTGCGGGCGATTACCCTGTCTGGTCTGCATGCAAATGCATTCTGCCTAGGAATATCCACTCCTCCAGAATGAGGTCTGTCCATCAAGGCATTTCGTTTTATTGCATAACTCCTCTTAAGAGCCAACCCACTGCTTGCATCTGTTAAGTGGAGTACTGAGGCAGGAAGCTATGTACAGCACCCTGCTGGCCCCTCCCACCAGCAATGATCTGCTTGCCTTGCGTAGAGAAGCACAGAGCCCCAGTGATTATATCACTAGGTGTATGAAAAAAAAAAAAATTTAATGGAAATACTTTATTTAAAAATTGAAGTTGATTATAGTGGGTAAGGAGGAACCAGGGAAGGAAAAATATAAGCAAATTAAACTTAAACGATAAAATCACTATCGTACAGTACTTGGACATGCACAGATTTCTGATAATGAGCCTTCTTTCTCTAGATGCACAGGTAGATCAGAGATAGATGTGTACACAATCCGGATGCTGGAACACAGTTTCTTCTCTTTCCTGCACCCTCATCTGCCAATGCACTCGAGGGTTTAATTAGGAGAAGGAAGATGCGCCAGGCAGAGCCAGTATGGAGCGATCTGGCACTTATTTGTTTGGCTCCCTCCGCAGATATCATTTTCTAGAAACAGCGGAAAAAAAATAAAGAAAATTGACTGTTTGCATCTACTGGGGACAGGGGGAAGCTTGACAGTATGATCAGCATGGGTGTGTCCTTTGTTGGTGGGTTGTAGGTAGGTTCCCTGGTAGGTAGACGTTGGGTGAGCAGAGTGATGCATTGAGGCGACAGCTCGTTTGGCATCAGCAAGGTTAAAGATTGGATGGAGTGACTTCATCTCCCATTTGTCAGCTGTCATACAGCGTATTGATACTGTGTTTTCCGAATTTCTGCTGGCTAATGAGTTATCTGACCATAGGGAACTGATCTGCAGGCAGCAATGTATGATCTAGCACAAGAAATGCAGATTAACGCTGTACTTAAAAAAAATTAAATGGATAGATCCATTAGTTTTAGGGCTCATTCACAACATACCTGCCTGAAAACTGAAGGGAAACCGCACAGATTTCACTTGCAGAGACATCGGTTTTCATGCGCTTCAGTTATGTGCCCTATTTACACCAATGTTGGTGTCACGTCTGTTTTTTTTTTTTTTTCCTGTGCAGAAAACTGCATACACGTTGCAGATTCCTGCCTGGAAAAAATCTGCACGTCGTGGTGTGAACAGGGCAAATAGAGAACCATTGTTTTTGTTGTGCCCTTGTAGAATGCATGCAGAAAAACGTTGGTCTCTGCACTATGGTGTAAACAAGGCCTTATACTTCCTTTAACCCATGGGTGCTCAATCTGTGGCCCACCAGCTGTTGCGGAACTACACGTCCCGTCATGCCCCTGCCTTTGGGAGTCATGCTTGCAACTGTTAACCTTGCAATGGCTCATAGGACTTGTAGTTGCACAACAGCTGGAGGGCCACAGGTTGAGCGCCTGCGCTATAGCCAAAGGACAGGTACAGTGTGGGCTTACTTTGCCGGGAGGGCGTCTATATTGACATCCTCTCCTGAACACGGGCCCTGCTTTGTGATCATGGAGTCCTTTAGGGCTAAAGGGCCAATCACAGCGACCTTTTACCACGTGATCAGCTGTCTCCAATGACAGCTGATCACGATGTAAACAGAAGCCGGTTATCGGTCTTTCTCTCTTCAAGCTGACAGCGTGAGGAGAAATGAAGAGAGCCGATAATATTGTCACGAGCTAATAATCAGGACACCAATCGGTTCCCATCAGTGCCGCCTGTTGGTGCAGCCTCATCCGTGCCCATTAGTGCAGCCTCATCCATGCCCGTCAGTGCATTAGCAAGGGAAAAAAAAAGCCCAGTGATTAAATACCACCAAAAGAAAGCTCAGTTTGTGTGAAAAAATACGTTTTATATGGGTACAGTGTTGCATGACGGTGCTGAAAGCTGAAATTTGGCCTGGGCAGGAAGGGGGTGAAAGTGCACAAGTAGGCAAGCTGTCCAGAAAAAGTGGCAGTTACAGGGGTTTGAAAAAAAAACACAGGGGTGCGTCAGATTTTATTTAAATAGTTTAAAATGTATTTCCACTTTTGCAGCCAAACTATTTTTATTATGTTTCTTGTTCCCATCTCTATAGCATAAGATCTAATGGCTTAGGTGGCACATTGTATGCTAAAGCTGGACTCTGGGCACTAAATATATTCATATAAATATAATTCTCAATAGCCACAAAGGATATAAATCCACTTTGGGTGCACCAAATGCCTCTGGAAATTCAGTTATTACCTTGTAAAAGTAGCAGTGGCATCATCACTGTGCTGTACATGGTCTGTGCAGAGAGCAGAGCTGTGGGAGGGGCCCAGCAGGCACCACCCACTACAGGCTGCCTGCAGAAAACGACAGGAAGGGGCGGAGACAAGACCAGTCACCCTGTACAAGGAGAGCGAGCAGCAGTGACCGGTCTTCTTTACAGGAAGCATCACACTGGATTACTGCACAGATCTGGAAGAAATATACATGTGTGGGTGTATATAAATGTGTGGTGTGTGTGTGTGTGTATGTATGTGTATATGTATATATATATATATATATATATATATACACCGGAGTTCAGCTTTAATGCATTTAACAAAAAAATGTCTTTCAGTCGGTCCCCATTTGTACTTTGGAAGCTGTTCTGAACAATTTCAAGCTGCCTGTAGAGTCCTATGTATAAACCTGCTTCAAAGGAACCATTAGCAGGGTGAGCTTTATTTTTAGGTATTCTGTGTGAATGCAAACACATAATAAACCTAGTGGGAGTTTCTCAAATTTTGCTGCAAAAGTAGAAATAACACATTAAACCTGTTAAGTTCCTATAACTGTTTAAAAGGTATTAGCTGAACTTGGGCTTAACCTACCCAGTCCATTTCAGCTATGTTGTCTACTTTGTGACGGGTTTCTTGACAGTCTTAGTTTTGCCCAAGATACTCGCTGACCTAAGCCGGCCATAGATGGTTTGAATCTCGGCCGGTTCAGCAGGGGCCGGCTGAGATTCGAACCATGTATGGGCAGACTGAATGTACCCAAGTTGATCAGTCAATTATATAGCCACTAGTAATAATCACTGTGTTTTCTGGGGTTGATGGAGGAATTGAGCACATTTCTTTCCTCCTAACCCTGAAACTTGCTCCATCATTGGTCAGCCTTATCCTCTGTTAGATTGATAGTACCCTTGAGCTTTGGTTTGAGTCCACTAGACACTTTGATACATTATTCAAGTCCTGGTGAAGTGGGGTTTGCCAACCAACTTGTGTTGGCTGCCTTTTTTTCCCACATAATATATGTATTGAAAGATTCTTCTTTTGCATTAAAAAAACCCCCAAAAAAACAACCGATACAATCACATAAAGGGATACATTAAGGGCAGTTGAACGCTTTCCTCAACAGCTGGACCAGCCTATGCTTTCTTGTTTTCATTTGTGGAAACAAAGATTTTGGCCTTCTAGGACCTTTGCTTTTAGCTCTTATTGCATCAACTGGATGTGACCCTCGGCTTCTTGGGAGGTCCCCTCTTTTGTGAATAGCTGCCCAAGCCATTCGGCGCAAAGAATGTCTGTTGTCTAAAGATATGTCCGGTGCCTTCTTTCTACCTTTTTTGTTTTATAATCTTTATTTATACATTTTTAATTTTACACAAAACAATACAAATATTACAATATCTAACATATCCCATTACCCACCCATTCATCATTTTAATATATGTGTGAATCTAGTCTCATCTAGTTACATAACCGTTAATTAAAAAGGTTCCCTTATAGTTTATCACACCAATACATTTCCTACATTTGTAATTCCCTATGTCCTGACACACCGACTACACAACAACACACAGAAACAAGAAAAAAAAAAGAAAGAAAAGCAGCTATTTGCATGAGTTTTGGGGCTACCAGAGATGCTATAAAAGGAACAGACGACAAGCTGGGGTTGACGGAGGTGGCATATTTTTCTCTGGTTTTGGAAGATGAATATGGTCACAGGTACACTTTACAGGAGAAGTAGTTTTTTTTTTTTTATATGGATGCATACTTACCTCGGTGTATGGAGCATCAGAATGATGCTCCATCTGTCCCCCGGCGTCTCTGCACTGAGAACCGAGCCACCGAACACCGCCGCTGGCTCGGTTCTCAGATCCCCGAGAGGGAAGAGGCTGACTGTCTGTCAGTCAGCGTCTTTCCTCTCTGCTTCTCCACGCTCATTGGCGCGCTGAGCAGTGGAGGGGCAGGGAGAGGCTGTCTCAGCAGTTCGCTGATACGCTAAGACTGCCATCAATCAGGGCAGCTGGCGTTTCCTGACCTGGGAAGTCGTGATGACGCGCTGCCCCGACTGATGGCAGTGACGTCAGCGGAGAGCGGACTTCAGACCGATCCCTGCTGAAAACGGGTCACAGGAGTGCAAAACTAATTGCACTCCTGTGACCCAGAGGAGAAGCCCAGCCTAAAAAGCTCAGGCTGGACTTCTCCTTTTAAAGCAAACCAGATGATGGCATGAAATGGGGATAGAAATGAAGACTAGGCATGGCTGAGTATTAATCAGTATTATTTAAAAAAAATTGGAGGTCCTGGAACCTGGAGATCTCTTGTATATACTTGTCCTGGTTTTAGACATCATGACAGTAGAGTAATGGACCTCATTACACCTTAATTTCTGGAAGCTTCTCTGCACATTGTTGGAGCACTATAATGCATTGTTGTGTGCCAATTGGATTTTTTTGTTTCTACCTTTTTATGTGGATCCCTTAAAGTAGCTATTTGCACAGAAGAGTCTCGGGGGGCTTCCAGGATGCTGTAGAAGAAAAAGGACCAGACGACAAGCTGGGGTTGACTGAGGTGGCATATTTTTGACTGATTTTGGAAGATGAATATGGTCACGGGGCAAGGCTTTTTCCTGCTAACCACAATCACTTCCGGTTTCTGTATTTACAAGTGACAGCTCTGCACTGTGTGTGTAACCCCCCTGAACTCTGCATGTAATGCAATCCTGGTATTTAATGACCTTTAAGACCCTCCTACTGTTCATGAAATTTGACCACACCCACTATTTCATGTGATTTGGAGGGTGTGGGTGGGGGGAGTGGTTTTGGGGCACTGTGGTTGAGTTCCAGCACCTATTGTTTGAGAAAAAAAGCCCTGGTCACAGGTATACTTTAAAGCAAACCAAGCAATGGCATGAAATAGGTCTAGAAATGAAGACTAAGCATAGCTGGGTTCTGATCGGCATCCTTTACAAATTGTTGCAAGTCCTGGGACCTGGAAAGGTCTTCACTATACTTGTCCAGGATTTTAGACGTCATGACAGTAGAGTAGGATCTCATTACAACTTCATTGCTGGAAGCGTCTTGGCACATTGTTGAAGCCCTATAACGCCTTGTGTGTGCCATTGGGCATTCTTTGTGTCTACCTTTCCTTTGGATCTCTTAACAAAGCAACCATTTGCATAGTAGAGTTTTGGGGCTCCCGGGATGCTGTAGAAGATAAAGGAACAGACGACAAGCTGGAGTTGACTGAGGTGGCATATTTTTGACTGTTTTTGGAAGATGAATATGGTCATGGGTACGTGTTAAAGCACACCAGAGGATAGCATGAAATAGGCATAGAAATGAAGACTAGGCATGGCTGGGTGCTGATCGGCATATTTTACAAATTGTTGGAGGTCCCGGAAACGTCTTCACTATACTTGTCCTGGCTTTAGACATCATGACAATAGAGTAGTGGACCTCATTACACCTTGATTGCTGGAAGCTGCTCAGCACATTGTTTAAGCCCTATAATGCATTGTTGTATATCATATGGGGCATTCTTTGTTTCTCATTTTTCCAAAAGTCAGTTTTAGCTTATGCTTACGTTTTGCAATGTGTGGTCTAAGGGAAGGCAGTGATGGATCTTCAAGAATGTATACTGGTGGCGCATAGTCTCTAGTTCGGGGATCATTCATCTGCGAGGCTCCGCGTGTTTGCCTTTTTTGTCTTCATGTTCAGGTTATTTTACATTTATTCAAATCTGTAGCAAGGAGCACAGTTTTAGTCATGAGATTTGTTCAAGTCAGCATGATAAAGCTGATTAAACAAGCGCAGAACATTTTTGCATCTTGCAAGTCAGCCTGTGTTTTCATGAGCTAACTGAGCAAATCATGGAGCGCTTTTTAATTTTGTTGTGGACACAAAAAAAAAAATCGGAGGACAGCGCTATATTTCACGCTTGACCCACGCTCTTATTGACGGTACAATGAATATTTAAACATAACCTCTCCAGTCTGCAGGCAATTAATAAGCAACCGGGGATGTGCATGGTATTACTGACGCGTTTCATGTTCCCTGGCTGCGGCTATATATCTGGCACACGCAGCCTTTTTCTTCAGGCTTTGCTGCTGAAATCCAACCTCAATCCATCATTTCTCTTTGTGACTGCAGAGGCTGGGAGGTGAGCACCTGTCTACGAGGCACGGGCTCTTGGAATCGCCTCCTGCAGCAGAGCTTTATCTGTCCGACTTACACCCAGGCTTGTATTTCATTGCTAAAACCTTCACTTTTCAGTCTCTGCGCAGTTAATAGCAGTGTCAGCACATGCTGCTCTTCCAGGCATCAAACTGTCTCTGTAATACTATTAAAGATCCTCTGTGCTGCGTGTTGTAGACACACTGCAATTATTTCTTGTATTGTGAATGTACTTCCGTCTGGCGTATTTCAGAGGAGCTGAGACAGTCACGTAAATACATTTGCTGTGTTTTTTTTAATGCTGCTTGATACTACAGTATGGACTGGCGGAGATTAAAAGGATGTATCTGTAATTTATAGCACAGGGTTCTCTGAGCCAATGAGTGCAGTGCCAAGGTTTTAAAAGGCCAGTATGTTCCTGTAGCTATTCATTTTGTGTTGGGGCTAAGGTTCAGATTTAAAGTGGATGTAAACCCCGTTCATTAAATCTGACCTAGCTACATCTAATATGCAATGTTTACTTATATCTGTCCAAAGCACTAAGTCCCGTGTCTTTCTGCGGCTACGTTCTTCTGTTTATTAGCATGATAACTTCTGACAAGTTCTCCGACACAGGAGATAAAAGCAGCTGAAAATTTGTGTCGGTGTGGGTGCATAGAGATAGATTAGCAGAGAGCTCGTCCAATCACAGCACAGCTTTGCACGTTTCTTCATTTATCTGCCTATGTGGAGTAGGGGTGTGTGCCTTTCCTTCAATCAGCTGTTACACAGTGTATGCCCAGAATCCCCTCCCACTGCTGAAACGAGAAGAAAAATTTCTAACGTGCACTTTCTGAACTGCATAGAAAGCTGAAGACAGACGATATACAAATAAAACTTATGTAGGGAGATTTATTTGATCTCTGTGTATCATCTGAGGCTGTTTACTTCACTGGGTATATGTCAGGATTTACATCCACTTTAACGGCTTGCTGACCAGCCGCCACATTTATACTGCGGCAGAATGGCTTGGCTGCGTAAATTGCCATACCGGTACGACGCTCCCTTTAATGGCTATAGCGGTCGCGTCACCGGCGTCCACAATGTCTGCCGGCCACCTGCGATCGCTCCACAGAGAGACAGAATGGGGATCTGTCAATGTAAACAAACAGATCCCCGTTCTGACAGGGGAGTAGAGAGTGATAGTCTGTTCCTTGTGATCAGGAACAGCGATCTCTCTCCTGCAGTCAGTACACTCCCTCCACGGTTAGAAACACCTCCCTAGGGAACTTTTAACCCCTTTATCGCCCCCTAGTGTTAAGCCCTTCCCTGCCAGTGACAATTTTACAGTAGTCAATGGCTATTTTTAGCTCTGATCACTGTAATGTCACTGGTCCCAAAAAATGGTAAAGTGTCTGATCTGTCCACTGCAATCTCGCAGTCCCGCTAAAAATCACTGATCATCGCCATTACTAGTAGAAAAAAAAATGTAATAATAAAAATGCCATAAATATATCCCCAATTTTGTAGATGCTATAGCTTTTGCGCAAACCAATCGATATACGCTTATTGCGTTTTTTTTTTTGTTTTTTTTTTACCAAAAATATGTAGAAGAATACATATTGGCCTAAACTGATGAAGAATTTTTTTTTTTAAATTGGGATATTTATTATAGCAAAAAGTAAAAAATATTGTTTTTTTTTCAAAATTGTCGGTCATTTTTTTGTTTATAGCCAAAAAAATAAAAACCACAGAGGTGATCAAATGCCACCAAAAGAAAGCTCTATTTGTGGGGAAAAAAGAACCTCCAATATATTTGGGTACAGCGTTGCACGACTGCGCAATTTTCAGTTAGGCCCCTTTCACACTGGGGCGGGCAGGAGCGGTGGCGGTATAGCAGCGCGATTTTCAGCGCTGCTATACCGTCGTTCTTACCGCGACATGCGGTCGCTAGGGGGGTGAATTTAACCCCCGCTAGCGGCCGAAAAAGGGTTAATACCGCCCGCAAACCGCGGCTGTTGCCATGGTTTGCGGGCGGTATTACCGCGCTGTCCCATTACCCATTACCGCGCTGTCCCATTGATTTTGGAGCGGTCCTGCTAGCGCACCGCTTCAGTGTGAAAGCCTTCGGGCTTTCACATTGAAGGCTAAAGGGCATGATTTTTTCATGCTGTATAATAGCGCTAATATTAGCGCTAAACCGCATGAAAAACGCCCCAGTGTGAAAGGGGCCTTAAAGCAACGCAGTGCCATATCGCAAAAAATTGCCTTGTCATTAAGGGGGTAAATCCTTCCGGGGCTGAAGTGGTTAGTGTTGGGGTCAAGGGTAAGGAGACTGAATGACAGGTTAAATGTTATGGTGCTGGTTACTTTTTAAGGCTGACTGTTAAGCCTCGTACACACGAACGATTTTCTCGGCAAGAAACAACAAGAAAACTGTTGGGAGAGCTTTCTTGCCGAGAAAATCGTTCGTGTGTATGGTTTCTCGTCGAGAAAACTGACCAGAATCTCGACGAGAAAAATAGAGAACCAGCTCTCTATTTTCTCGTCGAGATTCTCCTCGGCATGTTTCTCGACAAGAAAAGTGTGTGTGTGTACACTTACCTGTCCTCCGGGAAGCCCGCGCATGCTCGAATTGACTTTGACGCATGCGCGGTAGCTTCACAGGCATAGGTAGGGTGTAGCTAGATGGCGGCGACGGCATCGAATGTGACGAGCGCACGCTCGTCGTCGATGACGTCACCGCGTTCGCTCCATTCAAAGAACCGCGGGTTCTTTGAATCGAGCGTGTGTACACTCGGCCAGGACAAGTTTCTTGTCCAAGAATCTCGTCAAGAAAAACAACGTGTTTTTTCCTAACGAGATTCTCGGCCATGTGTACGAGGCCTTAGGGTTTTGTTATGATCAAGTTGAACTCTGGGCACAAAAACTTTCATTTAAATATATTTCTCACTACCTACAAAGCATATAAATCTACTTTTTGTGCCAAATTCCTTTTTCAAAACCAGTTGTTGCCTTGTATAAAAAGCAGTGACATCATCACTGTGCTGTGCAGAGAGCAGAGCTGTGGGAGGGGCCCAGCAGGCTCCACCCACTACAAGCTGCCTGCAGAAAACTGCGTGAAGGGGCGGCGACAAGACCAGTCGCCCTGCACAAGGAGGGAGAGCAGCAGTGAGCGGTCTTTATTATAGAGGCCAAGTTTCACACTTGATTACTGCCCAGATCTGGAAGAAATACACAAATCACACCCAAGATTCAAGGAAGAATACACACAATCTAAATGTATTTGGACAATATTTACTTATCCCGGAGTTCAGTCTCAGGGCTTAATGTTTAAGTAGAACTTTCACCCCCCCCCCCCCCCACAGGTGCCAACATCTTCACCTAGTCTTTGGGGTTCGGGATTTGATGACATCTTGATTGGCCAGGCTACAGTGACTGGACTCAAATGTATGTGCACAGGTAATTTACACATTCTGGCACCAAGGTGTGCTAAGAATGTACACTAAGGCATATACCATAGATAATTCGATGTTCTTTCCTTCCAAGGGTGGAAGGAGAAAAAATCGCTTCATTTCCCCATCAACACATTGATGGGGGGAATCCCTACCGCAGCATTATTGTGTTCTGTAGGGAGCCTTCAGGGCAGACCGAACACAATGATTATTGCTAGCAGCGGTAGCCACTAACAGTAATCACAGAAATCCAACAGGCTGGTTGTACCCAAGTCGATCCGTGAACAACCAGCCTGCCCATAGATTTAATCTCGGCATGTTCCTGCTGAACCAGTCGACATCTGATCCATCTGTGGCCAGCTTTAGCTCCCGTTTGGGTCACCACTGAATTGAACATGGTGCTTTTGCCTTCATATGTGCTTCAGTAGGCACCAGAGTTAAAAAGGACATTACTTGGTAATATAACAGATCTTAGTCAGACGCCCCATCCTTTTCTCTGCAATAGAAGTCTGTGTGAGGACACCAGTGCTGAGGGGTGTGGCTGCTAATCAGCTCTGTTAGTACAGAGCACTGGAACGGGAGAGCACAAAGTAGCCCTTTCACCAAGAGGCAATATTTTAAGGTATTTAGTAGCAAAATTCGTCACGTAATTGGTCATAGAAGACTATGCAGATATTTAAAAAAGATTGGGACTTAAATGAAGCGTTCAACTCCAACCTCATTTATGGTGGCAAGATGGAAGGGATTACTGAAGTGACAAGTGGCCTATTCTTGCCCGATCACCAGTACAAGTGGTAAACAAAGCTGTTATGGCTGTTTTGCATGCTTTCATATATCTTCCAGCTGCCATCAATCGGAAGGTGAATCTTCTGGCGGCTGCCAGCCCTGTACTTTTCTCAGTGTGAGTAGGATGTGCGGACCCGCTCTTCTCCTCTCCAGCGAGATGAAGTAGGAAGAAGGAGGTGAACCTGACTGCGATGTTGGGTCACACACTCTGCAATTATCTCCTTCCCTGGACAAGCATGCAGTGGCTGGTAATTGCTCCTTGTAGGCTCCCTCCTGCATGCAGATTGCGTTCCGCATGGTTTCCTCGCACAGTTGCTCTGGCCCAGTCTCCGCCCGCTAACCGTCTGCAAATCTTTTTGTGGACTTGAATGAGTAAACATTGAAAGGATTGTTTTATGTGTTTTATCCCTTCAGTGTCTGGAGTACCAAACTTTTAAAGCTCACTTATACCTTTACAACTTATGTTTGCCATGCATTTTGCTAGTGGTTCTTGGTAATCCATACATGGTGTTAGTCTACATGAATCCTTAAAGAGGAAGGAAAACCCATCAGGCTTTTTTCCCCTGCAAAGTAAAAGCATAATGCGATGCATACTAGCCCATTATGTTGCACTTGCCTGCAAACTAAGCCTGCAATGTCCCCGCTGGTGGCCGTAATCATATTCACCCCTCTTCATTCCATGGGCCGTGGACTCCGGCTCTGTGACTGGCTGGAGTTGCGGGATGTCATGCCGGTCACGGCGCAAGCCCCTTTCTTCATATGGTAAATATCTCCTAAACCGTGCAGGTTTAGAAGATATTTCTAGTACCTACAGGTAAGCCTTGGTATAGGCTTACCTATAGGTAAAAGTTGTATGTAAGGGTTTACAAGCACTTTAACCTACCAGCAGGTCTTTGGAGTCTGGGAGGAAACTGGAGTGCCTGGAGGAACCCACACAGGTACAGGGAAAATATCCAAACTCCAGGCAAGTAGTGCCATGGTTGGGATTCGAACCGACAACCTTGGTGCCGCCAGGAGGAAGTGCTAACCACTTAGCCACTGTACTGCCCATTACCGGTATTCACCACTTTATCTATGGCTTTTAAGGGGTGGCTGCCAAGCCTTAATCCAAATGTATCAGAGTATGCACTAAGACACAAGACCTAACATGCATCAACGAGTGTGGGTGTATGCTTCTACTTGTGTAAAGCTGTACACCCCTCGATGCAGACTGTCTGCATTCTGGGTTGTATGCCCCTACAAATGCATGACTATGCAAGTAGCAATGTAAACCCTCGTACAACTGCACACAGCCATTTATTACTATGGCCAGCTGTATGTGGCAGCAGTGTATCCCGGCCGCAGAAATACGCCCGTAATTTACATTGCGTGCTAAAAAGCGCCCATGTGCATGAGTCCTTTTGCTTGAAATGAAGCCTTCTATTTTCTGAGACTGAAATAATTTTGTTGGGTTGTATGCACTCTCATTTTAAAGCTTATAATCTCCCCACCAGCTTTTGTTGCCACCCAACACTAATGCGTGTATCAAGAGAGAGACATGCAATGTGAATTCACAACCCCTGCTCATTCTTTGGTATCAGGATCCGGGTGTCAGCCTGATTTTAAACTCCAGCTAGTATCCAAAGGGTGATAGGAATTATGTTTAAAAAAGAGTTAAAGATAATCGTGCAGTTTTAAATAAATCTAAAAGTTGTTAAAGTGGTATATGTACCAGTTCAGTGGAAGGGTTTTTGTGTGCCAGAGTTGTGCTTTAAACACGTTTTTTACACCAGGCCATTCTTCCACTTTGATGTTCTAGTACTGCATGTTACCAGAGCTCTTCAGGTTATGCAATTTATCCGCTTTGTGTCAGCTCTGGCTTCAGCCGCTCGGCGAGTCGCTTCCCCCCCTTTTGTCTCGGGGTAATTTGTATGTAGTCTCCAGCCACGCTGATTATAAGCAAGCTCGCTCCACGGTGTGCGGACGTGTCTGCGTGATTGTGCTCATTGTGGAAGCACAGCTGTGTGCCCCCTGGGGGACCTCGCCAAATAACAGGGTTAGGTGCAAAGTACTGCGTTATTACCCACATCTTATGTTCAGCGTCCAAATGAGATGTATGCTTCGTAAAACATGTGATGGCCAAATAGCGGAAGTTCCTAAGAAGTCTGCTAAAACTTTTGTCTTTTATGTGGCGCACTGTGTCTTTTATGGATTCCTCTGGGGCTTGAAGACCTTGTGTCACTCGATGGCGAAATGTCACCTTGGCAGCGTTCTTTGCTGTTTTTATTCTCTTGTAGGAAACAATAACCCTTCTTCTGCCAGCATTGTAATGCCCTTATCATGATTGCCCCTTTCCTGAACATTCAGTGAGATGTCGAGGGACCTCTTGTTGCAGAGTGCTGCAGTAACCTCTCACCTTCTGGTGCACATCTAGCTGTTTTAGTTTAGAGAAAATATACAAAAGCAGCCTTTCTAGAACCTTTTAGCATGGAGGAACCCTTGACATAATTTTCAGATCTGGAAGAACCCCTGCTGCTAATTGCTGTAGCTATAACTCACGGTACGTTGGCATAAACTAGAGGTCTTCAAACTTTCTAAACAAAGGGCCAGTTTACTGTCTGGTGATCATTGGGAGTAGAACAGGTCCCGACATTGGTGGGAATAAACCATGCCCCTTTTTTGGTATCACTGCGAGGAATGGTGCTCAAACGTTGATGCCTTTTGGGAGGAATTGGGCCCAAGTGTTGGTGTCATTAAGAGGAATTGTGTCCTTTCATTGATGTCAGTGGAGGGAATAATACCCCATTGTTGGTATCGGTGGATGAAATAGGGCCACAAAGGTTGGATATAAGTAAGCAAAGAGCCGCAGTTTGGAGACCACTGGCATAAGCAAAAACTTTCAATATAAGAATAAATAACATGCTCTGTCGCAAAATGATTTTCAATAATGGAATGGAATGAAAAGTATTGGCCAGAGAATAATGGCAGACAATTAAATTTGTAGCGTTCCCTCGCATTGGTGGTCAGTGGAGAAATGGTCGCTTACTGAGGCGGTCAATTTAATTGTGCCCTCTTGCATCTTGGATTGGTAAAGTGACGCCTTATATTAATGGTCAGTGTAGTGCTACCCTGCATTGGTAATCAGTGAAAAGCACCCTTACATTTAATGGTTTGTGAAGAAAGCCATTTTTGTGCCCTGTACATACGTTCCGATTATCGGATGATAAAAATCGCTTTCGGATAGATCATTCGATAATCTGATCGTTAGTACACAGCTTTCGACAGCCGATCACGACAGTCCGTCCAACAAAATCTGAAGGGACAAACACGAAAACTTTGCTCGGACGACAGACCATCGTACGACAATCGTGTAATCAGTACAGTATGCGTCCGCTAAAAATCGATAGACAAACACCGTGTATGATCGTAAACACAAAAATAAACCAGAATGACACAGGGGGGTCACACGTATTTGACATTTCAGATACGTAGCTACGCACACCGGAAGGTTTTTCCAGAATCGTACGACAAAAATCTTTTTCGTAGAGCACATTTTGCAATGTTGTATTCGATATTCGTTTTATACAACAAAATGCGAACGATACGTCGTATGATAATTGGAACGTGTGTACGGGGCATTAGACTGGTGATATGTTGGCGAAGAATCACTTTACATTAATGTAAGGGTGCTTTTCACTGACCACCAATGTAAAAGCAGGTCCTCACTGGGGATTAGTGGGAGAAGGGATCCCTTTACATTGATGGTCATTGGAAGAGTCAATGAGAGAAGGGCCAAATACAGTGGTGGTCAATGGGAAGAATGCGCCTTATATGTGTCGTCTTTGAGAAGAACTTTTTCGATAATTGGTGTCTGTAGTTACTTTTCTATAGTCAGAAATTGTTCATTGCTGAAGGAAGCCCTGGTTACTTCTCGAGTTACCTTAGTAGAGAAAAGCTGTACTAAAGGCTTCAAGTATACCGTTTGCTTACATTATGCTTATGCTGTCTCTCCCCATCACCTTTTTGTTAAGTGTACAAAACAGTGTGTTTCAGGAGCTTTAGAATGTCCCCTTCATTGATGATCTAATGGTTAATGGAGGTGGGGAGCATAGGACTTGTGGATGACAAGGTTATTGAAAGAACATTAAAACTGATACAAGTTATCAAATCGGGTTTCAGCTACTGGTTTTTGACAGTTCTAACTTAATCACGTCTGTTAATAAAATTTTTAGCATTTTAGCCAGCCTTGAAGCAATTTATGTACTTCCTGAAAACTAGGTGGGTGGAACTGAAGGTAGAAACTAAGAATGTATAGTGTGCCATCATGTGTTGGGACCTATTTAATAAGTAAAGTGCCAACTGTTATGAAAACAAAAGAGCACAGTTAGAACTAAAAAACACAGATCTAGGTGATTGGACCATTGTTCCATTTTGTTGACAACATTTCAAAAGTCACGCCTTAAGTAGTGAAATCTACAAAAAAAAAAAGTGTCCTCCTAACTTTTAAGGGCCTTTTTTTGTTTCTTAAGATGTCTTGTTGGTTGTTAGACTGGACTGATTAGCTTCTGCGTTATTTCTATGAACAAAATAATGCTAAACCAATCTTTGTTGGATCTGTCCAACCACCTTTGTGACCAGGTTATAAAAAAACTTTGATCATGAACGTTCAAAAATGACCCAGTGGTATGTAATAATGACTCGTGTATCTCATGTACGAGGCTGAGTGAAAAATTCAGGGGCCAGAGTTTAAGTAACTATGAAACTGCCCTAATAATTTGATTATATATATATATGTGTGTATATATGTATGTGTGTGTGTGTGTGTATATATATATATATATATATATATATATATATATATATATATATATATATATATTGTGACAGCAGGAAGGTAAAGTCACCTGGTTGCATCCAGGGGGGTAGATATATTTCGCCCAGATTCAGGCTTTACGCCGATTTATACAACTAGGTGGAGAGTTGTATAAGGCTAGTGGGCTCATGGATGACTCATACCTCTAAGGAGAGGGCTGGGCGTCGTGCAGACAGGAAGTTGATGAGATCAGCTGAACCTTGTCAGCTCATTTAGGCCTCTATAAGAAATCCCAGCTTCATTAGATGTTAGCTCATGCCTGGAAGCAGACCTGTGTGGACTGTCTAGGGAGAGTGAACCCCTGTGCGGTGAGAGAAAGCCTGTGTGGCTATATTTTGCTTGGACATTTAAAACCAGGGACTAGGACAGCACTAGGCTGATCCCAGTCGTTAGTTAGGAAACCTGTAAGTTTAGTCAGAGGTCAAGTTGACCAGGATTTATTTTGTTTATGTTTTTTTTGCCTTGCTGTGTTTTTGTCACTGTAAATAGAAAATAAACCGCACCTTTTTGATTTTGAAAACCACAACCTCCGTCTGCTGGGCCTGTTTTTGGGTGGGGAGCCCATCCCGGGGGTCACACATACCCGCTGCCGAGCTAGCCCCCTCACAGTTGGTGGAGAACCAGTGGCAGTTTTTTTTTAAGCCAGCATGGAGGAGATACTGAAACAGCTGGCTCTAGCAAATGCCAATCAACAGCAGACAAATGCAGGTTTGCAAAGGAGCCTTGCAGCCCAGCAGCAAGCTCATCAACAGAGCCTTGCAACTTTACAACAGAGTCTGGAGGCTCAGCAACAAGCCCAACAGCAATCTGAGGCCCGCTTCATAGACCTGTTGCAGAAGCAAGAGCAGAGACTACAACAACAGATGGAAGCAGTAATGCAGCAACGTCCGCAGACCAGTGAGGAAAGCCGTCCCACTAATACCGCGTCCTTTGGGGTGAGTCGTTTATTGACAAAAATGACTGGAGAGGATGATCCAGAGGTATTTTTGACCACATTTGAAAGGACCGCTGAAAGAGAAAAGTGGCCTGAGGAGCAGTGGGCTGGACTAGTGGCTCCTCTGTTAACTGGTGAATCGCAGAAAGCTTACTATGACCTAGAGCCTAACCAAGCAAAAGACTATGTGATGCTAAAAGCTGAAATATTGGCAAGGCTGGGTGTCACCCTGGCTGTCCGGGCTCAGCGTGTGCATAACTGGACTTTCCAGCTTGGAAAACCCCCCAGGTCTCAAATGTATGATCTCATTCACCTGAGCAGAAAGTGGCTACAGCCAGAGACTTTGTCCGCACCAAAGATTGTGGAACGTGTTGTAATGGATCGGTTTTTGAGAGCTCTTCCTACTGCCATCCAAAAGTGGGTAAGCCATGGAGACCCAGAGACGGCCGATGGTCTTGTGGATCGTGTGGAGAAATACTTGGCTACAGAGAACCTGACGGCCTCTTCCAGAGACACTCGGACTTTCCACCCCAAGACCAGACCATCCCCAGGGGCGGATAAGAGGATTCCAAGGGGTGAGGGTGGAGAGAGTGAGAGGGTGGGAGCTCTACCCCAAGTTTGGCGAGAACAGCCTGGGAAATCAGCGGCTCAAGAGGCCGCAAGAAGGATCGTTTGCTACCGCTGCCGGCAAGCGGGACATATTGCAGCAAATTGCCCGGTTTTGGAGGAACCCATGCAGTGTGACTTTCTGACGGGCAGACGTCAGTCGCTGTGTGCGACAGTCGCATGCACTGCCATTCGGGGAACTGAGAAACATTTATGCAAAATGTGTATTAATGGTAGAAATGTTGTGGTATTGCTGGATTCAGGTAGCCTTGTGACCCTGATAAAGGCTGAGTTAGTTAAAACAGAGGTCTCTGGGAATAGCAAGGTAGCCGTTATTTGTGTGCATGGGGACACCCGAGAGTATCCAGTGACTACAGTGTGTTTCGAGACCCCCAAAGGTACCCTCTCTCATCCAGTGGGCTTAGTATCTCAGTTACCGCATGACGCCATTGTGGGAAGGGATTTTCCGAAGTTCTGGGAACTGTGGGATGATCCTGAGCCCCCCACTGGTGCCCCTATGTACCAGGAATGTGATAGCCAGAACTCCCCTGAGAGTGGTGAGGACTCTCCGGAATTTCCCTTGTCAGTATTGGCAGGGGAGACTCAAGAAACTGGAGAGGAGCCCACCTCCTCAGACGAAAACCTACCGTCTGTGGAGTTTTCTGATCTTGAGGTTCACAGGGAAAACTTTGCCACAGAACAGTTGAAAGACCCCGCCCTAATAAAGGCACGGGAAAACGTAGTGAAAATAGATGGCGAGTTAGTGAACCCAGATAATACCGGCACTTACCCATACTTCAGCGTAGAGAAGGACCTACTGTATCGGGTGGCAAAAAGGGCAGAAGAAACCGTTGAGCAGCTTGTGGTGCCCAAACCTTACAGGAAGTTGGTGTTGGAGTTGGCCCATGGGCACATTCTTGGAGGTCATCTGGGGACAGAGAAAACCCGAGAGAGGGTATTACAGAGATTCTATTGGCCTGGGGTGATGAAGGACATAGAAAATTATTGTTCCTCCTGCCCTGTGTGTCAGAGGTCGGCCCCGATGCCACATTTCCGTAGCCCGCTGGTCCCTCTACCCATCATTGAGGTCCCGTTTGAGAGAATCGCAATGGATTTGGTAGGTCCTATAATCAAGTCCGCTAGGGGGCACCAGTACATATTGGTTATAATGGACTATGCCACCCGTTATCCAGAAGCGATCCCTCTCAGAAATACCTCGGCCAAAACCATAGCCAAAGAGCTATCTCTTGTTTTTAGCCGGGTGGGTATTTGTAAAGAACTGCTTACGGACCAAGGTACACCCTTTATGTCCCGGGTTATGAAAGAGCTGTGTAAATTGTTCAAAGTGACGCAATTGCGTACATCTGTGTATCACCCCCAAACCGATGGGCTGGTTGAAAGATTCAACAAAACCCTAAAACAAATGTTGAAGAAAGTGGTGGATAGAGATGGAAGGGATTGGGACTGTCTACTTCCTTATTTGATGTTTGCTATTAGGGAGGTGCCCCAATCCTCTACGGGATTCTCCCCCTTTGAGTTACTGTATGGGAGACACCCAAGAGGGCTGTTGGATATTGCCAAGGAAACTTGGGAAAGTGAGAGTTCTCCCCACAGGAGTGTGATTGAGCATGTCGCCCTGATGCAAGATCGAATTGCACAGGTAATGCCCATCGTGAAGGAACATTTGGCCCAAGCGCAGTTGGCACAGCAGAGAGTGTACAACCGTGGAGCCAAGACCCGTACCTTTTCCCCGGGGGATAGGATATTGGTACTTGTCCCTACGGTTGAAAGTAAATTCCTTGCCAAATGGCAAGGCCCCTACGAGATAATGGAAAAAGTGAGCGAAGTGAATTACAAGGTCAGACAACCAGGAAGGCGAAAGCCCGAACAGATCTATCACGTTAATCTGTTGAAAGCCTGGAGGGATAGAGAGTCCCTAGTCGCAGACACTTGGTCACCAGCTCAAACTGGTTGCGTGATTCCTGAGGTTGGAATCGCAGCCACCTTGTCACAACCCCAACAACAGGAGGTTAAGGAGTTTGTGCTTCGCAACAAGGAGGTATTCTCTGAGCTGCCGGGACAAACATCTGGGGTAGAGCATGACATTATTACCCCGCCCGGTGAAAGGGTGAAGTTAAAACCCTATCGGATCCCAGAGGCCCGACGGGAGGCAATACGGGAGGAAGTACAGAAAATGCTGAACTTAGGGGTGATAGAGGAGTCCCAAAGTGATTGGTCTAGTCCCATTGTGTTGGTGCCTAAACCGGATGGGAGCTGGCGATTTTGTAACGATTTTCGTCAGTTGAACAAAGTTACAAAATTTGACACCTACCCCATGCCACGTATAGATGAGTTGATCGACCGGCTGGGAACAGCCCGATACATGACGACTCTTGACCTCACAAAAGGGTATTGGCAAATCCCCCTGGCCAAGTCGGCCAAAGAGAAAACCGCATTTGTAACCCCAGACGGGGCGTTCCAATATAAAAGAATGCCGTTCGGGTTACAGAATGCGCCGGCCACATTCCAGCGGAAAATGGACCAGATGCTGAGGCCCCATCGGAAGTATGCTGCGGCTTACCTGGATGACATAATTGTCCATAGCACAGATTGGGCCTCACATCTGCCAAAAGTGCAAGCAGTCCTGGACTCTGTTCGGGAAGCAGGGTTTACGGCTAACCCCAAGAAGTGTACCATTGGGCAGGAGGAGGCCAAATATCTTGGGTACACCATTGGGAGGGGAGTAATAAAACCCCAACTCAACAAAGTCGAGGCCATCCAGAGTTGGCCACGTCCCAACAGCAAGAAGCAGGTACGAGCCTTTCTGGGAATCGCTGGGTATTATCGGCGATTCATTCCCCACTTTGCTTCTAAGGCTGTGCCCCTAACCAACCTGACGAAGGGGAAAGGGTCGGTCATGATTAAATGGACCCCCGAGGCTGAGGCAGCATTCCAGTTCTTGAAACAAGCCTTATGTAGCCAGCCAGTGTTGTAC
The DNA here is from genome assembly GCA_029206835.1 of Rana muscosa. NCBI lineage: Eukaryota > Metazoa > Chordata > Amphibia > Anura > Ranidae > Rana > Rana muscosa. The sequence goes on from CM055120.1 coordinate 313,755,592, forward strand.
TCACCCGACTTCTCTAGAGACTTTGTCGTACAAAGTGATGCGTCAGATGTGGGGTTAGGAGCAGTATTGTCCCAGGTCTGGAACGGGGAAGAGCACCCAGTCATTTACCTCAGCAGGAAGTTGAAGTCCCATGAGGTAAATTACGCCACCGTTGAAAAGGAGTGTTTAGCGGTGAAGTGGGCTCTAGATTCCCTTCGGTACTACCTGCTAGGTAGGCACTTTGACATGGTTACGGATCACGCTCCGTTAAAGTGGATGGCTCAAAACAAGGAAACAAATAGAAGAGTGAATAGGTGGTTCCTGGCCCTCCAGGAATTCAACTTCACAGTAAAGCATCGCCCTGGCGTTCAAATGGGGAATGTGGATGCTTTGTCTCGAGTACATGAATGCCTGATTGCTGGTGTTCCAACCCCGAGGTTAAAACAAGAGGGGGGGGTATGTGACAGCAGGAAGGTAAAGTCACCTGGTTGCATCCAGGGGGGTAGATATATTTCGCCCAGATTCAGGCTTTACGCCGATTTATACAACTAGGTGGAGAGTTGTATAAGGCTAGTGGGCTCATGGATGACTCATACCTCTAAGGAGAGGGCTGGGCGTCGTGCAGACAGGAAGTTGATGAGATCAGCTGAACCTTGTCAGCTCATTTAGGCCTCTATAAGAAATCCCAGCTTCATTAGATGTTAGCTCATGCCTGGAAGCAGACCTGTGTGGACTGTCTAGGGAGAGTGAACCCCTGTGCGGTGAGAGAAAGCCTGTGTGGCTATATTTTGCTTGGACATTTAAAACCAGGGACTAGGACAGCACTAGGCTGATCCCAGTCGTTAGTTAGGAAACCTGTAAGTTTAGTCAGAGGTCAAGTTGACCAGGATTTATTTTGTTTATGTTTTTTTTGCCTTGCTGTGTTTTTGTCACTGTAAATAGAAAATAAACCGCACCTTTTTGATTTTGAAAACCACAACCTCCGTCTGCTGGGCCTGTTTTTGGGTGGGGAGCCCATCCCGGGGGTCACACATACCCGCTGCCGAGCTAGCCCCCTCACAATATATATATATATAATATAAAAAATTATATTCTCTTCTTGGCCTCCTTGCTCTTAGTACTTGTCCGGTCTTGTGTTAGCTTCTCTATTAGGTGACAAATACATTCATCCAAACCGTATTTATAGCCTCTTTGAAAGTTCAAAAATGATCCAATGGTATGTAATAATGACTAATGTATGAGGTTGAGTAAACAATTCAAGGGCCAGAGTTTAAGTGCCGGTTCACACAGGGGCAACCCGACTTCCAGCACGACTTTGCAAGGTGATTTGGAGGTGACTTCAGCGTGACTTGACCAACTTACAATGCAACTTAAAGTTGCCTCCTGGACAGGCAACTTTGGCTGTGGCCAATCACAGAATAATCAGCTCTGTGGGAGGGAGGAGTTTGCCTGGGTAAACTATGTTCTTTTCCTGTAAAGTTGCTTCAGTTAAGATGGAGATTCGACTTGGAGGCAACTTCCATTAAAATATATGGGTACAAGTTGCCTAGAAGTCGCCTTGAAGTAGTAAAGGAACCTTTTCTGAAGTCGTAGCAACTTCAGTTGTGTACATTAAGACTTCAATAGAATTTCTTATGTCCAGCGACTTGGGGCAACGGTCTGACAAGTCGATCCCAAGTCGCTGTAGTGTGAACCCGGCACTAAGGCATTCCCCCAAAAAATTGGGTTCCTCTTTAATTTTTTTAGACTCCTTAGTTACCTCGCTGCTAGTACTTGTCTGGTCTGATTTTTAGGTTCTCTATTAGGTAACAAATGCATTTATCTGAACCCCATTTATTGCCTTAGTTTGAATAGCTTTTGCCCTCTCATTTTGAAGATAACTTTTTTGAGCATGGTTTTTGTAGGCGTTCCGAGCTGTTTTTGAAAAGTCAGAGGTTTGTTATTTTTAAACTGCTTCTGCAGTGATGATGCGATGCTAGCTTTCGACTCCTGTCCTCCTACAGGTAATTAAAATGAACGAGGTAATGCCTCGGAGTTCTTCAAAGTCTTTCTGAAACCTTTAGGCTCGGACTGGTGGTTCGGTTGCCATGGTACCTGCTAGACCTAAGAGGCACAAAAAATAACCCACTGTTTGAAAAAAAAAAAAAGATTAGAATATAAATGAGCAATCGCGCTAACAAGCAATGGCAAAACACAAGAGCAAAGTTGATATTTTGGCAGGGAGCGAGCAACATTTGGAAATATTTCTTCGTTAAATTTGTTATGAAGTTTTTGAGGTTTTAAAAAGTGTCTAGGGACACGTAAGAAGCCAAAAGGGAACCCGGCCAAATTCCAACTGAACATGTTGCTGCGAAAAAAAAAAACAACAAAAAAAAACAGTCAATTAATTTTAAAAGCTGAACGTTAATCTGTAGGCCGGATGGCTGGGCTACTCACTATAATGCAAATATTTTCTCTCTCTCTCGTTGATTGATGGAGACGGAAAGGGATCGGGAAGGCAGGTGGGTGGTAGAACCACAGTACGGCTGAACTAAATTGAAGTGCGCTCGCTTAACTGTACGCGGAATAATGTATTCCTGTAAAATATACAAATCACATTAGGAGATGTGGTTAGATATTTAAGGTAGCGTTACATTTATGTTATACGGTTATTGTGATAATTATGGAAGTCTGTCATTTCAGTTATTTCAGTCAATGTGAGTGCCGATATATGCAGGCCAATTATCTACTGGTAGTATATAAGCCTGCTCCCTCCTCTAGCCACAGATATAAAAATGCACGCTGGGATGTGTGTGGGTGTATTTATACCTCTAGCTTTTCTTTATTGTGTTTTTCTTATTTTTTTTATTTTTATTTAAGCCTTTCTCAATAGGATGGAAAATGGCTAAAAAACTGTTGGCCTTTTTCCTAGTCTTTCATTGGCGAGATCATCCTTCAGGCTGGGTTCACACATGTGCGGCCATGGGTTCGTGTCTGGGGGTCCGGTGCACGTCTGTTTACTGGTTCAGGTGCGAATCGGGTCTGAATTTTGGCCTGAATCGGACCGCACAGGACTCTTTTTTTGCAATCCGTTCCACGGCCTCCCCAGGACCTGTGTGAACTGGTTCCATTGAGAGCTGGTCACACTCGCTTGTCATGTGAATTGGAATGCAGGGAAACCCCCGCTTCCAATTCGCACATGTGAACCCAGCCTTAATGCTTCTCTTGGATACACAAAATCTAAATCTCCCCAAACTTGGGGAAATACCCTCTTGGTTGTCCCCGGGATGGGTGTCGCCTCTCTTCCTGATCCAGTGACAACTGCAGAATTTTGGATTTGCAATTACTCCCAGTTCTGGTGACATTGGTCACTAGGGATAGCAGGAGGTAGAGTGACTGTCCTCAACGAGGCCATAGATGGCATATTACATCTCCATCAGGTCTGATCCAGGGGGGAATTTTTTTTTTTATCTTCCTCATGCAATGGAGATTTTCTCCACTTCTTGCACAAGCAGGGATGTTGATTAGAATGTAGCAGAGGGCTGGTATTGGTGTATACATTTTAATGGTGACAGGCGCTATCAAGAAGTAGATAAATACTGGTGCTTGTAAAATTAATATGACCAATAAATAAACAACTCCTTTTTGAAAAAAAAAGTGTTCTACTTTAATATTATAAATTTGCAATAACCAAGCCGGTTCACCAGTAATATTTTTCTTTGTCCTTTAGGAGCATTGCATTTTTTATTTATCGATACAGTGCCAGGAACAGCGAGTGAGCCTGTGAGTAATCATCGTGAAAACCTAAAAACAATCCTCCCCCCCCCCCTTTCTGTCTGCTCTTGGCAGGCTGCTCAGGCCCCGCTGCCAGCACCACGCTCGCTCCACGCCCTCCAAAATGGGGACTCGGGCTCCCTAGCGATTTCCTCGTCTGTGATAAAACGCATTCGCCATCTGTACTTCAGGTTTCCATTCTTAAATGGGTATTGTGAAACCCATTTAGCTGACTAACTGGTACATTAAAACAATTGTAAAAGCCATGCATACCTCCCCGCTGACTGCAAACCACATTCAATTTCAAGACAAAGCTTCCCCACCCACCCAGAATGTAAGTGGCACACTACAGTACAAGAATACGTCTATTGTATTGCATGATATTGCTTCCTGCACCCCCTTATCCTTAATAGGAATCGCCAGATTTTAAAGGAGACCTCCAGGAAACCATGACAAAGTTACAAAAATAGATATGCAGCCAGACGTTGTACTAATAATTTCCATTGTCAAGTGTTTGTTAAGGATGTTTGTGTTGAGGGGTGTGGCTGTTACTCAGCTCTACCAGCACAGAGCACCGGAGGAGGGAGGGAAGTAGCATTTTCATCTCCTCTTTGCCTGCAGGGAAATATCATTGTCCAGCACTTTATGCACCAAAGTTTAAACACAGTGCACTCAGAAATTGGCTTGAAATAGAAGACCTAGACAGACACACCCCCTATTTTTCTCTGCAATACAAGTTATTGTGAGGATGTTCATGTTGAGGGGTGTGGCTATTACTCGGCTCTGCCAGCACAGAGCACTGAAGGAGGAGGGAAGGAAGCAGCATTTCATGGCATTTTCAAGCAAAAATCAATTGCAACCCCTAACAAGCGGGTGTACAGGACAATGAAGATATTTAAAGGGTGTGAGAGCTCAATTGATTTTTTTTTCTTTTTTTTATATATTAATTTGGGGCAAAAAAGGAAATCAAAAATCTATATAGAATTTTATATATATATAATATACACATTATTTTTATTTTTTTAAACCTTTAATGCACTGGCTGTTGCAATGTTATTTTTACAGAGGGAAGGTAAATTCTATTCTGGTTGGCTGTCCTCCCACCCCATGGCAATGTTTTAGGGACTGATGACGGCCCCTTTATTTTCTGAGTCACAAAAATTAAGGTGCCTTTGCTCATTTTTGTTTTTTTTTTTTCTTATCTTTTTTTCCCTCTCTTATTTTTCTTTTATGCGTGAACACTTCCGTTATGCTCCGAATAGGCCCTGGAGGAGTCATAAGACAAGAATTATCGCATTACATGGGCGTTTTTATGTGTTTTTTAAACCTGCTCTCCTAATTATAAATAATGACGGCGATATGAATTGTATGGATGATGAAGCGCAATCCTGCCGTCTCAGAACTGGGGCTGTTTTAACCTTGCAGCGGTAATTATCCTCATTTAGAGAACGGCATTCTTCTTTTTTAGTTTTTACATCAGGTAGGAAAATGGGAATTTAAGTTTCAATACTTTGTCTTATTATTGTTAAGGGACGGATGGTTTTTGTTAAACAAATTGGTGTTTAATAATTCTCAATGGTAATAGCGAGGGGTTCATGATTGTTTTATCTGCGTTTTGGGTAGTATTTAAGATTTAAAGTGAAAGTCCATGAGGCGGCACAAGGTGTGTGTAATGTGTAATTAATGTCGATGCCCCTTTTTTATTGCCTGTTTTGTAGACCTTTTATTTAAGGCAGATCTGTAAGCAAACGGATGATTACACACGTGAAATAGATATGTTTACTGCTTTATCTGTGAAATACATTTTCAAGTGCTTGTGTACAAGGCTATTTGAAAGCAACTCAGAAGCAAGTCAGATATTCCCATCTAGACAAACTACAATTCTTTGCAGCCTTAAAGTTCAGACGTTCTGCCACAGTGCATAGCGAGGTAGGCGACACCCCTATTTCCTGGATTTGTTTTTCTGCTTCCTGTGTCACTTTTGTATCTCCATTCTGGTGACTAGACGATCATCAAGTTTATCCAGTAAGCAGTACGGTACCCCATGATCAGTAAACTGAACTAGTTTCCATAGATTGTACCCCTTGGCAACCAGTTTCCATAGCTTGTACCCCTTGGCAACCAGTTTCCATAGATTGTACCCCTTGGCAACCAGTTTCCATAGCTTGTACCCCTTGGCAACCAGTTTCCATAGCTTGTACCCCTTGGCAACCAGTTTCCATAGCTTGTACCCCTTGGCAACCAGTTTCCATAGCTTGTACCCCTTGGCAACCAGTTTCCATAGCTTGTACCCCATGGCAACCAGTTTCCATAGCTTGTACCCCTTGGCAACCAGTTTCCATAGCTTGTACCCCTTGGCAACCAGTTTCCATAGCTTGTACCCCTTGGCAACCAGTTTCCATAGCTTGTACCCCTTGGCAACCAGTTTCCATAGCTTGTACCCCTTGGCAACCAGTTTCCATAGCTTGTACCCCTTGGCAACCAGTTTCCATAGCTTGTACCCCTTGGCAACCAGTTTCCATAGCTTGTACCCCTTGGCAACCAGTTTCCATAGCTTGTACCCCTTGGCAACCAGTTTCCATAGCTTGTACCCCTTGGCAACCAGTTTCCATAGCTTGTACCCCTTGGCAACCAGTTTCCATAGCTTGTACCCCTTGGCAACCAGTTTCCATAGCTTGTACCCCTTGGCAACCAGTTTCCATAGCTTGTACCCCTTGGCAACCAGTTTCCATAGCTTGTACCCCTTGGCAACCAGTTTCCATAGCTTGTACCCCTTGGCAACCAGTTTCCATAGCTTGTACCCCTTGGCAACCAGTTTCCATAGCTTGTACCCCTTGGCAACCAGTTTCCATAGCTTGTACCCCTTGGCAACCAGTTTCCATAGCTTGTACCCCTTGGAAACCAGTTTCCATAGCTTGTACCCCTTGGAAACCAGTTTCCATAGCTTGTACCCCTTGGCAACCAGTTTCCATAGCTTGTACCCCTTGGCAACCAGTTTCCATAGCTTGTACCCCTTGGCAACCAGTTTCCATAGCTTGTACCCCTTGGCAACCAGTTTCCATAGCTTGTACCCCTTGGCAACCAGTTTCCATAGCTTGTACCCCTTGGCAACCAGTTTCCATAGCTTGTACCCCTTGGCAACCAGTTTCCATAGCTTGTACCCCTTGGCAACCAGTTTCCATAGCTTGTACCCCTTGGCAACCAGTTTCCATAGCTTGTACCCCTTGGCAACCAGTTTCCATAGCTTGTACCCCTTGGCAACCAGTTTCCATAGCTTGTACCCCTTGGCAACCAGTTTCCATAGCTTGTACCCCTTGGCAACCAGTTTCCATAGCTTGTACCCCTTGGCAACCAGTTTCCATAGCTTGTACCCCTTGGCAACCAGTTTCCATAGCTTGTACCCCTTGGCAACCAGTTTCCATAGCTTGTACCCTTTGGCAACCAGTTTCCATAGCTTGTACCCCTTGGCAACCAGTTTCCATAGCTTGTACCCCTTGGCAACCAGTTTCCATAGCTTGTACCCCTTGGCAACCAGTTTCCATAGCTTGTACCCCTTGGCAACCAGTTTCCATAGCTTGTACCCCTTGGCAACCAGTTTCCATAGCTTGTACCCCTTGGCAACCAGTTTCCATAGCTTGTACCCCTTGGCAACCAGTTTCCATAGCTTGTACCCCTTGGCAACCAGTTTCCATAGCTTGTACCCCTTGGCAACCAGTTTCCATAGCTTGTACCCCTTGGCAACCAGTTTCCATAGCTTGTACCCCTTGGCAACCAGTTTCCATAGCTTGTACCCCTTGGCAACCAGTTTCCATAGCTTGTACCCCTTGGCAACCAGTTTCCATAGCTTGTACCCCTTGGCAACCAGTTTCCATAGCTTGTACCCCTTGGCAACCAGTTTCCATAGCTTGTACCCCTTGTCGGCCCATTCCAGTAAATTGCACCATTCAAACTGGCAAAATGCCTGTAATAATAAATAATATGGTTGCTTTCAATTCAAATGTACTGTATGTGTTGTAAGTTAATAGCCAAATAATGGCATTAAAAACATTGAAATAATAAAGTAACATATTTACTTGATTAACAAATTCACACTGTAATGTACTCCATGACTCCAGCAGAAGCTCTCTGTTGTGACTTCTCTCCAAGGTCTTCCACATCAGCTCCTTTCCAACTCTCTCCTAAGCCTAGAGTGCATCTGGCCACCAGTAGGTGCTTTTTAAAGGGCCACCTGGCTCTGACAGTCACCAGGCAGTTTGATGTGGCAGTAAAGTGGTCACACAGTGGTGCCAATAGAGGCATTGGGCATTCAGGCACCGTGAGGCTCTTCTTTTCGGGCCCCCCTGAGTCCTGCAGCATGTCCAACTGTTGTTGTGCTGCAGTGAAGAATGCGGCCTTGGCATTTGGCAGGGCGGCTGCTGCACTGACTCAAGGGTAGAGAAAGGCACCTGCAGTGTGCATTGACTGCTGTTGGTGGGAGAACTTGAACAGGAGGAGTGTGACCTCAGATTGTTTTGTTCCTTCTGCCCCCCGAGACCTGGGTTGTCGCTGCCTGTGGCTGCTTAGCCATTTAAAGACACAGTCCAAAAAACAAAAAATTTGGACCGTGCGGGAAACCCCTGAATGGTGCTACTTACTAGAAGCTGCACACCCTTAGATATGTCTGCCCTTTCACAATGGGAACTATCACTTTAGCATCCCAGTGTACCTAGAAAAAAAAGTTGTTGCAGGTCCAGATTAAGTTGACTGACTGAACTTGGGCATCCAAAAGGAATGGGCTGCTTAACACAATGCTAGTTAAATGGGCATGGGTTACTAAAACGCACTGGTGTAAATTGGCTAAATCATTTAGCTGAAGTTGATGTATTAGCCCCCCCCCCCCACTCTGCTGGTTGTCTAGGACAGTGTTTTTCCACTCCAGTCCTCAAGGCGCCCCAACAGGTCATGTTTTCAGGATTTCCCTCGGATGAAACAGTTGTAGAAAATACTAAGGCAGTGAAACTGATCAAATCACCTGTGCAAAATAATGGAAAGCCTGAAAACATGACCTGTTGGGGTGCCTTGAGGACTGGAGTTGAGAAACACTGGTCTAGGACAGTGGTTCTCAACCCTATCCTCGAGTACCCCCAACAGGCCACCTTTTGGGAATTTCTCTTGGATAAAAGAGCTGTCCAAATTACCAAACCATTGACTCTGATTTAAAGCACCTGTGCAAGATGAAGGAAAACCTGCAAACATGGCCTGTTGAGGGTACTTGAGGACAGGATTGAGAACCACCGGTCTAGGATATATTGTTCCACCAAACCACAACAGCCAAGCTTCAGTGAATTCTCTATTTCCAAAGCGGTTTTGGTTCTGCGTCGCTGCAAGAGTTAAGAAAAGATAAATGTAAAATGCTGGTAATCAGCTGTTTAGTTCTTGAAGATGAGAACTCCAAGTTCCCCGTGCATTCTCTTTTAAAGTCAAGGTTAAAGGCAAAAGCAATCTCGGTTACTTTTTTTTCGTATTTGCATCTGACTAGAATATGAATTATATTTGTCACTTGCGACTTTCAAAAACCTCTTCTTCTGATTTGCACGTTCTTTCATTTTCTACCTCCACTTGTGCGCACGTACGTGCTTCCAACAGCCATCCACCTTTTTATCTTTACTAAAACATGATAGATATTCAAGTTTTATTCATTTAGAGACTTGTCTCGGATTATGTTCCATTTCTTTAGCTGATGATATCGCTCAGAATTTTGCGGCTGCTTGATGGGAGGAGGATAATTAGGCCTAAGTGGCAGTTGAGTGATCACATGACCTGTTCTGCAGATGACTAGAGCCGCCTGTGTTGTAGTAAATTGAGCCTAATAGTTGCTGATTATGGACCATGTTTGTTGAAAGGATAGTTCCAATTTCCCCTTAATAATCTTAATCTATAGCAAATGTTTTGTGGGTTTGGGCACTCGAAAATGTTGATATATCCGAATTAAAGCTAAACTCTCGGGATAATTTAAAAACTACCCTTGCCCATCACTCCTGCAGCCTCCTTCTCTAGAAGACCACTCCCTTAGGCACTACATCCGTTGCACTCTGACGTCATCACGTACTAGTAGCTCTGCATTGTTAGGTTGCCAAGGACCCATCCACATTCTGTAGTGTTTGAGGAAAGGAGAGGCATAGTTACTAGGGGAGGAAGGGAACAAGGGAAGAGGAGAAGCATAGCTGCTATGGGAGGAAGAGAACAAGGGATAAGGCGAAGCATAGCTACTAGGGGAGGAAGGGAACAAGGGAAGAGGAGAAGCATAGCTGCTAGGGGAGGAAGGGAACAAGGGAAGAGGCGAAGCATAGCTACTAGGGGAGGAGGGGATCAAGGGAGGAGGCGAAGCATAGCTGCTAGGGGAGGAAGGGAACAAGGGAGGAGGAGAAGCATAGCTGCTAGGGGAGGAAGGGAACAAGGGAAGAGGAGAAGCATAGCTGCTAGGGGAGAAAGGGAACAAGGGAAGAGGAGAAGCATAGCTGCTATGGGAGGAAGAGAACAAGGGATAAGGCGAAGCATAGCTACTAGGGGAGGAAGAGAACAAGGGAGGAGAAGCATAGCTGCTAGGGGAGGAAGGGAACAAGGGAAGAGGAGAAGCATAGCTGCTAGGGGAGGAAGGGAACAAGGGAAGAGGAGAAGCATAGCTGCTAGGGGAGGAAGGGAACAAGGGAAGAGGAGAAGCATAGCTACTAGGGGAGGAAGGGAACATGGGAAAAGGTGAAGCATAGCTGCTAGGGGAGGAAGGGAACAAGGGAAGAGGAGAAGCATAGCTGCTAGGGGAGGAAGGGAACAAGGAAAGAGGAGAAGCATAGCTGCTAGGGGAGGAAGGGAACAAGGGAAGAGGAGAAGCATAGCTGCTAGGGGGGGAGGAAGGGAACAAGGGAAGAGGAGAAGCATAGCTGCTAGGGGAGGAAGAGAACAAGGGAAGAGGAGAAGCCTAGCTGCTAGGGGAGGAAGGGAACAAGGGAAGAGGAGAAGCATAGCTGCTAGGGGAGGAAGGGAACAAGGGAAGAGGAGAAGCATAGCTACTAGGGGAGGAAGGGAACAAGGGAAGAGGAGAAGCATAGCTGCTAGGGGAGGAAGAGAACAAGGGAAGAGGAGAAGCATAGCTACTAGGGGAGGAAGGGAACATTGGAAAAGGTGGAGCATAGCTGCTAGGGGAGGAAGGGAACATGGGAAGAGGTGAAGCATAGCTGCTAGGGGAGGAAGGGAACAAGGGAAGAGGAGAAGCATAGCTGCTAGGGGAGGAAGGGAACAAGGAAAGAGGAGAAGCATAGCTACTAGGGGAGGAAGGGAACATGGGAAAAGGTGAAGGATAGCTGCTAGGGGAGGAAGGGAACAAGGGAGGAGGAGAAGCATAGCTGCTAGGGGAGGAAGGGAACAAGGGAAGAGGAGAAGCATAGCTGCTAGGGGAGAAAGGGAACAAGGGAAGAGGAGAAGCATAGCTGCTATGGGAGGAAGAGAACAAGGGATAAGGCGAAGCATAGCTACTAGGGGAGGAAGAGAACAAGGGAGGAGAAGCATAGCTGCTAGGGGAGGAAGGGAACAAGGGAAGAGGAAAAGCATAGCTGCTAGGGGAGGAAGGGAACAAGGGAAGAGGAGAAGCATAGCTGCTAGGGGGGAGGAAGGGAACAAGGGAAGAGGAGAAGCATAGCTGCTAGGGGAGGAAGGGAACAAGGGAAGAGGAGAAGCATAGCTACTAGGGGAGGAAGGGAACATGGGAAAAGGTGAAGCATAGCTGCTAGGGGAGGAAGGGAACAAGGGAAGAGGAGAAGCATAGCTGCTAGGGGAGGAAGGGAACAAGGAAAGAGGAGAAGCATAGCTGCTAGGGGAGGAAGGGAACAAGGGAAGGGGAGAAGCATAGCTGCTAGGGGGGGAGGAAGGGAACAAGGGAAGAGGAGAAGCATAGCTGCTAGGGGAGGAAGAGAACAAGGGAAGAGGAGAAGCCTAGCTGCTAGGGGAGGAAGGGAACAAGGGAAGAGGAGAAGCATAGCTGCTAGGGGAGGAAGGGAACGAGGGAAGAGGAGAAGCATAGCTGCTAGGGGGGGAGGAAGGGAACAAGGGAAGAGGAGAAGCATAGCTGCTAGGGGAGGAAGAGAACAAGGGAAGAGGAGAAGCCTAGCTGCTAGGGGAGGAAGGGAACAAGGGAAGAGGAGAAGCATAGCTGCTAGGGGAGGAAGGGAACAAGGGAAGAGGAGAAGCATAGCTACTAGGGGAGGAAGGGAACAAGGGAAGAGGAGAAGCATAGCTGCTAGGGGAGGAAGAGAACAAGGGAAGAGGAGAAGCATAGCTACTAGGGGAGGAAGGGAACATTGGAAAAGGTGGAGCATAGCTGCTAGGGGAGGAAGGGAACATGGGAAGAGGTGAAGCATAGCTGCTAGGGGAGGAAGGGAACAAGGGAAGAGGAGAAGCATAGCTGCTAGGGGAGGAAGGGAACAAGGAAAGAGGAGAAGCATAGCTACTAGGGGAGGAAGGGAACATGGGAAAAGGTGAAGGATAGCTGCTAGGGGAGGAAGGGAACAAGGGAGGAGGAGAAGCATAGCTGCTAGGGGAGGAAGGGAACAAGGGAAGAGGAGAAGCATAGCTGCTAGGGGAGAAAGGGAACAAGGGAAGAGGAGAAGCATAGCTGCTATGGGAGGAAGAGAACAAGGGATAAGGCGAAGCATAGCTACTAGGGGAGGAAGAGAACAAGGGAGGAGAAGCATAGCTGCTAGGGGAGGAAGGGAACAAGGGAAGAGGAGAAGCATAGCTGCTAGGGGAGGAAGGGAACAAGGGAAGAGGAGAAGCATAGCTGCTAGGGGGGAGGAAGGGAACAAGGGAAGAGGAGAAGCATAGCTGCTAGGGGAGGAAGGGAACAAGGGAAGAGGAGAAGCATAGCTACTAGGGGAGGAAGGGAACATGGGAAAAGGTGAAGCATAGCTGCTAGGGGAGGAAGGGAACAAGGGAAGAGGAGAAGCATAGCTGCTAGGGGAGGAAGGGAACAAGGAAAGAGGAGAAGCATAGCTGCTAGGGGAGGAAGGGAACAAGGGAAGAGGAGAAGCATAGCTGCTAGGGGGGGAGGAAGGGAACAAGGGAAGAGGAGAAGCATAGCTGCTAGGGGAGGAAGAGAACAAGGGAAGAGGAGAAGCCTAGCTGCTAGGGGAGGAAGGGAACAAGGGAAGAGGAGAAGCATAGCTGCTAGGGGAGGAAGGGAACAAGGGAAGAGGAGAAGCATAGCTACTAGGGGAGGAAGGGAACAAGGGAAGAGGAGAAGCATAGCTGCTAGGGGAGGAAGGGAACAAGGGAAGAGGAGAAGCATAGCTGCTAGGGGAGGAAGGGAACAAGGGAAGAGGAGGAGCATAGCTGCTAGGCGAGGAAGGGAACAAGGGAAGAGGAGAAGCATAGCTGCTAGGCGAGGAAGGGAACAAGGGAAGAGGAGAAGCATAGCTGTTAGTGGAATAAGGGAAGTAAAACTGCTTTACAGTGGTACCTTAGACCAAAAGTGAGCATTTAAAGGCCATAACAATAATCAGCTATAACAATAATCGTTTGCACTAATCTGAAACAAATTCAGCAGGCTAGTTGTACCCACGTTTTTTTTTTCACAAGAAAATAGTTGTACCCACGTTGATTGCTCGATCAACTATGTACATTCAGCCTGCCCATTAAAGGATGTCTAAAGGTTTGTTTAAAAAAAAAATCAAAAAAAAAAAACACAGCAGGACTCGGCCCCGACTCCCCCGTCGGTAAATTTAATTGACAGCAGCCGAAGCCAATGGCTGTGCTGCTATCAATCTATCCAATCAGGACCTAAGACACCGGCTGGAGTGGATGTGCTCATCCCCGTCACTGGAAAGACTGGGTTCAGGTAAGTAAAAGGGGGCAGCTGCATCACAAGAGGTTTTTTACCTTAATACGTAGAATGTATTAAGGTGAAAAACCCTGAGGGTTTACAACCCCTTTAACAGTTTGAATCTCGGCCAGTTCCTGCTGAACAGGCTGAGATTTGAGCCATGTATGGCCGGCCTTACAGTGTAAGCATGCCATCGTATTTGGTGCCTGGGAGCCCCTGACACTGCGTACAGCTGCCCATAGGTATGAATGGGTTTTGGGTGGCGGTGCGCCAGTATGTGCAAAGTGGTGCATGCATATAGACGTATGTCTCCAAATGCAGACAGTCTGCATTCTGGACCTTATGTCTGTACACATTCACATACACATGCATACCCACGTATAGCCGCCTTTACCCATTATGTCTCTGGGTGGCTGTACGCAACAGCAGGTTTTACACTGTAAGGAGGAATGCGCCCCTCTGCATGGACCCTAATGGCCCATACACACGATCCGAATATCGTACGAAAAATGTTGTCCGAGGAAAAATCGTACTATAATCGGATTGTTAGTACAGAGCTTCGAGAGCCAATCGGACGTGCACGAAAATTTTCCTCGTACGATACCAGATCGTACGATTTTCGTTTAGTCAGTACAGTTGTCGTCCGAAAATACAAATACATTACAACACATGACATCACTTCTGTTATTTTTTTTTTTTTTTCTGTCGTACGAGAATTTTCGTGAATTTAATAACCTATTTAATTTCTACTCGCGACTATTAAGCTAAAAAAGTTGCACGATCTGTGCTCCGATATTCGGATCGTGTTTACGGGACATAACCCATTGCAGTGCAGGGGGAGCCCGACTTCAAGGATAGTTTTGAACTTTCTCCAGAGCCCCTTTAAGAGTAACTCCACTTTTGTGGGGAAAAAAATAGCAAATAAAAAAGGTATTCTACTATTGCTATACAAGTTTTATTGTAATTGAATGTTATTAAAAATGACCTTTACTTTTCAATCTGCAGCTCTGTCGTTTTCTATAAAAGGCAATGCACTATGGCAACCTGGAGGCGTTCTGTACACAGATGGTGTACACCCCCCCCCCCCTTCAAATAAAATAATCCAATTTCCTGCTTACGTGATTGGCTTTCTGATTTTCCCAGAAGTCTGCATTAAGATAAAAGTCAGATTTTTGGGCATCCCCTGCAACAATTTTTTTTTTTTTTTTTATGTGAGATACTCCCAAAGAGAAAACATATCTAAGGGCATAAATAATATAGAATACTGCAGCGCTAAATGTGGTGCAAACAAACAGTGCTTAAACGGTGAAAAACAATCAACAAAGGATACCCAAATGATTCTGGCTGCACTCAATCAGAATGATCTGACGCTCAAAACATAGTGAAAATTAATAACAATATTGGTGCGCTATAAATCAACCCCCAGTGAATACAGTAGTACAAAAATACACAATATAATGTTATATCCACAGTGCAACAACAGTGCAAAAACACAAGTAGTGTATAAATCTCCTAATACTGAGTAACCTCTACATCAGGATGACTGGCTTCCAACAGCCAGGAGAATTCCACACATGCACTAATTCAGGCTGGGTTCACACTAGTGCGACACGACATCTGTCCTACTTTGGATCCGACTTTGCCCTGCGACATGAAGCCGACATATGTCCGACTTTCAATGAACAGGGATCCGACTTGGATCCCCGCCAATATCAGGCACTGTGTTTGGTATGAATCCTGAGCGGGAACTCCAGGCCAAATTTTAAATAAAAAATCGGCATGTGTTCCCCCTCCAGAGGCATACCAGGCCCTTGGGTCTGGTCTGGATTTAAAGGGGCGCCCCTACGCCGAAAAAACGGAGTGGGGGTCCCAATCCAAACCAGACCCTTATCCGAGCACACAACCTGGCCGGCCGCAGGGGAAGAGGGGGGGACGAGAGAGCGGATGGACCTGCGGCCCCCCCACCTCAGAGCACCCTGCCCCCATGTTGATGAGGACAGGGCCTCTTCCCAACAACCCTGGCCGTTGGTTGTCGGGGTCTGCGGGCGGGGGGCTTATCGGAATCCGGAAGCCCCCTTCAATAAGGGGGCCCCCGGATCCCGGCCCCCCCACCCTATGTGAATGAGTATGGGGTACATCGTACCCCTACCCATTCACCTGGTGGAAAAAAATTGCAATAAAAAAACCACACAGCTTTTTAAAGTATTTTATTGCACAGCTCCGGGGTCTTCTTCCGACTTCGGGGGTCTCCGGTGTCGTCGCCGCGCTCTCCGGTTCTTTCTTCCGCCGGGCCTCCGCTAACTTCTTTTTAGCTCTTTTGCTAACGGAGGCCCGGTCTTCTCCGTCGTCTCGTCCGGCTCTCCGTTGTCCTTCTGCCGGCCCCTCCACTAATTTCTTTAGCTCTTTTGCTAGTGGAGGGGCCGGTCTTCCCGTCGCCGTCTTCTTCTCTCTTCTCCTCCTCGATGTTGACGCGTCGCTTCCTCCCGCTGTAATACTGGCTCTCCGCTCCGCATTAATATAGGCTTCTCATGACGTCAGTCACATGTTCCGGGGCACATGGCCCCGGAGCATGTGACTGTGACGCCATGAGAAGCCTATATTAATGCGGAGCGGACAGCCAGTATTACAGCGGGAGGAAGCCACACGTCAACATCGAGAAGGAGAAGAGGGAAGAAGACGGCGACGACGACGGGAAGACCGGCCCCTCCACTAGCAAAAGAGCTAAAGAAGTTAGTGGAGGGGCCGGCAGAAGGACAACGGAGAGCCGGACGAGACGACGGAGAAGACCGGGCCTCCGTTAGCAAAAGAGCTAAAAAGAAGTTAGCGGAGGCCCGGCGGAAGAAAGAGCGGGAGAAGAACCGGAGAGCGGGAGAAGAAGGCGACGGAGAAGACCGGGCCTCCGCTAGCAAAAGAGCTAAAAAGAAGTTAGCGGAGGCCCGGCGGAAGAAAGAACCGGAGAGCGCGGCGACGACACCGGAGACCCCCGAAGTCGGAAGAAGACCCCGGAGCTGTGCAATAAAATACTTTAAAAAGCTGTGTGGTTTTTTTATTGCAATTTTTTTCCACCAGGTGAATGGGTAGGGGTACGATGTACCCCATACTCATTCACATAGGGTGGGGGGGCCGGGATCCGGGGGCCCCCTTATTGAAGGGGGCTTCCGGATTCCGATAAGCCCCCCGCCCGCAGACCCCGACAACCAACGGCCAGGGTTGTCGGGAAGAGGCCCTGTCCTCATCAACATGGGGGCAGGGTGCTCTGGGGTGGGGGGGGGCGCAGGTCGCCCCCCTGCCCCAGAGCACCAAACCCCCCCATGTTGAGGGCATGCGGCCTGGTACGGTTCAGGAGGGAGGGGGGCGCTCTCTCGTCCCCCCCTCTTCCCCTGCGGCCTGCCAGGTTGCGTGCTCGGATAAGGATCTGGTTTGGATTTTGAGGGGACCCCCACGCCGTTTTTTTCGGCGTAGGGGCGCCCCTTCAAATCCAGACCAGACCTAAGGGCCTGGTATGCTCCTGGAGGGGGAACCCATGCCGGTTTTTTATTTAAAATTTGGCCTGGAGTTCCCCCTCAAGAGCAGCAGAGCACAAGTCGCATGCCAAAGTCGGATCATGCAAGACTGCGGTCCGACTTTGATCCGACTTCAATGATAGTCAATGGGCTGAAGTCGGATCAAAGTCGGACCAAAGTAGTACAGGGAGCATTCTCAAAGTCGGACCGACATGTGTCGGACCAGTTAAGACGGCTCCCATAGGGAAACATTGATTTTCACACGTCATGCGACATGAGCTCCCAATGTCGGAGCGTTTGTCGCCCCAGTGTGAACCAGGCCTCAGTCCTAATGACAAACAGCTAGAAAGACTTCCTTAGTGAGTCTCAATTGCTCAGCTGTGCATAGGTGCAAACAGCGGTCAGATGAATTGCTTGAGCAGTACAGACGGTAGCTAAACAAACAGATGAATCTTGGAATGAAAAAGAGAGAGAAACATTCATTGCGCAGCGCTGCAGGTACTACAAGCAATGATATTTCAATTGCTCATCTCACTCACGTGACCATAGACAGAGTATGCACACAGTAGCCACTATTCAGCTCAGTTGGAGCGATCTCCTTCACTCGCTGCGGCTTCCAGTTCCTTCGAACACCGCTAGTGTGACTAGGCTCCTCCCCCTACGCGTTACGTCACACGTCACGTGTTGTTTTTTTCAACAAAAGTGGACCTAATCTTTATTTCCCTTTTAATGTATTGATAATGCTGTGTTTTACCACAAAAGTTACTCGGGTCACATTAATAATGAGCCATTCTTCTCTCCCTCTTACAGCTTTATGATAAAGTATTACTAAACCCAGGACCCTGCATTCACCATATCTGGTCTGCCACAGTACACAGAACATGGAAATGCAATTATTTTAGTAAATATAAACCGCTAAATACCTTTTCTCATCAGCAGTATATAGCAGTCTTAAGACTTCTATCAGTGTCTGGTTAAAGCTTGTAGGAGGAGTTTTCATTCTCCCCTGATTGTCCTATGAGGCTGCAGGACCCCTGACCCTCTGGACAGTGCTGATTGGTGCTATGCTAATCACGTGCACTCTCCCAAGAAAAAAAACTCTCTAGCAATGCACACCAAACTGAGCATGTGCAGCTTGCTCCCAAGGCTCTGTTCTATTAACAGATTGGGGACAGTGGAAGAAGGGGAGGTTAAGAGAAGACAGGATCAAACAGCCTTTTTACACAATGCAGAGGATTAACCCCCTGCGAGTATAAAAAAACATGCTTTACTGCATTTACACACTAATTTTAGTGTTGTGGGTTTATTAACACTTTACCAGAGTAATATATTAAAGGGCCACAGATTGAACACACTAGTACAGGCTCAAACGTGCACAAAAGTAGCTCTCCAAACTTTCCACAGCTAAAATATTTCCTAGCTTCCTGGCCAGGTTTACTATTTATCATTAGGGATTCTCGAGGGTCACCTTAATGACCTAAAGTGAAAGACCGAAGGTGACCATGAGATGGACAGAAGACGTTGCCCATAGAGCTGTTCTTGTCCATCCGACTGTCATTTGTCCCCCCACCTTTCCATTTTCACATACCTACCTGGGTTGAATTTAATTGGTTATTTTGGGACTACACAAACATTTCCCCTTGCCCCCATCTTGCCTAATCGAGGTTTAAGTTGTTTCACGTCTAAACTCCTTGTTTCCGTCCAAAGGCTATTAATTTGTGAAGATTGTTTTTCTCCCGGCGTCTGGAAGTTCAGGGCATTCCCAGCAACCAACATGTGGCAAACGATAATTAAACTTTTAATTACTCCGGCCAGATGAGTAGCGTAATTACTGTCCTTTACAGACGACTTTAAACCAATTGGCGGCTACCGATGACTCTTGATGTATGTGATTTGGAGACGCGGGACATTGTTTTACCGATGTTTAATACAATGAGTTTACATCTGGTATATGATATTACTGTCGCAGTTAGCGCAGAGAATGTTCTGTGTTCTGCTCATGATCTCTGCTCTGGGAAAACGCAGCCGGAATGATGGAAAGCTTGCCACCGTAATAATGAGCGGAGAAACAGCAGAGGTAAAGTGCACCTGTCATTGGTACGCAGCGCAGGTAGACCTTGGTGGCCATAATGAATGCCTTAGAATTCCAGAGAGCTGTGTGAAAATATTGCAAGGGTAATTTTATGCTCAGTAACAAATCTGTAAGCCTGTCATAGAATTTTGCAGGTCATGCTATTTTTATGCATTTAGCAAGTTTTACGAATTCGTTAAGATTTTTTTTTTTCTTTTTAAGCTCCACCCTATTTTTCCAGTTTGACAATCTGCAATGGAAAGCCACAAGGTCAAGGTGATCTGAAAGCATTGATGATGGGCATACACATATAAACGGACAAATTAAAACAACAATTACATGACCTAAATGCAGAATTAAAGACCAAGACCCCTGCCCACCCTGAGACATAAGTCACATGACCTCTGCTGTAAGGGAGGTTCAGGTAGAGCCGCTGATTGCCCCTGTTTAGCACAAATGGTGTGACCGGTGGCTGTGCACCAGATCATGTGGCCCACGGCTGTGGGATTTCAGAACAGTGATTTCTGTGGACAAACTAAATATGGGAAACGGTCCTTTTTATTTTTAATGTTGGATGCTTTAAAAAGAATGGACAATGGAAAATCTTTATAAAACATCAAAATAGGTCTCTCTGGGTAGAGAAGGAAAATACATGGATATAGAAAGTATAGGTAGATGGGTCGATCTTGAAAAATTGATAAACATAGAGAAATATGGATAGAGATCTGTAGGGGCGTGGCTAGAGAGCCGTAGCCGGGGCGGCTAGGCTAGAGAGCCGTAGCCGGGGCGGCTAGGCTAGAGAGCCGTAGCCGGGGCGGCTGGGCTAGAGAGCCGTAGCCGGGGCGGCTGGGCTAGAGAGCCGTAGCCGGGGCGGCTAGGCTAGAGAGCCGTAGCCGGGGCGGCTAGGCTAGAGAGCCGTAGCCGGGGCGGCTAGGCTAGAGAGCCGTAGCCGGGGCGGCTAGGCTAGAGAGCCATAGCCGGGGCGGCTAGGCTAGAGAGCCATAGCCGGGGCGGCTAGGCTAGAGAGCCATAGCCGGGGCGGCTAGGCTAGAGAGCCATAGCCGGGGCGGCTAGGCTAGAGAGCCATAGCCGGGGCGGCTAGGCTAGAGAGCCATAGCCGGGGCGGCTAGGCTAGAGAGCCATAGCCGGGGCGGCTAGGCTAGAGAGCCATAGCCGGGGCGGCTAGGCTAGAGAGCCATAGCCGGGGCGGCTAGGCTAGGCTAGGCTAGAGAGCCGGGGCGGCTAGGCTAGGCTAGGCTAGAGAGCCGGGGCGGCTAGGCTAGGCTAGGCTAGAGAGCCGGGGCGGCTAGGCTAGAGAGCCGTGGCCTGGGCGGCTAGGCTAGGCTAGAGAGCCGTGGCCTGGGCGGCTAGGCTAGGCTAGAGAGCCGTGGCCTGGGCGGCTAGGCTAGGCTAGAGAGCCGTGGCCTGGGCGGCTAGGCTAGGCTAGAGAGCCGTGGCCTGGGCGGCTAGGTTAGGCTAGAGAGCCGTGGCCTGGGCGGCTAGGCTAGGCTAGAGAGCCGTGGCCTGGGCGGCTAGGCTAGAGAGCCGTGGCCTGGGCGGCTAGGCTAGGCTAGAGAGCCGTGGCCTGGGCGGCTAGGCTAGAAAGACACTGATGCGTGGGTAGAAAGAAATGCATAGAGATACTGGGCTCTGAAATCTAGAGACCAATAGATGGATATCGAGATAGATATGTAAACACCTCAAGTGTTTTAAACTTTTTGTGACAAAAAGGACAAAAACCTGAATAGATTTTTTTTTTTCTAACGTAGATGAGTATTTTTTTTTCCAATATTACAGCCTGCAGAGTGTGCAGGACGAAGACTAACGGTCATCAAATCCTGATGTAATATAGACAGCAGTGGACGGTTATTGGGTCATTAAACGTAGAGATTCAAGGAAGAATAAGAGTCTGCCTTCCAGTGGAAGGTCCTGAAGAGCGTGGAACGATCAATATTCTCATTAAATTAGAGGAAAAAGGTCTTGTGTTGCCACCGGAGACCACAGAGGTACATAAGTAAGTTAGGAATGTCATCTGCAATGTATCTTGCGACAAAACCTCCCCCTCAAAGCACACTGCGCTCTTCCTAAGGGATTTTCGTCAAGGACTTTGGTCCCTAAGTCAGCAAAAAATTTAATATATTAATAAGATAAAACCACGACTTCCTGATGTGTTTTTTTTTTTCCTTCCTTGTGAATTGTAACATCTGTCGTGTAAACCCCATGAAACCATAGATCCCGGAATCTCCGAGCTCCAGCAGAACCGTGGCCACTGGGGTGGTTTAAATAACCTTGGAAGGAACGCTGTGCTCTTCTAGCAAGCTTCCTCGTTGGTGGTGAATTAGGGAACACAATCGTTTTATGCAATTACTGAATCATTGGCGGGGGGGATTGTGGCAGATTTATAGTGTTCTGCAAGGAAGAGATAGTCTGTTCTTGTAAATCTTGATCATCATTGCATGTGAAGAGAGCACAGGCACAGTTACACGTTCGATGGGCTCTATAGAGTACAATGTTTTAAAGGAAATTAATGGATTCCAAAACCGTTACACTAAAGGCATGCTGTAAATGTTAACTGTCACAGTTGCTTGTGCTCTCAACTGAACGGTTAGACAATCAAATGACTGGTGTCATGTGCAGAACGATGGCAAGTGCAGATTAAGCAGATGCCAAGATGGCAGCTTCCTTGGAATTTAAGAATAGCCGGGTTTGGTTCTGCTTCAAGGTAGATGTTGACCCCAATGCAATTTCTATTTAGGCACAGCACACCTGAGTGATTTGACGCTTCACCAGAAGCACTTCTATTGTTTGACACCAAGATTTCCATTATATTCAGGTGTGCCTATTCACGCCTGAGCACAGTAACGCTTGAAGCTCAACCCTTGAAAAAGTGCATGAGCTTCTTCTGGAGCAGTCATGTGTTTTGGCCCCAATAGCAGGGATTCTGTTAGAAGCCACAGGGCTCCATACAGACAACCTGACATGCGGCCCCATACAGCCAATGGTTCAGTTATGAACACAATAAGTGATCGGTACCAATCACACATTGTGTTCATTTATGAAAGGAAGGGGCTGGTAAATATGACATACCGTATAAGCCGAGTTTTTCAGCACATTTTTTTTGTGCTGAAAATGCCCCCCTCGGCTTATACTCGAGTCACCTTTTTGCACCTGATCTCCTGGACTTTGGGGACCCAGTACCGGCCGGCTGTAGGTCCCCTGCACCCCAAACACATGTAGCCCCACTCTTCCTCTACAAGTGTGCAAAGTTTGTTGTCCGGGGGACCTACAGCCGGGGAGCACCGATTTTTCAAAGCCGGGCACCCCTTCCATAGACTCCAATGTTAAACAGTAATTTCTCTGGTGACTTTGGGGACCCAGTACTGGCCGGTCGAAGGTCCCCTGGACCCGAAACTTGACACACATGTAGCCCCTTTTCTCCTCTACAAGTGTGCAAAGTTTGTTCTCTGGGGGACCTACGGCCGGGGAGCACTGATTTTCAAAGCCGGCACCCTTTCCATAGACTCCCATGTTAAACGTCAGTCTATTCATGGGCACAGTGAGGCATGGGCACAGTGAGGCATGCAGATGGACACCCTAGGTTTATATTCGAGTCAATACGGTTTCCCAGTTTTTTGTGGTAAAATTAGGTGCCTCGGTTTATATTCGGGTCGGCTTATACTCGAGTATATATGGTACTTAAAACATAATGACCCACTCTCCATCTTGAAGGATCCTATTGTGTGATGCAGCTGTAGGTAGAAAGGAGAGGAGGGAAGCCGGAAGCACTTTGGGGATGGTGGGAGCACACAGGGGGGCCTGGGCTGCGGGGGGAAACGTATGATGCACAGGGAGGGGGATCCTTGTGGCAGGGGTGCAATTACAGGAATTGACCCCCTGTATGGCTCTCTACAGCAACTGAAAGCCAACGGTAGGGAGAGGAGAAGACGCTAGCTTTCAGCTGCTGCAGAGAGCCATACAGGGGATCGGTTCCAGTAATTTCCCCACCCCCTTGCCCTACCAGTCACTCTCTGATCACATCCGATTCACCCTGCTGCCTGGCCCCTGTACAGGAGGACCGGTGGTACCCCCTTATTCACAGCCCTGCCCAATAGACTTCAATAGGAACATTTCATTCGCTAAAAAAAAGGATGGGCTCAGGCCTGAAACAAAAGCAAAAACTGTACAAACGCTAAAAAAAGAGGAAGTCTTAAACTTGGCATCTTAAATTATAAAAAAAAAAAAAAAAATAGGTTTAAAGGTTTAATATCTCTGTAAGCCACCGACTTTGTGGTAAGCGGTGTGGAATTTGGGTGAGCCGTAGGAGTAAAAAAAGTTTCACTTTAGGTTGATGAAACTTATCGGCCTCTGGTAATATTTTCACACACTCACCGCTGACCTCATCCCCTTTCGCCTTTTCATCTCACAGTTCTCAAACCACAAAGCAATAAATTGCAGATCAGTTCACTGGTACGCCAAGGTAATTCCGAAACTAGAAGAGAGAAAAGGTTATTCTTGTTTGGAGGCTAATGGGAAGCGGGAAGTGAGGACTGCCATGGGAGGAGGGGTCCTGGAAGGGGGAACTCTTTACGATTTTATAAATTCACTTAAAAATATATGGGATTGAAAGAGTCACATTGGCTCTCTCATTGAACTATATAAAAAATATCCTGCGTAATATTTAGAAAAAGGCTATTTTGCACAATAAAATTCAGGAAATGCTTGTGTTGTGATGATGAAGACTTTGGCATCTACCAGAAACTGACATTTTTGTTTGGACTATTTAAAATGCACCTTTTGGTAGTTTTAGGAGTCCAAGTAAATACATTCCTGATGTTTGGCAATATACAGTAAGCGTACGTTTCAAAAAAGCCTTGACCTTTTTATCATTAAAGTGGACCACGCTCTTTTCACGCAGTTTTCAGAAAGAAAACGGCTGTCTGATGACATCAGAGAGAAGCTGCCGGCTACCAATGACATCAGATGAGGCAGCTGGCTACTGATGACATCCTAGGAGACAGCTGGCTACTGATGACATCATAGAGGAGACAGCTGTCTTCTGATATCAGTGAGAAGGCTGCCAGCTACCAATGAGGTTGTCAGAAAACAGCTGGCTCCTCTGATGTCATCCGTATACAGCTGTCTCCTCTCTAATATCATTAGAAGGAAGCTGTCTCCTCCTATGACGTCTTTAGCTTGCTGTCTTAGCTCTGATGCCAGTGAGGAGGCTGTCAGCTAACAATGACATCAGTGATGATACAGCTAGCTACTGGTGACATCAAAGGAGACAGCTGTCTTCTGATGACATCAGAGAAGAGGCCACCAGCTACCAATGACCGGGTAGACAGCTGGCTACTGATGACATTGGAGAGGAGCCTGCTGGCTACCAATGACATCATTAAGGACACAGCTGTCTACTTATGACATCAGAGAGGAGGCCACCGGCTACGAATGACAGGGTAGACAGATGGCTGCTGATGACATCCGAGAGGATGCTGCTGGCTACCTATGACATCAGAGAGGAGACAGCTGGCTACATAGAAGAGGCAGCAGCTGACTACCAATGACATCACAGAGAAAGATGTTGGTGCTGTTCCTGGTGTGCAGCTGCAGATCAATACAGAAGGCTTCTGGATTTGCTGGGTGTGTGAGTATGTTTGAACATACCCAAGCAAGCCAGGTAAAGGGGATTGAAAAGGAAAATGGGAGTGAAGGTCCAGTCCAACCATCTTTAAAGGGGTTGTAGAGGTAAATTTTTTATTTATTTTTAAAATAACAAACATGTTATACTTACCTCCACTGTTCAGCTCGTTTTGCACAGAGTGGCCCCGAACCTGGTCTTCTGGGGTCCCTCGGCAGCTGTCTCGTCTCCTCCCATCAAGAATTCACCACCTTCATGCGATCGAGCTGGCATGGTGTTGAGTTCTTGCGGGCCCGCTCCCGTGATACAGCCGGCGGCTATATCCGCTCACTGTATCACTCGGCCCCGGCGCACCGCGTCATTGGATGTGAATGACAGTAGCGCGAGCCAATGGCTGCGCTGCTTTCAATCAATGAGTGAGCCGAGAAGCCCGGCCGAGAAGCCAGCGTGTTCACGGCGCAGGACTTTCGAGGGGTCAGGTAAGTAAACGGGGGGGGGGGGGGCTGGGGGGCCGCCAATCCTCAGATGTTTTTTCACCTTCATGCATATAGAATGCATGAAGGTGAAAAAGCATCTACCTTTACAACCCCTTTAAGTCCCATTCCAGTGACTAAGATTATGTCATCAGTCTGGTGCAGGCAGGAAGAAGCATTTCCTCAGTCTTTTCTCTCCCAACATTGTTAGTTTGTGGTAAGTCACAAGGTGAGAGGCTGCAGCAGAGGCTGATTGTGTCAGACATTTGTGAACAGAACCAAGAACATCTCAGTATGGGGTGTAGATGGTGACCCTGGAGGATACCCGAGCAGAGATGGCTCCATCTTTTTGAAGTGCAAAGTGGATGAAAGCATTGTCAGGGGGGAGCACTGTGATCTCTAAAAGAATTAATAAATAACGAAGTGTTAAAATTCCTCATTATTTAACAGGCTCACAACAAGAAAAGATATCGGATGCTACATCCACTTTAAGAATGTAGCTGATTGCAATAATTTTCACATACTGTAACCCTTGTAATGTAGGGCCGGCATACACTCTACATTCAATCAGACATCAGTAGGATCCTATAATCCATACCTGGCTTGAGAACAATGCAGAGCCTCCCTTAGCACCAGGCTGCCCCCCAGCTCCGTAACATACTGTGGGCCCGGAGGGTGCGCATGGATTTTCACACCAGGCCACCACCGGCAATGAATTTGTCTCGGCTCGAGCCACCTGCGATTGGGCAATGATTGAAATAATAATTGAGATCTTTGCTTGGTATAACTAGACAATATGAAGCCGGCAGAGAGCCAGGAAGAGTTTGAAGGGCAGAGAAATCAATGGCTCACACACACCATCTGGGGAGACGGAGAAAATGCTGAGAGGAGCGGCTGGTGGGCAGGAAGCCAGCTTAGATTGTAAGCTCCTGTGGGAGCCAATCTCTGCCTTGCTGCGCAGTAAATCTGTAGGCCGATACCTTTCACTTCCGCGTACGGATTGTCTTGTCGGAGGTGTTCCTTGCAACATCAACAATAAAAAACCCTGTTTCTTGGAGAATTGAATTATTCTGTGTGTATTGCATAATTGCCAACTCCGCTTCTCTGGCCTTACCCCCCCGGGCTTTGTAAAATTGTCCTTGGGAGCGTTCCAGGGTTTCACTGGCCAACCTTTTTGAAGAATTCCTATTTGCTCATTCTATTTATTATCTTCAAGCGGAACTAAACCCATTGATTTAAATGTTTCCCAAAACGGTATTCAAGGCACCCGTTTTTCTTGTGGTCTCAACTGAACTGTCAATCTATCAATGGCTGGTGCAGCACAGTTGCAACTGAAGATAAAACCAAGATGGCGGCTTCCTTGGCTGTAACATATAGGAGGGGTTTAGTGCCACTTCCACAATCTTAAAGTGGACCTGTCCTTAAAATTAACACTTTTTAATTAACACGTCAGGGCACATGAATAAATACCAGATACCTCTTGCAATGGCTATATAAAATGCAGATTCCTCTTGTGACCCTAAAGGCTCATGTACACGGTTGACCCTCATTGGTTGCACCCTAACACCTAGGTAACAACCACATATTTGGCCCCATGATGGAAAGAACTAATATTCAATAAATATAAGGGGTGGGCCAGGGGTTGGGGGGGAAATAACTAGATAATGCTGGGCATCCAATGCCGTAAAGGGCAGGCTAGGGACAGTCAAACTGTTAAGGCAAGAGCTAGATGATGCTGGGTGTCCATGTTAGGAGTGGGCCAAGGGCAATCGGACTGGGGGTAAAGGGCTAGATCAGGGGCAGGCAACCTGGGGCCCTCCAGCTGTTGCAGAACTACAAGTCCCATCATGCCTCTGAGAGTGATTGTAACTGCCAGCCTTGCAATGCCTCATGGGAAATGTAGTGCCACAACAGCTGGAGGGCCCCAGGTTGCCTACCCCTGGGCTAGATGATGTGTTGGGCATCCTCCAGCCACATACCTGTACGTTTTATATGTGTGATGGGGCACCATTTAAAGCAAATGGCAGCACATTACAAATGTACATAAACCCTTCCATTTAAAGTGTTTTAAACCTCAGACATGCATTCTGAACAAAGCATATCAGACTACAGTGTGTACTTCTCTCAATCCAGAGCACCAAGTGTAATTTCTGTCTGCTGCTTCGTTCCTCTATCAGCATGAATCACTTCTGACAAGTTTTCCTGACACCAAAAGAAAAATGGTGACAGAGGAAGGGACCTTCAGCTGATTGACCCCCTCAGCTCTGTTCCCGTGTGCCATGTTAAGCCGGTGTGTCCCTTTTTCTCCAATCAGCTCTCAAAGCTCTTCTCACTGAGCTGTAACTTCAGCTCTCCACCCCTTTTTTTCTGAATTCTCAGACAAGCTTATAAATTCATCACATTGAACGGATGTACAGAAGAGAAGACTGCACATAAACAGATGCAACCTATATAGGAGGATTTCTTTCAACTCTATGCATCACCTGAGGCCAGGTGACACCAAGAGAAAAAAGGTGACGGGGAGCTTCAGCACACAGCCTGTGATTGACAGCCACAGCTCTGTTCCTGTGTAAAGGGAGTGTATCCCTTTCCTCCAATCAGCTCTGAGAGCTCTCCTAACTAAGCTCTCTGCCCCCTTTTTTCTGTACTCTAAGACAAGCTTTATAAACTCTGGACTTTAAATGGATGAAGAGAAGACTGCAGATAAACGGGTACCAACTTATGTAGGAGGATTTGTTTAATCTCTATGTATCACCTGTGGTCAGTCACTTCACTGGGAATACAGGGAATAAAGGGTTTACAGCCACTTTAACGACAACACAAATATGTAAATGGACTCTTGAGTTAGGCAAAAGGTCACATAGTCTGAGGTTGTCAGGAGCATCATGGGTGTTTCATATCGTTAGTGGCCGTAGTGACATTGGTTCTCTACTCTGCGTGTCTCTTTTTTTATCTCTTGAGGTCCTCACTAGCGGTCAATGAGACCATCCATTGAAATTATTGAGATGTTGGGGTGGAGGGGCAGTCAAGGGGTAGATGTGTAATGTAGGGTTCTTGGCGTTGGAGCTCCCAAAGGTGGTCGGCCGTGATATTGGAGAAGTCCCTGAGATATCACCTGTTCAGTGCCGAGCTTCTCCCCCCACAGTCTGAAGATCCCGGCAAAGTCCTGTTCTCTCCTCCTAGTGATGAAACGCAACTCATCCTCTTAACAAAACAGCAATTTAACAATCCGGCGACCGTACGGCCGAGGCAGACGTATCGCATTATCTCGCCGTTCTTGGCAGATAAGTGCATAGCATTGTTTGTTATCGTTTAATATCGGCCTTGTTGGGGAATTTGGAGGCCGCACTCTCCAGCGGAGAGTCCAGGAATATGTCTGCGGCTGTTTTCGTAATGCCGGCGAACAATGGCTCCTCTCAGCTCAAAGCCTCGGGGCCCAAGCTCATTCCCAGGTCAGGATGAAGGAGAGCCCGGGGTCTGTTCCAAACTCAGAACAACACACAAATATTTTCAGAAGGTCTCCGGAGGCCCGGCTTATGCAAGACATTAACCCCCTCCGACTTCCCCAACCAGGATTGCATTTAAAGAGGAAGTAAACCCTCATTAATTTTTTATTTTTTTTAAATGAACCCTGCAAGAGAATGTCATAATGACCTAGTATGCATAGCATACTAGGTCATTATGATCGACTTACCTGAGATCGAAGCCCCCGAAGTTCTCCTCAGTGCCTTCCCCGCCGCCGCCATGTTACCGACGATCTTCTTCCTGTTATCGCTGCTTCAGCGATGTGATTGGCCCGGAGCGGCGATGACGTCACGCGCACTCGGCCCAGCAAGATCCATTCAGAAAAGCGGCAACGATGCCAGTCCGCTAGTGCGCATGCGCGTGACTTCATCGGTGCTGTGCTTTACAGCAAATATCTCCTTAACCGTGTAGGTTAAGGAGATATTTCTTGCACCTACAGGTAAGCCTTAACCTAAGCTTACCTGTAGGTGCAAGTTGTGTGGTTTAAAGGGATAGTGTGAGCGAGAAGGAAACATGTTTTAAACGAAAGGAAAAGTTGCATAATACATTGTCTGGTTGCCAGATCTTCATTCCTTTGTACCTTCATGATATATCCATCACGAAGACCTAACAAAATGTCTGCACACATCTGCTTAAAGTGATATTAAACCCAAAAGCAAACATTTATTATAGCTATTCTTAGATGTGATGGCTGCATTTTTTTTTCTTAGCCTTTCTTTCCTTTTTCCTCTGGTGATCTGTCCATGAAGTCTGTTTTTCAACAGAACAAGCTCTTTTGCAAATGTAGCAGTGCTGGGACAAACCATTTACCACTGACAGGGAGGCTCACAATGAAGTGGAAGGAAAAGGATAAATGGTTTTCAACATTTTTTTAAAAATATGTGAAAGTGTGGGGGGTGCATTTGTATGGCGCCCCCCGGAGTCAATACTTTGTAGAATCACTTTTCACTGCAATTACAGCTGCAAGTCTTTTTGGGGATGTCTCTACCAGCTTTGCACATCTAGAGAGGGACATTTTTGCCCAGTCTTCTTTGCAAAATATCTCAAGCTCTGTCAGATTGGATGGAGAACGTCTGTGAACAGCAATTTTCAAGTCTTGCCACAGATTCTCAATTGGATTTAGGTCTGGACTTTGACTGGGCCATTCTAACACATAAATATGCTTTGATCTAAACCATTCCATTGTAGCTCTGGCTGTATGTTTAAGGTCGTTGTCCTGCTGGAAGGTGAACCTCCGCCCCAGTCTCAAGTCTTTTGCAGACTCTAACAGGTTTTCTTCTAAGATTGTCCTGTATTTGGCTCCTTCCATCTTCCCATCAACTCCGACCAGCTCCCCTGTCCCTGCTGAAGAAAAGAATCCCCACAACCTGATGCTGCCTCCACCATGTTTCACAGTGGGGATGGTGTGTTCAGGGTGATGTGCAGTGTTCGTTTTCTGCCACACATAGCGTTTTGCTTTTAGGTCAAAAAGTTACATTTTGGTCTCATCTGACCAGAGCACCTTCTTCCACATGTTTGCTGTGTCCCCCACATGGCTTCTTGCAAACGGGACTTCTTATGGCTTTCTTTCAACAATGGCTTTCTTCTTGCCACTCTTTTATAAAGGGCAGATTTGTGGAGGGCACGACTAATAGTTGTCCTGTGGACAGATTCTCCTACCTGAGCTGTGGATCTCTGCAGCTCCTCCAGAGTTACCATGGGCCTCTTGGCAGCTTCTCTGATGAATGTTCTCCTTGCCCGGCCCGGTCAGTTTAGGTGGACGGCCATGTCTTGGTAGGTTTGCAGTTGTGCCATACTCTTTCCACTTTCAGATGATGCATTGAACAGTGCTCTGTGAGATGTTTAAAGCTTGGGATATTTTTTTTATAACCTAACCCTGCTTTAAAGTTCTCCACAACTTTATCCCTGACCTGACTGGTGTGTTCCTTGGCCTTCGTGATGCTCTTTGTTCACTAAGGTTCTTTAACAAACCTCTGAGGGCTTCACAGAACAGCTGTATTTATACTGAGATTACATTACACACAGGTGGACTCTATTTACTAATTAGGTGACTTTTGAAGGCAATTGGTTACACTAGATTTTAGAGTAAAGGGGGCTGAATACAAATGTACACCACACTTTTCAGATATTTATTTGTAAAAAAAAGTTTGAAAAACATTTATCATTTTCCTTCCACTTCACATAAAATCCCAATAAAATATATTTACCTTTTTGGTTGTAACATGACAAAATGTGGAAAAGGGGTATGAATACTCTCTCGATCTCTCTCTCTCTCTCTCTCTCTCTCTCATACAAAAAATTCACATCGTTTTCCAGTGATGTATTACTGACTGCACAGCTGCATTAATTTGACTTTTTAGATCTGCCTACAGTTCAACTTTATTTCATAATGTATTTTATGTCACCACAGGGTCATTCTTACCCAACAACTTACCTGTTAAAAAAAACCCATTGAGACCTTTCTTTGACCAGAGTATTTGCAGTGGCCCCTTTTTATGGAGTCCTTTTAATTCATGCCCCCGGTGCCCCGCTCTGCCCTGCCACCATACGGAAATCCTCCGGCCCAGCAGGAAACGGTTAAGCCCGAGTGTCTCCTATAACGTCCCAGCGTTTAGCGCACTCATTTCTATTTAATAAAGATTAATATAAATAGGATTTCCACATTCGGACCCGGTGTGGCCGCCAGCGAGAGAATATTGGGATTTTAATTATATCCGCATAATAAAGCGGAAACACGAAGATACTTAATCTAAATCAATGTTCATGAGAGCAGCAAACGTGCAGCATATCCCATCCACTGACAGCTCCCAACACTGTAATGTGAGCAGGAGAGAAATCACTGATATTAATGGGGCGGCGGTGGGACTCTCAGCTGCATGTCACAGGGCCACCTAACTCTATGTGCTTGGTGGTGTGTTGGGTGCCACCGTGGCGGGGGCAGCATAACTTTTTGATCTTTTTATTGACTTTTTGTACAGAATATAGTATTTTTTTATTTTTTTATTATTAAAGCGGAGCTCCACCCAAAAGGAGAAGCTCCACTTCTCCACTGAATCGGGTACCTGGTTTGACAGGTACTCGCTCCCACTTCCTGGTAAGATCGCCCCAGGGCTATCTACATAATTTCTGACCACCAACCCCCCTCCCGTCATCTGGGATACACAGAGGTAAAAAGACAGCGGGACCATTCAGAAAGCGCAGAGCGACTTGCGCATGTGCAGTAGGAAACCAGGCTGTGCAGCCGCAAGGTTTCACTTCCTGTCTCCCTTACTACAGATGCCTGCACCCGAAGCTGATTGACGAATCGGCTAGGGGTGCTGACATCGCGGCATCCCTGTACAAGTAAGTGTCCTTTATATTAAAAGTCAGCAGCTACAGTATTTGTAGCTGCTGACTTTTTTTTTTTTTTAAAGACTGGAACGCGGCTTTAAATTGTATTTAGTATTAAAATTAGGGTTGCACTGATATCGATATGTGCCAGTACTAAGCATTTTCAGGAGTACTCGCGCAAATGCTCCGATACCAAGCACTGATACCTTTTGTGGTGCAATTTAAAGTGATACTATAGGTTATTTTTTTTTTATTTTTTAAAACAAACATGTCATACTTGCCTCCACTGTGCAGTTCGTTTTGCACAGAGCGGCCCCCAACGTCCTCTTCTGGGGTCCCACGGCGGCTCTCGTTGCTCCTCCCCACAAGAGCTAACCCCCTCTGGGAAGCTCTCTCCCAAGGGGGTTACCTTGCGGGCGCACTCCCGTGTGATTCACTTGGTAGCCATAGCCGCCAAGTGTATGACTCGGCCCCGCCCCCCAGCGTCATTGATTTGATTGACCGCAGTGGGAGTCAATGGCTGCGCTGCTATCAATCATCCAATGAAGAGCCGACTAGAGCTCGGTGAAAGCTACGCAGGATCGCGCCCAAAGAGATTCGGGTCTCGGGTAAGTAAAACGGGGGCTCGGGGGGGCCGGACACAGCAAGGTGTTTTTTCACCTTAATGCATAGGATGCATTAAGGTGAAAAAACACGAAGCTTTACAACCCCTTTTAAGACCATACACAATGAATAGGCTCAAATTGCACCGCAAAGAATCGCATGCAATTTAAGCCTCTGTTCACACCAGTGTTACTTGTCATGCGATTTGACAGTTTAAAATTGCATGACAAATCGCACTTTATTTGTGCTTATGTATTGGTTTAGATTGCTGCAACTCCGACTTGCACCGATTTTTAGAAAAAGATTCCTGCACTTTTTTTTTTTTTTTTATGTACAACTGGCATGGATATCCTATATATCGTTTTTGATTTTGCCTAGAGTTCCACTTTATATGCTGGATGTTGTCGCTTGCGGCATATAGTCGCAGTCCTCCCTGCAGCTTCAGAAAATCAGTGTTCCCTCACTACAACCAAACTGACTCTGACCTGCGCTGGAAAGCGGATTGCTGAAATGTGATTGGTTCCTATGGAGAACCACCTTTTTGTCATCCTCTAGTTTTTATCTTTCGTTATCCTTTCTGTGCGGAAAGCCCTGACCTTCTGTCACCTTGCGCTTTGTTTAGATTATTTAACATATTTACAGCTCCGGGCTGGAGGAGGAGGTTTTGCAGCCTTGTGTATCTTGAAATGCTGTAAGGGAGTCCAATCCTCGTGATCCTTATTAGTTCTAGAAGCGAACCTAATACTTACCCCAAACCTAACCCGATGCTTTGCTCTGCAGTGCTGAAACAATGACCTAATTGATGAGCTGGATGTCCATTACAATGAATGAGCTGTTAGTCTGTAAGGTATATGTAGAATCGTCTGTCTGTTGGTGTACCGGCTCAGTAAAAACCAATAAAATTGAATTTGTCACTCTCCGACTTATTTAGATCAGGCTGACTTGATGCAATGCGTGTCAACCCGTGGTATGGTGCGTGTTCACACTGCAGTGATGTGAATGGGCCCTTGTTTGGGGTAATCGTCACATTAGTAGTAATACAAGATGGGCCTAAGCGACTACTTCCTAGCTAACAGTATTTTCATAACTGAGCTCTGTCCAGGTTTCAAGCTTTAAATTGTGTGGGTTTTTTTTTTTCTCCTGTGCAGCCAATCTTGCAATCCGGGCACTATTGCCAGACAGTAAATCCAGGTCAATACAGTTTGTCCAGGACACACCTTCAGCATTGATAGCCCAGCCATCTTTGATTTTGACTCATACTGTCAGTACGTTCATAGTGTTAGACCAGCCATTCTCAACCAGAGTTCTGTGGAACCCTGGGGTTCCTCCAGAGGTTGCTAGGGGTTCCTTGAGCTGTGGCTGGTGATGAACCACCTATTTGATGATGCCTACGGAGTTCAAGGTTCAGCACCACTTGGCAAAGCCAGCAGCATGACACCAAATATCTTTTTAGCTGTCTTTAAGGGTTGCATTCTGAGGCTTCCCTGAATAGGTGAGTTTTTTCATTGATCGCCTAAAGCCGGACAGGGTAGGGGCTGATCGGACATACTGGGGCAGGGAGTTCCAGAGGATGGGAGAGGCTCTGGAGGCGAGCAGAACTATGCAATGAAGATCATTCTTCTTGGAGTCCAGCTTTAATTGCATCAGTTGGTTATTTTTGCTTTATTTTATGAATGCCTGAAATTCAGTTCAGTGCCCGTAGACTTGTAGACTGGACCATCTCATTTTGAATTAGGAATTAATTTGCCCACCATAGTTTCAGCTGTATATTTATATATTGTGTACAGAGTTTAAAAAACCCTGAGGCTAAAAAAAAATGGCAGTTTTATACAATTCCCTCACTGGTGGTTAAAGCTCTCTTGTTCATTAATCAGCCAGAGAACCCCAAAACACACAGCTTCCTATGGATATCACCTCTCTTTATTAGGCTGCAAGTAATAAAGGCGCCAACTGCTTGGGATTATCTACAGACTTCACCATATGGTTGGACTTTTAGAAGCATAAGAAGCTTTTTTTTTTTTTTTTTGTTTCTTCAGAATATGTATGTGTCGACACTGGGAATTTGTTATGTAGGATAATTGCTTTGATCAGAGAAGAATCGAAGACTTCTCTTTTAATTGACATCTGTTGGGTTGCAGAAGTTGCCGGCCATTGCTGGCTGCCAATGGCGCACCAGGGAAGGAGGATCTATGTTCTCATGTGAGGTGTTGCTGTGATGTTCCACCTGTTGTCCGCTGTGTAGCCCAAGGCACCAATATGCAAATTAAAAGGCAGCATATGCCGCTGAATCGAGTTAAATGGCAAGTAAACCCGCTATTGAGCATCAAAGAGCGCCTTCTGATTAAATACATTTCTGTGTGTTTACTGCAAATATATTTTTTTCAGTATGTTACTGGATATGTATTCAACTTTTTCAAACAGTCTTTGCGGAAATCTTTGTTAGTGGAGAAGCATGATTGACAAATATGTGCAGACTCATAAGGAATGGGCATATCTAAACTGCCCGATTGATCACGTGGGGCCATTGTGTACTTTGTCAATGAAAGTTCCTGTGCTTGTCTTTATCGCGCCCTTCAGGCACTATTTTATCCACTGACACCAGCGATGGGGCACTATTTTCCCTCATGGTACTACCAATAGGGCATTGACACCAGCAGTGGGGCAGAATTCCTTCCATTGACACCAACAATGGGGCAGAATTCCTTCCATTGACACCGATGGGACAGAATTCCTACCATTGACACCAGCTGTGGGGCAGAATTCCTTCCATTGACACCAACAATGGGGCAGAATTCCTTCCATTGACACCAGCTGTGGGGCAGAATTCCTTCCATTGACACCAGCTGTGGGGCAGAATTCCTTCCATTGACACCAGCTGTGGGGCAGAATTACTTTCATTGACAACAGCTGTGGGGCACTATTCGTCCCACTGAAACCAACGATGGGGCATTGTTTACTCCCACTGGACACCAGGACATTTTCTACTCCCACTGGCCACAGTCCAGGCCCCCCTGAAGTCTGGAGACCCCCTACCCAAGAGAAACTCTTGAATTTTAGGTCTTGGGGAGCCCCTACTAAAACTAAATCATCAGAGGTCAGTAAGGAAAATGCCCCTTACATTGGTGGTCAGTGGGAAGAATTCTCACCGTACAGTAGTGGTCAGAATGCCACCCTTACAAATGGCTAAAGAGACCATTGATGTCTTGCTGCAAACTCGGCCATGTAGCGATGGCTGCAGAACTGTGCAGATACCATTAATGGGAGCTTAATTGGCCATAGCTTAAGGAACCTCTAGTAACCACTGGAGGAATCCTATGTTCCATGTAACCCTGGCTGAGAATGGTTGCTCTGAATGAATAAGTGTTGAAGTCCCAACACCGCTTGCATGTGCTTTTTTAAAGTTTAAGATAAAGTAATGCTATTACTGGCAATTCTTGATCACAATCTCAACATCTATTTTCCTTAGAACTTCAAGAACCATAAAACCTTTTGAACGGTTTACCCTTTTGACTTTGTGCTCTGGTTGTATTTTTTTGCTTTGAATTCTTTTTTTCTAAAACCGCTCGTATTCAGAATTTTTACACAATTGTAAGATGTCACCATTTTTTTTTTTTTTTGCATTCTCTAAAGATTTCGGGAAAGCATGCTATTTTGGGTATTATTTCTAAAACTGTCAGAGGAAACGGTCTCAGACGACTCGGAGCAACCAGACAGACCGAAACTTTCACTCACTGGCTGGCAGTTTCCAACGCTGGTTGGAATCCGGTTGATGTTGTCTGTATGAAATGGCTTTATAAATAAGGCTGTGTTGAGCTGCTCATCATCTGATGAACCAAAACACACTTCATCACCATGCAGCACACCCCCTGACCCCCCCCCCCGGACTGCCAGCCACCTGCAGAAATCGCACTGCATTCATCACTGCATTTTCGAGGAGCTACAAAGCTTCTTGGCGGCGGTTGGAGGATAAATACCAGTGTATGCAAAGCAGAATTTTCGACTTCAACTTTGCAGTGTGCCAAATGTGGACATTGACAGCAGAGGAGGATTAGATCTTCAGAAGAATTTGTGGTCACTGGTAAAAATCTGAAAAATAAAATAATAAAATGGCGAGTGTTTTGACGCAATCTGTGCCAGAAGGCTTAACACTTTGCATGTTGCAATATAGAGGGTTATAGAGGGGACCTGGAGTTAACATGGAAGTGTATTTTATTGTAAAATCCAATATTTGATGGAAGCGATTACCAATAAAAACAATCCCCTTATCAGTGCCTGGACAAGGTCATCCAGTGCCCAGGGCAAAGATGCCAAACTGCGACCCCCCCCCCCCCCACCCATTGTCCCGACCCTGCCCCTATGCCCTCAGTAAAGCAGGTCCTCGCCCAAAGAATTCACTTTTTACCATCCCAACTTACCCCTTCACAAAATCAGATACATTTTTTTCCTCCTTTCCTTTATTTTCACCTCCCCTGCAGCCTCCCGGGACACCAACATCACATATCCCAGGAGACTCCAGGCTTCCCCATAATGCCAGGAACATACATGGAACACCACTTCATCAGGGGGCTGGCTGCAGAAACCAGGAAAAGATCACCAGCTCCATAATGTCTTCTGAAAGGAAGATGGTGTGAAATTGGTTCTGCGGGATGAAAGCGGTGCAAGAGAAGAAGACCATGCTGGGTTCGCTGGGCTTGTGGGTATATCTATAGGCACATAAACAAATTTTGTTTTCTTCTTTTAATATGATTTATTGCTTCTGCTAGTGAAACCACTTCTTTTGAAAAGGTGGCAACACAAAGATGCTAATTGACTCAACTGCTGCATTGTCACCCTTCCAGGCTCTCTGCTGGAATCATAGCAGTAAGTCAGCAGGACACACGGGACGTTTCCCTGACACCCTCGTCTGCCTATCTATATAGGTCCACCTTGCAATGGGTCCATCAACCTGTGGCAGAGTCTCTGCCCACATCATGTCTGTTTTACTGAATATAAATTTAAGAGAAAAAGTAATGCACAACAACCAATCAGAAATGGTCCTAGTTGGCCTAGGCTTGGTGGATTGACTTGTTCTTTTTGCGGTAAGATGCTGTCCTTGTCGGTTTCTTTGCTCGCTCCTCCTCTTGCTCTAGTTGTACCGAGACACTTCTGGCTGTAAAGCTTAGCGAATCAATATTCGGCTGTGCTAAGCTCGCCTGACAAGGGCTGATCTCTAGGGATTAATGCACTGACTCCTTCCACTAAGAGCTTATATGGATGTACTTATAGTAGTCAGCGGACGATAGTGAGGCCTTGTCTTGTGTCACTTTCTTCCAGTGCAAGCTCCCGTCGCAGATAATACGACACATAGATTATTCTGAGGGCTTAAATAGAATCTCATAGCATCCTTCTAGCATCTAAAAACTTTTACTACCAGGATGCCTAGAACGTGTAGTTCCCCACAAGCTGGAGGATACAGCTTGCCCTTATTTTATCCTGCATTCAATTATATACCAGATTTGTATTACATTTTAACTTTATGTAACTTTTAGCAATTATCGACATTTTATCTATATAATACGGTACATTTTTTTTTTTTAAAGGGGACTGTTTATGGGGCATAATGCGGAGCCTCACATGGGCATTGTCATATACTGTTGAGGTGTCAGCAGCTTCCATCTGAAGCTTCTCAAGTGGTTGTTTTTCAGATTTTAGTGCAGTGGACTTTTTTACTGTTGTAGAGCAGCACTGGCTCAGCCCATGATGTTCTTTGTCAACCAGTCAGATGTTAGTCTATGGCAGATTGTTGGTATAAGGCAGCCTTTCTCAACCTTTTTACCCCAGGGAAACCCTTCAAATTTTCAGGTCTTGAGGAACCGCTGGTAAAAAAAATATGTTTTTGGGGTTTGGTGGCAAAAATGCACCTTATGTTGGTGGAAAGTGAGGCGAATATCCCCCTTACAGTGGTGGTCAGAACGCCCCACTTACAGACAGCTAAACAGGTCATTGGTATTACAGTATATTGTTGGACCCAGAACTGTACAGGTGCTATCAAATGGAAGGTCATCCGGCCACAGATCAAGGAACCCTTAATAGCTTCTCAAGGAAGCGCCAAAAGCCCCTGGAGCAACCTCTAGCGGCCCCTGGAGGAACCTCTAGCGGCCCCTGGAGGAACCTCTAGCGGCCCCTGGAGGAACCTCTAGCGGCCCCTGGAGGAACTTCTAGCGGCCCCTGGAGGAACTTCTAGCGGCCCCTGGAGGAACTTCTAGCGGCCCCTGGAGGAACCTCTAGCGGCCCCTGGAGGAACCTCTAGCGGCCCCTGGAGGAACCTCTAGCGGCCCCTGGAGGAACCTCTAGCGGCCCCTGGAGGAACCTCTAGTGGCCCCTGGAGGAACCTCTAGCGGCCCCTGGAGGAACCTCTAGCAGCCTCTGAAAGAACCCACAGCAGCCCCTGGCGTCCCCTTGGGTTTCATAGAACTCTAGTTGAGAATGGCTGGTCTAGGGTGTCTTTTAAAGGTTGGTTACAAAATGCTTTTGTGACATA
The DNA here is from genome assembly GCA_029206835.1 of Rana muscosa. NCBI lineage: Eukaryota > Metazoa > Chordata > Amphibia > Anura > Ranidae > Rana > Rana muscosa. The sequence continues at coordinate 313,794,837 of CM055120.1, forward strand.
ACAACCTAAAAAAAGATATACTCTTCTCCCCCCACCCCCAAATAAATTTCATAACAGTGCCCAAAATACGAAGCTCTTTCTTCTTTTGTCTTTTTGCCTGTGGAGTTTGCACTTGTGAGCGCTGGAAGGAAGTAAAGACTGTATTGTTCATTCTGATTTTTATGTCGTCTGTAAAAAGTAAATTAAACTTTTTAAAGGAAAAAAAAGTCTCTGAACAAAGCCCCCTTTTAGCAGTCTTCTTGGTTTTGCTTCGGTAAACAGTTTATAAAAGATCATGGGGGGCACACAGCTCAGCCTTGTGATGTCTGGGGAATGCGGGAAGTACGCCGCAGGCCGGGAGGGGTCAGTCTAGGGAAAAAGGTGTTACCCTTGCTCTTTTCTTTGGCTTCCTCCCCTCGTTCATCTCCTGCTGGCCAGACCTCATGACAGCAGCTGTTCAAAGGAATTCCATCTGTCCCATAGCTTGTGATCAACATTTGTGCAGCAGCTGCCCCACAACTGGCTAAGTGACTGGCTGTCCTTCCAGCGGCCAAGCTGTCTGGGCCCTGATGCTTTCAGACCATCTCTTGGCCAATAGAAGTGTTTTCCCATGCAGCCACTGGGCGTCAAATTAGCGGTCAATGGCCTTTAGAAGCTACAGATTTGTGCATTGAAAAAAAAAATCAATACTAGATAGTCCCTGGCCGTATGTAATGGTTTCTCTGCATAAGTAAATGTGGCTTTTTTTAAAATGAAAACTGTTAAAAAAAAAAAAAAAAGAAAAAGTAATCCAGCTGGCTGTGTAATTTTTGTTTTTAATTTTGATAAAAAAAAATGATGTAGATTTTTTTTTAAATGGTTATAACTTATAAAGATTTACTTTTTAAAGTATAGCTAAAGGCAACACGTTTTAGTTTTGTATAGAGTGGAGAAGGATTGGAGCCCCTGTCAGGTTTTTATCACTGTCTGTGCCCCGTTCAAGCCCCACCCAACTCGTTTCGTCCTTAACGTTTACACAAAGTGAAGGAAAATCCCAAATTTTGGGTTGTTACGAGAACAGGAATAGAGGGAAAATCTTCCAGTGAGTGCTAGTTCTTTGAAGGGTATTTCTATCACTTCCTGCTTGACTATGGGACAGGGAGAAAAATCTTCACAATGGGACGCAGACAGCAAAAACAAAAAACCTGACGGGTAGTATTAACCCTCCTTTTAGGCTTGGATTTCACCTTATTCCGTTGTGGCTGAAAGCAGGGGTCCTGTGCATCCTGGTTCACCGTTTCGGGACCGACTTCAGCCCGAATTTTAGGCTGAATTCGGACCTGAAACTGACCAAAAGACGCACAGGGCTCCTGTGCAAATTTGCACCAGAGCCGCATCGGAGATATGTGAACCGGCTCCATAGAGAGCCGGTCACAATCTCCTGCTATTGCGAACTGGATGTGGGGAATCCCGCATCTAATTCGCAATAGTGTGAACCCAGCCTTGCCCTATCCAAAAAGGGGAAAAAAAGTTTTGCATTTAGTTGTGCCAGCATGCTGTCATGTATTATGTTTTTCTTTTTGGGTTTTATATTGCTTTAAGGGCCCGTTTATACGAAGTCGTCTTAGTATTTTGCGGCAACATGCGTTGGTGCTATGTGGTACCATTCATTCTGATTTATACTGGCGGCCGAACTGTCTTTCAGCCCATATCTTGATCAAGGTACTATGTAGCCAAGGTGTCACTGGTCTTGCAATCAAGGGCCAATGGCGTTTAGAAGCTACAGTTTATTTGGGTGTTGCCAAAGAATGGTGATGCACTATTTTTAGGCCATATTTTGCAATGCACAGCCTTTGGCAAGATGCATCAGGGTGTCGTTCAGAATGAATGGTGCCACATTGCACCAAAGAATTCAATGGGCAGCCACTGGTGTGAACGAGTCCTAAAGCATCAGAAACAAATTACAGGTCTGCCATTTTATACTCGTAAAATTGTTCTCCGACTTGTAGTGGTGGAAAAAAGGCCCCAAGGAAGAAATTCCGGCTTCTATTTAATAAACATCTCACTTTTTTTTTTTTTTTTTTAAATATGTAGCAGAGGGTTTTACAAAGAAACATGTGGTGGAGATGATGTCCACTGAAGGGAGAAAAGAATTACATGGAAAACAAATAAGGTTTTGGCCAAGTAGCTGACATGCAAGGCCCCTCTCTCTTGTGCTTTTCTGCGGCAGCGATCGGCCCGGAGAACAGTGAAGGGTTTTTCTGAAAAGGTTGCCGCGTGTGTTTGAGGCAGATAAGCCCCTGGCTTTGAAGTGTGGCCACATCGAGCGCCCGCTCCTGTTGCTGCTGCCAGTCACGGGGAATTAATCACCTCCGCCAAGAGATAAGGGTGCAGAGTTTTCGTTAAAAAGTCTGGCGGGTGGGGCATAAAGACCCCAACACCCCCCAACTTTCTTTCATTTTTTTTTATCGCTTGCGCTACATTCTGAACATACAAATTTTGTATTGTTGTTGTCCCTGACTATTAACCTTTTCATCGACCAACGTGTCCTGGCTCTATGCAGTTAAATGGGTATGGCTGCAAAGTAGATCTAAACCCAACCAATAAAATTTCATAGAACATGGTCATTTTGTAGTTGAATTCCAGGTATGGCTATTTTACGTGGTATTGGTGCGGGACAAATGTGGCCCTTTGCTTGCCTTTAGCCAGCCCTTGGGACAATCTCTTCTACTGATACGGAAGTACTGTTTCACCCGAACCAAATCCCTCTGCCCCCCCCCTAACAGTGGGGCATATTTTCCTCTGTCTGACACCAATGATGGGGCATAACTACTACTTCTGACTTCATTGATGGGGCAATATTCCTCCAACTGACACTAATAAGGCACTATTCCTTCTACGGATACCAACAATAGGGGCTCTATTCCACTCGCTAATGCCAGTGATGAGGCACTATTCCTTCCACTGACACCATTGATTGGTAACTATTTCTCCCACTGACACCAACGATAGGGGGCACTATTCCACCCACTTATACCAGTGATTGGACACTATTCCTTCCACTGACACCAATGATGGGGCGCTATTCCTCCCACTTACACTAACTTATATGGGCACCATTTTACCTTCTTATACCAGTGGTGGGGCACTATTCCTCCTCCTTATCACAAGGGTGCTATGTATTTTTTTTTACTTCCACTGACCACTAAGCCTGAGGCATTTTCTACTCCCAATGGCCACAGTCCAGCCCCTGTAAAGTCTCAAGGACAGTAAACTGGCCCTTTGTTTAGAAAGATTATAGACCACTGATCTAGAAGCTGGAAATCACTGTAGTAGACACCACTACTCCAGTGATCCCGGCCAGCTTCTGGTCTTGTACCGAGCAGCTGCCCTGCTGCTTACTTGAACACAATAGGTTGCCCACTTGGCACAGGCACCATTAAGTTATTTAGTGAATGCAGTTTATTCTCTGATTGGACGAGATGGAGATTGTGATGTCACCACCACTTTGTCCAATCAAAGAACACTTTGCATTCGTTGAGAAAATGTAAAGCATTCTCTGAATTGTGCCCGTGCCCAGTGGTTGACCTCCTGTGTTTACAATGGAGCAGGGCAGCCACTTTGCACGTGGGACCCGGTAACCAGTGAAGATTACTGGAGTTGTGGTATCTACTTCTAGAGGGATCCCGCAGGTATGGTATACACATACTAAGCTAGTGAGGATTGCTAGTATATACATACAGGAGCGAGTGGAGATCACTGGAGTAGCGGGGTCAACTGCAAGGTTTTCCAGTTTCCAGAGGGATCCCACAGGTACAAAATTTCCATACCTTGAATAAATGTTTTACTTTTAAAGGTTGCCTTCAATCATTTTAATGCTGCATCTTTCTTTAAATGAATAACTGGTGATCCTGCCATGGAGGTACTTAATTAGGCACTTCCTGTTATGGGGTGACAACTGTGTCCCAAGTGCTCGCCTGCATTGTCACCCTGGAGATTCCAAGCAGCTGCACCGAAGCGCATTGAACAGGCATGGTCCGCCATTGCCATCACAGGCTAGAGCAATGATGTGCAGCCGATGCTCTAGCGCATGGGTTTCCAAACTTTTCAGTATGAGGACCACATTGTATTCTATTGTAATTTTACAAATATTTGCTGGCCGAAACAAAAATCACCATCAGAGTGGCCTTTCAAATTGCGGTCCCCCCCCCCCTCCTTACATCAGAGCCTACATTAGATTCTCTTTTACATTAAGGTCCATAACAAAGTCTTCTTTTACGTCAGGGTCCCCACCAGAGTACATCAGGATCCCCGTCAGAGAGAAGTTGAGGTAGGGACCATAGGCAGTCTGCTGACCCTAATGCTAATTCTGTGCACATTAAGGATGGTTGTAAAGAAACTGGAGTAGATCAGCTGATGAAAACCATCTAACCCTACTGCACTCTAGCCAGAATGTGAAAAAAAAAAAATTTGAATGGAGTTGGAATATTTAGAATCTGGCAGAATGTATGGTGGTGTTTAATATTCTTCTATATATTTTTGGAGCCTTCTTCCTCTTTCACATTGCTGCCCTTTGTCTCATTGAAACCGGTTGTAGGCCATTAATCAGTCGGTATAATGGCGCCTTTGGTGACCCCCGGCATTCACCTTCTAATCGGAGTTCAGATGAAGAACCTTTTCTCGAAGGGAGGAGGTTAATAAAGAGCGCTCCCATTTGGTGGAGTACACGCTCTCTTCCCACCAAGTGACAAACCGTTCCTCCATCTTTACCCATTTCCCACTTTAAAGACGCGTTACTAATGACCGCAATTAATCTCCGTCATTTCTCTAATCATAATTAACTAGACGCCAAGACTTTGCCGCTCATCCAGGAACTAATAAACAAAGAATTATTACCTGGCAAGACCGGCCGTCAGGGGCCTGCCAGGAGATGGAACCGGAAACCTGAACTAATCTATATATTAACAACCTTACAGCAAGGCCAAGAACGCGGCGCGTGACCTGGCGCTTTGCATTTTGGGTGTTTTTCGTTCTGCGGGAATCGGGGCAATGCACGCACAAACACAACGCACATCGTTATTGATGCTCTGACTCATGTGTTGTGACGTGAAACCACCCTAAAGTGAATCTTATCAAGTCTACATACGTTTAAAAAAATATATATACCGTATATACTCGCGTATAAGCCGAATTTGTCAGCACATTTTTTTGTACTGAAAATGCCCCCCTCGGCTTATACTAGAGTCTGTGTCCATCTTCACCTTTGTGCGCCTGATCCCAGCCATCCATAGGTCCCCTGGACCCCAATCTTGGCACACATATAGCCTCCCTCTTCCTCTACAAGTGTGCAAAGTTTGTTGTCCGGGGGACCTACAGCCGGGGAGCACTGATTTTTCAAAGCCGGGCACCCCTTCTATAGACTCCCATGTTAAACGGTAATTTCTCCGGTGATTTTGGGGACCCGGTACCGGCCGGCCCTAGGTCCCCTGGACCCAAAACGTGGCACACATGTAGCCCCACTCGTCACCTACAAGTACAAGACTCCCATGTTAAACATCAGTCTAGTCACACAGCGCAGGAGATCAGGTAGGGAGATTGGGCACAGTGAGGCATGGGCACAGTGAGGCATGCAGATGGACACCCAGGCTTATACTTGAGTCAGTTAATTTTCCAATTTTTTGTGGTAAAATTAAGTGCCTCGGCTTATATTTGGGTCGGCTTATACTTGAGTATATACGGTGTGTGTGTATGTGTGTATATGTGTGTGTGTGTGTGTATGTATATGTGTGTGTGTGTGTGTGTGTGTGTGTGTGTATATAATTTATCTAGCAACAAACTCTCAATCACCTTTTTTCATAAGGAAGCCCCGAGCCCCAGTCCAGTGTCTTTGCCTAGGCTGAGATGATGTCATTGGTCTGCTGCAGGCAGGAGGAAGCACTTCCTGAGTGTCTTCTCCCCCTAGTGGTCAGACTGCAACTTTGTAACTTTGTAGCAAGTCACAAGATGTGAGACTGCAGCAGAGGCTTGAACAGTGTCAGACATTTGTGAACCCTGCCAAGAACAGTGCCTGGACAAAGATGGAGCCGCCCTACTGGATTCGTCCTTCATCCCACTTTAGATGAGGTAGATTATAGAGAAATTGAGGTTGCCCTTTCCTCTTAAAGGGGCAGTCATCCTTATTCTGGCTTTACTACCCAATAATTGACTGATCTGGAACAAGCATACACCGTATGATGTTCCAGGTCGGTGCTTCAGAGTAGTGAGCGCCCTGAAACATGGATTGGCATCTTCATGATTTGTGTCCTAATACACATTAACTCAAGGGATGAGAAGAGCTCAGTGTGTGCATCCATGGTGTGTTCGTATTTTGCAGCAGTCCAATGGGAGATGAAGAGGCGGGGCTACAGCTTTGGGTCCCCCAAATATCTGGATCTTGCTGGCATTTCCCTTACATTCCATGGCCAAACCTTCTGGGCAGTTCCTATGTCTATAGGGTGCCCCCTTTCAAAAATGATAAAAAATATATATAGATAGATATCTCACTAGCCACAAAGGATGCAAAATCCACTTTGCAAGCACCAAATTATTTTGCAAACCCAGATATTACCTTGTAGATGTAGCAATGGTACCATCACTGTGCTATACACACCCTGAGCAGAGCTGTGGGAGGGACCCAGCAGGCCCCACCTATTACAGGCTGCCTGCAAACACCTACAGGTGGGGGCGGAGACCAGACCAGTCACCCTGCACAAGGAGAGCAGAGCTGTGGGAGGGGCCCAGCAGTCTCCACCCACTACAGGCTGCCTGCAGACACAGGTGGGGGCGGAGACCAGATCAGTTACTCTGCACAAGGAGAGAGAGCAGCAGTGAGTGGTCTTTATTACAGGAAGTCTCACACATGAGGATTGTATGTAGACCATATTTATTTGCTTATTTTGGAGTTCCCCTTTAACAAATTTGCAGAATAAAATCGGAACTGGTCCGAAGAAAGGTTGAGCGACTTTTGCAGTTTTTTTTTGTATTTTTTGCTCTTGCTTTGTGTCATTACGGATGTTGGCTGCACATAATAGGACACTTTTCATCCCTCGCCTTCCTCTGGCTGTCACTGTGAGTTAAGGCGAGCGCCCGGCCTTTCCAAATCGGAGTTGACATTAATAGTAAGCCTGTTAGGAGGGTGGAAGGAATTAGCAGCGGAGTGCCGCGGCCGCCTCACCGATTGTCTGTACTCCAGGGCCTAGTAGCGTGCGGCAGACGTCCGTGGCACTAAGGGGGTTAATGTAAGGTTGCTCTTTTACCTGTTGGATCCACTCTGGAGCTTCTGACGTTTGAAGCTGAAGTTTAATCTGTTAATATCCCCCACCAATCAACATTTTAAAATTCTTTCTGTATTCATTACATACTTTGTGATGTCATCGGGGGGGAAGGGTTGGGAGTTGGGAGGCCTCCCCAGCCAGCAGAACACAGTGATTACTGCTGAAGGCTATCCTCGCTGGCAGTAATCGCATGCAAAAAATCCGATAGGCTGGTTGTACACAAGTCAATCGATGGATCAACTTTGGTACAATCAGCCTGCCTACAGATGGATCATTTGCATGTTCCAGGGACATGCACATTCCTGAAAGGCACAAAAAACACATAACATACATTGCACTTGCAATGCTATTAATTCCTAATTGCTAGCCACGTTTTAGGTGCCGACGCATGACAAACGCGCAGTAAAAAAAGTATGCAAAGCTCACCTCCTGAAACAGACTGCGCATTTGTCGCAAGGTCCATTCAAGTGAGCGGGCTACCCTAAGCACATCGCACATAAAGACGTGTAAAAAAGGGTGGGTGTGGTAGAACATTGCAATACGAATTCTGCTTAGCATGTGCAGATCCATGCAAATTTTGTTTGAATTTGTGAGGGGAGTGGTCAGATCTGCGAAATTTATATAATTATTTTTTCTATAAAATCTAGGCAATTGTAGTGATGTGAACACTGGACTGCGAATTCAGTCCACCCCCATAGAAGTCTATGGAGCTGAATTTCGCACCTCACTAAACTCGCAAACTCAACCCTTTTTTTGAACTGGATCAAATTCGCACCGCACATATATGTGAACAGCCTAAATGGGAAATAATGCTTTTTTACATGACATGCAAATCTCTGCTTTTCGCATCGCAAGTGATCCACATAGAATTTGCATAAGTGTAAAGCGGAGGAACGGGCGACAAGCTTCACGCGATGCGGTTTGCCGCGGTTTATCACGAGACAATTGCGGCAGAACCGCACCACGTTTTTAGGTGCCATTCAAATGGATGCCATCTGAAATGTGCTTTGTGCGATTTGTCACACCTGGGCGTTTTGAAATTGCGGGCAGAATGAATTGCGGCTATCCTGCCCGCCCTTCAAAATGCCCATGTTTGTTTGCCACACTGTGTTTAAAGCGGAGTTCCACCCAGATGAGGACGGTTCACACCCCCCACTGGGGGGGGGGGGGTTAGATACCTGTCAAAACCAGGTACCGGCTCTCATTTCCGGATAAGATCGCCGCACTGCGATCGCAGCGATCTATGAAATTTCCAGCCCCTCCTCCTTCCCTCCCGCTGCCTTCTGAGAGAGACACAGGTCCCAGAAGATAGCAGGACCATTCAGAAAGCGCAGCACGACTCGCACGTGCCCAGGAGGAAACAGGCTGTGAAGCCGCAAGGCTTCACTTCCTGTTTCCCTTAGTGAAGGTGCCGGAACCCGGAGCCGATGGAGGAACCGGCTAGGGGAGCCGACATCGTGGGATCCCTAGATGTCCTATATATTAAAAGGAGGGGGAGTGAACTTCCGCGGGATACTCAGCGAGATCTCTCGGAAGTCGGGACGGGTGCCTGCCAAAAACGGGTACCTGCTCCCCTCCCCAAAAGTGGCACAAGAGGGGGAGAGGAGGCAGATAAGTGGAGCTTCCCCTTTTGGGTGGAACTCCGCTTTAAGTGCCATTTAAAAAATGAATGGCGCCCGAAGATGCGTAGTGCGTTTTTGCCATTATTGCAGAGTGATTCAGGGTTCTGAAGTGCCAGATGTGAACGGGACCTTAGAAGGCATCAGTTCAGGGTGGAGCACAAATCCAAACCTGGTCCATGCACGTCGGCACGCAACTACTGAACCAAAATTTTGCTTTCCAAGTTTGAAATGCGTCGTTCGGTGGGGATCCCCGGTGGCGTCCTCGGCTCTCCTCCCCAATCCCTTCCCACCACTAATATCCCTTTGTTCCGGAGCGCTTAGTCTCCATTGACCCACATTTCAGTCCTCCGCTAACTTCGCCGCGTTAAAGAACATTTTCTTTATTTTCCTCTCATTAAAATATGTAATTTGACAGCTGTAGCCAAAGGCTCCCATTCATTTTTTTTTTTGTTACATTTTTTCCTTTTTTTCCCTTCTTTTCCCTCGACTGGCGCTTGTTACAGCTCAATTATACAATTACCCCGAATTCTCGGGGAGGCTGAAGACACTGAAATCCAAAATATGTTTTAATAGACATGTTATTCCGTTATCAGCTGTGCTGATCCTGACTGTAATTGGAAGAAACAAACAAATATGTCTGTCTGTGGGGGAGGGGAGGGGGGAGATTTGCATCTATTTTCTTGTACGATGCTTTGTACGTGAGATTAGGATTCGGGTTGCATCTGCAGTTCCCTTTTATTTTATCTGCTTATATTTTGCCTTCTCTGATTCCTCCACCCCCCCCTCTCATTAACATAATGACATTCTTAAATAAAAAGCTATGTTTTCTGTATATAGGTTTAAAATAAGTTTATCACTGGGTTTCTGTGCTTCTCTATGCAATGCAGGCAGATCATGGCTGGTGGGAAGGGCTGCACATAGCTTCCTAAAAACCTCTCCGCACCCTGCTTCGGTACTCCTTGGTCCCGATGCATGCAGTTGGAGGGGTTACACAAATATCCAAATGCATTAATGAGTGCATGTCAATATGGAGGTGTGGGCATTCCTAAATAAATCACGCTAGGTAATGTCCACATGGGAAGCCTGCATGGTTAAAGGAACTGAAAACCAATGAGTGAAAAGGGCAGGCTAAGGACAGTCAGGCTGGGGAGGAAAGGCTAGATGATGCTGGGTGTCCTTCAGCTAGGAATTGAGGCGGGCTCGGAGTAGGCAGTGTCGGTCAAAAAGAGGTCAGTTTTAATGCCACCCTACCCCCCCCCCCCCCACCAACCACAAGAAGTCCTTAAAGAGGAAATGAACCCACCCCGGAAGCTGTTGCCAAAGAAATTCAAAATGGACTAGACAGCAATATCTCCTACGGCTGATTTTTCCTTGACTTGCCATTCCTTGTCCTGCACTGTGTCACTTTGTGGAGGTGACCATCTTGGTCAAGGCAGGGCTTTGCTTCCTCATGTCTAAGTCCTCCAGTAAGAGCAGTGGGCAATACAATAGAAGAATAGATCCACAGGATGCATGAAGCAGGGCAGGGGGATCCTTGCACTACAGGTCCTCAGGTGCAGCTTCCCCTCCAGCAAGGAGAACATTGAGCAGCACAGCAGTGACGTTACCAAATCTCACTCCAAATCTGAGTCTAGCAGTCAGAGGCAGCCGTGCCTTCGATCAGGGGTGTGAAACTCCATTTAACCGCAGGCCGCATCAGCATTATGGTCGCCCTCAAAAGGGGCGATTGTATCTGTAAGACTAGATGTCCAGAGCACCCTCCCCCTGAATGCTGTGACCAGGGTAGGCAGAGATAAGGGGGTGCTGCGGCTGCACAGAGAGGTACAGGATCCGTAGGAGGAGCTCTGACCTCCAGGGGTGGCAGAGACTAACCTGTCCGCAGCTGCGCAGGATCTGGCAGAGGAGTTCTGTTCTCTCTGCTGATGACTGAGACAAGGTTTGGGCAGAGATGGGGGGGGGGGGGGGGCGCCGCAGCTGCAGGAGAGGTGGGAGGGCCATATGAAATGGCCGCCTGGAGGGGCCGAATTCGGACCGTAGGCTTTGTGTTTGACACGCATGCCTTTTTAGATGATCTCACGCTGCAGATATACAGCTATAAGGCATGTTGTGGAACTACAAGTCCCTTCATGCCTCTGCCTTTGGAAGTCATGCTTGTAACTGTCAGCCTTGCAATGCCTCATGGGACTTGTAGTTTTGCAACAGGTGGAGGGCCACAGGTTGAGCACCCCATGCTGTAGGTATTGGAGAGCAGAGGCCACACCCACATACTGGGAAGTGCACCATTTTTTTTCTGGAAGCATTCAAGACAAAAGTGTCCATTTCTTTTTAGGTTACCACCAAGGCCCCTTGCACACTGGGGGGCATTGCCGTGCGTTTTTCCCGTCACCTGGAAGAGACAGGTGCAATGTCCAGCCCTGTTGTAGGCAGGTTGCGGCTGGACGAGGATGAACGCAGTACTGTTGGCATTCATTCAGGGATGAATTTCCAGAACTTGGAAGACACCCTTTTAAGTTGGCGTGGATTGGGGTGGGGCGGAAGGGGGGGGTCCTCCTCACTTGGCGGTAGTGGTCTTAGAATACGAGGGCACCTTCCATGCCGGGATCTGATCTCCTGTTTTTGCAGTCTTGTGCAGCCGGAGGAATTTTATAGCTCTTGGCTGGGACTGCTGCGCACATATAAATGCATATGATGTGTGTGGAACGCGCTCCTTCCCCGGCAACCGTCCCAGACAAACATTACTGATGGAGATCAGCCCTGATGGTGTGACAATCCAGATTCTGCTGACGGTGTCACACTTCTACGGTGAGCCGGCGTGGACTCGGCAGATATTCAGCCTTGACGCACCCGTGTTAAATACACATTCCTTATCGGTATTAAAGAATGCGTGCAAATAAATATGGCCGACAGGAAGAATTGTGGCAACTTATTTGGCTGCCTTTTATGTATACACACTTTTTTTCTTTTTTAATACATAAAGAAACTTGTGAAGTGGAAATTAAGACAACGTCTTCACATAAAAGCAGTATATGTACCTGAATGTGGCCTGGTTATCAGCCTCTTGTAGTCCCTGTACAGCAGGGCTGGAATGTAAAAGAAAGAAGCAGCACAAGGAGCCAATCAGTTCATGTGCTGACGAGAAGCATGCAGATAGAGAGCAGAATGACGGAGAGGTAAGAGCTGCTTCTCCGTTCACTGTCCAGTCCACAGACTGGGGGCCAGTCCAGGTTAAATGATGCTGGCCACCAGACTGAGGACCTCTAGTGGCAGAAAGAGATACGGCAGTATATATCTCAATGCGTCCTATCCCAAGTCGTAAGCAGGCGTGTGCAGAAATATGGCTGACAAGAAGATTTATAGTAAGTAAATTGCAGATTTTCTTATTGTATATACTTGCCAGATCACAATCTATCTTTTTGTTCAAAATTGCAACAAAATCTGCTTTTCATTTTTTTATCTTATCTTTTTAATGGGCTTCTCATTTTTCTATGGTAATTTATGGCTGGAGTTTTTCTTTAAGGCTACTTTCACACTGAAGCGCTGGATGCGCTGGCGGTATAGCGGCGCTATTTTTAGCGCTGCTATACCGTTGTTTTTGCTGCGATTTGCGGGCGCTAGCGGGATGATTTTAACCTCCGCTAGAGGCCGAAAAAGGGTTAAAAACGCCCGCTGAAACGCCTCTTTGCGGCATTTTGGAGGCGCTACCCCATTGATTTCAATGGACAGGGGCGCTATAGGAGCGGTATTTTTACCGCTTCTACCGCGCCTCAAAGATTCAGCTTGCAGGAGTTTTTTGACCCTCCTGCAAGCGCACCGCTCCAGTGTGAAAGCCCTCGGGCTTTCACACTGGATACAAAGTAGCAGCTTTTTCGGGGCGCATTGCAGGCGCGATTTTTAGCGCAATAGCGCCTGCAAAGCACCTCAGTGTGAAAGGGGCCTAAATCCTACATGCCCCATTAGAGATTTTCTCTATACACCCTATTCTGGTGACACAGCAGGAAGTGAGGTTAATGCTCATGATTGACAGTTGAGGAGGTTCAAATGACAGTGGATGGATTTCTGCTCATACTGGAGCCAAATATATAGGAGCGTGTCAAAGCATACATCGGAGCATATACTGTATCTTATTGTCACTTGAACAGGAAGTGAGAAAAATTCTCTCAGATGGGGACACAGGCAACACTAAAATGTTTCCAGGTTCTAGCCTTTCCTATTTTTAAAAAAACTATTTTATATATTTTTTCTTTAATCACTTATCTACTGGGGTTAAAAAAAATCTGCATTTATTGCTAGAAAGTGCTTTAACCCCCCCCCCCCCCCCACAAGATTTTTATTTTCTGGAAGCGGAGACCATGGAGAATAAAATGATAGTACTATTTTTTTTTCTTCGTATGATCTTTGCACAGCTATTTATGAAAGGCATATTTTTACAAAAAAATACAGTAAAATAAATTTTAGTGCAAACGGATACAATATTATACCCAATGTTTTTGTTAAATATAAAAGATGAGATTGCATCAAGTAAATGGATACCAAAGTAAATGCCAAAACATGGTTATTAAAAGGTATTAAAATAGCATACCTGTGAAATTGCAAAAAACATTTGCAGTGGTGGGGGGTGCTTTAAAACGTTGTTTTTATTTGTATTTATTTTATACTTTTTTTTTTTTTTACTTTTTTTTTTCTTTTAACTTTACTTGGATCACAAGGGGGCTTGCAAGCCACCATTGTGATAGCATTGGGCAGATGACAGTTCCTTTTTTTATGGAGACATTGGGGATCTATTGAACCCCCATTGCCACCCCCTGCCCTCCACTACACCTAATCAATCACAGATGAGGTTGCTTTAACTCCTTGTTTAGCGTGGCGTTTATAAACGTACCTTAGTAGACACAATTGACGAAAGCACTTTACCGCTTTTTGTTGTTCCTTTTGCTATCAACTATTTAATTCTGTATCCCAGAGATCATATTTGTTGCTTTTTGTTGTAGTTGGTGTTTCTTTAAATTACCGAATCCACTTCTGTCTGCCACGATCTGGCCAGTTGTACATTTTGGAGGTTATGGGAAGCCGCCTTTTTTTTTTTTTTTGTGTTTATTCAAAAGATAGAAAAGGGGACAATTAGCTCATAAATATAATACAAATTTGCAAAGGGATTTTCAAACAGAGATTGGCGGATGAACGCAGCCGCTATATTTAAACGACCCGTGTTTGTAAACAATGAGGTCTGTTCCTTTAAATCAGCTCCCTTAATTAAGTACATTTGTTTAGTAAAACTGCCTAAAAATAATCCTCCGATGATGTTATCGGGATGCTGGCGGAGAATCAAAGCCTTGCCTCTAATTAAACGAGGCCTGTGATTTGTTTACGAGCTGGCATATATTTCCATGCTAATGAGCCCGCTCTGGGGATCCTGGGCCCTCTGCTCCCAGCTTTCGGCCTCGGGGTGCCTTCTTGGCACAGAGGCTTCTGGCACGGCCTATACGACTCCATCCTAACGCCTTGGAGGGGCTCAGTCAGGTCTGAATGCTTCTGTGCATTTTATGCTCAGATAGTCAAGTTGCCTGAGCGTTCTAATTAAAGTATTATTATTTTTATTTATTTTTTTGTAGAAGGGATGATATTAAAGGATTCTGGTTTAATTTGGAAAGGACAATGAGCAGCCTATTCTGTCCTCAAAAGGCCCCCATAAATGTTTTCTTTTTTATTAATGAATATCCCACAAATCTTAGACTGATCTAATAAATTAAGCATTTTGTTTTATAATTTTATTCTTTTTTATAATTTTTTTTTTATTTTTTTTAACCGATTAACGTATTTATAATTAAAAGTTAAATATTTTTATTTTTTAAATATTTTCAATTCTGCAGTTTTTATTAAAATAATACCTGGTGATTTTTCTGCCATGGAGATCCCCCACTTCTGTTAAGCCTCGTACACACGATTGGATTTCCATTGGACAAATCCGTGGAATTTTGTGCGAAGAGCGTTGGCAGTGAACTTGTTCTGCATACAGACGGCAAAACTTTCAGCCAACATACACCAAACTACGTGTTTTTTCTGCTCTTTAGCGCCACCCTTTGGGCAACTTCTGCTTATGTTGTCTTATGGTCAGCATTGGTTCTAAGCATGCGTGTTTGTACTTTGTACACAAGTCCGTCGGACTAAAATTCACACGATCGGATAATCTGATGGAACACATTTGTTGTCGGAAAGTTTAAGAGCCTGCTATCCCACATATGTTGTCTGTACGCTCCATCGGTCAAACGGTCGGATTATCCGAAAAAAAACTGCCATCACACAATTGTCGGAAAATCCGATCGTGTGTACGGGCCTTAAGAGTGGCAATGTTCTGTGCCTGTCTTCCACTTGTGCTCCTGTATTGTCCCCTGTCACATGGGCTTGCGATGGAGACTACAAGTGGCCATGCACAGGTTACACAGACATGGTCTACTTTTGTCACCATTAGGAAACTTGACTGAGTGATGCATGGAGTGTATGAAGTAGCTGCAACAAGGCTGCAGGAGATCAGCCACACTGAGATGCAACAAAGTATGAAAAAAAAAAGGCGAAAATAGGATTTTATTTAAAAAGTAAACAAACACCATCGAAGGTTTTAAACTGCTTAAAATACAGCTACATGATTACATTTATTACATCTACAGACTGGTGGAGAGAGAAGCAATGTTAATTGTGGTGCACATGTCGAAGTTTGTATCTGCTTTCATCTAGAGAAGCCTTACTAAACCTTTATACCCCAGAAGAACATTTACATTTTTTTTCAGGTAAATTCATCGGGGGGTCTGCGCGAAAAATGCCCATTACATTGTTGGTCAGTAGGAAGAATGCCCCCCTACTTTGGCCGTCAAATGGAGGAATGCACCTCATACATTAGTAGTCAGTAGGAAAAATGCTTCTTGCATTGGTGGTCAATTGGAAGAATGCCAAACATACGTTGGTGTTCAGTAGGAAGAATGGTTCCTACATTGGTGGCCAATTTGAAGAATGTCCCCCTTACATTGGTAGTCAGCAGAAAGAATGTCCTCCTTAACATTGGTGGTCAATTGGAAGAATGTCCTCCTTACTTTGGTAGTCCGTAGGGAGAATGCTTCTTACATTGGTGGTCAGTAGGAAGAATGCTTCTTACATTGGTGGCTAATTTGAAGAATGTCCCCCTTACAGTGGTGGTCAATTGGAAGAATGTCCTCCTTACTTTGGTAGTCAGTAGGAAGAATGCTTCATACTTTGGTGGCGAGTAGGAAGAATGCTTCTTACATTGGGGGCCAATTTGAAGAATGTCCCCCCTACGTTGGTGGTCAGTAGGAAGAATTCCTCCTTCGAGCCCATTCACACAGGGACGACTTTGGATCCGACTTCAAGTCGCCTCAAGTCGCGCTGCATGAGAAAATCAATGTAAGTGAATGGAGCCGTCTTAATGCACACTACTGAAGTCGCTCCGACTTCAAAAAGGGTTCCTGTACTACTTCAATCCGACTTCTAGGCAACTTGTACCCATTGATTTCAATGGAAGTCGCCTCAGAAGTCGGAATCACTGTCTTAACAGAAGCAACAATACAGGAACAGAACATGCATTTCTCAGGCAAACCCCTCCCTCCCCCCTCCTTCCCACAGTGCTGATTCTTGTTTGATTGGCCACTGGAATGTCTCCTGTCCTGGAGGCAACTTGAAGTTGCCTTGTAAGTTGCCTCATGTTGCGCTGTGATTCATACTCAAGTCGTGTCCAAGCTGCCTCCCAAAGTCGCTCTGGAAGTCGTGTTGCCCCTGTGTGAATGAAGTCTAGCATTGGTGGTCAATTGGAAGACTGTCCCCTTA
Source organism: Rana muscosa (assembly GCA_029206835.1). Classification (NCBI taxonomy): domain Eukaryota; kingdom Metazoa; phylum Chordata; class Amphibia; order Anura; family Ranidae; genus Rana; species Rana muscosa. The sequence continues at coordinate 313,811,560 of CM055120.1, forward strand.
CAGTGGTGGTCAATTGGAAGACTGTCCCCTTACAGTGGTGGTCAATTGGAAGACTGTCCCCTTACAGTGGTGGTCAATTGGAAGACTGTCCCCTTACAGTGGTGGTCAATTGGAAGACTGTCCCCTTACAGTGGTGGTCAATTGGAAGACTGTCCCCTTACAGTGGTGGTCAATTGGAAGACTGTCCCCTTACAGTGGTGGTCAATTGGAAGACTGTCCCCTTACAGTGGTGGTCAATTGGAAGACTGTCCCCTTACAGTGGTGGTCAATTGGAAGACTGTCCCCTTACAGTGGTGGTCAATTGGAAGACTGTCCCCTTACAGTGGTGGTCAATTGGAAGACTGTCCCCTTACAGTGGTGGTCAATTGGAAGACTGTCCCCTTACAGTGGTGGTCAATTGGAAGACTGTCCCCTTACAGTGGTGGTCAATTGGAAGACTGTCCCCTTACAGTGGTGGTCAATTGGAAGACTGTCCCCTTACAGTGGTGGTCAATTGGAAGACTGTCCCCTTACAGTGGTGGTCAATTGGAAGACTGTCCCCTTACAGTGGTGGTCAATTGGAAGACTGTCCCCTTACAGTGGTGGTCAATTGGAAGACTGTCCCCTTACAGTGGTGGTCAATTGGAAGACTGTCCCCCTTACTTTGGTAGTAGGAATAATGCTTCATACTTTGGTAGTAGGAATAATGCTTCATACTTTGGTAGTAGGAATAATGCTTCATACTTTGGTAGTAGGAATAATGCTTCATACTTTGGTAGTAGGAATAATGCTTCATACTTTGGTAGTAGGAATAATGCTTCATACTTTGGTAGTAGGAATAATGCTTCATACTTTGGTAGTAGGAATAATGCTTCATACTTTGGTAGTAGGAATAATGCTTCATACTTTGGTAGTAGGAATAATGCTTCATACTTTGGTAGTAGGAATAATGCTTCATACTTTGGTAGTAGGAATAATGCTTCATACTTTGGTAGTAGGAATAATGCTTCTTACAGTGGTGGTCAAATGGAAGAATGCTCCTGGATGAGAATAGATGAATTAGAGCATTTTTTTTATTGTGTTGGCATTATAATAGTTTACGCCAAAACCTTTGGGTTTTGCAACTATCTCTCATTTTTTTAATACATTATTTTATTTTTATTTTTTTAGTAATATTAAGGATTGGTTGCTAGGCAGCAAGTATGCCAAAAATGTATTTGTTTTCCTACTGAGGAGGTCAAAATCGAGTCCATGTCATTCTGTAGGCATCTGCGACCAAAATAATGTGATACACAGACTTGGCAGTCAACTAAAAAAATTTTTTTTTTATTGACATTGAAATGAGAGGGATGTTATGAGAAGTCTGGTTGATCTAAGATCGCCCTCCCTGCACTGGTGGAATGCATAGAAGAATCTTTTTGATTGCTTTTGGCAACTAGGTGTCCAAGGCCGATCATCCGTCAGACATTTTATTAAAATATAAAAAAAATGGGAATGTTCTTTCAAGAGCCTCTTTCTCTGTCTTCGATTACTGATTCCCCCCTTTGTCCATTCACACCACGTGCCCACGTTTCACTAGCTGTTTTCTTGTTGCCGCCGTTGCCCGGGAAACCTTGCCCATCCGCAGCTAATGTCATCCTGACACTGTACAGAGCCCTCCTGCGTCTGTTGACTGCTCAGCCATCTTACAGGGTGTGAGGGGGGGGGGGGGGTTTGTCGTCTTTTGTGTTAATATTTGCTTTCCTCTGGAGCAGGTCTATCTGTCGTCCGTGTTTAATCGCTGTAAAGCACTCACATTGGCTTATACACTCACAGCGAGCATTCACGGCACGGCTATACAACACTTCACGAATGTCAAGTTGGCGCAGCAATTGTGATCCCGCGTTTGTCTAATACTCCATGTGTTTGCTTGTGCCCTTCTAATCTTTTTAATAGCACTGGGGAGTTTATTTGAAGGGCTCAATCGTGTGTTTATCAGCTGCCGCTTTGCCTCCATAGTGGTAAACATGGCTGGGGCCCTGTAGTGGTTTGGATTAGCACGAGTATTGACCAAGAAATGATGAGACGGTCCCTGGGATTGAGTGGTCTGTAATTAAACAGCTTTTGCTGAAAGAATCCCCAAACTAATTAAACCGCTTGTTTTAACTCTTTCTTTGGGACTTTGTTGCATATTAAGGGGCCTCCGGCGTAAAGGTCTTAAGGAAGATGTGTTCTTATAGCCCTTGTAGTCTGATGAGTCTTCCTTCCCTTGCTCTATTCTGTGAGGGGAACTGAAGTGAGGTTTTGGTTGCAATGGGGAGAAGGAGTGTGTACAACCACTACACAACCTAGAGTAGGGTTTCTCAACCAGGGTTCCATGGAACTCTGTTTCTTCTAGAGGTTGCTATGGTTCCTCCAGAGGTAGAGGCAGAAATTGCTCCTTGCTTCCAATTTCTGCCTTTCAGGTTAGTTCCCACTCACGCCATTAATCTTTTTGGCTATCTGTATGAGGGTCATTCTTCCCAATAACCACAAGTGTAAGGAGCATTTTTCCCACTGATCATCACGCTAATGTATCATGAGTTGTAGCTATAGTAATTTTTGGCAGGGGTACCCTGAGACCAGAAAGTTATTTCAAGGTTTCCTCTGTACTGAAACGGTTGAGAAAGGCTGGCCTAGAGCATAGTCGTTTTCATGGTTCTACAACACAACCTTATGTTGACCATGAACATGGCAATTGTGGAAGGGTTCCATCAACTTTCAATTGAAAAAATGGTTTGTTGAGAATAGAACTGCCCATTCTTTCTATTTTAACCACTTAACGACCGCTCACTGTATATATACGTCGGCAGAATGGCACCGACAGGCACAATCACGTAGAGCATACGTGATTGCCTTTGTATAGTTGGGGGGTCCAATCGGACCCCCCTCCTATACAGTGAGCGGTGGCTAAGTGTCCGGGAGCGTTCCGGGATGAGGGGGAAGCCATTCGTTTCTGGCCACCCCCTCGCGATCGCTCCCGGCGAATGGAAATGCCCCCTCTGTCTGTGTCAGACAGAGGGAGCAGGAGGAAGTGATGTCATCTCTGGTGCGGCGCTCACATATACCGAGCGCCGTACAAGAGAAGACATCAGGTCAGTGCACACAACACTACACTGACACAAGGACACATAGGGACATAAATCGCCCCCCCAGATCACCCCCCAGATCACCCCCCCAGCCCCCAGTCACAGTGTCACTGATTGCAGTGACCATTTATTTAGTGATCACTGCAATCAGTGACATTTGTGACTGTAAAAGTGTCACCAAAGTTTAGTCTTAGGTCCAGTGTAGCCCCCTAACCCCCCCTAATAAAGGTTTAACCCCCTGATCACCCCCCAGATAACCCTTTCACCGCCTATCACCACTGTCGCTTAGCGATCATTTTTCTGATCGCTGTCTTAGCGTCAGTGATGCCGATCGGCAGCCAGTAATTTTTTTTAGGTTCGCCGCAGGTTTTTATAGCGTCAGGTACCCCAATATATTATCTAATAAAGGTTTAACCCCCTTGATCGCCCCCCAGGTAACCCTTTCACCCCCTATCACCCCCGTCGCTAAGCAATTGTTTTTCTAAACGCTGTCTTAGTGTCGGTGATGCAGATCGTAGCTAGTAATTTTTTTTAGGTTCGCCGCATGTTTTTATAGCGTCAGGTACCCCAATATATTATCTAATAAAGGTTTAACCCCCTTGATCGCCCCCCAGGTAACCCTTTCACCCCCATCACCACTGTCGCTAAGCGATCGTTTTTCTAAACGCTGTCTTAGTGTCGGTGATGCAGATCGGTAGCTGGTAATTTTTTTTAGGTTCGCCGCAGGTTTTTATAGCGTCAGGTACCCCCATATATTATCTAATAAAGGTTTTAACCCCCTGATTGCCCCTAGTTAACCCTTTCACCAGTGATCACCATATAAGTGTTACGGGTGACGCTGGTTAGTTAGTTTGCTTTTTATAGTGTCAGGGCACCCGCCGTGTATATAACCCAATAAAGGTTTAACCCCCTGATCGCCCGGCGGGTGATATCAATTAGGTTTTAGCGTCAGAGAGGGTCTGAGTCACACCCCAGGCAGCGTCGGGTTAGTGCCAGTAACGCTAACACCCACGCCTGAAGCATACACCCCCCTTAGTGGTATAGTATCTGAACAGATCAGATCTATACTAGCGTCCCCAGCAGTTTAGGGTTCCCAAAAACGCAGTGTTAGCGGGATCAGCCCAGATACCTGCTGACACCTGCGTTTTGCCCCTCCGTCCAGCCCAGGCCACCCAAGTGCAGTATCGATCGATCACTGTCACTTACAAAACAAAAACACACATAACTGCAGCGTTCGCAGAGACAGGCCTGATCCCTGCGACTCCAGTGGTGTAGGAGGTGATTTCACCACCACAGTTAAAAAAAAAAGCAAATATGCCGAAGCATTGGGGCAGCAGGGGCGGAGGAGCGATTTTGCTCCTAATGCCGCGTACATACGGTCGAAATTCCGACGGAGGCTTGCCCGTGGAAAAGTCCGACCATGTGTGTGTGGCATAACTTTTTTGCGGGAGGATGCCCCCATGCTTCGGCATATATAAATGGTGCGTGTATGCCCATCATTGGAAGTGGGTGGATGAAGGGCGGTATTCTAATGGTGGGCATACCCACCGATCAATCTCTTTTTTCGTTCAGCCAACAGGCTGCATGAAATAAAAAGATTACAATACATGTCCAACAAGGACCAGCAACGTACAGGTACTGATGCCTGCGGGTTTAGGTATCATCTTGGTATCATTCTTTTCAGCCTGCGGCCGGCTTTCATGTAAAAGCAATCCTAGCGGCTAATTAGCCTCTGGACTGCTTTTACAAGCAGTGGGAGGGAATGCCCCCCCGGATATAAAAAGCGCCATTGGGAAATTGGGAAAGCATTTTATCACACCGATCTTGGTGTGGTCAGATGCTTTTAGGGCAGAGGAAAAATCTAGGGTCTAGAAGACCCCAGTTTTTTCAAAAAAAGAGTACCTGTCACTACCTATTGCTATCATAGGGGATATTTACATTCCCTGAGAACAATAAAAATGATTAAAAAAAAAATACTTGGAAGGAACAATTTAAAAATAAAATAAAAAAGCAAAATTAATAATAAAAAAAAAAGCAAAAAAAAAAAAAAGCACCCCCTGTCCTGCCCTGCTCTTGCCCAATGGCGAACGCAAGCGTCGGTCTGGCGTCATATGTAAACAGCAATTGCACCATGCATGTGAGGTATCACCGCGAAGGTCAGATAAAGGGCAATCATTTTAGCAGTAGACCTGCTCTGTAAATCTACTGGGGTAACCTGTAAAGGCTTTTTAAAATGTATGTAGTTTGTCGCCAATGCGCGTTTGTGCGAAATTTTAAAGCATGTCGTGTTTGGTATCTATGTACTCGGCCTAAGATCATCTTTTTTATTTCATCAAACATTTGGGCAATATAGTGTGTTTTTAGTGCATTAAAATTAAAAAAAGTGTATTTTTTAACCCAAAAAATGCGTTTGAAAAATCGCTGCGCAAATACTGTGTAGAAAAAAAAATGCAACACCCACCATTTTAATCTGTAGGGCCTTTGCTTTAAAAATATATATAATGTTTGGGGGTTCAACATAATTTTCTTGCAAAAAAAAAAAATGTTTTCATGTAAACAAAAAGTGTCAAAAAGGGCTTTGTCTTCAAGTGGTTAGAAGAGTGGATGTAAGCTTCCTAATGTTGTGTATAAAATGCCAGAACAGTTCAAAACCCCCCCCAAATGACCCCATTTTGGAAAGTAGACACCCCAAGCTATATACTGAGAGGCATGTCGAGTCCATGGAATATTTTATATGTTGACACAAGTTGCGGAAAAACGACAATTTTTTTTTTTTTTTGCACAAAGTTGTCACTAAATGATATATTGCTCAAACATGCCATGGGCATATGTGGAATTACACCCCAAAATACATTCTGTTGCTTCTCCTGAGTACGGGGATACCACATGTGTGAGACTTTTTGGGAGCCTAGCCACGTACGGGACCCCAAAAACCAAGCACCGCCTTCAGGATTTCTAAGGGTGTACATTTTTGATTTCACTTCTCACTGCCTATCACAGTTTCGGAGGCCATGGAATGCCCAGATAGCACAAAACCCCCCCCAAATGACCCCATTTTGGAAAGTAGACACCCCAAGCTATTTGCTGAGAGGTATTGTGAGTATTTTGCAGATCTCGCTTTTTGTCACAAAGTTTTGAAAATTGAAAAAAAAAAAATCTATATATATATATTTTCTTTCTTCATTTTCAAAAACAAATGAGAGCTGTAAAATACTCACCATTCCTCTCAGCAAATAGCTTGGGGTGTCTATATTCCAAAATGGGGTCATTTGGGGGGGTTTTGTGCGATTTTGGCATTTTATGGCCTTCAAAACTGTGATAGGTAGTGAGGAGTGAAATCAAAAATTTGTGCCTAGAAATCCTGAAGGCGGTGCTTGGTTTTCGGGGTCCCGTACGTGGCTAGGCTCCTAAAAAGTCCCACACATGTGGTATCCCCGTACTCAGGAGAAGCAGCAGAATGTATTTTGGGGTGTAATTCCACATATAACCATGGCATGTGTGAGCAATATATCATTTAGTGCCAACTTTTTGTAATTTTTTATTTTTTTTTGTCATTATTCAATCACTTGGGACAAAAAAAATATATTCAATGGGCTCAACAGGCCTCTCAGCAATTTCCTTGGGGTGTCTACTTTCTAAAATGGGGTCATTTGGGGGGGTTTTGTGCTATTTTGGCATTTTATGGCCTTCAAAACTGTGATAGGTAGTGAGGAGTGAAATCAAAAATTTGCGCCCTTAGAAATCCTGAAGGCGGTGATTGGTTTCCGGGGTCCCGTACGCGGCTAGGCTCCCAAAAAGTCCCACACATGTGGTATCCCCGTACTCAGGAGAAGCAGCAGAATGTATTTTGGGGTGAAATTCCACATATAACCATGGCATGTGTGAGCAATATATCATTTAGTGACAACTTTTTGTAATTTTTTTTTTTTTTTTTTAGTCATTATTCAATCACTTGGGACAAAAAAATAAAAAATTCAATGGGCTCAACATGCCTCTCAGCAATTTCCTTGGGGTGTCTACTTTCCAAAATGGGGTCATTTGGGGGGGGGGGGTGTTGTACTGCCCTGTCATTTTAGCACCTCAAGAAATGAGATAGGCAGTCATAAATTTAAAGCTGTGTAAATTTCAGAAAATGTACCCTAGTTTGTAAACTCTATAACTTTTGCGCAAACCAATAAATATACGCTTATTGACATTTTTTTTACTAAAAACATGTGGCTGAATACATTTTGGCCTAAATGTATGACTACAATTGAGTTTATTCGATTTTTCTTATAACAAAAAGTAGAAAATATCATTTTTTTTTCAAAATTTTCGGTCTTTTTCCGTTTATATCGCAAAAAATAAAAATCGCAGAGGCAATCAAATACCATTAAAAGAAAGCTCTATTTGTGGGAAGAAAAGGACGCAAATTTCATTTGGGTACAACATTGCATGTCTGCACAATTTACAGTTAAAGCAGCGCAGTGCAAAATTCTGAATTCACCTCTGGTCCTTTAGCTACCAAATGGTCCGGGGCTTAAGTGGTTAAAAAGCTGAAAATATTAAACCAAACAGGTCAATTTTTTGTTTTTTTATTGGCAGATCATGTTCTTTTGCGTTCTTTTTGCATTTGTAAGCTCCTACAGCATGGTAGGCAATGTCGACACTTCAGCTGTGCTGAAACTACAAATCTCATCATGCCTCTGCCTCTTGGAGTCAAGACTGTGGCTGACCAAGTCTTGCAAAGTGTCATCAGACTTGAATCCCCCAAGAGCTTGAGCGCTAAGGTTGTCTACCTCTGTCCTAGATGTTTACTCTTCAATATAGTGTAATTGGTGAAGTCCTGGTAATTGTTCTTTTTATACCCGTTGTGGACAGTTGGCTTGTAGTAAAGATACAACCTAGATTTACACAGCCATAGTGTACTTCAAACTCTACTTGGAAAGAGTCTTGGTGCAGAAGTGAGAGTTTTATATATTATTGTTTGTTCTCGAACAGGGGCCTCCAAACTTTATAAACAAAGGACCAGTGTGCTGTCCTTTAGACTTTAGGGGGACTGTGGCCAGTGGTGTTAGAAAATGCCCTGGCGTCAATGGGAGTAAGCAATCTCTCAGGCTTGGTGGTCAGTGGGAGTAAAAAGGAAAAAAACAATTACTGTACATAGCACTTGTGGTCAGAAGTCATTGGTGTTAGTAAGGGGAATAGTGCCCCATCGTTGGTGTCATTGGGAGGAATAGCACCCCAGTGTTGGTATCAGTTGAAGGAATGATGCCTCATGGTTGATGTTAGTGGGAGGAACAGTGGGAGTAATGGAGCTCCAATTTTGGTGTCAGTGGAAGGAATAGTGTTGCATCATTAATGTCAGTGGGAGGAACAGTGCCTAGTATCAGTAGGCGAAAGTGTCTCAAGGGCCAGATAAAGGCAAGCAAATGGCCGCATTCAGCATATGGGCCGCAGTTTGGTCCACTGTTTTAGAAAAAAAGCTGCCCTCCATTAGTGTCTATCACCAAACTGACTACACAACTTACTGGTGGACACACTTTCCTGGGCTTATCTCAAGTACAAATTGTTTGTACAAAGTGCCTGAGTTCTGGCAATCAGAGGCCACACTCCTATCTATACCGACTTCTTTACCAAAATGCCATCCTAACATGTATGTGGAAATTGATTTGTGATGTTTATTGCTTTTAAAGGGCCTAACCGACTTTTGTTTGTTTCTTTTATAGATTTTGGTCGACCTGTCCAGCCCCTCACCCCACGCCACACAGCAGTATGAGAACGTACTGGTTCACGAAGGAAACGCCATCCTCAGGGACTTGGTTCTCAGCCCCGAACGCCAGTATATCTACGCTATAACTGAGAAGCAGGTAATGCTGATGGGTTTTAATTTGAATGTGTTATAAAGTCAGCAAACATCAATGGGCCTATTTTATAAAGCGAAGGGTAATTTGCATTCAATCACAGAATTAATGTAGATGAAATAGATATTTGCTTTCTTTGATCTGATTATTTGCTCATTTCCACCTCTGCTCCCTTTTTTATTTTATTTTAAACATGCACTTTTAAATTAGTCTTTCTGAGATATTTTGCGCCAGGCACAGTGCTTTCTCAAGGAATCTTTGAGAAAGCGCTGTGCCTAACTGGAAACATGTCAGTATAGACCTTTTTTTATTTTAGCTGACAATTTTAATAAAGGAAGAATATTCTATGACATCTCGGTGTACGACATTCCTGTTGCTGGTACAAAGAAGAATATTAGTTGTTGTTGCATACACTTTAGGGCTTTCTGCTATAATACATATCCAAAATAAATGCACTGATTACTGTATAAATGACACTGGCAGGGAAGGGGTTAACATCAGGACGATCAAAGGGTTAAATGTGTTCCCTCGCTGTGTTTTCTTACTGTGTGGAGGAAGTGCTGACAGGAACAACACAGTAATCGCTGTTCCTAATCACTAGGAATAGCAGATCTCCATATTGTCCCGTCAGAACAGGGATCTGCCTTGTTTACAGATCCCCGTTCTGCCTCTGTACCATGATCGCGGGTGGCCGGCAGACATCGGGTCAGGCCAGGCACGCGCATCGCCTCCTCCTCTGTGCAGGTGTGTTTCGCGCAATAGAGCCGCCCTGCCGCAGTATACATGCAGTGGGCGGTCTTTAAGTGGTTAAATGAAAATTGTTCGTTCTGTTCTCGTACGAGAAATTTTTGGAGTTTGTCCCTTCGGAAATTTTTGTTCAGAAGGCCGGAATCGGCTGTCGAAAGTTGTGTATACACTATCAAAAAATCATACGATCGGTCCTCAGACTAAATTGTTTGCCCGATTTTTCTTGGTGTTTACGAGCCTTAAAGTGGTTGTAAAGGCACAAGGTTTTTTACCTTTATGCATGAAGGTAAAAAAAAAAAAATACCTGTGTGCAGCAGCCCTCCCTAATTCCTGAGCCACCCCCCCCTCCCTCTCCCCCGAACGAGAGCATTGGCTCCCACTGGTGTCAATCAAGAGACGGGTGCGTGGCCAAGCCACTGCTCTGTGTGTGAATGGACACACAGAGCCACCGCTCGGGAGCACGCCTGCTGGGGAGACCCCAGAGCAAGCTGCTTGCTGTGGGGGCACTCGGCAGGAGCCAGGAACACTGGCAGGGGACCTGAGAAGAGCAGGATCTGGGCTGCTCTGTGCAAAACTATTACACAGAGCAGGTAAGTTTAACATGTTTGTTATTTAGAAAAACAGACCAAAAAACAAGGATTTTAAATCACTTTAAGCGCTTATTAATCCTGATGTAATGACGAGAACTAAAGCCAACAGGCTTCAGGGTTCGAATGCTGGTAGTGATGGGGGAGAATACTGACCAACAAAAGCAAAGAAAGGTTAGAATAGCATCCAGTATTTTCCCCTATCACTGCCAGCACCGATGGAGGAGTTTTTGAGCCTAAAAACGTGTTGGCTTTCGCTTCTGCTCTTATAGCAAGAGTAAAACGTTTTTTCCAGACTCGCTTACAAACTTGTGGTGCTCTCTTCATCTACACTTTGAGTCCCTCACCTGGAACAAGTAGAGATGAGGAATGCCTTCACCACCCTCTTCTATTGCACCGTTGTAACAGATCCACTTTGTACTATTTTTGTAGCTATTTTGCACTGATGTTGATTCGTGTTACTTTGCCGACAATGATTTTCTGATCCACATTCCACCAGCTATACAGAAAAAAATCATCCGTACAAGGACACATTTGCCTATGAAAGAGCTTTTTATGTTTTTGCTGGGATACAGTTATCACACAACCATCACTCACTCAACAGAGCGACCTTTGACTTGCTCGCTGTTGCTAGGGGTTTATTTTCCATGGTATGAGAGATTTCATGTAGGTTACTGGTGGTCTCTGGTGTCTGCATTGTCGTCCATGAATTGTGATGCTAATGTATGGTTTTGTTGGGTGAATAAAAAGCATTTAAAATGTGCTTAGAGCAAAGTAAAGGTCCACTGGGGTACGTGAGAGACGGTTTGGGTTTTCCCATTGGCTTTTTATGTTGGCTCTTGAGATGTTACAGACTCTTGACGTCTCCCCCAAAACACCCCCACCCCTCTTTTCTTTAAATATAATTTGCTATAGAAACAGAATTGAGAAAGCAAAGGGGAGATTCTCACAGTCACTTAGCAAGTTTAGAGTGGAACTCTTTTCAAAACATTTTTTTTTTCGTTCGAGGTAGACTGGGAAAGGTTTAGAATTTTTTCAGAGGGTAAAACTCGCTCTCTTTTCAGTTGTCACTAGAACAGGAAGTGACCCTAAATCTCCCAAGAGGGGACACCTTCCCAGGATTACCTTGACTTACTGGCAAAGACAGACAGGCACACACGCATCAAATAAATCAGGTTGGGGGTCTAACCCCCCCCCCAGAAATTGTATCTGGAACCACACTTTTAAGGGTCTTTCCAACCCAAAGTAATAATTTACCAAATGTTACTTATAACGTGTATGTATTACCCCATGGCCAGATCAGGGCAGAAGCGGGAAGCTTAATTTTTCGGGCTGATGTTATTAGGAAGAGGTCCATTCTGTCCTGTTAATGTTTTTATGTTAGATTGTTGCTGTAATAAAAGTAGTGAGACTCCCAAGCTGCGCTAGATGTGGTCACCATTGTGGATGGCCAAGCTCACCTTCCTAAAGGGAAGGAGCAGAGACTTCAGGTGGTGGGTTCTGTGAATGAACGAGCACTGTATCTTAATCATATAGTACAGGAAACAGGCAAAACAATTATAGACCCTGGATATAAGCTTGCACCTTCAGATGATTTGACATGGGCAATGCTTTTGAGGACAGGCCCTCGCTGTGCATCCTCCATAACACCACCCCACTCCACGGAGTCCGAGGTTTTTTTGTGAGTCCTACATTTTTTGCTAGTAACCTAAGGTGATGGACCTCTTCTTCTTCATGGAGAAATCTCTTGGCTAACTAGGTTGTTATTATTATTTTATGATCAGATTCTTCAGTCAAATCCTCATGGTCATTAAAGCCTCAGGTAGAAGCGGTGCATCTGGATCGGCACAACCTTGGTAAAATCTTGGGAACCGTACCCTGACCCAACAATGTGGGGGCAGTCTGTAATATTGCCTTGGGTGCAACTCCCTGCACAGGTGTTCACCTCAGCTTGTAGTCAGCCACTAGAGATGCTATACAGGTCCTGGGCCATAGTCCATCTCTCTGGAACATATTTCCTGAAGACCACTTCAGGGGTATGCCCACTGTGACAGGCAAAGTGTGTACTTCATATACAATCAAGCTTTGTGGACGAGAAAGATAGTCACCCTATATCACAAAAAATTGAAATTTCCTGTTATGACTGACAATCGCCGCATTATGCGCTTCTAGTGCTTAGTCGTAAATGAGCACTAGTAGTGCGAAACGCGTTAACTGTGTTTCCTTGCTCCCATGGTTTCTACTGTTGCTGTCTATGGCATTTTAATGAGTATAAAGTGGATGCAGTTTAAAAGTAACCCTTTGGGATCCTATTGCATTTGTTCGATAAGGGATCCTTATTTTCAGATAAGTGATAGTTCAGTGAGAATTGAACGTTCTACACTGTGTGGCACAAACTAAAATTACAGGTGCCGCTCAAGGCTCCAACAGGTCCTCTTATGTAGCAGCTGCTTGAAGTGCAGACAAGGACAGAGCTCATCCCAGCTTTAGACATCTAATTGAAAAGTCCTGAAAGTCACACATCTCTGCAAAACCCAGTTAGCAGGTGTATGACAGCCTCAGCCACGGGGATTTGCAGAGATGTGGGACTTCCAGGACTTTTCCCTTTTCCATTAATTGACATTTACAGCCGCTTTGCTAAAAAATAAAGCTTCCTCTTCTTCTTTTTTTTTTTTTTTTTGTGTGAACCAAGCCTAAAATATTCTGGGTCTTTCTTTTTATCTACATAATTTTTTTTTTTTTTTAAGGTAGTTGTCAATGGCTTGTGTAGTGGAGCTTTCTTCAATGAAGATTGCCCAGGTTTGTAAGAAAGCTCTTCTCACTTTCACAGTTCAGTATAATAATAAAAAAAAAAGCCCTGTAAATCCTCTGTTCCCGTGAATCAAAGTTCAGAAGAACAAGCCTGTAGAGCCTGTCCTGATTTTCAGTCTTCGACTTCCGTTGTCAGTTGGATAATTTTACATTCTTCCCAATCTCACTCTTTCTCCGCTTCCTCCATCTCTTCTTGCGCTCCTGTTGTTGATTAAAGGGCCCACGTCAAACAGACTTACAGCTGCCAGCGTCCTTTCCTAGGAGCTGTCTGCAAAAAAAAGAGTATATATAACAAACAGAAAAGTAAGCCGGTGACAAGGCCTTGTCAGCCAAGGCGCCATCATTAGGATGTGAAGAACGCAGTCCTGATTGGACGCCTCATCTCAGGATGGAGGAGAAGTGGCAGTAAAGGAGAGCGCCAAGCAAGAAGTCGTCTTCGTTGTTATCCATGCATGTGCCTTTCTTGGTTGGAGACTGGATGGCTGACAGCTTCGCTCTCCTTTACTTCTGGCTTTGATGGATTGGAGGATCTCAGAACCGTAAGGGCCCCTTTTTTTTCTCTATCGATGTGTGACAGCCTCTCTGTTCTGTTCAGCTTCCCGCGGCCCCCTCCTGTGCCTGCCAGGAGGAACTTCTGAGGTGTTTCAGACAATCCTCTGACAGCTATGGGGGGTTTTCACACCTCATACAACCCCCCCAGAGGGACATCTCTTGTGAAGGGTTCTCTGTGCGCCATTGCTGAGAGGGCTGTTGTATAAATAGCCTATGAGCGCGCACAGATTTGTCATCTCTCATGAACAAACTTCTTTTTCTGCATCCTAAAGCTGGAGAAAGTGACAGTACGAGGGGTTTTATACTCCCACCGCTGGCCTCCCTGAACGGGAAGTTATATGGATTTAAGCGAATTGTCTGGGGAGTAACAGGACAGCTTTAAATGCAACAAGCAACAAGTTAGAAGAATAGGTTTTGAAAGTTTTTTGATGCAATGTTTAAATATATTCATATAAAACAGAATAGTGCAGCGCTAAAATTCAAAACGTGATGAACATGTTCAAATAAATCAATGAATAGTATGACAGTTGAATGTCCACTAAGGTGCCGGTCCACAGAGGTAATACAAGTATCTGTGCAATCGTATAAAAGTTTATCAAGATAAGAAAGCCCACATGCCATGAAGGAAGCAAGAATAAAGACAGAATGGGTGACACCGACCAAAATCAATAAGCCATGCTTACCAGATAGTATGCGACCCCCTAATAAGAGCAGTCACATAAGCGTTATTTACAAAAGCCAAGCCAAACGATGTGACTCTCCTCGAATCCTCTCCCTATCTCTGGATGACCGGGTAGTGTGGAGGCAGGTGACCATAAACCAAGAAGTATAGCCCTTAAAACGTAACTCCCCCATGGGGTTAGATTGAATCACCAGGCATGTATTGAAGAAGTAACTGACATAGCGTGATACCGTTTAAAACCAATTCAATGTGGTAAGAAGTAACACTTACAAAAGGTATTTTTACAACAAGCGTGTAGATAAATTCGCCCATTTGCCAGAAACCAAAATGGCCGAAATTTCACTCGCACGTGCGTGGTAACGTGTGCGTAGATCCGTTTGACGCTTTTCGTCATACGTGACTTTATTGGGCACGATGGTGCCACTGATAACGTCACGTATGACGAAACGCACCGGCCGGATCAACAGGGACTGGCCAAAGATTAACCCATCTATAGGCAGGCTGGTTGTACTGAAGTCAATCATTGATCGACTTCAGTGCAACCAACCTGTTCGATTTTTTTGCATGCAATCACTGCTGGCATCCAAAGCCAGTGACCATTGTGTTCTGCCGGCATGGAAGGTTCCCCATGCCCCCCACCGGCAAAATGCAATAGCGTTTCGGGAGGGATTGAATGTGTTGATGGGGAGAATCGAGCAATAAAATGACATAATCCATGGCCTGCTTTAGGTGAGTAAATCTGCCTTCACCAGATAAGGGGGGGGGGTAAAGGATAGGTGAGAGTGAGGGATGTACAGCGGATATGTTTTTTCTCAGATTGGGACTTTAAAAGCCATTCTTAAGCAATGCTGGAAACTTTTAGATTTGTACATGTAGTCAGATGAAGGACAATTTCAAACAAGCTCCCAAAACTTCCCTTGATGTGCACCCAACAGTAGCTCAAACCATAGAAATGCAGAAGGAGCACCAGACCGAAAATGGATAAAAGATCATTTTAATAGTTTGGTAAAAAAAAAGTCATATTAAAAACAGCCAACACTTTTCAGGGCTCAGCATTTGGATGAACTTCGTGAAAACGGTGAATTTACAGATCTATATTAGAACGAGTATTGAACTCTCATCATGGAGTGATAACTTGACAAGAGTTGCTGAGCATCAGTGGAGAACTCATTGGTAGACCTGTTTTCTGTTGCCTGTTCTGTGTATTAGGGGTTTTCCGATTTTTGCCGTGTGTTACGGTTGGTGAAGGCTCTTAAACAACAGTTTATAAGACCCTTTCTATAGATCTCCTCGAATTGTTGCAGAGCAGGATTTGAGAGTGGGGCAAGCATACAAAAGTTCAAGTAACAAGCCTGTAAAGGGTCCTTGTCGAACTCAATTCTTGTTGTTGTAAATATATTTATAATTTTTTTAGGACATTTTGGAATTTGGTCATCTTTCACGGTCTTCTGTATTTGTATAATTGGGCCTCTACATTTGGGAACACTTCAGATTTGTAGTTTTCTTTTTGTGAATTTTCTCTCCATAAATCACATGTTGGTCTGTATGGGCCACTTGGGAGGAAGCAGGAAGTACTACAATCCTGAGAGTTTGTGGTCTATATGTTACATACATTCA
Source organism: Rana muscosa (assembly GCA_029206835.1). Taxonomy (NCBI): domain Eukaryota; kingdom Metazoa; phylum Chordata; class Amphibia; order Anura; family Ranidae; genus Rana; species Rana muscosa. The sequence goes on from CM055120.1 coordinate 313,827,485, forward strand.
TTACATATATAATTGGATTCTTCCTGGTTCCAGCTGCAGAAAATGATTTGGTTTTCTTCAAAACTGTGAAAGTTGATATTAAAAAGGATCGAATACTACCTCTATATATACAGCTGTCCTTCTCATTGAATGTCTATAACTTGACTTCATAGAGGCTGTTTCTGACCATTGCCAGATTGGCAGGAACCTAATTTTTGATGATCAGTTCTGTGAATTTGCAAGATACTGGCAAGTTCAGCCACGTGTTTTCCTGCTGGTCAATTCACGTGGCAGCCTCATGTGCCCTAATATAAGTGCCTTTGGCCACCATCTTTTGATTAGTAAGCATGGGATATAGCAACTGGTCTGATCACTATCCTGTGATGTCAGAAATAGACTCTCAGAGCTCATCCTTTAGGGGGGCTGGGCCATGACCATTGGGAATAGAAAAGGTCCCAATGTCGGCAGGAAAAACAATGCCCCAACGTTGGTTTCAATGGGACGAATTGTGCCCCATCTTTGTTGTCAGTGGGACGAATTGTGCCCCATCGTTAGTGGAGGGGGAAATTATGCCCTGTTGGTATCAGTGGATGAAATGGTGCCCCAAGGGGCAGGATAAAGGCAAGCAAAGGGCCACATCTGGACTAATTCATGCAGTGTCAATGCAGTGAGAGCCTTGTGTCTGCGTAGGTTCTCTTTTATACAGGTCATTTTATATCTATTATATTAAACCAAGTCCATTGAGAAGCTTCTTTTCCATGTGTCTATGGCGGAGCAACATGGCCTCCTTTGGACAACTGCATTGTCAATTAATAAAGAGAGTAGTGTTGGATGAACAAGTAGATTTAAAAGTACCTGAGAGCCAATCTTGCTCTTCTTGCTCTCCAAGTTTCCTGTTTCAGGGTGGCTCCTTTCTATTGCAGCATCCTATGGAACCATCCTTGTACTGGAGTTGCCCCTCCTTAAACTGTGTGCATCAAAAGAAACACACAGCCCCATAGCCTAGGATGGCAAGGCACTCGCCTGCTCCTCCGCCTCCCCTCTCCAAGCTCAGAATGACTGGAGACTGCACTGTCCACTATTAACTCTTTTCTGTGAAGGCTGGAAGTTCAGGATAGCAGAACTTCGAAAAAGTAGTTGAATGGGGCGTGTTTTTTTTTATTGTGCGCAATTTTTAAAAACTAGAAAACTCTAAGGGTTTAATGCTACTTGGGAAAAAAAAAATGATATTGAGCTTGTCTGTAATACCGGCCATTTCCAAACCTACATTTTCTTCCAGTTCTTACTGTTCCTGTTAAGACATCATCTCGAGTGTTCACCTCCGACCATTTTGTCTTCATCGGACTGTCCTTCCTGTCGGATTTTGGACCAGCTCCATGATCTCTTTAAGAGAAATAGAGAATTAGCAAGAACCCGGACAATGCATGTCTACCACTATTGAGCAGGTCTGCTTTTTTGGGACCCTTCCAGAAGCATCCCCTTTTCTTAATCCGATAGATTTGGATACCGTCCAAGCCGCTCTCGGAGGGAGATAAGGAATTTCAGAGAAGTTTATTTGTAAGATTAAGATCGATGGACTTGCTGGCAGCTTTTTTTTAAGCAACAAATAAAAGGAGAGGGAGATCGAACGGGAAATTTCTTTGAGGACTCGGGAATTAGATTTGGAGCCATTTTTCAAATTCCTCTTTAAGTTGAGGCAGGAAATTTTCTGTGGAGTTGTCGAAACACGACAAGTTTTCTTTACTTGGTACATTTCATTTTAGAAGGCCTGTACCGAGCCGATGGTTATGGCAGGAGATGTGTAGCATAGATCTGTACTGGGCTAAGTTGCGACTTAACTGGGCTGCTAAAACCAAATCTTTTGGCGACCAGTAATGTGATTCTTGCAGGTTATTATTTAATATATTCCTAAAGCCAAAGCCCATCTTTTTCATTTTGGAAAGAGTGAGAGCCCATTCACACAGGGGCAACACGACTTCCAGCGCGACTTTGGGAGGCAACTTGGACACGACTTGAGCATGAATCACAGCGCGACTCCAGGCAACTTAAAAGGCAACTTCAAGTTGCCTCCAGGACAGGCTACTTTCCAGTGGCCAATCAAACAATAATCAGCTCTGTGGGAGGGAGGGGGAGGGAGGAGTTTGCCTGGAAAACTATTTTTACTTCCTGGAAAGTTGCTTCAGTTAAGACAGGGGCTCTGACTGGGAGGCAACTTCCATTGAAATCTATGGGTACAAGTCGCCTACAAGTCGCCTAGAATTCAGATTGAAGTAGTACAGGAACCTTTTTTGAAGTCGGAGCAACTTCAGTAGTGTGCATTTAAGACGGCTCTCATTCACTTACATTGATTTTCTCATGCCGCACGACTTGAGGCGACTTCAAGTCGGATCCAAAGTCACCCCTGTGTGAATGGGCTCTAAGGAGCCTTTAAGGTGTTTTTGCTATTTTGTGTTTTGGAGATTTCTCCAAAGCAAATATTGTTGAAATACAATAGGCATGTGTATACTTCCTTGACTTTTTGTGTGCTTTTGTATGAAACTTTGCCTTCCTGTAATAAAGACCAGTCACTGCTGCTCTTCTCTCCTTGTGCAGGGTGACTGGTCTGGTCTCTGCTCCCTCCTGTAGTTTTGTGTAGTGGGTGGGGCCTGCTGAGACCCTCCTACAGCTCTGCTCTCTGCACAGGCTATGTAAAGCATAGTGATGACTACTTTCAATCTCGTATGACCCAGAGTCAGCCAGATAGTGGGCTATTGCCTGCCATCAGTTGAGAGGACAAAGCTGTGCCAGGCTCGGAAGGGGGTCCCAGCAATATTGTTGGGTTCCACCTGGCTTCACCAAAGGACACAACCTTGACACCATATTGCTAAGAGATTCCTGACAAACCAAACCAACTGTAATGGGTAGTCACCATCGGCTAACCAACCAAGACCAATGTGCAACGCTAATGTCATCCTCTTGAGATCGGGGAATCTTGAGATCGCATGAACAAAACAAAGCAGTAGCGCACAAAGGCCTAGTGGATTGTCATCAACACTTCATTAGGAAATGAAAACCAATAAGTGCGTGCTCACAAAAGCCAATGGGTAAGCAGCGTAGTACATAAACCCAGGTACTCAATCCATACAAGAAATTAGCCGTCAACCCAGTGTTTTCCAAGTTCCAAACTCTTTATTGGGCTACATCAAATACTTGGAAGAAAACTGCCATGGCTGAAACATGTTGGCTATATTGTGCCACATTTAATGTAGCATAATAAAGAACTTGGAATTACCGCCACCTTTTTCTCTTTAGGCAAAATGCCAAAAACACATTTTTTAGCCGATATGTTTTTCGGCAGCTGAAATTCCAGTGCATCTCTATTGAAGGCTTATATTTAAATGAAAGTTATTGTCCATGGAGTTCAGCTTTCACCTCCTGTCCTGAAGACCTATGACTAGGTGTAAGTGGAAATGTCCACACAGTAAGGAAAGTCCCCTCTTAGATCGTTGTCACCAGAACAGGTGTCCCTGGAAACACGTTGGCGGAGGACGTACACCGAAGCTCCTTGAGAGAACGCGTTTTGCAATACCTTGTGATCTAATAAGGTGGAGAAAGTACGGAGAGCTAAAGCAAGTTTAACTTCTTTTCCACCCATGCTATAGCTGAAAGACAGCTACAGTGCGGGCCTTAATTGCCGGGAGGGCATCTAAAGATGTCCTGACAAGCATGTGCTGTCAGCGCGTCCCTGCGGGTGGCGCGCTCTGTGATCGGCGAGTCTGCGCCGGCCCCTTATCATGTGATCAGCTGTCACTTGATGTAAACAGAAGATGGGTAATTAGTTATTTTACCAACTTCTGTCAGAGGGACATCGGTCCCTCACTCAGCCATGGCTGCCTCACCTGTGCCACCTGCCAGTGCCACCTATCAATGCCCATCAGTGCCAGCCTATCGGTGCTCATCAGTGCCGCCTCATCAGCACACATCAATGAAGGAGAAATATTACCTGTCTTCAAATCTTTATAACAAACTGAGTTTGGGGGGGGGGGGGTAGGTTGTTTTTTTTTTTTTTTTTGTTTCTTTCTATATTTTTTCGTATTTGTTTAGCAAAAAATATAATAAACCCAACAGTGATTAAATGGCACCAAAAGAAAGCTCTATTTGTGGGAAAAAAATTGGACTGGGCAGGAAAGGGGGTTTAAGTGCCCAGTAAGCAAGTGGTTAAACCTTGAGACTTTCTTTGTGTTAGAAGTGGTATCCATATAACGCTTGTATGTTTCAATCTGTATATTAAACATTTCTATGATATTTCACCACGCCAGGGTGCTCTGGATTCCTTTTCCAGATTCAGAATTCAGGTGAAGCACCGCCACATTAAACCCGATACCAGCCACATTTAATTTCGAGGTGGCAGACACAAGGGGCAGCTACCTCTTGCACCTCTATTTAACGCACCAAGTATACTAAAGATATATTAGTAACGATCTGAAGAGGTCTGTATGGCCGGATCAATAGTCTTCCAACAAGCAATCCTATTTTCTCATTCCACAGGGAACCCAACTAGATGAAAGCGTATCTCGTCCCCCCTCCCATCCCCCTCCAATTGTCCCCACCGTGCAGGATACTGTTGGAGGCCTAGAGAGCATCAGGCAGCCTAGAAGGGTTGCAGGCATTCCATTAATTGCTCCTTCTACATTTGATTAAAATCCTTCATGGCCCTTCAAGCTCACTTACAACTGTGCATTTAATTACATTCTCTGCTGCCCTGATAACTGTAACCCCCGATCAAATATTTCACTTTATTAACAAAGGGGGACAGCCATCCAGCCAGCTATAGTTCAAGCAGGGGCGCTCGAGGGATAAAAAGAATAAAAAATAAACCTTCAAAAAGTAAAAGAAGAAAGGAAATTGTCTTCAGATTTTCAGGAAAAGAAGAGTTTTTGCATTATTAAGCAATACTGTTTTATTGGATTAACAGCTATAGTAAGACGGAAACGGACCGTCTTTGTACAACAAAAAGCATCTAAAAATAGCCCAAATCTGGACTTTGAAGAAAGAGTTCCACGAATAGGGACTGAAAATTGACCAAGATAATTTGGAGTATTCTTAAAGTGGACCTTCGCCTTAAATAAACATTCTGCTGTTGCATGCGACTAAGCAAGCTTACATAGTAGGTGAGGTTGAAAAAAGACACAAGTCCATCCTATGTGTGTGATTATATGTCAGTATTACCTTGTATATCCATGTATGTTGTGATTGTTCAGGTGCTTATCTAATAGTTTCTTGAAACCATCGATGCTCCTTGCTGAGACCACCGCCTGTGGAAGGGAATTCCACATCCTTGCCGCTCTTACAGTAAAGAAGCCTCTACGTAGTTTAAGGTTAAACCTCTTTTCTTCTAATTTTAGTAACTGGCCACATGTCGTCTTAAATTCCCTTCCGCAAAAAAGTTTTATCCCTATTGTGGGGTCACCAGTACAGTATTTGTAAATTGAAATCATATCCCCTCTCAAGCGTCTCTTCTCCAGGGAGAATAAGTTCAGTGCTCGCAACCTTTCCTCATAACTAATATCCTCCAGACCCTTTATTAGCTTTGTTGCCCTTCTCTGTACTCGCTCCAGTTCCAGTACATCCTTCCTGAGGACTGATGCCCAGAACTGGACGGCATACTCCAGGTGCGGCCGGACCAGAATCTTGTGGAGTGGGAACAAGCTGTTCCGCAATCATCCACCAAGTTTTCTTACCTTTTTAGTCTTTAACATTTCCGGGTTTCTTAACCACTACTGGAGAAATTATAAATTTTTTTGCGCACATTAAGTTCAACATATTTTTTTGCTACAAACTGCTGTAAATCCCCCCCCCCCATATATGTTTCTGAAAGAGACCCTGGAGAATAAAATGGTGGTAGTTGCGTTTTTGTTTATGCACAATATTTGCATAGCTATTTATCCCAAAAACATGTAAATGTAAAAAAAGATGTGGTTGTATCAAGTAGATATCAAACATGTCAAGCCTTAAAGTGATTGTAAACGATCACTTTGTAAAAAAAAACATTCAGTTTAAACTAGAAATGAAAGGCAAAACATTTGTGTATAGATAGAGATATAAAAAACATACCTTCCCCCCCCCTCCCCCCCCTTTTTAAGCGATCACATTCCCTCTGCTCTCAGCTGCACAAGAGCTGGGGGGGGAGGAGAAGCAGCAGTACACTGATCTTCCCAGTGAATGGCTGTGCAGCGGGGGCATGTCTGGACAAGTCTTATTATTGGAGGAGCTGCTTAGTGTGGTCAGTTTTTAATAGGAAAGCAGAGGGACTGTCAGGAACACCAGGGATTTCACACAAAGGAAGCAATACAAATAGAACAGGAGACTCTCATACAAGTGCATGGTAAAGCAGGCACAGATCAGGCATATGAAGTGTTGGGTAACAAACGCTTTAAAATTGCATGTGCACTTGAAATGGCAAAAAAAGTGTCTGAAATTCTCCCTAGTTGATGCTCTAAAAGCCTTTACAGGTCATTATTTTAGAGTTAACCGTAAATTATGGCACTTGAATTTATGCTCTGACTTTGACATTCATGGCGATATCTCGCATGTATAGCGATCTTGATGTTTGCATACACATACTTGCCCTGTGCTGCACATTTAAATGGAAAATAATTTTCTGACTAGCCCTTAGTTGGGGCTACCAATGTCGGCCATATACGGACAGCGATGACGGCAGCTGACAAAGATTCTATCCTTATTGTTGTACTCCGGCATTGTTACTAATCTTCTGGTGGTGGAGACAACAAGCCGACAAACGTTGCATGGTTATGGTCCACCATTGTCAACATCAGGAAGCCGGTCTAGGCCAATGATGTTCAACTGATGCTGGAGCAAGTGCATGACAGGAAGTTGCTGAGAAATACTGCAGGAGATGAGCAGAAGAGGGATGCCAAGGAGAATGAAAAAAAGGGTAATTTGTATTTTATGGCATTTGTTAACATTTAATAGTGCTTTAGCAAGATAAACCAGGTAGAGTTTAGACTTCATGTTACTAACCCCAGGACTCTGCAGTCACTATATCTGGTCTCTCACAGTACACAGAACATGGAAATGCAATTTTTTTTAGTAAATATAAACCGCTAAATACCTTTTCTCAGCCGCATATAGCAGTCTTGTGACTTCTATGAGTGTCTGGTTAAAGCTTGTAGGCAGGGCCGGATTTGCTCTCCCTGCCGCCCCAAGGCCAGGTTCCACAATGCACCCCCTCCCCGCCAACCGAACCACCCCCCCCCAAATCAACGGAGAATGGCAACCGGATGGCAGAGGCGGCACGGTTAGTTCAAATATTTTTTTTTTTTTTTTTTTTTTTACTTTTTTTTTTTTATTTCTTTTTTTATATATTTATTTGTAGCTTGTCGTTTACTTTTTTTTATGGTATAATTTTCTTGTTTTTAATATTTTTCTTATTCTTTACTTTTTAATTACTTTATTTTATTAATTTAATTATTATTTCTTATTTTATTTTATTTTTTATCAGTTTTCACTTAACTTTATTGCTATCACACAGGAGAAAACAATTGCCTGTGTGATGGCAATTGGAGGTGACAGGTTCTCTTTATTGACCCTGTCACCTCCAAAACAGAAGTCCTAGAACTGAGCTAGAACTCCTGTCACAGCTGAGATGGGAAGAGAACAGCTCACCCCTCTCACTTTGTACATCGGCGGCAGGGACAGGAGACAGACTCGGCGACCGGGGCGAGGACGAATTCCCAAAGACAGAGCCAGCAGAGAGAGAGAGGTGGGGGGGGGGGGGAGGGGAGGACGGACAGCAGCACACATTTTACAAGTGATTGCGGCGACATCGCCGCAATCACTTGTAAACGAGCGAGCGGATTCCCCCACACTACATTTAGTCCCGCTAGAAAGCAACTTACCGCCCTTAACTGTATGTTCCGGCCGTCGGGGGATTCCATGCCGCCTCCGCCCCGAGGCCTGGCCTCAGTGGTCTTGCAGGAAACCCAGGCCTGCTTGCAGGAGTAGTTTTCAGTCTCCTCTGACTGTCCTATGAGGATGCATGACCCTTGACACTGGATAGTGCTGATTGGCTCTGTGCCGATCACATGACCCCTCTCCAAAAAAAAGAAAAAAAAAGCAATACACATCTAACAGAGCATGTGCAGAGTGCCTTCTAGGACTCTGTACTATCAGGGGATGGATTGGGGGACAGTAAAAAAAGTGGAGGATCAGAGAAGACCGGATCAAACTGCATTTTAACACAATGCAGAGGATTAACCCGTTCCACAGTGAGTGAAACAAGCATGCTTTACTGCCTATACAGACTGATTTTACTGTTGTGGGTTTAGGAACACTCATTTTAATGCTTATAATATTTTAACACTTGTCTACATGAAGGGAAAAAAACGTTCCGTCTAGAACTTGGTTAAAAATAAATAGAAGTCATGTCCTAGTAAACGTAAAGGCTACATAATGAATATTGATTGAACTCACAGTTTGGTAGCCTCCGCTGTGCCTAGGCGGTCAGGTACATGTAAAATTTCTACCTAAGTAGGACACCGCTTCAGGCCTTCTCTATAAATAATTGTCCCTGACCGTTTCCTGCTGTGCACCCCATTCGATGCTGACTTTTAAATGGAATATATATTGTCTCCTTCAAGCCTGTCACCCATTTTATTGATTGGCCACCGTGCAATCTCCTCTAAACATGCCGTGGATCCGGATCACCTTCTCCATCTTCCCGTTCCTCCTGTCCCCGGGAACACGAAACTCCGGGTGATGCACCCTGGCGATGGGGACAGGTGGCACACGAAGGTGTCCTTCATAAGATGGATTATCTGGCCTAGATTTGTGGCCCAGTGATGCATTGAAGTTGCTTTATCTAGTAAGGTTGGGAGTCCAGCTGTGCGTTCTACTTCCATGTGTCTCATGCTTCGTTAAATTGTCCTTCTAATGCCCTGGTAATCTGTTGTCCTCATAATGACACCATATTTCATTGCCCCCCCCCCCACCCCATGTTATTACTAGTACACGAATATGCGTATGAGCTTGCGATCAACGCTAGGTGTCAGTTCAGCCATGTTGAATGTTGGTATGTTTGAAGCCCAAGTTGGAGTTATTCCCTTTTTTTACTGGTGAATTAATTCCCCTTTCCTACCGGTGACCTAATTGCTGTGCGTTTATTTTTTGATTTTTCTGATTAAATTTATTCTCCCCTTTTTTAAAGATAAATGATTCTCAATTTTTTTGTAACTAGTCCCTACCAAGCCTTGGTCACCAAGCCGATGCGCCTCTACTTTGGTTATTTTGTTAATGAAAAGATAGTTGGTGGGTATAGCTACAAATGCACCTCAACCGTAATATATGTTGAACCAAAAATGAGAACCAACATAGAGGAATTTTACAGGAGCATATTACCCAATTTTTTAAAGAATAATCACTTTATTACCATAATAATAATACAAACATTGTTAAAAACAGATTTGATGTATATTACCTGTCCCCTACAAGAACTCGTATCTCCATATGCATATTACATAACTGGATTACACTTCGTAAGTAACTTCCATTATTCAAAAGGGGGAGTGGAGGAATTTTGCAATTCTCAACATGTTTCGTTGAGGATTTCTGTTCTTCAGGAGAGGGAACAATGGAGGCATTAGATCAATTCAGATATATTCTGCACTGACGGAACACCACTAACCGATCGGGCATACAGGCTCATACGCTCACCTTGGGGGCCAGTATGGAGGGGTTCATGAGAGAAGGTGAGCCGTTCCACAAGGGGGTCTACTTGCAATAGTTATATACAGGGGCATCTCATAAAATTAGAATATCAAAAAGTTAATTTATTTCAGTAATTAAATTCAAAAAGTGAAACTCATATTTTATATAGATGTGTTACACACAGAGTGATATATTTCAAGCATTTCTTTCTTTCTAATTTTGATGTTTATGGCTTACAGCTAGTGAAAACCCCAAATTCCTTATCTCAGAAAATAGAATATTACATAAGACCAATAACAAAAAAGGATTTTTAATACAGGATTGTTGGCTTACTGAAAGGTGTGTCTCTGGCCCTCTGGTTTATGACAAGTCCCTGAGGAGCAGGGTCCACCTGGCTTCAGCTTAGGTAGACCATAGATTGCCTTGCCCCTGACAGGAGTCTTGCTCCCCAGGAGGGTGGGGGTTCATGGATTGAGGCCCCTCCTCTTCGAAGGTTGGTCCTTTTCTGTACCCTTGTGCCGTTTTTTGGTGTGCTGTAGTGTGCCCCCTTTGGGTGGTGTCTTAAGGGTGCTGGAAAAAACACTATGGGCTTGGTACCCCACTGAATTTAACCGGCATTAGGACACGCCACACTGCTACTTTGCACACACTTCTTGGGCAGGCCTTCTGGCTAGCTCAGAGCAATTTTTGTGTAATGCACATGGCACTTTTTTTATTTCACTTATTTATTCACTTGCGTGTTTTGTTTTTTTTGATCACGTAGACTTAAGGTGCAAATTTGTTGGGAAGAGGATCTGTGGCCCTCTGGTCTCTTTCCTCTACCCAACCAGGGTTCTTTCTTTGCGAGAGCTCTTGCTAAGTACTTGGAGGTCCAGCTTTGGCAAGTCATAGTTACATAGTTGGTAAGACTGAATAAAGACAACAGTCCATCCAGTTCAACTTGTGTGTGTGAGTAAAAAAAATCATTTCCCATATCCCTGTATATTGTTTTTGCCAAGTCCCTAAGGGGAAGGGTCCTTCAGGCTTCAGCCTGGGAAGACCATAGATTGCCTTGCCTATGTCATGAGCACTGCACCCCAGGGGTTTCAGGGATTGAGGCCCTTCATCTTTGCAGGTTGGTCTTATTTTGTACCCTTGTTTATATATTTTTTTGTGTGCTTTTAATGTTACTTTTTTGTATGCTGGGGATCGGAAAAAAAACGATGCATTGGTCATATATAAACAGCCAATGCATTTTGGTGGCCAAAATGCTACCTCTTCTTCAGGGCTCAATACAGGAAAAATCTTGAATGGACTACTGAGAAGCCATAGTTTTATCCTATGTTGAGCCCCGATGAAGGGAGAGTTTTTGACCCACAAACATGTTGCCTGTTTTTATATGACCAGGTCATCAACCGTTAGAATTTTCTCAGACTCCTTGTTGGCCTGGCACTCCTTTCTGAATTTGTATGTATAGCGCTTACCACCCTCTCCTCCTTGTCTTTTGGCTCCTCGCAGGAGGAAAGGGTACACCCAGCTCTATCTGCCCGTACCCTCCTATGTGAAGAGGTTGAGCGGTGTGGTGATGGGTCTCCACATCCAGATTCTCCCACAGAATGGTTCTTATCTCTATAGCCAATAAAGACAAGTCTCTATTTCCCCCAATGACTTCAATGTCCACACCAGCTATAACTCCAACGTAGAGTTTATTTCTCTTAAACGACAGTCTCTGATAGGAAAGGTTCGAGAAAGAACAGAATAAGGTGTGAGAGAGGTACAGGCACAAACGTAATACACTTCACTGCTTGGCTTCTCAAGCAGACTTGGCCCATTTGGATAGTCTCCCTAGATAGGGACTAGCAACCAAAATGGTACTCGAACCAACCGCACAATCACTACACAAACTGGCACCTTGGTCTCTGCCACAGACCTGGTGAACTTGGTCTTCAAAGCTTGGCCTCTTTGTAAGGAGAAGACATCCCTCCATAGAGTTACCGGGCCCCCTTCCTTCACTGTGACTTCTCACCAGTCCCTCGGAACGGTCTTTCCCCGGCCTCCTCCTCTAAGATGCGGGTCCCCTCGCAAGGCGGCACCCTGAGATTCCTCGATCCTTGACGGGCCCAAGGCCTTTAGTTTAGTTGCAGCCCCAGGACTAAAGGTGCCTGGGACTGATTCACCGACCTCTGCCCCTGGGCCAAAGGTGCCCAGGGTGGACAGCAACACACTCTTCCTGGGAGTAGGACTCCCGACAATCAACCCCCAACAGGCAGCGTCTGCCCCTTTTTATATCCCCTCCCCGCATACACAGCAGGCCGACCACTCCCACTGTATGGTTGCCGAGAGGGGAGACACAAGGCACAGCACTGTATCAGCAGTTCAACCCTGGCCCACTATGGCAGCGCCACCTGCAGGCCACAGGGAACAGTACACCGATGCTCTTCCTGCAGACAAAAATGGTTGATAATGTTCTAACAATTTAGGTGTTTGAGCATAACTACCACTCAAACACTATCCCTAAATTGAGGACCCCGCTACATATGGTTTGAGTTGTTTATAATCATTGAATAGGCTCAGAAGAAATAGTAACCACATTGATCTATATTAGGACTGTGACGGAACTATAATACTGGGGTATTAGTGTAATGATTGCTGTTAAGCCATGATGCGGGTAGAATTTTGGCCCCGAAGCGCGTTGGAATGCTTTTTATATGACCAATTCATCAACAATTAAAATGATCTTTGACTCCATCTATGTTGACCTGGTGCTCCTTTCTGGCTTCATCTCCACTCCTTCATGCTTTTCCACATCCTTTTGGCAATTTTTTTCGGTGTTGGCTGACTGTCACGGGTAATTTATACACACAGAGAAACCTCTGTGTGAATTTGGTTAATTCATTTTATCTCCGCAGTTGTTCAGCTTGCTAGACCGAGGGCCCACAGATCTGTGTATGTAATATAATAATGAGAAGATTGGGCAGCGAGTGTGTGAATATGTAAAGGTCACATTAGAGAATACATCTGGGTAAAAAAAAGGTGGAATTCCACTTTAAGTATTATATTTGGCAGATCTTAGGTACTCCAACTAAGACACACGGGAGTCGAATGTCCCTGTTGTGGGGCGCGCCAGATTTTGAGAGGACCCGGGTAAATTAACAAGGCGTTCTGTGCGGGATTTAATTACCTAACCGCCCGCGGGCAAATATTAATGCGTTTCATAAATACCATCGCCTGGCGTATCAGATGAAAGCGCCTGCCGTGTTCTCCAGGATTGAAGAGACGCAGGCCGCCTGTACCAGAGACAATCTCCTCGCCGTCTCTCTTTAGGAGTGTTTATTGATAGAGCTGGAGGGAGCGCGCTTCTATCAAAGAACACGCCGAGACATTCGGAATTTAATGTAGCGTCTCCGGAAAAAAAACTGGAAGAAGCAGCAAGAAAGACAAAAAACAGTTATTGTCTTTTTATTTGCCTGTCGAGTATTCAGCAAGCCAAGTCCTCCGAGGAGAAATGTCTTCAACGCTTTCAGTGAGCAAGTAAACGTGTTTCAAATACACGTTGCGTCTTCCCCGTCTGCCGGCAGCCATTTTGAGGACGACACCGCTCTGATTGGCCCTCTTTTAGACCCAGGGGGCCACCTTGGGAGAAAAAAAAAATTATTTAATGTTTGCATGTGTTATCTATACATTTTCTGATATCCAATTTCGCATCATTAAGTAATAAATCCCCAACATAATCACATTAAAGTACAATTAAAGGCAAAACTTTTTTTTTCAGTTTTGGATAGAGTGGAGAGGGATTAGACCCCCTGTCAGTTTTTATTACTGTCTGTGTCCTCTATTTGTCCCTGACCCTTTCCAAAAATGCAACAGCTGAAAAAAGCATAGATGTGAACGTGTCCCATAGGAAACCATGTTAAATGGGCTCTAGTGCGTTTCTGCAAAAAGGAATAAAAAACACACGGGTGTGAACCGAGCCCAACAGGAAATAGGATGAAAGACCTTCCAAAGTGAGGGAATTCCTGCTTGTCGCCACAACTAGTGTCCCATTGGACGATTTCCCCTCTATTCCTGGGGACTCCGGCAGCAATAACAACCTGATCAAGGTTCTAATTACTCTTCAATCTGTCCTGGGGGGTCTCCAAAATATGTCCTACGGGCCAAATACAGACTGCTGTAGGATTGTTTTTTTTTTTTTGGCCCTCTGATGTAAAGGGGTGCTCTAATGGGACACTCTAATGTAAGGGGTGCTCTGATGGGCACTCTAATGTAAGGGGTGCTCTGATGGGCACTCTAATGTAAGGGGTGCTCTGATGGGCACGCTGATGTAAAGGGGTGCTCTGGTGGGCACTCTGATGTAAAGGGGGGCTCTGGTGGGAAATCTGATGTAAAGGGGGGACCAGGATGTAAGGGGTACTCTGATGGGCACTCTGATGTAAGTGGGCCCTCTGATGTAAAGGGGGACTGGAATGTAAGGGGGGGGGAACTCTGATGGACCCAAGCTTATTTGGAATTTTCTTTCTTTACTAAAGTTTATTCTCTGCTGTTCTGAATAATATCATTGAGAAGCCATCACTGAGCTCCAGTCCAGTGACTTTTCCCAGGTGGTGATATCAGTCTGCTGCAGGCAGAAGGAAGCATTTCCTTAGTCTCCTCACCCCCCAGTGCTCAGACTACAACATTGTAATTTTGTAGCACGTCAAAATGGTAGGAGGCGACAGTAGGGGCTGATTTGTGTCGGACGTTTGAACACAGCCCAGAACTGCACAGGCACCAGGATTTACGTGATATCCTCTGAGCTGTCATCTCAATCTGGGAAGCAGCCTGCCCCAATACTCTCTAGCCCGTAGTCCTGAGGCAAGCAGTGGGGAGGAGTTATGCAAATATAATTCCTTGATGCGTGGGTGTGTCAGTCTGGAGCCGTTGACATTCCTAGACAGGCTGCATTTAGAGAGTATTTTCAGACTGCGAATACCCGTATGTGATTCCGAGTCTATGATTACCAGAAATTAAATCCAGTGAATGAAAGGGGCAGGAAAGAGCTAGATGATGCTGGACGTCCTCCAGCCAGGAAATGAGGCTGGTCCTGGATGACTTCATGCATCTTGTAACTCAGTGTGCAGTGAAATCAGAGTCCGTCATTTCAGACCAGGAGAGGAGCAACTGTGCAAGACTTATTCTGCGTCAGTATTAGGACTTGGGCTGATATCAGACAGGTGACTTTGCCGCTAATGACCCCCCCCCCCCTCACCACCAATTTGCCGACATCACCGGCAGCAGTGGACTGGGCACAGCGGTACCTTGATGATGGAAGTTTCAGTAGCGGTAGGAAATGGCGGGCGAGGTGAAGGACGGGTATCATACAGGCAGGTCTAATCAGGACTTCCAAATCACCTTGAGTAATTCTTGTTCCCGGGTCTGCAAATCGCAGTGCGGAGGCGAGACGCCCAAGACGGCGGCGCCTCTTCTCAAATCTCCCAGTCTCCATGCAAATGTAATCAGCGTGTGTTCCTGATCAGGCTGTTGAGTGGGGTGCCGATCTATGATCTCAGCAATGTTGTTTGGGCTGAGGAGCTACTTTTGTCTTCTTCTTATTCCAGATTGTGAATGAGACCGATTTACAGCTTCACCAACCCGCTGCTTAGATATGTGTTTCTAATGTTCTTCTTAACCCGTTCCATCAACTTTCTCCCGAAAGACACCATCAGTGGGGCTCATGTCATAAACTTGTTCTTACGTTTTCAGAGCTGAACTCCACACCGATACATAAATCATTTCCTCTCCACTGTCATTAATAGTTTTATTTTAATATTATAGTAATGTTATATTTTATATAAAATTATATAATCCAAAAGAGAGGGCGGCACTCACGGGTCTTGAAAGGTGAACGCAGAAAGAAAGGTTTTATTTTGATGTTTCGCCTAAGCACAAACTCGTCTTCATCAGGACTGTCCTGAGGAAGACGAGTTTGTGCCTCGTCAAAATGTCGAAAAAAAAAAATCGTCACCGTGTGATCACCTTTCAAGACCTGTGAGTGCCGCTCTCTCTTTTAGATTATACAGTGGGTATGGAAAGTATAAACAGCGCTTCACTTTTTCCACATTTTGTTACGTTGCAGCCTTATTCCAAAATGGATTAAATTCATTATTTTCCTCTAAAATTCTACAAACAATACCCCTTAATGACAACGTGAAAGAAGTTTGTTTGAAATCTTTGCAAATTTATAAAAAAACAAGAAAATTCCCATGTATATAAGTATCACAGCCTTTGCTCAATACTTTGTTTAGGCTCCTTTGGCACCAATAACAGCCTCAAGTCTTTCTGAGTATGATGCTACAAGCTTGGCACACCTATTTATGGGCAGTTTCTCCCATTCTTCTTTGCAGGACCTCTTATTTGTTGTTATAGTATATTATATTGTAATCTAATATTATTATGTTCTATACCAGGGGTCTCCAAACCTTCTAAACAAAGTGCCAGTTTACTGCCCTTTAGACTTTAGGGGGGCCGGACTGTGGCCAATGGAAGTAGAAAAGGTCCCGATGTCAGTGGGGGAAAAAAATAATGCCCCATTGTTTGTTTCAGTGAGATGAATTGCTCCCCATTATTGGTGTCTGTGCCCCATTGTTGTGCCCCATTGTTGTGCCCCATTGTTGTGCCCCATTGTTGTGGTCGATGAGAGGAATTGTGCCCCATCGTTGATGTCATTGAGCCCCATCGTTGATGTCGATGAGAGGAATTGTGCCCCATCATTGGTATCAATGGGTGGAAATGTGCCCCAACATTGATCACATTTGGCCCCATAGTTGGTGTCATTGAGAGGAATTGTGCCCCATCATTGGTATCAGTGGGAGAAAATATGCCCCATCATTGATATCATGGAGAGGAATTGTGCCCGATCGCTGGGGTTGTTAGGAGGAATTGTGCCCCATCATTGGTATTAATGGGTGGAAATGTGCCCCATCATTGAAAATATTTGGCCACATCGTTGGTGTCATTGAGAGGAATTCTGCCCGATCGTTTGTCATTGTGCCCCGTAGTTGGTGTCATTAGGAGGAATTGTGCTCCATCATTGGTATCAGTGGGAGGAAATGTGCCCCCTTCACTGGTGCCAGTGGGGAGAATTTTGCCCCATGGTATTAGTGGATGAAATATTGCCAGGGGGCCGGATAAAAGCAAGCAAAGGGCCGCATCTGGCCCCAGGCCACAGTTTGGAGACCACTGTTCTATACCATCAATATTGTTATATTGTAATATAATAAAATGATTATGTTGTATCCCATTATTATAATACGGGCTCGCCCTCCATTCTGCCAGGCTCGGGACTCTCATCAGATACACTCCACAATCTCAGATCTCTCCCATTTTATACACATTCAGTTTCTGTTCTCACACTTCTCTGCACTCCTCCTTCTGTTTAATGAGCCCCTTTCTTCTACATTATATGGAAATTATCTCTGAGCCGGGAGGATGGCTCCAGATTAAGATCTGCGCACACGGAGATCATTAGCGAGATCGGTGACATGGACACTAATAAAATATAATAGAGTTGTTTTCTGGGATATTTTTCTTTTAAAGCTGAACTAAAATCTGAAATACAGTAAAACCTTGGATTGAGAGTAACCTTGGTTTGAGAGCGTTTTGCAAGATAATCAATTTTTTTTTTTAAAGAAATGTTGACCTTATAAACAAGCGATGTCTTGATATACAAGTAAAGTTGCGTCACAACTGAGTATAAGGCTCTATTCACACCTAGGCGGTTTTCTGCGGTAAGCCACAGCTCGAAAAACGCCCAACAAGACAAATCCCATTCATTTCAATGGCCCCTGTTCACATCTGAGAGTTCTGTCATCTGAAGGAAAAGGCCCGTCGCTCAAAAAAGTACAGGAGCTTAATTTTTGGCAGATTACAGGCACTTTCCTGCTTTTACATTGGTGACCTTTTAGCAAAAACGCCAAAAAAAGCCAGAAAAACGCCTGTAAAATGTCAAATGCCTAAATGTGAACAGAGCCTAAAAGAGAAGAGAGGCGCCTCCAAGTGTAGCAATATGGTTACATGTAATGAAGGTACAACATTTAGCAACTCACATGGTTGATGATTAAGAGGCCCATCTAAGTATGCCGGCATCCGGGGGGAAAAGCTATCCACATAGATCATCCTCCGCAATGCCATCGACGTCGTCCCTTCCACGAGCGCTTCAAGCCTCGCATTCAAATCACTCTACTGCAGGGTAGTCTTCCCGGTCACAATTGCAGGCTGATAGCGGTGAGAGCTGGCGGTGCGGAGGATGGTCTATGTGGACAGATTTACCCCGGATGCCTGCATACTTAGATGTGCCTCTTTTAATCATCAACCATGTGAGTTGCTAAATGTTGTTCCTTCATTAAATGTAATCATATTGCTACACTTGGAGGCGCCTCTCTTCTATACTCTGTAGCTCCTGATGGATTTTGCCCTTGGGGAGGCTTCTATTTGTGGATGGACATTTTATGGTTATACAACTTATCACATTACTATAATCTTTCTATATGAACTATAAACTGAATGATTTATGAATAAATGGTTGTGGAACGAATCACCCGAGTTTCCATTATTTCTTATGGGGAAATTGGCTTTGATATACAAGTGCTTTGGATTACAAGCATGTTTCCGGAACATGTAATGCTCGCAATCCAAGGTTTTACTGTATTTTCCTCTGTTCATGGGGTCCAGTGCCAACAATTTCAGCTCCACCTTTTTATTACTAAAAAGATATCCTTGCGCTCCCACCACGGCTGAGATGACCGCATCGGCCTGCTACAAGCAGATCCCCCCCCCCCCCCCCCCCCCCAGTGATCAGACTGCAACATTGTCATTTAGTGGCAAAGCTGAAGCAGGGGCTGATTTGTTTCAAACATTTGTGAACACAGCCAAGCTATGATTAAAGTGGTTATTAAGCCACTCTAACCTGTATACACGATCAGCACTGCCTCCTATTGTAGTGTCCCCCTCTGTGTGTGATTTATAAAAATAAATGCTGCAAATACCTAATTTCACTGCAGAGATTGCGATCACATGACTGGCCAGCTTTCTCCTTTCCTCCTCTGAGAGATGCAGTGGGCGGGGCTGAGATTCCTCTGCTGATGTCAGTCTGGAGGGGAGGAGAGAGCTGGTTGGTCATGTGATCACAATCTCGGCTCTTAAATGAGGTATTTACAGCATTTATTTTTTATAAATCATTCACAGAGGGGGACACTGGAATAGGAGGCAGTGCTGATGGTGTATACAGGTTAGTGTTATGAGAGCAGCAGGAAGGGGGAGGGGCGGCTCACAAACAGAGGGGAGAGGGGAGCAGGACACAGGAGCAGAGGAGAGACAGCAGACTGCTGATGAGAGAGGCACGTAAACTGACCACGCTGTCTGGTCTCAGCAGCCATGATACACTGTGGTCAGTTTACAGAGGGGTGGGGAGAAACTGGCAGGATCAGCCAGGTTTTTTAGGTGTTACAGGGGGCTAAATGACACAGGACAAGCAACAGTGTCATATAACATGCTTTAAAGGAGCAGGATCCATAATTTTAATATTTTTTGGGGGAAATACCAACGCTTTAAGCTCTAGTGAGAGCTGTGTGAAACGCGTCGGCTGTTTTGTATTTTATCCTTTTTTTTTTTTTGGATAGACTGGGTCTTCAATAAAAATATATTTTTGGAGTGCGGCTATCCAGATCCCTTTTTCGTAGCTCGCAGGGGCTGATTTGTGTCAAACGTTTGTAAAACACAGCCAACAACTGCACAGACAACCGTATTTAAGAGATTGTGAAGAAGAAAAGCAGACAAAGGCATTGTCAGGGGGAGGACTGTGATCACTGTGAGATGTTACAATACCTGGAAGTGTTAATATCGCACACTGCTTAGAATGTATACACTGAATGTGGACAAAAAATGTAACGGACACCAGGTCCGCTTTCAGGGGATAATATTTCCTGGCTCTTCATTCTATAATGGATTTTTAGTAACCCGTTGTTAGCATGGCACGGGTCAGTGTGACGGTGAAGCCTGTGTTGGTCTAATGCCGATCTCTGCTCTCTTTCAGGTGACGCGGGTGCCGGTGGAAAGCTGTGAGCAGTATGAGAGTTGTGACACCTGCCTGGGCTCCCGGGACCCTCACTGCGGATGGTGTGTGCTGCACAACACGTAAGTAGGACTGCTTCTCCCGATGGTCTCCCGGGGGACCCTCGCACAAGGCGGCGTGCCCTGCCATCACTGACAGCCCCTTTTAGTCTTGCTCTTTAAATAGCGTCGGTTTCCTCCCTCCTGAGCCTCCGGTCCCGGGTCCCGCGGGAGCCCAGCAAAGCGAGGAGTGGTAATTTAGGCCAGGTGTGGAGGGGATGGGGCTGCCGCATTTTTCAGCCCTAGCTTGTATTTTTTTTTCCCAAGGACATGAGCATGATGAAATGGTTGTGAGAGGACACATTTGTCATATAAAGCAGGTGGCCATTCCTAGAAATCTGGATTATTTGTCTGCTTCAAAGAGGAGGGCATTAGACAAGCAATGGAAATGTATGAAATCTCATATAAACGCAGGATAAGTCGCACATCTGCATGTTTGTGTTAATAAAAGTCTGTGTGTAGTTTTTCTTTTTTATTATAAATCTCACCATCATGACAGATTATAGTGTATATGAATTCAGAAAGTGAAGATTTGCTATCTTATAGATCAGGGGTCTCCAAACTTTTCAAACAAAGGGGCCAGTATACTGTCCTTCAAACTTTTGGGGGGTCCGGATTGTGGCCGATGGGGATAGAAAATGTACCAGGCCCAGCATCAGTGAGACTAAACATGGTGGTCATTAGGAGGAGGAGGAGTAGTGCCCCATCATTGGTATTAGTTGAAGAAACCATGCCCCATTGTTGGTGTCAGTGGGAGGAATTAGTGCCCCATTATTGGTGTCAGTGGGAGGAATTCGTGCCCCATCATTGGTGTCAGTGGGAGAAATGGTGCCCATCATTAATATTGGTGGAAGGAATAGTGCCCCATCATTTGTTTTAGTGGTAGGAATAGTGCCCCATCATTGGTATCAGTGGTAGGACTAGTGCCCCATTATTGGAATTAGTGTAAGAAATCCATGTCGGTGGGAAGAATAGTGCCCCCATCCTTGGTATTAGTGGGAAGAATAGTGCCCCATCATTGCTATCAGTGGGAAGAATAGTGCCCCATCATTGCTATCAGTGGGAAGAATAGTGCCCCATCATTGGTATTAGTGGGAAGAATAGTGCCCCATCATTGGTATCAGTAGGAAGACTAGTGCCCCATCATTGGTATCAGTGGAAGAAATAGTGTCCTGTTGTTCCTATCATTGGTAGGAATAGTGTCCCTCTGTTGGTGCCAGTGGGAGGAATAATGCCTGATATCATTGGTAGGAAGATTGCCTCAAGACCACAGTGCTATCGTGGACACCTAGAATTAATATTTGTGTGTCTACATTTCGGAAAAACATAAACCTTTTGTCCTAAATTGTTCCTGAATAATAGTGCGCTTCCCATGCCTTGAGCTTCATAGCTCTGTATCTGCAGTGTGAGATCATCTAGGGCACTGCTGCCTATGACATCTAGTCTCGCCAGATTTGGAGTAAAGCTGGCCATAGATGACTGACAGTAGGGATGACTCCTCCGCTGTCAGAATACACTGATTAGCACTTCAGCCAATTGGCTTCAGACCCTGATTGAACGAAAATTTACCATCTCTCCTATTTGAGAGAAGTTGATTATTAGACCAAGCTCCTTTCAAATAGGAACAACAATAGACAGATCAAAATTTGTTCGGTCCCTGCTGACCGGGCTGAATTTTGATCCATCTATGGCCAGCTTTGATGATGTGCTGCTCACTGTTCTCCTTGCTGGAGAGGAAGCTGCATCTGCGGATCTGTAGTGCATGAATCTCCCTGCCCTGCTTCTTCCATTCTGTGGATCTTTGTGACTTCCATTTTTTTCCTGCTATTCTTCTTTTTCTTCCACCATTCATCAGATCACGATTGTCTGCAGGGGGCAGCTTTTACATGAAGAAGCAAAATCCTGCCTCTACCTATCCTCCAGACACAAGCTTAATAAGGGCCTGTTTATATGTGCAGATCGGCAGCGGAGCTTTCATAAGAGGGCATTTACAGGTGATGAGTTGATTTAACCCTGTAAATGCCGTGCATTGCAGCATGTTGTTTAGTTTTTGCTGTGGCCGTGAAGCATAGCTGTGGCATGTGTACAGCCCTAAGCGGCTACGTGCCCAGGTTCAGGTAGATCCTTAAAACTGTGACTCAACCACCTGGTTTTATCGCCCCCTAGCTGCACATGTGAACGAAGCGGAAGTGAGTTCTGGGGAAAAGATCAGCTGCACAGAGACAAAGTCCACAGGCACTACTGGTGACTAGTCCTTGGCCCTCTGCCTGCCTTATTTTGAGCACAGCTTGCAGCGTTTCAGGTCCTCCCTAATGCTCACTATCACTTTTGATGCAATTTCACCTTCAAGCTACTGGGAACTGATAATCCCAACCCACTGATAACAAAGCATCATTCCCATTTGCCACCAACTCTGTTATTAAATGGTCATTCCATAAAAAAATTCAAGCTTTGGGTTGGCTGTGTGTACTGTTATTTAGTTGCATTCCATCCCTGTCAAAACAGAAGGCTGTGCAAGGCTCCCCCATAAAACTTGTACTCTGGGCAGATATATGGCACTTTGGCTGCTGGAGGAAGATGGAACTTTCCATTAACAAAGCCATTCAGAACGATTTGTTGGCACTGAGCTCAGACGGGACAAAGGGATGGCCTTGCAGACAGCTGGGGGTGATCTCCCGAAAATAAATGACAGGCTGGTTGTACTGAAGTCAATTGGTAGATCCCCCTTCAGTACAACCAACCTGCCCATAGACTGAAATTCATCCGGTCCTTGCTGAATTGGTCAAATTGTGATTTTGTCTATGGCCAGCCTTATGCTGGCCATACACTATCCGAAAAATCGGCAAAAAAACATTTTTGAAAAAACTAACATTTGGCCGTGAGCGCAAACGATAGTGCCATCATGTAATGACCGATAAATCGTTCAGTGGACATAAATGAATCATTTTTTTGTTTGTTTTTGTTACATATACCTAGTGCAAACCGTTCGGACGGGAAACACATTAACCTTTCAATTTATCGTTCGTTCGGCAGAAAATTTCCAAACTTGTCCTTCGTTTTTTTGGCTCAAAAACGTCCCAACGATTATAGATTTTATGCCCATTAACTGGCCGAAAAACAAACAAACTGGCCAACTCACCGATTTTTCATATAGTGTATAGCCAGCATTAATAACAAGGAGAGAATACAAGTAAATAATCAAAATATCACATCTCTGGCAGGTAAAGCTGCAATATTATAACAAGGCAAGACGTCCACATTTGGGATTTCTTCTAACGCCCACAGGTGACCGGTTCTCTTTATTGTAGGCAAGAGTTATTCCCCCCCCCCCTGTAAACTGCTACGAAGAACTTGATGTTCACATAACTGTAATCCCTTCACAGAATATTACATTTGGCCTTTATGGGAGGATTATATCTTATTTGTTCTGTCTAATGCTCCAGAAGAGCTCCTGGCAGGTCAATGGAAAAACAACACGCCGTCTGACTCCTAACCTGACACACCATCGACATTGTGCCAATTGCCGCATCATCCCGTGCAGGTGACGGCGGAAGTCGTTGTGGTGTAATCCCACAGGAAGATGGGTCAGCGTGTAAACAACGTGCCGCAAAATTGTCCTTTTACTGGCAGACCGGAATACAGACTTATCCAGAATACTTCCAGGACTGTTCAGGAACAGAAGTCGCTGAGAAGTCCTTCACTGACCACAGAACATCTCCTTCAAAAATCCGCAAGGAAAAGATGTTCCCACTTTCTTCAGAATTGTTTTATCATTTTTATACATTAATAAAGCAGTGAGATCAAAACTTCATCTAATAATGTATCGGATTAGAGCACTTCTAGTATCTCCAATCACTAAAATTGCATAAAGCTTTAACAGACTAGGATTTAAAAAATAATTTTTTATATTTTTAAATCTTTAGCTTTCAATAAAATATCTGGTAGGTCCTTGTTCTGCCACTTCCTGTTATAGTTTGACAACATGCTGTCCCTGCCTCAGAATTGTGCTCCTGGGTTGTCACTTTAACATATAAACCCCTGTTAGAGACCAGAGCAGCCATACCAACACATTGCACAGGCATGGTCCACCGATGTTGCCATCAGGAAGCTGGTCTAAATCTCTAAATTATGATGGATGAAATGAGCTTCATATCAGAGCGCCCCCTTTACGTCAGAGTTCTCCCCATACATCAAAGCATCAGAGTCCCCCCTTTATCAGAGGTCTTCCTATACATTAAAGCACCCCCTTCCTTTACGGCAAAGGTCTCCCCAGACATCAGAGTCCCCCCCCTTTATGTCAGAGGTCTTCCTTTACATCAGATCCCCCCCCTTTTACTTCAGAGTTCTTCCTATACATCAGAGCCCCCCTTACGTCAGCGCTCTCCCTATACATTACAGTCCCCCCTCCTTTACGTCAAAGGTCTCCCCAGACATCAGAGTCCCCCCTTTATGTCAGAGGCTTCCCTATATATCAGAGCCCACCCTTTATGTCAGAGGTCTTCCTATACATCAGAGCCCCCCTTACGTTGGCGCTCTCCCTATACATCACAGTCCCCCCTCCTTTACGTCAAAGGTCTCCCCAGACATCAGAGTCCCCCCCCTATATGTCAGAGGTTTTCCTTTACATCAGATCCCCCCCCTTTTACTTCAGAGTTCTTCCTATACATCAGAGCCCCCTTACATCAGCGCTCTCCTTAAACATTACAATCCCCCCCCCCCTCCTTTACGTCAAAGGTCTCCCCAGATGTCAGAGGTCTTCCTTTACATCAGATCACCCCCCCCCCTTTTACCTCAGAGGTCGCCCTATGTACATCAGAACCCCCTCCTTTTACCTCAGGGGTCTCCCTATACATCAGATCCCCCCCCCTTACCTGTCTCCCTGTACATCAAAGCTTCCTATCACAGAGCCCCCCCCCCCTTCCAAGCACACAGTCCCCTTTTCACCTTTTGTGTGCAGCAGGTGGAGCGAGTCTGGATGATCTAGACTTGCGTCCTCTCCTAAATGCTAAGGGGCCCCCCTGCATGCCACCTGCCCTAGATCAGCATCAAGAGTTGCGGACGGCCCAGACACCAACCAATGATGCCTTGCATACTGCCCTATAGCATCATTTGTGGTTACGGGTGCTGCCGAACAGCTCGCCCTCACCATTAAACTCATGACACTGATACAGAACAAACTGGGTGATGTGCTTATAGCACGTTGGGGGAACCCAAATGACCCCTCAATTGATCTAAAGTGGATTGTACAAAGATTGTAAAATATACTCCTAATGTATGGCCTAAAGCTGACCATACTCCAATAGAACTTTGTTAGAATATTCTTAGGGAAATTAGAAAAAAGTCATTTGGAGCACTCAATAGTACCATTATGGACTCATCAGATTTGTATGAAAACTCTGACTATTTTGTTCGATTTTTGAGATGGACATGTGGATTTTAGTAAGTTTGGTTTTCCCGAATGAACACAGTTAGGATTGTGTTAGAGAAAAATATTCCATCCACCTTTGATTTTACTCATTGCTATGGAAAAAAAAAAAAAAAATGGTCTATTTGACCCCATTCACTATTAAATTTAGAACTGATGTTCCAAAAACACATTTTCTGAACAAAATTTCACTGGAGTTTGGCCAGCTTTAATATTCTCTTCTCTCCCAAGAAACGTGGACGTTGGATATATTTACAGATTGTAAAATTTGGAGCAATTTCCTGCTTTTTTTTTTTTTTTTTTACCCTCCAAAATGCTGCTTTAAATTTTTTCTTTTCTTTGGGACAGAACAGTTCCTTCTTCTTTTTTTTTTATCCTTTGCGGTGAGTGACAGCCGGACATGTTTGGCAGCTCCAGGGGCTGATAATCCCCCAAGGTATGGAGCTGCCAGTCTTGCCAAGCAGACACGCTTCAAGTGTCCAGTCTGGCAGAGATTGCATGTAGCGGACGTGGCGTGAGCGAGGGATCATGTCGGATATTTGGGACAGGGAGAGCTGTCAAGTCGGCGGCATTAATTCCTCTGTTGTCTTGTGCCGGATCGTTCAGCTGTCAGCTCTCCTGCCGGGCACTTGGCATGTGATGGAAAGTCTTCTCACCTTACCTGCTGCCTCCTCACCTCTAAACGCCTGTCTGGAGAGCCAATTAAAGTAGCTCGCTTGACCACCAAACACCGTGCCGCCCGGCTTTGTGTGACCGCGGCATGGACGGCAAATGGTTTGGAATACAGGTCAGCCCGATTTTCATAAGTGCCGGCAAGTAAAGTTCTAGACAGGTTTTTTTTTTTTTTTGGCCGCAAGATATCCTCACCAAACTTTTCCTATTATAAAGCCATACATCGCCTTCCCACTTCCCCCTAATAAATTATAAATATGAAGAATAAATAACTGTGGAGTCGGGCTGCCATAGAGAGAGAGAGATGTCTTCACTGTGGGCTTCAGGGAGAGATTTAGAGCACAGAATAGAGAAAAATAATCCTACCAAGGGGGCCTCTGACGCGATAAAGAGGACCTTCCATTTTGGGTGCTTTGCAGAAAGACACACTTCTCATTTCATCTTCATATCATTGTATGCTGCTGTTCCTAGTAGTAATGTCTGGGCTTTATATTCTTTGTGTTGTATTCTGCTTTTCTTTTTTCAGTTACAAGTTGTAGACAAGCTGCGTGCTGTGCAAGTCTACAAATATAATGTACCGTATATACTCGAGTATAAGCCGAGTTTTTCAGCACATTTAGTTGTGCTGAAAATGCCCCCCTCTGCTTATACTCGAGTCTGTGTCCATCTTCAACTTTTGTGCGCCTGATCCCAGCCAGCCGTAGGTCCCCTGGACCCCAAAATTGGCACACATGTAGCCCCACTTTTCCTCTACAAGTGTACAAAGATTGATGGCCGGGGAGCACCGATTTTTCAAAGCCGGGCACCCCTTACATAGACTCCTATGTTAAACGTCAGTCTAGTCACACAGCGCTGGAGATCAGGTAGGGAGATTGGGCACAGTGAGGCATGGGCACAGTGACAGTGAGGCATGGGCACAGTGACAGTGAGGCATGGTCACAGTGACAGTGAGGCACAGTGAGGCATGGGCACAGTGAGGCATGCAGATGGACACCCTAGGCTTATACTCGAGTCAATACATGTTCCCAGTTTTTTGTGGTAAAATTAGGTGCCTCGGCTTATATTCGGGTCGGCTTATACTCGAGTATATACGGTATACAGGGTGTGTGTAATATGCCCTGACCTTGCTGTGTCTCCTCATTGCTGCTTCCCTCCCAGGACTTGTCAGCAATTCCCCGCTGTCAAAATAACAGCCAGGGATTGCTCTGTGAATACAGCTGCTGTCAAATCATGGGCCATCTGACATGGGGGTTGATTTACTAAAACTGGTGCACACACAATCTGGTGCAGCCATGCATAGTAACCAATCCGCTTCTAACTTCAGCTTTTCTTTATCGTACACCACGGGACACAGAGCTAGTCATTACATAATGGGTTAAGGGTCACCAGCGGTGATTGGACACTGGCACAACCAATGGAAGACAGTTCCCCTCCATATAACCCCTCCCATCAGGGAAGTACCTCAGTTTTTTCGCCAGTGTCGAAAGGTGTTGGACGCGTTAGGAGGTGCTAAAGGAAAGCTCTACCAAAGAGACCCTCTGGGGGTAAAAGAGCTATGCTTTCGGATCCATCCAAGACGCCTACAAATGAGCTGAATCTGGATGGGATCCGGGCCTCATCCATGAGGCGTCGCCTGTAATGTCTCTCTTCGGAGGACTGGGCTCTAAGATCCAGCACTTTCGCTATTTCGCTATAAAGTCCTGGTAAGAGTCTTGTACAAGGCCCAGGGGAGAGGTATCCTTTAAATAGGAACCCATATCCCTGAAGGTTGGCACACATAGCCCACCGTGAAGGGTGAAGTTTGGTATCTGTCTGAAATCTTTCAGCAGAAAAACCTGCGGCGTGGATAAGGTGAGATTAGAAGGTCCATAACTAGGTTGGGACCTTTTTCAAAAAGTGGATGTCTTCTTTTTTTCCACCACTGGGGGGAGTAAAGAGCTGAATATACTCACCTCACTCTGTTCAGTGTCGGCTTCGGCGAAGTACACTGCTCGTCACCTCCGCTGCTGAGCTTGCTTGGGCACCCCGCTCCTCCTTTCGGTGGCCGACCAGACACCTGCAGATGCAGGTAAGTGGGAACAAGGGATGATGAGAGTCCTCTCTCACTATGGCCACCGCCATAGCGCTAAGGGCCGCGCGCGCGCGCTTTATCGGAGGGGGGGGCGAAGGCGTGCGCGGGCACGTGGCGCGCGCAGGCACAGAAACGGCGCCAAATTTAAAAGACTGTCAGTGTGAGAAGCACTGCAGCAGCAAGCAAGCTCGTTAGTTCTCTTGTTCCTGGCAGAGAAACACAGCAGCTATACAGGGACGTAAGACTCCATGTGGTTGGATTGGGTACTTCCTAGAAGACATCCATGTTATGCATAGTTATGTGTTAAAAGTTGCATACTTAATGTATTTGCTAAACTGAACACGGTAGTATATGCATTTAGGTACCTTGTATTTTGTCTAAACAGTAAGCCTTCCAGGGGAAGTAATACGGACAAAAAGAGATAAGAAAGCACCACCGCCTGAGAGGAGGCTCTAGCTGTGCTGACTCGGTACCTTCCTCTCCTGTGTTGCCAAATGCACCTGTACAGGATGAGCCATTACCTCTGTCAGGTATGGCGGCTTCCCCAGTGAAGCCTGGGCCTGTATATGTCACTGAGGACACTTTATCAGCTGCCCTAAATAATCTGGAGGAAAAAATTGCTACCTTAATCGCTAAGTCCTCTAAAAAGGACAATAAGCGAAGCAGGTCTCTTCCAGTATTGGACCTCCCTTCAGAAGTACCTGAGGGAGGAGGATGAGGAGGAGGAGGCTACATCAGCAGAGGATGAGGAGCCAGATTTTAAGGTCACAGGTACAATGCTATAGCAGTGCATTTAAGTTAACCTCTGCGGAGGTAACGGAATTACCTGTCTCCTCCCTAGGGTCATTAAGATCCCTGCAAGGTGCATGCTCCTTCCCGGTTCATCCGTTACTAGAGGATCTAATATACGCAAACTGGCAACATCCAGATAAGCGTTTCTCACCTCCAAAAAGGTTTAACATTCTTTATCCTATGGGGGAAAATTTTTTTTTTAAGAAATGGAGCCTGCCTGCGGTAGTTGCGGCTATTTCTTGTGTAAATAAAAACCTGACATGTCCGGTGGATAATGTACAAGGGTTTAAAAGATCCTTCTGAGAGGAAGTTGAAATCCTCCTTCCTTTTGGCCGGCTCAATTACCCAACCTGCAGTAGCAGAAGTCGGTATGTGTCAGGTCATCAGCCAACAGGTAAAGCAGGGGCTGAAGGAACTGCCTTCAGAGCAGGCTAGAAATTGGGAAAAATTGCCTAAAGCCTTATGCTTCACAGTGGATGCCATGAGAGATTCTATCATACTGGCATCACGCCTTACACTCCAGCTGGTACAGATGCGCAGAGTACTTTGGCTTAAGCATTGGTCAGCGGAGACCCCATGCAAAAAGCTGTTGGCAAGTTCCCGTTCCATGGCGAACGCCTATTTGGGGAAGATTTAGAAAAATATATACAGAAGATATCAAGTGGTAAAACGACTTTTACCTGAGAGAAAGAAAAACAAGAGATCTTGTTTTAAACGCTCTCTCTCCCCAGCTCCCGGGAAATCTGACTCCAACCAGTGGCGGCGGCCTGTTTTAGCCGCCCACAAAAGCCAAGGGGCAAGCTCAGAAGAACAAGAAGCCGTGGGGTGCAAGAGCTAATAAGCAAGCCCCCAAAGCCTCTCAGTGAAGGGGCGCCCCCGCTCGGCCGAGTGGGAGGAAGGCTTTGTCAGTTCTGAGCGACTTGGTGGTCAGAAATCCAGGACAATTGGGTGGTATCCACAATATCCTCAGGGTACAAACTGGAATTTCGAGAGATCCCACCTTCTCAATTCCAAGGTTCAAGACTCTCCAAGGATCCACAAAAAATAGAATCCTTTTTCAAAGGTTTGAATCACTTAATGGCTCAAGGGGTAGTTACAGACGTACCCCAAAAAGAGCGAGGTTCAGGTTTTTACTCAAACCTCTTTGTGATTCCAAAGCCAAATGGAGATGTCAGACCCATCCTGGATCTAAAATCCTTAAATCGGTTCCTGAACGATCGCCATTTTCGAATGGAAACGATCCGATCCGTGGCCGCTACTTTAAAGGGCGGAAAATTCATGGCGCCCATAGATATCAAGGACGCACATTTACACATACCCATCCTCCCCGCTCACCAAAGATTCCTAAGGTTTGCGGTAGAAGATCGCCACTTTCAATTTGTGGCTCTGCCGTTTGGTGTAGCCACCGCGCCCATAGTATTCACAAAGGTGCTAGCTCCTCTGTTAGCAAACCTAAGAACACGGGGCATTGCGGTAACAGCCTATCTGGACGATCTACTAGTAATAGATCAGTCAAAGGACGGATTGGGTCACGCTGTACACACTACAGTAGGATACCTGGAGCATTTAGGATGGATTATAAATTTACAAAAATCCTCTCTCCAGGCCCAAAGAAGGATAGGGCACCTGGGCATGATCATAGATACAGCCCAAAACGGGGTATACCTGCCAGAACCGAAGATACAGTCTCTGAAAGACCTGATCCACAAGGTCAAAGCAAACAAGAGGCCGTCTATTCGCCTTTGCATGAGACTATTGGGAAAGATGGTAGCCTCCTTCGAGGCGGTCCCTTACGCCCAGTTTCATTCGAGACTACTTCAAGGCAATATTTTAGCTTCCTGGAACAGGAAGAGCCAAGCTCTGGATATACCCATGCGCCTGTCCTCACAAGTACGCCACAGCTTCGATTGGTGGCTAGAAGCCAGGAATTTACGGAAGGGAAAGTCCTTCCTCCCAGTGGCCTGGAAGGTGGTATCTAGGGATGCCAGCCTATCGGACTGGGGTGCAGTATTCGAGGAGGCTTCTACCCAGGGAACCTGGGCCAAGACTCAGGGGATCCTGCCCATCAATGTGCTAGAGATCCGGGCGGTATATCTAGCCCTCAAAACCTGGACATACAGGTTACAGGGCTACCCAGTTCGGGTTCAATCGGACAATGCTACTGCAGTAGCTTACATCAATCACCAAGGAGGCACCCGCAGTCGGGCAGCCCAAAGAGAGGTGAACCGGATCCTGGCATGGGCAGAAGAGCATGTACCTTGCCTTTCTGCAATCTTCATTCCAGGGATGGAAAATTGGCAGACTACCTGAGTCGTCAGCAGCTGCTACCAGGGAGTGGTCTCTTCACCCCGAGATCTTTCAGGCCATATGTCTGAGATGGGGAAACCCAGATGTAGACCTGCTAGCTGGCAGGTTCAACAAGAAATTGGACAACTTTGTGTCCAGAACGAGAGATCCTCTAGCCTACGGGACAGACGCTCTAATAATACAGACGCTCTAATAACTCCATGGAATCAGTTCTCACTGATCTATGCATTCCCTCCGATCCCTCTTCTACAAAGACGGCTTCGCAGGATCAAGGAGGAGGGAATACCAGTAATCCTAGTGGCCCCAAACTGGCCCAGGAGGCCTTGGTACGCCGAGATTGTAAAAACGGCGATAGGAAGGCCCTGGAAGTTTCCACTCCGACATGACCTGCTGTCACAGGGTCCAGTATTCCACCCTTCCTTACAAAGGCTAAAGTTGACGGCCTGGCTGCTGAGACCCACATTTTTAAAAAGAGAGGGGTCTCTGGTCCGGCTCTTTCTACGCTCATTAACCACTTAAGCCCCGGACCATTTCGGGCCATTAGGACCAAGCCTGTTTTTGGGATTCGGCACTGCGCTGCTTTAACTGTAAATTGTGCGGACATGCAATGTTGTACCCAAATGAAATTTGCGTCCTTTTCTTCCCACAAATAGAGCTTTCTTTTAATGGTATTTGATTGCCTCTGCGATTTTTATTTTTTGCGATATAAACAGAAAAAGACCGAAAATTTTGAAAAAAAATGATATTTTCTACTTTTTGTTATAAGAAAAATCGAATAAACTCAATTTTAGTCATACATTTAGGCCAAAATGTATTCAGCCACATGTCTTTAGTAAAAAAAATGTCAATAAGCGTATATTTATTGGTTTGCGCAAAAGTTATAGCGTTTACAAACTAGGGTACATTTTCTGAAATTTACACAGCTTTAAATTTATGACTGCCTATCTCATTTCTTGAGGTGCTAAAATGGCAGGGCAGTACAAAACCCCCCCAAATGACCCCATTTTGGAAAGTAGACACCCCAAGGAAATTGCTGAGAGGCATGTTGAGCCCATTGAATATTTTTTTTTTTCGTCCCAAGTGATTGAATAATGACAAAAAAAAAAAAAATTACAAAAAGTTGTCACTAAATGATATATTGCTCACACATGCCATGGTTATATGTGGAATTGCACCCCAAAATACATTCTGCTGCTTCTCCTGAGTACGGGGATACCACATGTGTGGGACTTTTTAGGAGCCTAGCCACGTACGGGACCCCGGAAACCAAGCACCGCCTTCAGGATTTCTAAGGGCGCAAATTTTTGATTTCACTCCTCACTACCTATCACAGTTTCGAAGGCCATAAAATGCCAAAATAGCACAAACCCCCCCCAAATGACCCCATTTTGGAAAGTAGACACCCCAAGCTATTTACTGAGAGGCATGTTCAGTCCATGGAATATTTTATATTTTGCCACAAGTTGCGGGAATATGACAAACTTTTTTTTTTTTTCACAAAGTTGTCACTAAATGATATATTGCTCACACATGCCATGGGCATATGTGAAATTACACCCCAAAATACATTCTGCTGCTTCTCCTGAGTACGGGGATACCACATGTGTGGGACTTTTTGGGAGCCTAGCCGCGTACGGGACCCCAAAAACCAAGCACCGCCTTCAAGGTTTCTAAGGGCATACATTTTTGATTTCACTCCTCACTACCTATCACAGTTTTGAAGGCCATAAAATGCCAAGATGGCACAAAACCCCCCCAAATGACCCCATTTTGGAAAGTAGACACCCCAAGCTATTTGCTGAGAGGCATGTTGACCCCATTGAATATTTTTTTTTTTTGTCCCAAATGATTGAATAATGACAAAAAGAAAAAAAAAAAAAAATGTACAAAAAGTTGTCACTAAATGATATATTGCTCACACATGCCATGGTTATATGTGGAATTGCACCCCAAAATACATTCTGCTGCTTTTCCTGAGTACGGGGATACCACATGTGTGGGACTTTTTGGGAGCCTAGCCGCGTACAGGGCCCCAAAAACCAAGCACCGCCTTCAGGATTTCTAAGGGCGTAAATTTTTGATTTCACTCCTCACTACCTATCACAGTTTTGAAGGCCATAAAATGCCAAAATAGCACAAAACCCCCCCAAATTACCCCATTTTGGAAAGTAGACACCCCAAGCTATTTACTGAGAGGCATGTTGAGTCCATGGAATATTTTATATTTTGCCACAGGTTGCGGGAATATGACAAACTGTTTTTTTTTTGCACAAAGTTGTCACTAAATGATATATTGCTCACACATGCCATGGGCATATGTGAAATTACACCCCAAAATACATTCTGCTGCTTCTCCTGAGTACGGGGATACCACATGTGTGGGACTTTTTGGGAGCCTAGCCGCGTACGGGACCCCAAAACCAAGCACCGCCTTCAAGGTTTCTAAGGGCATAAATTTTTGATTTCGCTCCTCACTACCTATCACAGTTTTGAAGGCCATAAAATGCCAAGATGGCACAAAACCCCCCCAAATGACCCCATTTTGGAAAGTAGACACCCCAAGCTATTTGCTGAGAGGCATGTTGAGCCCATTGAATATTTTTTTTTTTTGTCCCAAATGATTGAATAATGACAAAAAGAAAAAAAAAAAAATGTACAAAAAGTTGTCACTAAATGATATATTGCTCACACATGCCATGGTTATATGTGAAATTACACCCCAAAATACATTCTGCTGCTTCTCCTGAGTACGGGGATACCACATGTGTGGGACTTTTTGGGAGCCTAGCCGCGTACGGGACCCCAAAAACCAAGCACCGCCTTCAAGGTTTCTAAGGGCATAAATTTTTGATTTCACTCCTCACTACCTATCACAGTTTTGAAGGCCATAAAATGTCAAAATAGCCCAAAACCCCCACAAATGACCCCATTTTGGAAAGTAGACACCCCAAGCTATTTGCTGAGAGGCATGGTGAGTATTTTACAGCTCTCATTTGTTTTTGAAAATTAAGAAAGACATTTTTTTTTCTTTTTTTTTTTTCTTTTTTTACATTTTCAAAACTTTGTGACAAAAAGCGAAATCTGCAAAATACTCAACATACCTCTCAGCAAATAGCTTGGGGTGTCTACTTTCCAAAATGGGGTCATTTGGGGGGGTTTTGTGCCATCTGGGCATTCCATGGCCTCCGAAACTGTGATAGGCAGTGAGGAGTGAAATCAAAAATTTACACCCATAGAAATCCTGAAGGCGGTGCTTGGTTTTTGGGGTCCCGTACGCGACTAGGCTCCCAAAAAGTCCCACACATGTGGTATCCCCGTACTCAGGAGAAGCAACAGAATGTATTTTGGGGTGTAATTCCACATATGCCCATGGCATGTTTGAGCAATATATAATTTAGTGACAACTTTTTGTACATTTTTTTTTTTGGTCATTATTCAATCACTTGGGACAAAAAAAAAAAATATTCAATGGGCTCAACATGCCTCTCAGCAAATAGCTTGAGGTGTCTACTTTACAAAATGGGGTCATTTGGGGGGGTTTTGAACTGTACTGGCATTTTATGCACAACATTAGGAAGCTTATGTCACACATCATCCACTCTTCTAACCACTTGAAGACAAAGCCCTTTCTGACACTTTTTGTTTACATGAAAGAAAATTTTTTTTTGCAAGAAAATTATGTTGAACCCCCAAACATTATATATTTTTTTAAAGCAAAGGCTCTACAGATTAAAATAGTGGGTGTTGCATTTTTTTTTTCCACACAGTATTTGCGCAGCGATTTTTCAAACGCATTTTTTGGGGGAAAAACACACTTTTTTTATTTTTAAAGCACTAAAAAACACTATATTGCCCAAATGTTTGATGAAATAAAAAAGATGATCATAGGCCGAGTACATGGATACCAAACACGACATGCTTTAAAATTGCGCACAAACGCGCAGCGGCGACAAAACTACATTCATTTTTAAAAGCATTTAAAAGCCTTTACAGGTTACCACGTTAGATTTACAGAGGAGGTCTACTGCTAAAATGACTGCCCTCGATCTGACCTTCGCGGTGATACCTCACATGCATGATGCAATTGCTGTTTACATATGACGCTAGACCGACGCGTGCGTTCGCCTTTGCGCAATAGCAGGGGGGGACAGCGGTGCTTTTTTTTTTTTTTTTTTTTTTTTTTTTTATATTATTATTTATTTGGCTTTTTTATTTTATTTTTAAACTGTGCCTTCCATATTTTATTTTTTTACCATTTTTATCGTTATCTCAGGGAATGTAAATATCCCCTATGATAGCAATAGGTAGTGACAGGTACTCTTTTTTTGAAAAAAATTGGGGGGTTAGACCCTAGATCTTTCCTCTGCCCTCAAAGCATCTGACCACACCAAGATCGGTGTGATAAAATGCTTTCCCAATTTCCCAATGGCGCTTTTTATATCCGGGGGGGGGACATTCCCTCCCACTGCTTGTAAAAGCAGTCTAGAGGCTAATTATCTGCTAGAATTGCTTTTACATGAAAGCCGGCTGAAAAGAATGATACCAAGATGATACCTAAACCCGCAGGCATCATTCTGGTATAAACATTCAAAGTCCAGCAACATACCAGTACGTTGCTGGTCCTTGTTGGACATGTATTGTAATCTTTTTTTTCATACAGCCTATTGGCTGAACGAAAAAAAGAGATTGATTGGTGGGTATGCCCACCATTAGAATACCTCCCTTCATCCACCCACTTCTAATGATGGGCATATATGCCGAAGCATGGGGGCATCCTCCCGCAAAAAAGTTATGCCGCGTACACACGGTCAAGCCTTCGTCGGAATTTCGACCGTATGTACGCGGCATAAAAGGTTATGCCGCGTACACACGGTCGGACTTTTCCACGGATAAGCCTCCGTTGGAATTTTGACCGTATATACGCGGCATTAGGAGCAAAATCGCTCCTCCGCCCCTGCTGCCCCCATGCTTCGGCATATATGCTCTTTTTTTTAACTGTGGTGGTGAAATCACCTCCTACAGCGTTGGAGTCACGGCTTTATGTATCGTGGGAGCAAACGCTGTTGCTGTCAAGATAAATAGATCCGCGCTGCAACTGAATGACGTACCTGCTAAGCAAATGGTGGTTAACATTAAAACAAAGTAACATTACAGTACAACAGTAAGACCTTACCATACCATACCTGCAAAGCAAATACCAAAACAAAACCTAGTAAAAAATAAAAAAATGTTTTAACGCAACCTGTGCCTAAAATATATATATGCCGAAGCATGGGGGCATCCTCCCGCAAAAAAGTTATGCCGCGTACACACGGTCGGAATTTCGACCGTATGTACGCGGCATTAGGAGCAAAATCGCTCCTCGGCCCCTGCTGCCCCCATGCTTCGGCATATATGCTCTTTTTTTTAACTGTGGTGGTGAAATCACCTCCTACAGCACTGGAGTCACGGCTTTATGTATCGTGGGAGCAAACGCTGTTGCTGTCAAGATAAATAATTCCGCGCTGCAGTTGAATGGCGCACCTGAAAACAAAAAATTACATACCTGAAAAGCAAGCATGATAAAACATTGCAGAATAGAATACAGTAAAAAAAGAGCAGAACAATAGAGAGAAAATAGAGAAAGAGAGAACAATAAAACGACAACTATTTTTGGTTTTTTTATTTTATATATTTTTTGTGTTTTGTTTTTTACGTTTTTTTTTTCTTTTTTACACTTTTTTTTGTAACTTTACAACTGTAATGGTTCGGGTCTCTCAAAATGTAATGGCATCTTGGGAGACCCTGTGTAAGTGTGTCCTAGTCTGTGAAATGCTGTACCCTACGCTAAAACTTCACTTTTGAGTGGTAGCGTTCAAAACATTCACCTTGGCAAAGACCAGGCTTGTCAGGACAGAGTGGACAAAAACTACGGGTGTCACGCCTAAATCCGCGCTTGCTACAGACACGACATCTTTTTTGGGGGTGGCTTTGGGTAGGGGTACTCGGGAGGACATACGAATAATGCCTCTCATGCAGCCGGCTTACTGCATTTGGTTGGGGATGGTGAGGTGCAGAACCGCCTGGATACAGGAGTTCTGTGACTATCTCATTCTGGAATTTTAGAAGAGATAACGTCCCGCCTGAAGCTCTGTATAGCACATGAGCGTTCAGCAAAGCCAATTGGAATAATGATAGAGACACTTTTTTGTACCAGCGTCTCGCCTTACGGTCAATTAGATACGGCGCCATCAACTGGTCGTTGAGGTCCACCCCTCCCATATTTTGGTTATATTCGTGGACACAGAGGGGTTTCTCCACAACACCAGTCGCCGTACGAATTTGGACTGTCGTGTCTGCATGAAGGGAGGTAAGAAGGAAAACATTCTTATTGTCCCTCCACTTCATAGCGAGCAAGTTATTACACTTCAAGCAGGCTCTCTCCCCCAGCCTAAGACGGGCATCTACAAGCCGCTGGGGAAAGCCCCGGCGATTAGGTCGCACGGTGCCACATGCTCCAATCTTATGATCAAACAAGTGACTAAACAGTGGCACGCTCGTGTAATAATTGTCCACATACAAGTGGTACCCCTTTCCGAATAAGGGTGACACCAAGTTCCACACTATCTTGCCAGCGCTCCCTATGTAATCCGGGCAGTTGACCGACTCAATCTGACTGTCTTTTCCCTCATAAACCGTAAAGTTCACTACATAGCCTGTTGCCCTGTCACAGAACTTGTAGAGCTTGACCCCGTATCTGGCACGCTTGCTGGGAAGGTACTGCTTGAAAGACAAGCGGCCAGAAAATTTAATCAGGGACTCATCAACGCAGACAACTTGATCGGGAGTAAACAAGGCTGCAAAACGTTCGTTGAAGTGGTTTATGAGGGGCCGAATTTTATAGAGCCGGTCGTATTCAGGGTCCCCACGTGGACGACAAAGTTCATTGTCGTTGAAGTGCATGAACCGCAAAATCTGCTCGTATCGTGCCCTGGACATGGAGGCAGAGAACACGGGCATGTGGTCAATTGGGTGCGTGGACCAATAAGCACGCAATGACGGAAATTTATGTGTGCCCATGTTGAGGGAAAGGCCCAGAAAGGTCTTAAATTCGGAAACCGTAATTGGTTTCCAATTTCTGGCAATTTTAGGCAACTGGGGGTTAGCGGCGATAAATTGACCAGCATATAAATTACTCTGGTCCACAATAGATCTATAGAGATCTTCCGTGAAAAACAGCGAATAAAAATCGATTGGCATAAAATCAGCTGTTTCCACCTGAATACCGGGTTGGGCAGTGAATGGGGGAAGTACGGGTTCTGCAGAAGTGGTGGGGACCCAATCAGGATAGGCGAATTCTGCAGGAAGGGCAGTATGGGCACGACGGGCCTGCCTTTGTCTTCTTGGTGGCAGCGGGACACTACTTGTGCTTGCCACCTCGCCAGCTTGAACTGCACTTATGGGACTCGCCACGTCACCAAGTGTTACTGCAGTGCTGGATGTACGTCCAGGCTGTACTAGGCCGCTGGTGCTTGCCAGTTCACCAGAAGGAATAGCGGCGCTAGTACTACTCTGCTCCATGATACGAGAGACCTGCGGTTCTTGCTCCTCAACAACCTCAGAAGATCGGGATCGGGTACGCCTGACCTTAGCAGGGACCTCAACTTCGTCGTCAGAGCTATCTGACGTGGGGCCGCTGACGTCACTGTCTTCTACGGGAAGATATTCTGAGCCTGAATCTGACAGATACGTGACCTCCTCTTCACTATCTGTCATGCTCAGAATCTCGTAGGCCTCTTTACTAGTGTACCTTCGACTTGCCATTTTGGGCTCTAAATTTAGGGGTACACTAGTAAGATTCACAGGAAAAAAAGCACCTGACTGTCGTCAGCAAATATATCAAACGCTACAAAAAAACTGTTAGCGATCGCAGGGATCAGGCCTGTCTCTGCGAACGCTGCAGTTATGTGTGTTGTGTTTGGTAAGTGACAGTGATCGATCGATACTGCACTTGGGTGGGCTGGGCTGGGCTGGGCGGAGGGGCTAAACGCAGGTACTAGCAGGTATCTGGGCTGATCCCGCTAACACTGCGTTTTTGGGAACCCTAAACCGCTGGGGATGCTAGTATAGATCTGATCAGATACTATACCACTAAGGGGGGTGTATGCTTTGCGCGTGGGTGTTAGCGTTACTGGCACTAACCTAACACTGCCTGGGGCGACGCAGACCCTCTCTGGCGCTAAAACCTAATTGATCTCACCCGCCGGGCGATCAGGGGGGTTAAACCTTTATTGGGTTATATACGGCGGGTGCCCTGATGCTATAAAAAGCAAACTAATCAACCAGCGTCACCCGTAACCTTTAGATGGTGATCACTGGTGAAAGGGTTAACTAGGGGCAATCAGGGGGTTAAAACCTTTATTAGGTTAAATATGGGGGTACCTGACACCAATAAAAACCTGCGGCGAACCTAAAAAAAAAATAACTGCCTATCTAAAACACCAGCGACACGAATACAGCGATCGGAAAAACAATCGCTTAGTGACGCTGAAGTTAGGGGGTGAAAGGGTTACCTGGGGGGTGATCAAGGGGTTAAACCTTTATTAGGGGGGGTTAGGTGGCTACCCTGGACCTAAAGGGGCCTAATCCTAACTGCCTTGCAACTTTTTACAATCACAGATGACACTAAATGCAGTGATCAGTAAAATAAATGATCACTGCAATCAGTGACACTGTGATTGGGGGCTTTGGGGTGACCTGGGGGGTGATCTGGGGGTGACTGGGGGGTGATTTGTGTGCCTATGTGTACCTACGTGTCAGTGGACTGTTGGAGCACTAACCTCTGTCTTCACTCCTCGGCGCCGGGAACGAAAAGACCGCGGCGAGGGAGATGACATCACTTCCTCCAGCCTGTGTTTACATCACATGGCGGAGGAAGCAATTTCATTGGCCGGGAGCGATCGCGAGGGGGGGCGGAATCGAGCGGATGGACCCCCCAACTGCACAAAGGCGATCACGTAGATCTACGTGATTCTGCCTGTCCGTGCCATTCTGCCGACGTAAATCGGCGGTGGGCGGTCGTTAAGTGGTTAATGCTAGAAAGCCAGCCTCCAGACTCATCTATCAGAGAGTCTGGAGAGCATACGTTTCCTGGTGTGAATCCAGATGTTGGAATCCTCAGAAGTATGAAATAAGTAGGATTCTTGCTTTTTGCCAGTTAGGAGTGGATATGAAATTAGCCCTTAGCACCATCAAAGGGCAAATATCGGCTCTATCAGTCTTCTTTCAGAGACCATTGGCATCTCACTCCCTAGTTCGGACATTCATTAAGGGGGTACTGAGGATAAATCCTCCAGTTAGGACTCCCTTGTGTCCATGGGATTTGAATTTGGTATTGTCAGTGTTGCAAAAGCAACCTTTTGAACCTATTCGCCATATTCCTTTAATTATATTAAGTAGGAAGTTGGCCTTTCTGATTGCTATAGCTTCTGCTAGGAGAGTATCAGAGCTAGCAGCTCTTTCTTGTAAAGAGCCTTATCTAATTTGTCACAAGGACAAAATCGTACTACGACCCCATCCGGCTTTTCTACCTAAGGTGGTGTCGGCTTTTCACTTGAATCAAGACATTGTTCTGCCTTCCTTTTTTCCAAACCCGCGGACGGCGGGGGAAAATTATTACACTCTCTAGATCCAGTGAGAGCGGTAAAGGTGTATCTGCAAGCAACCGCTCAGATACGTAAAACAGATGTTTTGTTTATTTTACCAGATGGGCCCAAGAAGGGCCAAGCGGTATCAAAATACACCATTTCCAGGTGGATTAGACAAGTAATTATTCAAGCTTATGGTTTAAAGAACAGGACTCCTCCTTTTCCTGTTAAGGCGCACTCTACCAGGGCGATAAGTGCTTCATGGGCAGTGCACCACCAGGCTTCGATGGCTCAGATCTGTAAAGCTGCAACTTGGTCTTCAGTCCATACATTTTCCAAATTCTATCAAATAGATGTGAAAGGACATGAGGATTCCGCCTTCGGGCGAAGTGTGCTGCAGGCAGCAGTATAGGGCTTCTGGTCCGCAAGCGGCCTGTTTTGATCTGTGTCTCCCCCCCTTCATATGAGCATTGCTCTGGGACGTCCCATTATGTAATGACTAGCTCTGTGTCCCGTGGTGTACGATAAAGAAAATAGGATTTTTATAACAGCTTACCTGTAAAATCCTTTTCTTGGAGTACACCACGGGACACAGAGGTCCCCCCCTTCTTATGGGAACCTTACTGCTTTGCTACAAAACTGAGGTACTTCCCTGATGGGAGGGGTTATATGGAGGGGAACTGTCTTCCATTGGTTGTGCCAGTGTCCAATCACCGCTGGTGACCCTTAACCCATTATGTAATGACTAGCTCTGTGTCCCGTGGTGTACTCCAAGAAAAGGATTTTACAGGTAAGCTGTTATAAAAATCCTATTATTCAATTAAGCTTTGAAAATAAAACCTGGAAGCTGATTGGTTTCTATGCACAGCTGCACCAAATTCTATGTGCATCAGTTTTAGTAAATCTCCCCCCCCCCCGACCAGTGTTTATAAACATTGTTCAGATTAGAGATGCATAGTAAAGTTGTTTGTAAACATTGTTCAGATGGCGACCTATGCCAGGAAGTGGGAGAAAATACCTGGATTACACAGGTATCTGCTCCCTCCTCCCCTCTGAAAGGGGCCAAATGTGACACCGAAAGGGGGGGGGAGGATTCCAAAAAGCGGAAGTTCCATTTTTGGGTGGACCTCCGCTTTAAGTAATAAAATCCATTTGTATTTTTTACTGAGACTCACATTTGTTGTTTATACCTTTGCATTGGATCTATTGCATGGAATTTTTTGCCTTTATTATTGGAGCACTTTATTGGATTATTCTTTATACATATTGTGTATGATGCTATCACATCCCGGACTATTTAGCCTTTATATTTTTTAACTTTATTATATACCCACTTGGTTGCACTTTAATTAAAGGGATTTGTTTTTAGCAAGCGCCATTACACCGCCCACCCCCCATTTTCACAATAAAAACCGTTGCTGTCAAAGAAACCAAGCCATAGCAGAAATGTAAAACTTGCTGTTGTCCATGGGTGGGTGGGGGGGGGGGGGGGTGTACAGGTGGGGAGATGATCTAGGTAATATTTGATGATATTTCGGGCCCTATGAGATGTATGTAAAGCCTGAAAAATGAGCTGCACCATCATTTATTTGAACTTTTTTATGCGTTTTTAGGTGTTCTCGGAAAGACAAATGTGAGCGGGCAGACGAGCTTCACCGTTTCACCACGGACCAGCGGCAGTGCGTCCAGCTGACGGTGCACCCCAAGAACATCTCCGTTACCATGTCTGAGGTCCCGGTGAGTCTACACTCTCCATGTGACTGTCTGCAGTGACTTTGCACAGCAGTTGTCTAATAGCGTGACCTGATTGAGGACATTTAATGATCACATGACTTGATGGTTAAACAGAACGCCGTGTGCTTCCAGGCCTCATTTTATTTATTTTTTTTCCTTCTTTGTGTGCAGATGGTTTTACAAGCCTGGAACATCCCTGACCTCTCCACCGGGGTGAACTGCTCCTTCGAGGATTTCACAGAGATGGAGGGACACATAGAGGAAGGCAAGATCTACTGCAACTCTCCTTCCGCCAAGGACGTGATTCCCATCACACGAGGCCAGGGTGAGTGCCCGGGGTCATTAATGTGGGCACCACGGGGGGGGGGTCTGTGACCAGCTGACACACACAATGGATATCTCAGCTGTGCGTTCAGTGTCTGTGCTCTGGCCCGCAGCATGGCGGCATTTACAGATGTTTCCAGATTCCGCTCAGAGGAGCGGCTAACATAAATATGAGAAAGTTGTGTTATGTGGAATCGCTGATACATTGTAGAAGTGGCCACAGCTGTCCATACAAGAACACCTTTTATTTAACTTGGTTGTCTCTTTTGCTCTTCCTTTTTTTTTTTTAATCCACTTTTCGACCAGCCGTAGCTG
Organism: Rana muscosa; assembly: GCA_029206835.1. Taxonomy (NCBI): domain Eukaryota; kingdom Metazoa; phylum Chordata; class Amphibia; order Anura; family Ranidae; genus Rana; species Rana muscosa. The sequence continues at coordinate 313,870,557 of CM055120.1, forward strand.
TGCGTCGCTTCGTGCAATAGATACAGTGGGCACGCGCCTGTTGGATCCAGTGCAACATGGCAGGCAGCTGCGATGTCCACCCGCCATCGCTTCACAGAGAGCCAGAACGGGGATCTGTCAATGTAAACAAACAGATCCCCGTTCTGTTAGGGGAGTAGAGAGAGATTGATCGTCTGTTCCTAGTGATCAGGAACAGCGATCTCTGTCTACTCCCAGTCAGTCCCCCCCCCCCCCCAACAGTTAGAAACGCCTCCCAGGGAACACAATTAACACCTTGATCGCCCCCTAGTGTTAACCCCTTCCCTGCCAGTGTGTTTTATACAGTAACCAGTGCATTTTTATAGCACTGATCGCTGTATAAATGTCACTGGTCCCAAAAAAGGGTCTGATGTGTCCGCCGCAATGTCGCAGTCCCGCTAAAAATCGCTGATCACTGCTATTACTAGTAAAAAATATAAAATAATAAGAATGCCATAAATCCATCACCTATTTTGTAGACACTATAACTTTTGCGCAAACAAATCAAACACTTATTGCGTTTTTTTTTTTTTTTTGTTTTTTTTTCTTACCAAACATATGTAAACAAATACATATTGGTCTAACCTGATGAATAAATTTAGTTTTTTTAAATTTTTTGGGGGGATATGTATTATAACAAAAATATATATATTTTTTGTTCAAAATTGCCAGTATTTTTTTTTGTTTATAGCGCAAAAAATAAAAACCGAGGTGATCAAATACCACCAAAAGAAAACTCTATTTGTGGGAAAAAAAGGACGTCAGTTTTGTTTGGGTACAGCGTCGCACAACCGCGCAATTGTCTGTTAAATCGACGCAGTGCCGTATCGCAGACGTAGTGTTGTATCGCAAAAAAATGGCCTGGTCAGGAAGGGGGCAAATCCTTCCGGTCCTTAAGTGGTTAAATATGTTTTTATTGCAAAACATAGACATGTACAAAGAGTCAAATAGTTTAGCCCTCCAGCGGTTGTGGAACTACATTTCCCATGAGGCAATGCAAGGCTGGCAGTTACAATTACACCCAGAGGCATGATGGGACTCGTAGTTCTGCAACAGCTGGAGGGCCCCAGGTTGCCTACCCCTAGCCCCAGGAAAGGAGAAGCGGCACAGTGATACGTTCATCTGTGTCATTCTGCTCTCTCCTTCTATCAGTAAGCTGTGCGGCTGCTTCTTCTTACACTCCAGCCCTGGTGTAGAGGGACTGGAAGAGGCTGATACCCAAGGTCACATTTGGATTTTTGGAGAAGGAAAAGAGGCACTGTACTGAGCTCTTCTCTCTGTCACTCTGCTCTCTCCTCCTATCAGTATGCTCTTTGTCAGCCCATGGACTGATTGGCTGCTTGTGTTGCTTCTTCCTCTCACACTCATGCACTGCTCGGGTCCCTATGTTGCTTCTTCCTTTCATGCTCCAGCCCTGCTGTACAGGAACTGCAGGGGGCTGATACCAAATCACATCTAGATACTTTACTTGAAAAGGAGAAGCAGCACAGTAAAGAGCTCATCTTTCTGTCCTTCTGCTCTCTCCTTCTCTCAGCAAGCTGTACTGCTTCTTCTTCTCATGCTCCAGCCCTGCTTTAGAGGGATTGGAAGAGGCTGATATCCAAAAGTCACATTCAGGTGCTTAGAATGGAGAAGGAGAAGCAGCACAGTATTGATCTTGTCTCTCTATCACTCTGCTCTCTCCTCCTATCAGTATATGGACTGATTGGCTCCTTGTGTTGCTTCTTACTTTCATGCTCCAGCCCTGCTGTACAGGTACTGCAGGGGGCGGTTACCAGATCACATCTGGGTACTTGAGAAGGAGAAGCAACACTGTGATGGGCTTATCTCTCTGTCACGCTGCTCTGTCCACCTATCGCCATGCTTCTTGACTGCATATGCACTGCTTGGGTCCTTATGCTGCTTCTTCCTTTCATGCTCCAGCCCTGCTGTACAATAACTGTAGGGGGCTGATACCAAATCACATCTAGATACTTTACCTGAGAATGAGAAGCAGCACAGTGATGAGCTCATCTTTCTGTCCTTCTGCTCTCTCCTTCCCTCAGCAAGCTGTACTGCTTCTTCTTCTCACACCCCCGTCCTGCTTTAGACGGATTGGAAGAGGCTGATACCCAAAAGTCACATTCAGGCGCTTACAATGGAGAAGCAGCACAGTATTGAACTCATCTCTCTGTCACTCCGCTCTCTCCTGATTGGCTCCTTGTGTTGCTTCTTCCTCTTCCCGTAGAGCAATGGTTCTCAAGGACCCACTAACAGGCCAGAGTTTAAGTATTGCCTCAGGGAGATGGCAGACTAGAATACTGCAATCACTGAGCAGCAATTTATATCCCCTGTGATGTATTTCAGTTCTCTTGCAAACCTGGCCGGTTAGGATACTTTCACACTGAGGCGTTGAAAAAACGCAAAAAAAAGATGACATTTTTACAGCGATTTTACCGCGTTCGCGGTAAAATAGCGCTAACGTCTATGTGTTTTACCGCGTTTTTACCGCTTTACTCATTCATTTCAATGGGGATTGGCGTTTTTACAGCGTTATTTTTAGCGCCCTAAAGATGCTCCAAAGAAGCTGTTTGCAGGATTTTTTCCAACGCACAGCCAGCAAAACGCCTCGGTGTGAAAGCCCTCAGGGCTTTCACATTGAGAATGCTGGGGCAGGATTATTTCAGGCGTTTTTACAGCGCTTTTTTTACCGCGAAAACGCAGTAAAAATGCCTCAGTGTGAAAGGGGTCTAAGTGGGTCCTGAAGATAGGAGTTGAGGACCGCTGCCGTAGAGGAACTGCAAGATGCTGATAACCGGTCACATTCGGGTACTTACACTGGAGAAGGAGAAGCAGCACAGTATTGAACTAATTTCTCCATCACTCTGCTCTCTCCTCCTATCAGTATATGGACTGATAGGCTCCTTATGCTGCTTCTCTTCCTCTCACACCCCAGCCCTGCTGTACAAGGACTGCAAGATTCTGATAACCGGTCACATCCAGGTACTTACACTGGAGAAGAAGCAGCAGCACAGTGATGAGCTCAGATCGCTGTCATCCTGCTCTCTCCTCCTATCAGTATGCTCCTTGTCAGCACATGAACTGATTGGCTCCTTGTGTTGCTTCTTTGTCTCTCTCCAGCCCTGCTGCTGTACAGGCACTTCAGGAGGCTGACACCAGGTCAGATCTCAGGATGTAAGGACAAAAAAGGAGCAGCTTTGTTTTTTGTGTTCTCTTTCTGGTGACTTATTAAGTGAGGTTCAATCCACACGTCTCCCGTATCTACACCCCCCCCCCGTAAGTTTGGGCGCGATGCAGATGACCGAGTGGGCGGGGGGTACGAATGATGGCACAGAGTCCCCTCGGGGTCAGGTCGGGCGTATGACGCAGCGCGGGTAACCGCAGGCGTCAGAGACTCCGGCCCGGGACACAGAAGGGACCGGCCTGTTTGTTGCCTTCATTCCAGCTTGATAAATGCGGCCCGAGTCGCACAACAAAGGAGCCCAGTTTGTCAGAAAACGCCTACTCAGCTCTTCTGCGCTTTTCCTTAATTCGCCTTTTAAGAGCTGACTTTTGTTGAACAGAAGCCGCCTTTGTTTCCCCCCCCCCCTGTTCCTAATCCCGTCGCTAATTCCCTAGTTTAACCGTTCTGCTGCATTAACATTCGCGGCAGAGGCTAAGATGATCCGAAAGTGGCCATTATGGATGATGTGTGATGTCACGCGGGTGGGCGGGGCTCAGGCTACACACTCGGCTGAGGATAAGATAAGGAAGCAACAGGCAGAGGACATTTTTTATAATATAGAAAAATATACTCCTTCCCCCATCCCAAAAAAAAAAAGTGCATCTAAAACCAACAAAAATTTAATATATTGCAGCTTACCATCTTAGATGTGGTGGCTGCATTCGTTTTCTTTTTTTTTCCTTCACCTGATGATCCTGCCAGTAACACACTTTCTGTCCTCGGGTGACAACACCTCACTGTACTCTGTAGAGGGGCAGCGTTGTCACCCTGGGCAAGGACGTGTGTTTGGTCTACAGAACTTATTCTTTCACCTCTCCTTATCTACATAACAGAAGGGGGGGGGGGTTCTGTAGTCTGCAGAAGAGGACTGGGCAGGGCTGATGGCACCTCTTGGAAAAACATGGCAGAGTGCACAGGACAGCACTGGATTTCTGGCAGGATCAACAGTTATTTAGTTGCACTTCTAAAACAGAAATAGCAAAACTCTTTCCATGGTATACAGTAGGGGTCAAGCGATATCGTTTTTTCAGGGCCGATGGAGTACCGATTTTTCGGCTGCCTTTTTAAGGCCGATGGCCAATATAAGGTGTCGATCTTCTGTAGATTTAACTAGTTAGGACCGAGCTGATTTTTCAGACTGTGTTTACTAGTTAAAAAAATTTTGATAGAAAATTACTTAGAACCCCCAAATATATATATATATAATTTTTTTTTTTTTTTTTTTTTTTTACACACCCGCGGTATATAAATGTTATATATGATTTTTTTTTTTTTCAGACGTACTAGAGAATAAAATGGCGGTCGTTGCAATACTTTGTCACAATACTTTGAAATTTTTTTAAATGAAAAAATAAGACATCAGTAAAGTTAGCCTAATTTTTTTTTATATTGGGTATAAATTTACTTGGCATAACAACATCTTCCACAACATGTCACGCTTCAAAATTGCGCCCGCTCGTGGAATGGCGACCAACTTTCACCCTTAAAAATCTCCGTAGGCGCCGTTTAAAATGTCTACAGGTTAACAGTTTTGAGGAGGTCAAGTGCGCAAGCTCGGCGGGACGGGGAGCTTAAAACATTTTTATTTATTTCTGTTTTTTTTATTTTTACACTGTCCTTTAAAAAAAAAAAAAAAGTGATATCTGGGGTCAAAAAGACCTCAGATCTCACATTTTACACTTAAATGCAATAAAAAAAAAAAAAAAAAAAATTCCCCTTATAGACCATTGGGCGAAAGTGACGTATGACGCCGCTTCCGTCATCCAATGGTGTGGAGCCGAGCGGGTGCCATCTTTCCCTCACTCGGCATCCAGCCTCAGAGGGGAAAGGACGCGATCGTCTCTGCCGCTACCGACGGCTCCCGCCCCCGATAAAAGTGATCTTGCGGCGAATCTGCCACGGAGACCGCTTTTAATACGAAAAATATGTAGAAGAAGACATATTGGCCTAAACTAATGAAGACATTTTATTTTATTTTTTTATTGACCATAAAAGCAGAAAGTAAAAAATATATATTTATTTTTTTTTGTTTATAGCGCAAAAAAAACAAACTGTAGAGGTGATCAAATACCACCAAAAGCAAGCTCTATTTGTGGGGAAAAAGGGATAATTTTATTTGCGAACAGTGTCGCACGACCGCGCAATTGTCAGTTACAGTATCGCAAAAAATGGCCTGGTCATGAAGGGGGGTAAACCTTCCTAAATGGCAGAACCCCTATAAGCTGCATGTTATAAATGTACAATGACCTCCTAGATACGGATGCATCAACGGCAATTGTCAGAGAAAAATGGCGGTTGATATAAAAGAGCAACAACGGGGATATAAACGGCCATAACGGACACCGCCGCAGTGTTCCATTTATAGAGGGCGGGAAGACGTAGGACAATGCCCCGTTATTTTTTCTGCTGATGGCGGCACGGCCCGGTGACAGTCTTGTTTGTCTTGTAGGTGACAAGAGAGTTGTGAAACTTTATCTAAAGTCCAAGGAGACCGGGAAGAAGTTTGCCAGCGTGGATTTCGTCTTTTACAACTGCAGCGTCCATCAGTCGTAAGTTTTATTCTAAGTATCTGTGGTCTGTGATTCTGCTTCCACCTAGTCATAGAATGTCTTCCCTGCAAGCCCCATCATTCCTGTCTGCCGCAGAGGATGGAGATTTCCTTTTATTAAAGTGACACTAAACTCTGGTTTAAATTTTTTTATTTTATGATGTATTATTAAAGTTATTGTCTTTTATTTTTTATTTTTTATAATGAGCATGTCATACTTGCCTACTCTGTGTAATGGTTTTGTGCAGATCAGCCTCAACCTTTCACTTCTCGGGTTCCCCACCAGCATATTGGCTCCTCCCCCAATGCTGAGTGCCTCCATAGCAAAACACTTACTATGGAGGCACTTGTGCAGGCTCCATCCCGAGCCGTGCTCTGTGCGTCCATAGACACACACACACACACAATGGGGGTCAGCCCAGCCCCCGCTACCTCCTCACTTGCTGTGACTGACAGCAGCAGGAGCCAATGAATCCCGTTGCTGCCTCTGAGCCAGTGAGTATGGAGTGAGCAAGCAGTGATTCTGCTCTAGGGCACAGCGCTGTATTGACATCGGGCTCAGGTAAGTATTGGGCATGCTGGGGGGAGGGGGGGGAGGATCTGCACACAGAAGGTTTTTTATCTTGATGCATTAAAGTAAGCAAAACATTCTGACTTTAGAAGCACTCCAAAATGTCCCTTCTATTGCTCTCGGCCTCCTCCAAATCTCCACTGCTGTGAGCTGACTTCCATAGTCACTGGCTCAAAGACAGCAGCGGGAGTCATTGGCTCCTGCTGCTGTCAATCACAGGCAGTGAGGAGGTAGCGGGGGCTGTTAGGAGGTGGCTACGTTCGTTCTCCATAGTCCCACTGTATGAAGGAATGTAGCCACCCTCTCTTGCTCACTCCCCAGGTGGGTCTATGGGATTTGTAGTGTGCCTAGAGCAGTGTACATGACCACAACTTATGTGCACTGCTCATTCAAAACGCAGTTCACAGTTGTAGCCTCCTTTACCTGGGTGAAGACAAATATTAATCACGCAATAGTCCTGTACCCTTGTATGTTATGAATCATGGTTGATTTTTGCTTGCAAATGCCTCAAAATATCCTTTTCTTTCACAGTGATAATGCTGCTTTCAGCCCTCACCCTGCGGTGCTCTATGTTGGCAGAGCTGAGTAGCCGCCACACCCCTCAGTACAAGTGTCCCCCATAGACTTGTATTGCAGGGAGGGGAGGGGGTGTGTCTGGTCAGTTCTGTTACATTGCTGGGGGCACTGGATCTAGCTAGTAAATATATATATATATATATGTATATACACACATACATATTTATATTATATAGAAAATATGAAGGTCATAGAGTGTGGACATGCTATGTATTTGGCTGGGGATCTTCTATAGAAGACAAAGGGGGCGATTTACTAAAACTGGAGCACTCAAAATCTGGTGCAGCTGTGCATGGTAGCCAATCAGCTTCGAACTTCAGCTTGTTCAGTTAAAGCGGAGTTCCCCGCTAAAGTGGAACTTCCGCTCATCGGATTCCCCCCCCCCTTCCGGTGCCACAATTGGCACCTTTCGGGGGGAGGGGGGACAGGATACCTGTCTTTGACAGGTATCCTTTCCCGCTTCCAGGAGTCCGGGCCGCGGCCCGTGACATCACCGCTGGGCTCCCTCCTCCTCCCCCAGCTACCGGGCCAATAGGAGAGAGGAGGGGGCCTCGCGCTGTGCGCAGTAGGTTTCCTGGCGTGAGGCCGAAAGGCTACACTGCCGGGTTCCCTTACCCGCAATGGCGGTGGCAGCACCCGACAGCTGATGGAAACATCAGCTGTGATGCCGATATCGAGGGGCTCCAGGACAGTTAAGTGTCCGATTATTAAAAGCCAGCAGCTGCAGTATGTGTAGCTTCTGGCTTTTAATTTTATTTTTTTTGGCCGGAACACCACTATAAAGTTATTCTAAAGTCTTGTTTACTCTTTCGTCCATGGACCGACACAGCTTCTCTATTGACAAAGTGGGTATTATCCGTTAATTAGGAGTGACTAGGCAGAAAAACTTGTAAAAAGTGTTGCATCACACCTTCTACAGTACCGCCCAGGGGGCGGACCCTCTGGGTATACCCTCTCAGTCTGCACATCGCAGATCAGTTTTTTTCTGTCTAGCAAGGAGTAGGACATGGCTCCCTTCGGGCTCATTGGTCCGGGGAAAAAAGATATATATATTTTTATTTTTTTGCTACATTTGTTGTTTCCTGCGATCTTCGATCAACTGCCGACTGGGTGACAGGCTGGATCCTCGATCCTTGTAGTCTCCCCAGTTTCGGCCATCGAGCGTGTGCCGACCCTAGCTACGCGCTGGGTTTTCCACGACATGCCCGTCGCTCCACGGGTGGCCGGTGAGCCTACGCTCCAGGGCCTGCATCGGACCGCTCAGCTTCGGCTGACCTTACGGCCGAGTCGCAGCAGCCTGGCCGGTGAGCTTACGCTCCAAGGCTTGCATCGGACCGCTCAGCTTCGGCTGACCTTACGGCCGAGTCGCAGCAGCCTGTCCGGTGAGCGTCATGCTCCAGGGCATACATATGATCGTCCCTTCTGGGTCCAATCACAGCATGCCTGGCCAACAGTCACCTTCCGTGCGCGGACGATGATCTGTTTGGAATGTCTTCCAGCAGAATACATGCAGGATAGGTAAGTAAAACTCCCCTGCCTCGGCTGGGTGATTTAGCTGGACATTCCTGGAGAGATCAAGTAAGTGGTTGTGGCCCCTTTCTTTCCTCTCTCCCTGCCTTTCCCTCCTCCCTGGGCTTCTAGCTAAAGGTTGCTGGGTGCTGGGGGTCACCTAGGGGGTCCCACTGGAGCGGGGCTGGCTGTAACTAACATTTAAAAGAAATGTCATTTTTGCTTACCTGTGTTTCTGTGTCTCCATGCTGTCGGCGGCCATTTTGAGGTGGTCCATGCCAAGTTTGGCCTCTTGTAACTGCCTGGCGGCCATCTTCCTGTAGTTCGGCCACACCCACTGGCCCCTATCAGGTGATCGGCGGCCATGTTTGTCCACCCTGTATGCAGATATTGCCGTTCGGCGGCCATCTTTTTTGTGGGCTATGGCTGCCTGACCTCTATCTTCTGTCGGCGGCCATTTTCTTAGAGCCCACATTATCTTCCATACAGACGGTTTTGGCAACCATTTTGCGAGAGCCTCCGGCCTCTAGGGTGCATTACACTGGCGCGAAAATTCACACAGGAAGTGCTGATAAAAGAAGCAGACTGACACAGCAGCAAGGGGACAGCATCACAGGCGCAGCATAGCAGTACCTATCCAGGGTGGTGAGTCCTCTGGGTGACCCAGCATCTCTGCAGCGCAGGAGGGTGGCCTATTGATATCTTGCCTGGAGCCCTGTGAGTGTCAGCGTGTGGTCAGCATGGCATCTGAGCCAGATGTCTTCTCCCCTGAAACACCAGATTTAGCAGCTGGTGTCCCTGAGGTGTCTATGGACGCTATGTCGGCAATCCTAGAGGCGTTTGCTGCCAGGGTGGAAGCAGCACACGGGAATACAGGGGGTAGTAAACGCCCCATCCCCTGCAAGCTTCTGGGGATAATTCTGGTGCAGAACCAGGTCCAGCTATGGCTCGGGGCCCAGATTCTGACGCACCAGAGACTGCAGACCGTGACCGGACAGTGAGAATGACTCAAAGTCCAGGTCAGTACGCGAGACGGCTTTGGTATCTGACCTTATTACTGCAGTGCGGGATATGCTAAAATTGGAAAATACTGCAGAAGCAGCAGACACTCCGGTCCACTTGGGTTTCATAGACCTGCCCGCACTGCTAAGGTGTTCCCTTGTGTGTCTTTTGATAAACTCTTATACAAGGAATGGGAGAACCCACTGAGGGTCTTTACAGCCCCAAAGAGGTTTGCGGTACGGTACCCCTTTTGAGGAGAGTTTTCTGAAGAAATGGACCTCTCCCCCCTATAGTGGACCCTCCGGTGTCCAGACTTAATAGAGCCACCACAATTCCTGTAGAAGGGGCTCCTGTTTTCTAGGACCCTGTGGATAAGAAGGCTGAAGCACTCGCTTGCTACCTATACTCAGTGGTAGGCTCGGCAGTACGCCCGGCATTGGCGGGGGCCCTAGTGTCTCACACACTTACTGAATGGGCAAGATTGCTACTCCAGGGGTTAAGGAGCGAGATGCTCCTCCTGATGAGATAACATTGGCCGACCTGTTGGTCCAGGGCCTTAGGTTTGTCTGCGAGTCAGACATGAATACTATTCCCCTGCTGTCTAAAACTTCGGTTTATGCAGTAGCAATACGCCACCTGATCTGGCTAAAAGGCTGGTCTGCGGACCAGACTTCCAAGAAAGCCCTGTTGGATCTGCCTTTTAAGGGCGACAGACTTTTTGGGGCTTCTCTGGATGACATCATCAAGGATGCCACAGGAAGTAAAAGCACTTTGCTTCCCCAAATTAGCAAAGGTAAGGGGCCACGCCAAGGGCAAGGGCCCTCCTTTACTGCACACAAGTGGTTTTTTCGTCCCCCTAGGGCGACAGGGAAAAGACCCCAGGCCGATAAAGCGCCTGCCCAAGGACAAAAGCGTCCCTGGTCCCGCATACCCAATAAGCCTGCGGACAAATTTGCGTCCGCATGAAGGTCCACCCCCACCCAGCTCTCGGGTGGGGAGACGTCTTCGCAAATTCGCGACTCAGTGGACAGCACTAATCTCCGACAGGTGTGTTTGCGAAGTAATCTCCTCAGGCTACAAGATAGTTTCTCTCTTGTCCACCGGACAGATTCAACACCTCCAATCTCCAGCTACTACCGACCCGTCGGGAGGCCCTGTATGGGGCGGTCCAGGGTCTACTGGAACGCGGGGTAGTTATTCCAGTTCCAGAACTGGAACAGGGTTTTTACTCAAATCTGTTCATTGTGCCGAAGAAGGAGGGGGTTCGTCCAAGCTTGGATCTCAGAGCCCTCAATTGCTTTGTGAAGGTACAAAGTTTTCGGATGGAGTCGGTTCGATCTGTAGTCACGGCTCTCCATCCGGGGGACTTTCTGGCCTCCTTGGACATCAAGGACGCATACCTGCATGTCCCCATATACTCCAGACACCAGAGGTTTCTGCGATTTGCTATCGGGAAGAACCACTACCAGTTTGTGGCCCTCCCGTTTGGCCTTGCCTCAGCACCCAGGACGTTCACCAAGGTGCTCGCTCCGATTCTGGCACTTCTAAGACAGCGGGGTATCGCTATCACAGGTTACTTGGACGACCTTCTGCTGAAGGGCCCTTCAAGCTCAGAATTAGAGGTAAGCGTGTCCATTACCTGTCAGACTCTTCGAGACTGTGGTTGGATACTAAACACGCAAAAGTCAGTATTGGTGCCCACTCAACGCCTAGTGTACCTGGGGTTGATTCTGGATTCCTCAGAGGCAAAGGTATTCCTCCCTGTGGAGAAGTTGCAGACCCTCCGGGCTGCAGTACGGCAGCTGACTTCCAGGAATTGGTCGTCACTCCGTTTTTGCATGCGAGTGTTGGACCTCATGGTAGCCTCCTTCGAGGCGGTCCCATATGCTCAATACCACACTCGAGTGTTACAGAGGGAAGTTCTGTCCAGATGGAACAGATGCCCTTCATCTCTGGATTATCAAATCCGAGTGAGCCACCTAGTCAGGAGATCCCTGGTATGGTGGCTGACAGCACCGGCTCTAATGGCCGGGAAGTCATTTCTTCCGGTTTACTGGATAGTGATCACGACGGACGCCAGCCTTACAGGTTGGGGGGGAGTCTGGGGTGTCCAGTCGGCGCAAGGTCGCTGGACCCCAGAGGAAGCCCTCCTGCCGATCAATGTCCTGGAGATCCGGGCGATCAAGCTGTGCCTCTTCAAATTGTCTCAGAGACTGCAAGGGCGTCCAGTCAGGATCCAGTCAGACAACGCCACAGCAGTGGCATATGTCAATCATCAAGGAGGAACAAGAAGCTCAGCTGCAGCATCGGAGATCGCTCGCATCCTGAAGTGGGCAGAGAGGAGCGTACCGGCACTGTCGGCCGTGTACATTCCGGGTGTGGAAAACTGGCAGGCGGACTACCTGAGCCGCCAGATGCTGGACCAGGGAGAATGGTCCTTACACCCGGAGGTGTTCCAACTCCTCTGCCAAAGATGGGGCACACCAGACGTAGATCTTCTGGCTTCCCGACTCAATCGGAAGGTATTGAGGTTTGTGGCCCGGTCAAGAGACCCATGGGCAGACGCAACGGACGCGTTGGTAGCATCGTGGGGCCAGTATCGGCTAATCTATGCCTTCCCTCCCTTAAGGCTTCTTCCTCTTCTGCTCCGCAGAGTGGAGGCAGAGGGAATTCCAATGATCCTAATCGCTCCAGATTGGCCTCAGCGTCCTTGGTACGCCGATCTAGTACGTCTGGTAGCAGACGTCCCCTGGCGCCTACCACTACGGAAGGACCTGCTGTCGCAAGGTCCCATATTCCATCCTGCTTTACAGTCATTGGCTTTAACGGCATGGCTGTTGAGAACCAGGTACTGAGAGACCGGGGCCTGTCAGACTCAGTAATTTCTACTATGAGAAGTGCTCGGAAACCGTCCTCTAGGAAGGTCTATCACCGCACTTGGAGGGCCTACATCTCCATGTGTGAGGAAATGAAATGGCATCCGCGTACCTATTTGGTTTCCAGAATCCTGCTGTTTTTACAGCATGGGGTAGACCAAAGGCTTGCCCTAAGTACGAGTAAGGGACAGATATCTGCCCTGGCTGTCTTTTTTCAGCGACCCCTGGCGACTCACTCTCTCGTGAGTACATTTGTGCAGGGGGTTCGACATGTGGCCCCTCCGGTCCGCCCCCCGTTACCTCCGTGGGACTTGAACCTGGTCCTCTCGGTGCTTCAGAAGGCACCGTTTGAGAATATTAGAGATATTCCCCTGTTGACACTTTCTCAGAAGGTGGTCTTTTTGGTGGCTGTTACGTCAGTTAGACGAGTCTCTGAGCTGGCAGCCTTGTCCTGCAAGGCTCCCTATTTGATTTTCCACAAGGATAAGGTGGTGCTGCGGCCGCAGCCTTCCTTTCTTCCGAAGGTCGTTTCGGCTTTCCATCTCAACGAAGACATTGTACTTCCATCCTTGTGTCCTCAGCCGTCGAATCCTAAGGAGTCGGCGTTGCATTCCTTGGACGTTGTCCGAGCTTTGAGAGTATACATATCTGCTACTTCCCTGTTCCGGAAGTCAGACTCACTGTTTGTTTCGGTGGCTGGTCCCAAGAAGGGCCAAGCAGTCTCATCGGCCACCATCTCTAGGTGGATCCGACAGATAGTAATCCAGGCTTACGCCTTAAAGGGTCAGGCGCCCCCCTTTCCTGTCACGGCGCATTCGACCAGGGCAATAGGTGCCTCTTGGGCTTTCCGACATCAAGCGTCTGTTTCCCAACTATGTAAAGCGGCGACTTGGTCGTCCGCTCACACTTTCACAAAATTCTACAAAGTTGATGTAGGTGCATCTTCGGATGCCTCTTTCGGCCGCAAGGTTTTGCAGGCGGCTGTTTAGAGTTGCAACTCCTCCGTTGGAGGAGTGCTGTTTTGTGTTTTGGGGTGAAGTTTGTTTTTATGCTGTTACCACCCCTCGTTTTTTTCTCTGACACTGCTTTGGGACGTCCCACTTTGTCAATAGAGAAGCTGTGTCGGTCCATGGACGAAAGAGTAAATAGGATTTTTTACTCACCGTAAAATCCTTTTCTCTGAGTCCATGGACCGACACAGCACCCACCCCTCCTTTTAAGTTTGTACTGCTTTTTGACGAACTGATCTGCGATGTGCAGACTGAGAGGGTATACCCAGAGGGTCCGCCCCCTGGGCGGTACTGTAGAAGGTGTGATGCAACACTTTTTACAAGTTTTTCTGCCTAGTCACTCCTAATTAACGGATAATACCCACTTTGTCAATAGAGAAGCTGTGTCGGTCCATGGACTCAGAGAAAAGGATTTTACGGTGAGTAAAAAATCCTATTTTTTTTTTTTCAGTGCCCCCCCCCCCCCCCCACAGCAAGCAGCTTGCTATGGGGGCACCCGAGCCGAGTCACAGCTCCCTGTGTCCATTCAGGCACAAAGCCCTGACCTGGCCCCACCCCCTATCCCCTGATTGGCTAGCTGACTTTGACAGCAGCAGGAGCCAATCGCACCGCTGCGGTGTCTCAGCCAATCAGGAAAGAAAAAACTGGATGGCTAGGAGAGGGACCTCAGGTAAGTATGAGGGGGGCTGCTGCACACAAAAGGCCTTTTATCTTAATGCATAGAATGCATCAAGATAAAAATACCTTCTGCCTTTAGAACCACTTTAAGCTTTGGCAATAAAACCTGGAAGCTGATTGGTTTTTATGCAGAACTGCACCAGATTTTACACTCTCCGGTATAATTAAACCTCAATGTGAGATGTGTAATTTCTGGATGTACATTTATTAGACGCAAGGATACAAATATGCGGAAAATCTCTGATAAATTATATAGAAGCATTGTGACTTCCATGTGACTCGTGTACGCATCAGATGACATTTCCAGCCGGAGAGACTATTATTTGCTGAAGAGGAGAGAGAAAAATGAGAGTAGGAACAAATGGCACTAATACATGTAGTTAGTGTTGCCTATCTGTGTCTCAGTGTCATGTTTCAGGCTCTGGGGGAAGGAGCAGGCAAGTGTTGGGTCTACGGATTACCAGCGATGTGAGATAGAGAAACATTAGAACAAAGCTGCTGACATGTCGTCATTTCTCGTAATTCTCTGTTCTTGTAAACATGGAGTTCTGAGTCTCTGTGGTTGTCATATCGTCCTCAAAATCCCCCATTTTAAATGAAAAGCCAATGCTGCATAGTCCCTTGACTTTCCTAAACCATTGTGGTTGCCAACTCTTCTTTCTTATAATCCCCATCGCGGGACCCGAAAGCTAGTAGATGTCAATGAAGTAGCAGTGTCTACTACAGGGATTTTCCAGCTTCTAGAACACTGGTCTCCAAACTGCGGCCCATGGGCCGGATGTGGCCCTTGGGAAACCATTCCATCGATCCACTGACACCAGTGATGGGGCACCGTTTCTCGTACAGATATCAATAATGGGGCACGATTCCTCCCACAGACTCCAATGATGGGGGCCTCATTACTCCCACTGATACCAGTGATGGGACACTATTCCTCCCTTTGATACCAATTATGGGGCACTATTCTTCCTACTGACACCAATGATGGGACACTATTCCTCCCACTGACATTGACACAAATGATGGGACACTATGCTTCCTACTGACACCAATGATGGGACACTATTCCTCCCAGTGACGGGACACTATTCCTCGCACTGACACTGATGATGGGACACTACTCCCACTGACACTAATGATGGGACACTACTCCCACTGACACTAATGATGGGACACTACTCCCACTGACACTAATGATGGGACACTACTCCCACTGACACTAATGATGGGACACTACTCCCACTGACACTAATGATGGGACACTACTCCCACTGACACTAATGATGGGACACTATTCTTCCCACTGACACTAATGATGGGACACTATTCTTCCCACTGACACTAATGATGGGACACTATTCTTCCCACTGACACCAATGATGGGACACTATTCTTCCCACTGACACCAATGATGGGACACTATTCTTCCCACTGACACCAATGATGGGACACTATTCTTCCCACTGACACCAATGATGGGACACTATTCTTCCCACTGACACCAATGATGGGACACTATTCTTCCCACTGACACCAATGATGGGACACTATTCTTCCCACTGACACCAATGATGGGACACTATTCTTCCCACTGACACCAATGATGGGACACTATTCTGCCCACTGACACCAATGATGGGACACTATTCTTCCCACTGACACCAATGATGGGTCACTATTGCTCCCACTGACATTGACACAAATGATGGGACACTATTCTGCCCACTGACACCAATGATGGGACACTATGCTTCCCACTGACACTAATGATGGGACAATATTCCTCCCCTGAATACCAACAATGGGACATTGGGACAATGTGGGACAATGGGACACTGCCACAAGGATGAGGCATTGTTTACTCCCATTGCCCACAGTCTGGCCCCCCTAATGCCTATGGGACAATAAACTAGCCCTTTGTTTAGAATGTTTGGAGACCCCTGATCTAGAGGGATCCCACAGGCATGGGGTATAACATAGTTACCTTGATCCAAGCTGAACCATTGTAACTATGTAAAAATTAGAATACCTGGAGTCTTCCTTTAAAGAAAAAAGCATAAAAAAATAAAGCTAATGCAGCTGCTACATCCAAGGACTGGTAATCTGCAATATATTACATCTTGCTTCAGGGTTTGGATACTCTATAATATGTCTTGACCTGAAAAGTCTTTCTTGCCTCTCTTGCATTTGCTCCAGGCTTATGGCGGCAGCCGTCGTCGCTGTACAAAAAGGAAGAAGTGCTTTTTAAAAAGAAGCTCTGCTCTTTTCCTGCCGGTTGTGACTCGGGGGCCCGGGCTGTGTTGCGATCACAATGCCCATTTATGCAGCAATGAAACATGCCAGGGCAGTGTTTATAGAGAAGGCATGGGGGTACCCTGGGGTGGGGGGGGGGTCATGTGTTCACCATCCTCCTTTATAGCTCTGTTATATTACACTTGTGTACATTGTGTGCGTCACGTCACTTTCCGCTATCTTGGATCTTTTATGAAGGGGCCTGTTAATGGAAACGTCTGTCGCTGGGTTTTCCTTGCTGTGTGGATGTTGGCTGCAGTCAAATGTGCCGGAGTGTAATGTTTAATGGTCATGTATATTGTGTATGAGGAATAAGGGATATACCATCTTCTCTTTAAACAACCCTAATATAGGAGCTCCCTGGAAGACTGGAACCCGGAGTATGCTGGGAAATGCCCTCCTACCTTTCCGGAAATCTAAGCATGGTGTGCATATAAAGGGCCCCATAACATAACCGTAATGCGATTTCAGAGGTTTTTTAGGTTTGCATGTTCCAGCACATTTAATCACCTTCACATCACACAGTGCTGTAAATGTAACATATTTCAGGCACTGGGAGTGGGGGGGGGGGGGGGTTAGGCAACTCACTAGAGACTATCTCCCGTCGAAAAAATGCCTCCTTCGATATGTGCTATGTTCACGTCACGCCAGCTGATCAGGAAATCAGCTGGAGTGCCCTTCAGTACTGCGCATGCGCGGGCACTTTTCGATAGAACACCTGCAGGTTTATTTGTAAACAAGCTCATGTGATCAGCTCACTGTGGTATTTGAAGCCTACAGGTTTGTTTGTAAACAAGCTCATGTGATCACCCCACTGTGGTATTTGAAGCCTACAGGTTTGTTTGTAAACAAGCTCATGTGATCACCCCAATGTGGTATTTGAAGCCTACAGGTTTGTTTGTAAACAAGCTCATGTGATCACCCCACTGTGGTATTTGAAGCCTACAGGTTTGTTTGTAAACAAGCTCATGTGATCACCCCAATGTGGTATTTGAAGCCTACAGGTTTGTTTGTAAACAAGCTCATGTGATCACCCCACTGTGGTATTTGAAGCCTACAGGTTTGTTTGTAAACAAGCTCATGTGATCACCCCACTGTGGTATTTGAAGCCTACAGGTTTGTTTGTAAACAAGCTCATGTGATCACCCCACTGTGGTATTTGAAGCCTACAGGTTTGTTTGTAAACAAGCTCATGTGATCACCCCACTGTGGTATTTGAAGCCTACAGGTTTGTTTGTAAACAAGCTCATGTGATCACCCCACTGTGGTATTTGAAGCCTACAGGTTTGTTTGTAAACAAGCTCATGTGATCACCCCACTGTGGTATTTGAAGCCTACAGGTTTGTTTGTAAACAAGCTTGTGCGGTCACCTATCTCTGCCAGCTAAGGCCTGCTGGTTTGTTTGTAAACAAACTCATGTGACCCCCTCTGTTGCAGCAGAAGTCTGTAGGCTTGTTTGTATACAATCTCATGTGAGCGCCTCTATGGGGCAGCTGAAACCTGCAAGTTTGTAAACAAACATATGTGATAACTTTGGTAGATGAAGTCTGCAGGTTTGTAAACAAGCTCATGTGATCACATCATCTCACCATGATGGTTACATAATCAGGAATCAAGCTGATTGGCTCCTGATTTTTAGTGTAGACTGGCAGGTGGGTTGATTACAGAGCAGCCCTCGAACTAGGCGCATGCACAGCTGCATGCTCCTAGTTCTAAAATAAAAGTTCTAATGTCTGAGAGCCATGCCTCAGAATGCTCTACAGATTGTGGATGTCTGGGTGTTAAATGTTATGCCCCTATCATCATGTTACTTCCTTTTGTTTGATATAGTGGGGCTTTCCACAGTACTGTACAGCAGTGGTTCTCAACCCTGTCCTCAAGTACCCCCAATAGGCCATGTTTTGGGAGTTTCTCTGTAGCTGTCAAAATACCAAGCCATGGACTCTGATTTAAAGCACCTGTGCAAGATGAAGGAAAACATGCAAACATGGCCTGTTGGAGGTACTTGAGGACTGAGGTTGAGGACCACTG
The DNA here is from genome assembly GCA_029206835.1 of Rana muscosa. NCBI lineage: Eukaryota > Metazoa > Chordata > Amphibia > Anura > Ranidae > Rana > Rana muscosa. The sequence continues at coordinate 313,888,891 of CM055120.1, forward strand.
CTGTACAGAATATTTACAGCACTAAAAGAGCATATAGTCTAATCTTCTCACCACAGTTACACACACCATGCCCAGTTTGGGTGGGAACTAATTTGCCTGCCAGTATTTTTTTGTCCATTGGGGACAATTGCACATACAAATGATGCAGTAATTCCATGCAGATGGTATGCCTGGTGAAATTTAACCCAGTAGTGCTTAGCCAGCTACTATAGCTAGTAGTAGTTGGTCACATTCAACCAGAAATTTTCCGTCATGATGAAGACATTCTGTAGGTTCTAATGAGTGTCAGGAAGATAGCCCAGCATTTATATCTACACAGGGAGCAGAGACACCCTAAACTCGCCATGGAATGTTACAAGGCAGATGTTGCTTGTCCAAGAACAGGATGAGAGGCGTCAAAGTTGTGAAACCGCCCTCTTTAGTTAATTAATGGCATTCTTGGTGTCATTAAGTCTAGATAGACATCAGTCATTTAAGTCACAAGGTGTGAATTGTCACTTCTTGGCGATGACACTCATTAAAACTGAAAAAAGTGGATTTGACAATCCTGAAGAAAACTTTTCAGCATTACAGAATACCGTATATACTCGAGTATAGGCCGACCCGAATATGGGAACCGAAAAAAATGGGAAAAATGATTGACTCGAGTATAAGCCTAGGGCAGGGGTCTCAAACTGGCGGCCCTACAGCTGTTTTGAAACTACAAGTCCCATGAGGCATTGCAAGGATGACAGTTACAAGCATGACTCCCTCAAGCAGAGGCATTATGGGATTTGTAGTTCCGCAACATCTGGAGGGCCACCAGTTTGAGGGTGTCCATCTGCATGCCTCACTGTGCCCATGCCTCACTGTGCCCATGCCTCACTGTGCCCATGACTAGACTGACGTTTAACATGGGAGTCTATGGAAGGGGTGCCCGGCTTTGAAAAATCGGTGCTTTCCGGCTGTAGGTCTCCCAGACAACAAACTTTGCACACTTGTAGAGGAAGAGTGGGGTTATATGTGGGCCAAGTTCCGGGTCCAGGGGACCTACGGCCGGTACCGGGTCCCCAAAGTTCGGGAGATCAGGCGCAAAAAGGGGACTCGAGTATAAGCCGAGGGAGGCATTTTCAGCACAAAAAAATGTGCTGAAAAACTCGGCTTATACTCGAGTATATACAGTAAGTCCAGTTGAATTAGACTAACTTCTACTAGCTATAGTAGGTGGCTAAGCACTTCGCTTTCAGAACCTTCAGCCATATGAATCAAATGATTAGTACTTCTGTAGACCTCCTGACACCAAGGATGGGATTAATGTATGTAGACTAGGGGAGGTGGTTTCATAACTTTCACACCTCACATGCTGTTCTTGCACAATCGACATCTGCTGTGACACATTCCATGGTGATTGGATTAAGGTGTCTGCTCCCTGTGTGGATATGAATGCTGGGGGAATCTTCCTAATGCTCAATAGAACTGAAGAATTGGCTTGGATAAGCTATGAAACGTCTTCACCATTATAAGATAAATCCAGTGATTAAGTAGTACTGGTCATAACGGACTAAGCACTCCACTTACAGAGCCTTCAGCCACATGACTCAAATACTTATCACCTTTGCAGACCCCCTGATGCCAAGGATGGGATTATGCATCTAGAAAAGGGTGGTTCCCCAACGTTCACACCTGGTCTAGGACCATTAACATCTACACATTCATTGGGTAAAGGGGTGTCTGTGCTACCAGTGTGGATATAAATGCTGGGACAGACTTTCTCAACCTTTTCAACACTGAGGAACCCTTAAAATAAATTTCTGGTCTCGGAGAATCCCTGCTAAAATATATTGGTATCTACAGCTCATGATACATTAGCGTGATAGTAGGTGGGAAGAATGTTTCTTACACTTGTGGTCATTGGGAAGAATACAGCAGATGGCTAAAAAAAAGATTAATGGTGTCAGTGGAGTCTTATCTGAGAGGCCAAAACTGGTCATTGCTCAAGGAACCCCTAGAAATCTCTGGAGGAACCCTGGTTGAGAAACCCTGTGCTAGGGAATATTCCGGACACTCATTTGAACTGAAGAAGAAGCTTGGATAAGCTACAAAACACCTTCAACATTGCAAAACAAGTCTGGTTGAGTGTGACCAACTATTACTGGATATACCATTGACCTGGATAAATGAGAACCCTCACAAAGAGATTGGCCAGGTTCTATACCACCACTTTTTGGGCAACTTTAAAACCCACTTTTTGTCTAGGGCAGGGATCTAAAAACTTTCTAAACAAAAGGCCAATTAACTGTCCATCAGACTTTAAGGGGGCCGAACTGTGGCCAGTGTGAGCAGAAAATACCATAGTGTCAATGGGATTAAACCATGCCCTATTATTGGTAACAGTGGGAGGATTTTTTTGCCCCAGGGAAGGAATTGCGCCCCATCATTTGCTTCAGGGGAAGTGATCGCGCCCCATCATTTGCATCAGGGGAAAGAATAGCGCCCCATTGTTGGTGTCAATGGCAAGAATAGCGCCCCATCTTTGGCGTCCATGGGAAGAATAGTGCCCCACTGTTGGTACCAGTGGGAAGAATAGTGCCCCACTGTTGGTACCAGTGGGAAGAATAGTGCCCCACTGTTGGTACCAGTGGGAAGAATAGTGCCCCACTGTTGGTACCAGTGGGAAGAATAGTGCCCCACTGTTGGTACCAGTGGGAAGAATAGTGCCCCACTGTTGGTACCAGTGGGAAGAATAGTGCCCCACTGTTGGTTCCAGTGGGAGGAACAGTTCTCTTTAGTTGATATCGGTGACCAGAATCATGCCCCATTACCCCAGTGGGAGAAATAGTGCTACAAGGGCCAAATAAAGACAAGCAAGGCCTCAGTTTGGAGACTACGGGTCCAGGGGAATGGAGAAAGCTTAAACTCGCCTGATCCTCCACTCCACCTGCAAACCGCATTCACCCAAGATTCAGCATGGACTGTTCCTAGCATCTTCATGTCCAGAGCAGGTCTATAGGCATGATGACGTCAAACGGTTCATCACACAAGATTGCTAGACCATGGGGGGGGGGGGTTAAGTATATCTTCATTCTCGAATCTCCTAGACAAAAATGAGCACAACCTAACTGCATGGGAAAGCTTTTTTTTTGCCCAGAGTTCAGCTTTAACCTACATAATCCACCCTTAGATGACCTCTGATAACTTGCAGAGATGGCATCTGCCCCTCGTACCCTCTCGGGTATGGCAACACCTCCTTCCCTATAGGAGAGTTCAGCACCCGCCTCTTCCCTCGACTCACCTTCCAGACTCACCAGAGAGTGACGGCTGCACGCAGCCTTTAGATTAATATCCGCCGCCGAAATCAAACTGCATACATTTGCATAAAGAGCATGCCAATTAACATGTTTGTAGGTAAAGCTAAAGGCTTCTCATTTCCAAAACGAGGGAAGAGATGTTTGTGAGAATTTATTTTTTTTTTTCTTCTCTTTTGCGAGCGGCTTAATTAAATATTTTCTCTGCGTTGTTGTTGTGTGTGTTTTCTGCGTGCGTCGCTTGCGCAGCGTGGATTTATTTTTAATGGCTTCTGAGCATCGGCTGTTGGTTTGTTTCACTGGAAGGGCGACCCCGGGCTGCGGTGCGCTCCTCCGCTGAGACCGTCTTACCTTGGCATATTAAAGTGTAACTCCGAGGGGGGAATTGGAAGAGATCCTTGGAATTTAAAATGCAGATTTCCCCATGCACGTCTGTAACCAACTTCTGCGGTTGTAAAGCTGCCCTGGCTGTTTACAAAGTTTCAGGTGTTCTTTTTTTTTAATTATCATCCCGAGCCCACTGTAGAGAATGCACAGCGTTCTTCGCATAGTCTGGATGGGCTCAGCAAATAAAGGCTTCCCCACTCTGGACAAAGATCTGTAATTGGGCTTTATTTGATACGTCTGCAATACTTATTGTTACAATAATGTGATCTACGGATTAAAGAAGATTCCTGCTTCGATTTTTGTGAATCTAAATCAACTATGTAATCCTACTCCCATGCCAGAGACATTATTATTATTATTATTATTTAGGTACTTCTATAGCGCCGTCAATTTACGCAGCACTTTACATATATATTGTACATTCACATCTGTCCCTACCCTCAAGGAGCTTACAATCTAAAGACTCTAACTCAACTTCATATACCAGGGCCAATTTTAGACAGAAGCCAATTAACCTACCAGCATGTCTTTGGAGTGTGGGAGGAAACCGGAGTACCCGGAGGAAACCCACACAGGTACAGGGAGAACATGCAAACTCCAGGCAGGTAGTGTGGTTGGGATTCGAACCAGCGACCCTTTTTACTGCTAGGCGAGAGTGCTACCCACTACACCACTGTGCCATTTTTGCTTTTTTTTTGCACATGATTAAAAAACTATTTTAGGACTAAAAATTAGTGGTTGTAAATGGCTGAAGGTATTTTACCTTCATGCATTCTATGCATGAATGTAAAAAACTGTGTGCAGCAGCCCCCCCCCCCCCCTTTAATATTTACCTGAGCCCCCTCTCAATCCAGTGATGTGCACGAGAGCAGCGGCTCTCCCGAGTCTCTTCCTCCTCATTGGCTCCCTCCCTCTACAGTCAATCGCACCCAGTGAACCAATCAAGAGAGAGCGGGGGCGGTGCCAAGCCGTGCACTGTGTGTGAATGGACACGGAGCAGCAGCTTGGGAGCGAGTCAGCTCAGCTGCCACCACAGTAAAGTGCTCGTTCCCGAGCCACGGCTTGCTATGGGGCCACTTGGCAGGAGGGAGGGGCCAGGAGCGCCTGTGGGGGGACCCCAGAAGAGGAAGATCAGGACTACTCTGCAAAATCACTGCACGGATTAGGTAAGTATTACATATTTTTTTTTTGTTTTTAAATCGGCCTTTTAATATCACTTTAAATCCCCCAAAATCTTCAATATTTTATAAATCAGAGACCCTGGAGAATAAAATAGCGGTACAGGGGGTCCCCGAGTTACGAACGACTCCTACTTACGAACGGCCTCAAATGCCGGCCACTTGTGCTCTACGATACCTTTCGAGCCGCTCCGACACATCCCACACTGCCGTACTACGCCCAGATAACATAACAAGCGCCCGGAACATCCCACATCCATGCACAGGCGGCAGTTACACTTACGAATGCAGTGTTCTGACCGGAAGTTACACTTACAAATGCAGTGTTGCGACTTACGAACAACTTAGACTTACGAACAAAACTACAGTCCCTATTGTGTTCGTAACTCGGTGACCCCCTGTACTGGCAATTTTTTATATCACGCCGAGCGCAAAATTTCAGTAAAAATATTAACAGTTCATTTTAGGGCACCCGAACGCAAAATGTTACCCAGTTGTTTGATCAAGTAAAAAAAGATGTCTGCGCCAAGTAAATAGATACCCAACATGTCAAACCTTAAAACTGCATGTGCTCATGAAGGGCATCAAACTTCGATACCCTAATCATTTCATAGGCGACACTTTAAAAGCCCCTACAGGTAATCCGTTTAGGATTGACTGTAAATAATAATTATCCTTAAATTATTGCTCTCACTCCAGCGTGTGTGGTGATATGTAATATGTAGCATGATTGATGATTTTGTAAGTAGGTGCCCCTGACAGGTGTGCTTATGTTTGTATGTGAGGGGAAGGGCTAAAAAAAATTGGGAAACATAAGCAGGAGGCACTGCTAGTCCTCTGCTGCTGGTCACATGTTTAAAATAAAAACAGCCTTTGGAATATAGAGTAAAAATAATATCAATAAAATACAAATATACAGTATATTTGAAATCAAATATTTATTAATTTTTGGCAATAACCTGGTGTTGGTGGATTTCTGCCAGTCACAGGCTGTCACCCCCTTCCAGCCAGTGTCTTAGGACTCATGCACACTGGACATTATAAAAAATGCCAGAAGCTTTAGAATGCAGCTGTAAAAACACAAGTTTTTGAGCATTTTGCAGGGTTTTGCATTGTTCGTTTTTTAGCGTTTGCGTTTTTAACTTTTTTTTTAGCAGAACTATACTCCCACAAAAGCTTGTGGCTCAAAAACGCTGATAAATGCTGAATTTTTAGTTATAGCATTTTTACAGCTTAAAACTCCTCTTTAAACCCACTAGTAATTGTGTTTTGTTTTTTTAAAGCCAGAAAACCCCCTGCCAAAAAATGCTGATAACAACCTATGTGTGCATGGACATATGGGGTAACCTGTTGGGAGGTTTACTGGCTGCCGAAAAAACCGCCTGAGCCAAAAACAGCAGCTGTAAAAATGTGCATGAGGCCTTAGAATAAGAGGGGGGTGAAGCCTCCATGAATCCACATGTAATATCCCACCCCCTTTGTTGGGAGGTTTACTAGCTGCCGAACAAAACTGCCTGAAGCCAAAAAAAGCAGCTGTAAAAATGTACATGAGGCCTTAGACTAAGAGGGGGGGGTGAAGCCTCCATGAATCCACATGTAATATCCCACCCCCTTTGTGTTTAGCTGGTTAATGGGCATTAAGGAGGGAGGGAGTGGACTGTCATTTACCACTGTGTAGACACCCACATGTGTGACTCTATAGCAGGGGTAGGCAAGCTGGGGCCCTACAGCTGTTGTGGAACTACATTTACCATGAGGCATTGCAAGGCTGGCAGTTACAATTACTCCCAGAGGCATGATAGGACTTGCAGTTCTGCAACAGCTGGATGGCCCCAGGTTGCCTACCCCTGCTCTATGGTCACATGGGCTGCTCAGATGTGATGGGAAAGGAAATGCTCAGCAACTCACTGAAAACTGAGCCTGTGCAGAGCTACCAACACTGCTCTGCAAAATCCTTAGCTGAATTGGGGACATGAACAGAAGGGGGAGATAGAGAGCAGCAGGATCAACCAGGTTTTTTGAAAAATGCAGAAAACCATTTTCATCTCATTTATTGATATTTTTTTATGATGTGGGTTTAGTGACCCTTTGAGCCCCCCCCCCCCCTCCTGTAAGAGGCTGACCTTTCTCCTCCCTGATCCCAGGGCTGATACGTGGCACTTTGCTAGATTAGGAAAAGGCTGTCCATTACCAATTCCAAACAGGAAAGCTTCCAGAGTCTTGTACAGCAGGCTTGTAGCAGTGGGGTCCTGGGTTGATTTACCTCCAGCCTGTACTCTTGTTTTTTGGATGGGGATCCCTATGGCTGCTCTGTTGCCCTCCTACAAATAACAGCCAAGTGATTATCTGACCAAATAGCTCTCATCAGCCTGTATAGGGAGCTGTAGATGTGCGTGTCTGATTATCCCATAGCGTTCTCTCCTGGAAGACGCACAACACAAGAACATAGAGGGCCGTTTGTCCCATGGAAGATGACTCTCTTTATGCTCTCGGGGTTCAGAGGTCAAAGATACAGACGAAAGGCGCGGGGTGACGGGCGATTAGCATATATCCAGATTTTCTGCGGTTTGTTAAGCAGCCAAGCCAAGATATTATCTGTATGGGGCTTGACTCCTGACCCCCTTCTCCCCTGAATGCACAAAGCCTGTGATGAATAGTTCGAATTATGACATCATGGGGCGAGGAATCCATACATACGATCTGCTCCGAGAACAAATTGAATAGTTGTTTATTTTCTTCCTTTTAATAAACTGTCCTGAATGGGAAGATCAATACATAATCTCGTTGCGTTCTTTAATAGAATTGTAATTTTCTTGCGCTTGATGTGCTTCTTAAACAAAGAGCTGGTGAAAAAAAGAGAGAGAAAAACATTCAGAGGTGAGGATGGTGGCAAAATAACAAATATCTAATTTGCTGCTTCCTACTAAAAAGAGAAAAGAATGCTCAGCGCCTGACAATGGTTGACGGAATAATTCCTAATGCAGATAATTACTTAGTACTGTTCTAAAAAACAAAGTTAAAAGGTTGAAAATTTTATATTTAAAGTAAACCTTCCAGTATATACCTATGAGCTTTAAAGCCCTCACTGACCTCTGTAGCTGCGGGCAGTGTGGAGGAATTCATCCTTCAAGTGCGCAGCAGAAGCACTAAAGTAGTTCCAGAAGTTCCTCAGTTCCCCTAGCTCCCCTCTCACCAAAGTGACTTAGTAACTCGGTACCCCCTGCTCCCCGCTACCAACATTGACTCATCAGCCTAGCTTCCTCCACTTCCCCCTCCTAGCAGTAACTCGGAAGCTCAGCACCCCCTGCTCCATTCTCCCTGTAATGACCTAGCAGCTCATCGTACCCTGCGCTCCCTCCCAGCAGTGACTCAGCAGGCAGTCCTTACTGCTCCTACCTCTCAGCAGTGCAACACTCACTGCTCCTACCACCCAGCAGTGACTCCGCAGATTTAGCACCCCCTGCCCCCCCCCCCAGCAATAACGCAACCTAGCTCTCTGCTTCCTTCTCCCAGCATTGACTCAAAAGCTCAGCATTCAGAGTTTATTTTCTCCCAGTAGTGACCCAGCAGCTCATTTTACCCATCTCCCTCTTCCAGTAGTGTCTCAGCAGCCTAGCATCCCCCGACCCCCCCCCCAGCAGTGACTCAACCTAGCTTCCTCTGCTCCCCTCTCCCAGCAGTGACTAAGAAGCTAAGCACCCCTTGTTTCTTTTCCACCAGTATTGACTCAGCAGCTCATTTTCCCTGCTCCCCCTTCCAGCAGTGACTCGGCAGCTGGGCACACCCTGCTCTCACACCCCAGCTGTCATTTATAAGCTCAGCGCCCCCTTTTCTCCCCTCTATGTAGTGACTTGGCAGCTTATCTTACTCTGCTCTCCCAGCAGTGACTCATCCACTACTCCCATCTCCCAACATTGACCCTGCACCCCCTGCATCCCTTCCCCAACAATAACTCATCTTAGATCCCTATGCTATCCCCACTCACCAGCTTGGCACCCATTGCCCCCACCTCCCAGAAAGCTCAGCATGCCCATCTCTTACCTCCCAGCTGTCACTGACTAGCTCAGCACCCCCTTCTGCTCCCTCCCAGCAGTGACTTGGCACCTTATTTTACCCTGCTCCCCCTTCCAGCAGTGACTCAGCAGCTCAGCACCCACTGCTTCCACCAACCAACATTGACCCAGCACTCCCTCCACCCCCTTCCCAGTAAGGACTCATCAGCCTAGCTTCCTCTGCTCCCCCCTCCCGGCAGTGACTCGCCAGCCTTCTAATCTGTAATGTAAACTCAGGTTCCCTTTAAGAGCCCCAGCAGGACTTTATAATGTGTCTTCCCGCCATGCCTCTGCATTGAGGTTGTCTGCGCAGTGAGGTAGTCCATTACCTGGTAGACAAATGATTATGGTCTTGCATTATCCAGCTAATTGCTTATTATTGTTAGCAGTCACACACGCTAATTGACATGGAGGATCTGCAGCTTTTATTAAGGAGTGTTATTTACAAATCACACTTAGCAGCTTGTTACGGGAAAACCTGGAGGTTGTGAGAGCTCTTGAGGCGGTGATCTCCATGTCCCGCGTCTCCTTGGATCCATATTATAATTGGCGAGTCGCTCCCGCCGAGCGGTCAGATATTGAGATGGAACGCGCCGGGAGTCTTTTACATGCCCCAAGATTTGTACAGGGAAACCCCATATTTTGTGAACCCCCCCAATGCTGGGCGCCTGGCTGTCATACTAATCCACTGGCTTCAGTATTCTCCAAGACCAGCATGTAGGGATGTCAGGGAGGAGGCGGAATTACTTACCTGTGTGCTTCCTCCAGGGTGGAAGCTTCAAAGTATTGACACAGGAGAGGATCCCTATAAAAAAGCGAGCGAATAGCATTTTTAAGAGGAGTCGGCGATAGCAGCTTCTATGTTTCTCTAATGGCCGGGTTTCTTTAATATTATTTCGATACAGTATCTCACAAAAGTGAGTACACCCCTCACATTTTTGTAAATAATTTTGTATATCTTTTCATGTGACAACACTGAAGAAATGACACTTTGCTACAATGGTCGACCATGTGTGTACCAGGGTGTACACATACCAAGTCGCATTAAAAATTAGCACTTTGTCGCAGTCGCCTGGCAGTACAGGATTCATTTTTGAAGAATTTGCATAGCCATCCTCTCCAGTGAAAATGCAAGTAATTTTTTTCTTATAAACACGAATGTAAGTAGGTTATATCCTGTGCTGTTTGAATGTAGATCATTGGCTTCAAATGGAAAATGCTGTATTTGGCCACTAGAGTAGACTAGAAGTAGTATAGGAAATTCATATGATACTTGGTTCCATCTAGTGGCCAAATGCAGTATTTTCTGTTTTAAATGAAGAATTTGCATCCAAGCAGCACAGAATAAAGCCTTTTTAAATTCGTTTTTTGCCACCGTTCGCACAGGACGAATGTACTGGGCTTTCACTGGGCAAATGCCTATACAAATTCTTTATAAATCCACCCCGAGGTGTTGTAGCAGTTAGGGTTTGTAGTTTTTGCGTAATGAAGCCTGGAGTTATGCTGTGTGGTCGGTTTTATGTCCTCCTTGAGAGCCTATCCTGTCAGTTTCAGCGAGCGTCCACAGAATAGCAGCGCACTCCACGAGAGCCCAAAATGCATCGTCTTATTAACTCTCCATTTACTTTGCCTAATAGCTACAACGTTTTCACTAAACGCGCGCATTTACCAAATGTCAGGGCCGTTCATTCAAGGAGTCTCCAGAGTAAATAAAATTATATCCGCTTCTATTAAAATGACTAATGACATCTACATATTCAAATAGTGGAAGAGACGCGCCGAGCGGAGGAAAAGGGAAAAAAAATGACATTTAGAGGGAGACGTCGCGTTTTGTTTCAGCGAGTTCTTCCTACCACTTGTTATAAACTTCACCTGAATCTGATTTATTGTGGTCATCTATTGGGGGGGAAACAAGAAGTGGATTATGCTGCCACCTACAGGAGGATTGGACACTAGTCAGCCCAGGATAACCCCTCCTGCTCCCAGCATTCCTGTTTTTTGCTAGTGTCCTAAGAGGATGGACTTCTTTTCTGAAGCTCCTCTATTAAAAGAATACCTTTTTTTTTTGTTTTTTTGGGGGTCTGTTAAGGCTCATCCACAAGCTCAGCCATTGCTGCCCCTCTGAAAAGCGATCCATGGTGGAGGACATTTGACACAGTAAGGATGTGATTTGTCTTCCCACTCGACATCTGTTGCTCTTTTTTTCCCCACTTTGGCATTTGACCCAGGTGCCAATCATGAAAGCCCATCCTCACTCTATTGGATCACAATGTCCATACACAAATGACCAAACACTATGCCACTTCTTCTTCATAAAGCTTTATTCTAGGTCTGTTGTCCGACAGTCCCCACCCATAGCAACCTCTCAACGCGTTTCGTCCTGATTGGGCTTAACCCTCACCATCCGTGAGGAGGTAATATGTCACCACACTCACCGTCTGTTTGTGGCATCCACTATGTTAAGACCTTCTCCTGACTCCAGTCTTCCTTCCCACTCTAGGATTTGACAGGTGTTGGTAATGAAAGCCTGTCCTCGCTCTATGGGGCCACAATGACCATGCACAACTGGCCACACACTGTGCCACTGCTTATTTTTTTTTTTTTTTTATTCTAGGTCTGTTGTCAGGCAGTCCCCGCCCATAGCAACACCCCAATGCATTTCGTCCTGATTGGGCTTAACCCTCCCACCAGTGAGGAGGTAATATGTTGCCCCACTTGTTGCCTGTTTGTGGCATCCACTGTTAAGGCCTTCTCCAGATTCCAGTCTTCCTTCCTACTCTAGGATTTGACAGGTGCCGGTCATGAAAGCCTGTCCTCGCTCTATGGGGCCACAATGTCCATACACAAATGGCCACATTCATGCTGTTTGTGCCACTGCTTAAAAGAAAAGGCCCATAGCAAAGCTACTAACGCGTTTCGCTATGTCCCCCCCCCCATATGTACTGATATAACTCCACCCACTCCATGAGGCCCCAGTTTTTGTCTGGTGTCTGTGTCATTAGGTAATGTTTCCTTTCTCCCGATTTTATTTTTTATTATTTTTTTTTTTTCATATTTTTCATCAGTTTTCTTTGACACTTCTGTCAAGATCTGACTGCCTATTGACTTAAGCCTCATACACACGATTGGATTTCAGCGGACAAAGTGTAGGACTTTTGTCTAAAGGACGTTGGCCAGGAACTTGTATTGCATACAAACGGCAAAGAATTGTCGGCCAACAAACACAAAACTATGTGGTTTTTCAGCTCTTTAGCGCCACCCTTTGGGCAACTTCTGCTAATGTTGTGTTATGGTGAGCATTGCTTCTGAGCATGCGTGTTTGTACTTTGAGTTTTTGTCCGAAGGACTTGTGTACACACGATCGGAAAATCCGACAACACACAATTGTTGGTAGACAATTTTAAAGCATGCCCAAATTTGTCCACGGAAAATCCGCCAACAGCCTGTCATCACACAATTCCCATTGGATAATCCGATCGTGTGTACCAGGCTTCAGGCCTTATGCACACGGATGAAAAAAACACAGCTTTCAGGGGCGTTTGGCGGTTTTATTTTATTTTTACACCTCTAAACCCAACTGCATTTTGGCTAATGTGCTCATACACATACAGGCATTTAAGTGTGTTTTTTATGTGAAGCGTTCAGTGGCAGAAAATAATGGCCCAAGAACATGTTCCCGGAGAAGCGATTTTGCGTTTTTTTCCCCCATGCAAATGGGCATAAATGCCCATAAACACGCTTTTGTGCGTACATTTATTCTAATGGCTAGGATACATGAATATTCTAGCCAATTAGAGTGAGTTTACAAGCAAACGCTTCTAAACACCATATGCATTTAAAACGCCTAAATGCAAGTGAAAAGACACGAGATCGGAGGCAATTTTTTTCTGCCAATATTAATTTGCCTGTGTGCATCAGGCCTTATGGCTCACTAGCACTTTGTATCGGTTACCCTCCATGTCCATCTTGGGAACGGAACCTGGACCTGGAGGGACGGACTGCGGCTAGCTGAAAAAAAAAAATAATAAAAAATAATAATATATATATATATATATATATATATATATATATATATATATATATATATATATATATGTAGGGGTGTGTGTGTATATGTATATGTGTGTGTATTTATATCTATATACACACACTATATATATATATATATATATATATATACACACACACACACACACACACACACACACACACATGAATATATATATATATATAGTGTGTGTGTGTGTATATAGATATAAATACACACATATATATATATATGGGGGGGTGTGTGTATATGTATATGTGTGTATTTATATCTATATACACACACACACACACTATATATATATATATATTGTGAGGGGGTTAGCTCGGCAGCGGGTGTGTGTGACCCCCGGGATGGGCTCCCCACACAAAAACAGGTCCAGCAAACGGAGGTTGTGGTTTTCAAAATCAAAAAAAAGGTGCGGTTTATTTTCTATTTACAGTGACAAAACACAGCAAAGCCAAAAGAAACATAAACAAAATAAATCCTGGTCAACTTGACCTCTGACTAAACATACAGGTTTCCTAACTAACAACTGGGATCAGCCTAGTGCTGTCCTAGTCCCTAAGTCCCTGGTTTTAAATGTCCAAGCAAATAGCCACACAGGCTTTGTCTCACCGCACAGGGGTTCACTCTCCCTAGACAGTCCACACAGGTCTGGTTCCAGGCATGAGCTAACATCTAATGAAGCTGGGAGTTCTTATAGAGGCCTAAATGAGCTGACAAGCTTCAGCTGGTCTCATCAACTCCCTGTCTGCACGACGCCCAGCACTCTCCCTAGAGGTATGAGTCATCCATGAGCCCACTAGCCTTAGCTGGGCTTATACAACTCTCCACCTAGTTGTATAAGTCGGCGTAAAGCCTGAATCTGGGCGAAATATATCTACCCCCCTGGATGCAACCAGGTGACTTTACCTTCCTGCTGTCACATACCCCCCCCTCTTGTTTTAACCTCGGGGTTGGAACACCAGCAATCAGGCATTCATGTACTCGAGACAAAGCATCCACATTCCCCATTTGAACGCCAGGGCGATGCTTTACTGTGAAGTTGAATTCCTGGAGGGCCAGGAACCACCTATTCACTCTTCTATTTGTTTCCTTGTTTTGAGCCATCCACTTTAACGGAGCGTGATCCGTAACCATGTCAAAGTGCCTACCTAGCAGGTAGTACCGAAGGGAATCTAGAGCCCACTTCACCGCTAAACACTCCTTTTCAACGGTGGCGTAATTTACCTCATGGGACTTCAACTTCCTGCTGAGGTAAATGACTGGGTGCTCTTCCCCGTTCCAGACCTGGGACAATACTGCTCCTAACCCCACATCTGACGCATCACTTTGTACGACAAAGTCTTTAGAGAAGTCGGGTGAGTACAACACTGGCTGGCTACATAAGGCTTGTTTCAAGAATTGGAATGCAGCCTCAGCCTGGGGGGTCCATTTAATCATGACCGACCCTTTCCCCTTCGTTAGGTTGGTTAGGGGCACAGCCTTAGAAGCAAAGTGGGGAATGAATCGCCGATAATACCCAGCGATTCCCAGAAAGGCTCGTACCTGCTTCTTGCTGTTGGGACGTGGCCAACTCTGGATGGCCTCGACTTTGTTGAGTTGGGGTTTTATTACTCCCCTCCCAATGGTGTACCCAAGATATTTGGCCTCCTCCTGCCCAATGGTACACTTCTTGGGGTTAGCCGTAAACCCCGCTTCCCGAACAGAGTCCAGGACTGCTTGCACTTTTGGCAGATGTGAGGCCCAATCTGTGCTATGGACAATTACGTCATCCAGGTAAGCCGCAGCATACTTCCGATGGGGCCTCAGCATCTGGTCCATTTTCCGCTGAAATGTGGCCGGCGCATTCTGTAACCCGAACGGCATTCTTTTATATTGGAACGCCCCGTCTGGGGTTACAAATGCGGTTTTCTCTTTGGCCAATTTGGCCAGGGGGATTTGCCAATACCCTTTTGTGAGGTCAAGAGTCGTCATGTATCGGGCTGTTCCCAGCCGGTCGATCAACTCATCTATACGTGGCATGGGGTAGGTGTCAAATTTTGTAACTTTGTTCAACTGACGAAAATCGTTACAAAATCGCCAGCTCCCATCCGGTTTAGGCACCAACACAATGGGACTAGACCAATCACTTTGGGACTCCTCTATCACCCCTAAGTTCAGCATTTTCTGTACTTCCTCCCGTATTGCCTCCCGTCGGGCCTCTGGGATCCGATAGGGTTTTAACTTCACCCTTTCACCGGGCGGGGTAATGATGTCATGCTCTACCCCAGATGTTTGTCCCGGCAGCTCAGAGAATACCTCCTTGTTGCGAAGCACAAACTCCTTAACCTCCTGTTGTTGGGGTTGTGACAAGGTGGCTGCTATTCCAACCTCAGGAATCACGCAACCAGTTTGAGCTGGTGACCAAGTGTCTGCGACTAGGGACTCTCTATCCCTCCAGGCTTTCAACAGATTAACGTGATAGATCTGTTCGGGCTTTCGCCTTCCTGGTTGTCTGACCTTGTAATTCACTTCGCTCACTTTTTCCATTATCTCGTAGGGGCCTTGCCATTTGGCAAGGAATTTACTTTCAACCGTAGGGACAAGTACCAGTATCCTATCCCCCGGGGAAAAGGTACGGGTCTTGGCTCCACGGTTGTACACTCTCTGCTGTGCTAACTGCGCTTGGGCCAAATGTTCCTTCACGATGGGCATTACCTGTGCAATTCGGTCTTGCATCAGGGCGACATGCTCAATCACACTCCTGTGGGGAGAACTCTCACTTTCCCAAGTTTCCTTGGCAATATCCAACAGCCCTCTTGGGTGTCTCCCATACAGTAACTCAAAGGGGGAGAATCCCGTAGAGGATTGGGGCACCTCCCTAATAGCAAACATCAGATAAGGAAGTAGACAGTCCCAATCCTTTCCATCTCTATCCACCACTTTCTTCAACATTTGTTTTAGGGTTTTGTTGAATCTTTCAACCAGCCCATCGGTTTGGGGGTGATACACAGATGTACGTAATTGCGTCACTTTGAACAATTTACACAGCTCCTTCATAACTCGGGACATAAAGGGTGTACCTTGGTCCGTAAGCAGTTCTTTACAAATACCCACCCGGCTAAACACAAGAGATAGCTCTTTGGCTATGGTTTTGGCCGAGGTATTTCGGAGAGGGATCGCTTCTGGATAACGGGTGGCATAGTCCATTATAACTAATATGTACTGGTGCCCCCTAGCGGACTTGATTATAGGACCTACCAAATCCATGGCGATCCTCTCAAACGGGACCTCAATGATGGGTAGAGGGACCAGCGGGCTACGGAAATGTGGCATCGGGGCCGACCTCTGACACACAGGGCAGGAGGAACAATAATTTTCTATGTCCTTCATCACCCCCGGCCAATAGAATCTCTGTAACACCCTCTCTCGGGTTTTCTCTGTCCCCAGATGACCTCCAAGAATGTGCCCATGGGCCAACTCCAACACCAACTTCCTGTAAGGTTTGGGCACCACAAGCTGCTCAACGGTTTCTTCTGCCCTTTTTGCCACCCGATACAGTAGGTCCTTCTCTACGCTGAAGTATGGGTAAGTGCAGATATTATCTGGGTTCACTACCTCGCCATCTATTTTCACTACGTTTTCCCGTGCCTTTATTAGGGCGGGGTCTTTCAACTGTTCTGTGGCAAAGTTTTCCCTGTGAACCTCAAGATCAGAAAACTCCACAGACGGTAGGTTTTCGTCTGAGGAGGTGGGCTCCTCTCCAGTTTCTTGAGTCTCCCCTGCCAATACTGATAAGGGAAATTCCGGAGAGTCCTCACCACTCTCAGGGGAGTTCTGGCTATCACATTCCTGGTACATAGGGGCACCAGTGGGGGGCTCAGGATCATCCCACAGTTCCCAGAACTTCGGAAAATCCCTTCCCACAATGGCGTCATGCGGTAACTGAGATACTAAGCCCACTGGATGAGAGAGGGTACCTTTGGGGGTCTCGAAACACACTGTAGTCACTGGATACTCTCGGGTGTCCCCATGCACACAAATAACAGCTACCTTGCTATTCCCAGAGACCTCTGTTTTAACTAACTCAGCCTTTATCAGGGTCACAAGGCTACCTGAATCCAGCAATACCACAACATTTCTACCATTAACACACATTTTGCATAAATGTTTCTCAGTTCCTCGAATGGCAGTGCATGCGACTGTCGCACACAGCGACTGACGTCTGCCCGTCAGAAAGTCACACTGCATGGGTTCCTCCACAACCGGGCAATTGGCTGCAATATGTCCCGCTTGCCGGCAGCGGTAGCAAACGATCCTTCTTGCCGCCTCTTGAGCCGCTGATTTCCCAGGCTGTTCTCGCCAAACTTGGGGTAGAGCTCCCACCCTCTCACTCTCTCCACCCTCACCCCTTGGAATCCTCTTATCCGCCCCTGGGGATGGTCTGGTCTTAGGGTGGAAAGTCCGAGTGTCTCTGGAAGAGGCCGTCAGGTTCTCTGTAGCCAAGTATTTCTCCACATGATCCACAAGACCATCGGCCGTCTCTGGGTCTCCATGGCTTACCCACTTTTGGATGGCAGTAGGAAGAGCTCTCAAAAACCGATCCATTACAACACGTTCCACAATCTTTGGTGCGGACAAAGTCTCTGGCTGCAGCCACTTTCTGCTCAGGTGAATGAGATCATACATTTGAGACCTGGGGGGTTTTCCAAGCTGGAAAGTCCAGTTATGCACACGCTGAGCCCGGACAGCCTGGGTGACACCCAGCCTTGCCAATATTTCAGCTTTTAGCATCACATAGTCTTTTGCTTGGTCAGGCTCTAGGTCATAGTAAGCCTTCTGCGATTCACCAGTTAACAGAGGAGCCACCAGTCCAGCCCACTGCTCCTCAGGCCACTTTTCTCTTTCAGCAGTCCTTTCAAATGTGGTCAAAAATACCTCTGGATCATCCTCTCCAGTCATTTTTGTCAATAAACGACTCACCCCAAAGGACGCGGTATTAGTGGGACGGCTTTCCTCACTGGTCTGCGGACGTTGCTGCATTAGTGCTTCCATTTGTTGTAGTCTCTGCTCTTGCTTCTGTAACAGGTCTATGAAGCGGGCCTCAGATTGCTGCTGGGCTTGTTGCTGAGCTTCCAGACTCTGTTGGTGAGCTTGCTGCTGGGCTGCAAGGCTCTGTTGATGAGCTTGCTGCTGGGCTGCGAAGTTCTGTTGTTGAGCTGCAAGGCTCTGTTGATGAGCTGCAAGGCTCTTTTGCAAACCTGCATTTGTCTGCTGTTGATTGGCATTTGCTAGAGCCAGCTGCTTCAGTATCTCCTCCATGCTGGCTTAAAAAAACTGCCCGCATTCTCCACCAACTGTGAGGGGGTTAGCTCGGCAGCGGGTGTGTGTGACCCCCGGGATGGGCTCCCCACACAAAAACAGGCCCAGCAAACGGAGGTTGTGGTTTTCAAAATCAAAAAAAAGGTGCGGTTTATTTTCTATTTACAGTGACAAAACACAGCAAAGCCAAAAGAAACATAAACAAAATAAATCCTGGTCAACTTGACCTCTGACTAAACATACAGGTTTCCTAACTAACAACTGGGATCAGCCTAGTGCTGTCCTAGTCCCTAAGTCCCTGGTTTTAAATGTCCAAGCAAATAGCCACACAGGCTTTGTCTCACCGCACAGGGGTTCACTCTCCCTAGACAGTCCACACAGGTCTGGTTCCAGGCATGAGCTAACATCTAATGAAGCTGGGAGTTCTTATAGAGGCCTAAATGAGCTGACAAGCTTCAGCTGGTCTCATCAACTCCCTGCCTGCACGACGCCCAGCACTCTCCCTAGAGGTATGAGTCATCCATGAGCCCACTAGCCTTAGCTGGGCTTATACAACTCTCCACCTAGTTGTATAAGTCGGCGTAAAGCCTGAATCTGGGCGAAATATATCTACCCCCCTGGATGCAACCAGGTGACTTTACCTTCCTGCTGTCACAATATATATATATATATATATATATGTGTGTGTGTTCGTGTGTGTGTGTATATATATATATATATATATATATATATATATATACATTTTATTTTATTTTTTTTATTTTTTTTTTAGGGCCCTATCCATACAGGGATGGAGCACAGGTCTTGTATGTCCTTGAACCTCTCCTTGAATGGACAGAGTCCTAGACACCAGTACAGCGTTCAGCCCCCATCCAGGCGCAGTCTGCCATAGGCTTTGACAGGCCTCCTGCAGCGGGTCTGGATCCTGCACCTGTCCCTCCCATGTGCAGTGAAGCACCAAAAGGGAAGCACTACAACTAAATTCCTTTAGTCGAATGGTGCTGTAAAGCAGTGGTTCATAACCTCGGTCCTCAAGTACTCCCAACAGGCCATGTTTTGGGAACTTCCCTTAGATAAAATAGCTCTTATCAAAACTATGTCATTGATACAAAGCAGCTGTGCAAAATAAAGGAAAACATGGTCCGTTGGGGGGTACTTAAGGACTGGGGTTGGGAACCACTGCTGTACAGGTCAGACCAGAGCCATGGTTTACTGTCTCACTGCTGTGTCCACCTTCACCTCCTCTGCTGCTACTTCTGGTCCCCCCTATTGTCTTCTTCAGCCTCTGGGCTGCTTTTGATTATGCAACTCCTGCGAATGTGCACAGGAGGCGCATCGTTTCTAGCATCTTACATATATGGATGCTGGCCCAAGCACTGTACAGTTCACACAGAAAATAAAACCGATCGCAAGAAGCAGCAGTTTTTCGGCAGAGCAGACCCTCTTTGCAGAGGGTTGGTGACAGGTACTCTTTACACAGCAGATTGACACTTCATGTCTCTCGCCGTATCACGGTTGTTGTTGCGTTGCGCATCAGAAGCAGCGCATACTGGAATTCCTATCACATAGCGGCTGGCGCCTGAAGCATTGCAATAAGATAAGCTGCCCAGGTTTCCATAGAGGTGAATGACTGGCATATTAATTGGATTTTTCCCACTTCATTGGCCAGTATCCGTACAAGAAGATCAATTCTACCCAAATTGCCATCGAGCGGAACATCTACTCTGCATCCGAACTTCCCACTGGGATAAACAGCCGAAAACTTCAGCTGCATTCGTTACTTTCTTCTTTGTTTCTGTTTTTCGGGATGCTCTGGAAATCCAATTTGGTACATAAAGATGGTGGAGGACTCTAGTACTGCATTGGATGTGCACTGAAGTTTTTATTCTGGATTTGGCTTGTAAATAAGGTTTTATTTCTTTGTAGGGCAACTTATGAAACCAAAAGTTGCCCCCCTGAGGTGAAAAGAATTCGGGGAGGGTGGGTTGGCTGCCCAACTCATTAGCATATGGTTGATGTTTAATACGCCCCCCAATGGTACAGTAGCAACAAATTAAACCCGATTGGTTAAAAAAAAAAAACTTCCATTTATCACCAGAGTATGGTCAAAGCTCTGACCTTTTATAGTCAATAACGATGTCTGTCTTTTAATTTATCCAATCTATCTAGAAATCTTTTTTGATCTACCTGATCTTGGCTTGGTATCAAGAGATCCCCAAATTTTCCACTTCTTATTAGGTGATTGAACAGTACTGACTGGCATATTCAAGGCAATATCTTTTTAAATCCTTTTCCATCCTTGTTACGCAGGTCTTTTGACTGTTCTTTTCTACCTCCTCATGGCTCAGTGTCTAGCCTGCTTGGTGCATCCATGTGAGAGCTAAAAAAAACTCATTGACTATTTATACACAGACACTAATTGTAATTTAAAAAGCCACAAATTTGGGAAATGAACCTTTAATTGCCATTTTAACCTGTGTGTGCCACCTTCTGTGTCTGTACCAAGGTCAAACATTCCAGGGTATGTAAACTTTTTATCAGGGCTATTTGGGTGATTTCTGTTATCGTTATGATTTAAAAAGGATCCAAAAAACGATGTGATAATAAATGGCTTCATGTGACCACTATTCTTAAATAAAAGACCGTTTTTTGGCATGATCAGTCATATTTTTAATAACCGCTTCCCATCCCATCCTGGGCGGCTGTCATATGACGTCCTTGGCCGCTAGGTGGTGCGCGCGCCCCCGCTGCGTCACTCGGGAGCCGATGCGCGTGCCAGGCGGCCGCGATTGTCGGTTACAGAGCCAGAGACGTGGATCTGTGTGTAAACACACAGATCCACGTACTGTCAGGGAGAGGAGACCGATGGTGTCTTCCTTGTACATAGGGACAACAATCGGTCACCTCCCCCAGTCAGTCCCCTCCCCCCCCACAGTTAAACACTCCCTAGGGAACACATTTAACCCCTTGACCGCCCCCTAGTGTTAACCCCCTTCCCTGCCAATGACATTTATCTAGTTGGAGCCCCGGCCATTGTCGAATGACGGCCTCAAGGCTCTTAAAATCCGGGAGGACGTCAATAGGCGTCCTCGGCTCCTCCGGCCCGTCACTAACATGCCGATGCGCGTGCCTGGCGGCCGCGATGTCCGCCAGGCACCCGCGATCGGCCGGTACAGAGACAAGGACATGGATTTGTGTGTGTAAACACACAGATCCATGTCCTGTCAGGGAGAGAGGAGACCGATGTGTGTCCCTTGTACATAGGGACACAGATCGGTCTCCTCCCCTAGTCACTCCCCTCCCCCCTCAGTAGTAATCACTCATAGGGCACACATTTAACCCCTTCCTCGCCCCTAGTGTTAACCCCTTCCCTGCCAGTGTCATTTTTACAGTAACCAGTGCATTTTTTTAGCACTGATCGCTGTATCAATGACAATGGTCCCAAAATGGTGTCAAAAGTGTCCGATGTGTCCGCCATAGTGTCGCAGTCACAATAAAAATCGCTGATCGCTGCCATTACTAGTAAAAAAAAAAATATTAATAAAAATGCTATAAAACTATCCCCTATTTTGTAGACGCTAAAACTTTTGCGCAAACCAATCAATAAACGCTTATTGCGATTTTTTTTTTTTTACCAAAAATATGTAGAAGAATACGTATCGGCCTAAACTGAGAAAAATTTTTTTTTTTTTTCAATTGGGCTATTTATTATAGCAAAAAGTAATAAATATTGTGTTTTTTTTTCAAAATCGTCGCTCTTTTTTTGTTTATAGCGCAAAAAATAAAAACCGCAGAGGTGATCAAATACCACCAAAAGAAAGCTCTGTTTGTGGGAAAAAAAGGACGTCAATTTTGTTTGGGAGCCACGTCGCCTGACCGCGCAATTGTCATTCAAAGCGACGCAGTGCCGAAAGCTGAAATTTCGCCTGGGCAGGAAGGGGGTTTATGTGCCCAGTAAGCAAGTGGTTATACAGTAATCGGTGCAAATTTATAGCACTGTTCCCTGTATAAATGTGAATGGTCCCAAAATAGTGTCAAAACTGTCCGATATGTCCGCTGCAATATCGCAGTCCTGACAAAAATCGCAGATAACCGCCATTGCTAGTAAAAAAAAAAAAAAGTCATAAATCTATCCCCTATTTTGCAGGTGCTATAACTTTTGCGCAAACCAATCACTATACACTTATTGTGATTTTTTTTTTTTTAACTAAAAATATATAGAAGAATACATATTGGCCTAAACAGAGAAAAAATATTAGCTTTTTGAAAGAAAATTGGAATATTTATTATAGCAAAAAAGTAAAAAATATTGTTGTTGTTGTTTTTTTTCAAAATTGTCAGTCTTTTTTTGTTTATAGCGCAAAAAATAAAAACCGCAGAGGTGATCAAATACCACCAAAAAAAAGTTTATTTGTGGGAAAAAAAATGATCAACATTTCGCTGAGGTACAGTGTTGTATGACCGCGCAATTATCATTCAAAGCGTGACAGCGCTGAAAGCTGAAAATTGGCCTGGGCAGGAAGGGGGTGAAAATGCCCGTATTGAAGTAGTTAATGCCAACATTTCTGCCAGGGTATGCAAACTTTTGAGCACAACTGTATATGTTGAAACCCCCTTTGAAGTTTAAAAAATAAAAAAATAATAAAACTATAAAATAAACAATAAAACTATAAAATAAAATAAAAAATAATCTAGAACACTAAATATATATATATATATATTGTTATCTTTTCTTTTAATTTACTGGTATTTTATAGCGCTGAATTTGCAGCACACTTCATTTCACATTAGTCCCCACCCCAAGGAGCTTGCTCCACATACTAGGGCTAATTTAAAAAGGAGGATATTAACCTACCAGCATGTCTTTGGAGTGTTGGAGGAAACCCATGCAAGTACAAGGAGAACATGCAAACTCCATGCAGATAGGGTCCTGGCTGAGATTTAAACCAATGAACCTTAGTGCTGCATGGCCGGAGGTCTGACCACCAAGTCACAGTTTTGTATACAAGGAAAATATCATATTCTTTATCCAATATTGACATTAAAGTGGAACTTCACCCAAAAGTAAAGTACTGCGCAGCAAAACCTGTTGGCGCTATACACATCCTGCATAATAATACTGCTCAGTCCTCCTCCCAGCCTTTATCTGTGTTGCAGCTTTTTTTTTTTTCCAAATGAAATTCAGTGAATGGAAGGGGGTGAGCCAGGGACAATCAAGCTGGGGAGGAAATGGCTGGATGATGCTGGATGTCATCCAGCCAGGAAATGAGGCGGATTCCACCTGACTTGCTGCAGCTTCTAATGCACATTGCGAGAAGCTCACAGTGTTCAGTGAATTCAGAGGAAGCCATTTCAGTCCAGGAGAGGAGCCGGTATAACTGTGCGAGACTGAAGGGAAGGCCGGAGGTCAGATTTAATGTTTGCTGCAAGCATTATAGACTCTTATGCCATGTATACACGATCGGAATTTCCGATGAAAAAAGTCCGATGGACTTGTTTCATCGAAAATTCTGATAGTGTGTGGGCCCCATCGGACTTTTTTCCATCGGTGTAAAAAAAAAAATAGAACATGTTTCAAATTTTTCCAATGGACAAAACTCCGATAGGAAATTCCGATCGTCTGTGTGGAACTCCGACGGAAAAAAAAAACACGCATGCTCGGAAGGATTGAACTTGACCTTTTTTCTCGCCTCGTCATAGTGTTGTACGTCACCGCGTTTTGGACGGTCGGAATTTACTCAGTGTGACAGCGTGTATGCAAGACAGCTTGAACGGAAATCCGATGAAAAATTCCATTGGATTTTAGACCATCGGATACTCCGATCGCGTGTACGGGGCATTAGGATGTTTTAATACTCTTGTTGAAATTTCAGTGCCTTCTTTCATCTCTCATCGTGTCGTCCTCTCTCCTGCAGATGCCTGTCCTGTGTGAACGGATCGTACCCCTGCCACTGGTGCAAGTACCGGCACGTGTGTACCCACAACGCAGCAGACTGCTCCTTCCTGGAGGGCCGGGTGAAGATGTCAGAGGTAGGAATGTGTGATACAATGTAACATTCCTTCCATGTTGTGTGCTCAGTGTCCTGGATGAGATGTGATGTTTGTTTTGGCAGAGGGAGAATCGTTCGGTTGTACATTTTTTTCAGGCTCTGATTCACATGTCTATGTCACGTCTCCCTCTCCCGCCTGGACACTACTGGTTTTAGCAATTCCTAAAGCACCGTGTTTATTCCCGTCGCCATAGTGGCTGAAAAAATAGAGGTGCGTCACCAGGGAGGCCCCAAATGTTTTAATAGTTGGGCTGGAATTATTCTTGGAGAAAAAGGGACTGCATTAAAAAAACTAATTGGTGTTGGGACCACCAGGAATCAGTGACACCTAAAGTTTGATTTACTAAAACTGGAGCGTGGTTTGGTGCAACTCTGCATAGAAACCAATCGGCTTCCAGGTTTTATTGTCAAAGCTTAACGGAACAAGCTGAAGTTAAAGCGGAGGTGCAGCCAGTTTAATAAAAAAAAAAAAAAAGTCAGCAGCTACTAACAGTGTAGCTGCTGACTTTTAATAAGGACACTTACCTGTCCTACTCGCCCGCGATGTCGGTCCCGCCACCGCGATCGATCGCTACTGGCAGGTCCCGGCTCCTCCATCCTGACTAAGGGAAACAGGCTGTGAAGCCTTAGGGCTTCACTGCCCGTTCCCTACTGCGCATGCGCCACTCGCACGGCGCTTTGTGAATGGGCGGCTTGCCTCCTGGGATACACACAGTTCCCAGAAGGCAGTGCGCCCCATTCACAAGAAGAGGAAACGGAAGTTCTCTATCCGAGGACAAGGAAGAGGCAGATTAGGAGACTTCCGCATAGCAACAGACATTTCGGGTGAGTATAATTTTTTTTTTTCTATTAATTTTTTTCTTTTTTTTTTTTTAGGATTTTTAATGTAACATTTTTTTCTGGGTGGACCTCCGTTTTAAAAGCTGATTGGCTACTATGCACCGCTGCACCAGATTTTGCACTCTCCAGTTTTAGTAAATCAATCCCAATATGTTGCAGATCTGTGATTAGCAATAGACGAGCAGGGAGATGGTTGTCCATCCTCTGTAGTATCTGGACTTGCTGCTATACACCCCTTCTTCACCTGATGGACCTACTTAGCCTAGCAGTTTATTGTTCCAGTCCCTCCTCCCATTTAGAAGAGGGGAGTATTGGCTAGGTCAGTGGTCTCCAAACTGTGGCCCTGGGGCCGGATGCGGCCCTTTGCGTGCCTTTATCTGGCCCCTGAGGCATTCTTCCGGCCACTTACATCAACAATGGGGCATCATTTCTGCCACTGACACCAACAATGGGGCACCATTCCTCCCACTGATGCCAATGATGGGGCATAATTCCTTCCACTGAAAACCAAAAAACGGGGCACTATTCCCCCGACTGACACCAACCATCTCTCCCCCTAATACCAAAGATTGGGCATTGTTTACGCCCACTGGGCGCAGTCCGGTCCCCCCTAAACTCTGAAGGACAGTAAACTTCCTTTTTAAACAGTTTTGAGTGCTAATGATGCCCCCCTCGCCAGTGATGGATTGTGACAGGGTAGCAGCTTTGACCCCTCCCCCCCACACCCCCCACCCCTCCCAGTCTTCATTTGATGTTGGTAAGCACATCAGATCTAGAATGAGTAAAACCAATGTGTTTCAGGAGTCAAAAACTCCTCTTCATCAGGGCTAAAGAATGGGATAACCTAAAATTGTGTTACATGGAATGATAGAGATTTATATATTGGTTTCATTTGTTGTAACACTTGGGATTCGATAATTGGCTTTGCCTACCTTTGGGCCCAGAACTTCATCAACACGTCCATTGTTGTTCAGTTGACGTTGGTAAGGACTGCAATGGGTGGTCCTCCTTGAATTCCCTTGACTTTCTTTTTGTGGTATATTTATTAAATTTAAACCCCCTGGTAATAAGATTTGGCATACATCCTCCAGATTACTTACTGTGTACTATACAATAAGGATTGCAATAGGCACAAAAAGCCACCCCAATCTTCCTATTCTGTGCTGTATCTCTATCAGTATGAAGGTTGTTGATGGGTCCTTTAGGATGGCCTCTGGTCCCTAAGCTCTTGCCTAGGTGGCCTCATTGATGATGATCCAGCTCTACCCCCACTCAGGTGGCCTAAAGTCTTACCAGCATCCTTTTGCCAGTAGCTACCTTTTCTGGCTCCTCACATTGGATGAAAACCCCCGGCCCTAAAGAATCTTGTCTCCACGGTTGCTCACCAGTCTTGATGGTCACACCCTCTGACATACAAGGCTGAGGATCTGAAAATCCAAAAATTGAATATTAAATATGGGAGCTCAAATGCAAAAATTGCGTAGACCTTTTTCAGTTGACAAGAAACAAAAAGCCACCCGATCTTTATGTTCTGTGCTGTATTGGACCCATCGGGCGGGCAGGTGCACATCTCTGACCAATTGCATATCTCCAGGAGTGTGACAGTTGTAGCTTGGTCTTTATGGACATCTACTGGTCCCTAAGATCCTGTCTAGGTGGACTCGTTGATCCAGCTCTACCCCACCGAGTTGGCCTACAAAAGTTTCACCAACATCTTATTGCCAGTGGGCACTTTTTTCGGCTCCTCACATTGAATAAAACCGCCGACCTAAAGCATCTTTTCTCAGCAGTTGCTCAGAAGTCTCTGACACCAAAAAGGCAGAGGAAAATTAAATATGGGTGAGCAAATGCAATAGTT
Organism: Rana muscosa; assembly: GCA_029206835.1. NCBI lineage: Eukaryota > Metazoa > Chordata > Amphibia > Anura > Ranidae > Rana > Rana muscosa. Next base: position 313,915,895 of record CM055120.1, read on the forward strand.
GCATAGACCTTTTTCCAAGTGACCAGAAACAAAAGACGACCCCAATATTTATGCTCTGTGCTGTATTGGACCCATTAAGTGGGCAGGTGCACAACTCTGACCAACTGTACTATCTCTAGGAGTGTAAAGGTTGTATCTAGGTTTTTGTGGACATCCAGTGGTCCCTAAGCTCCTGCCTAGGTGGCCTCATTGATGATCCAGCTTTACCCCAACCAGGTGGCCTAAAGTCTCACAATCATCCTATTGCCAGTGGCCACCATGTCCGGGTCCTCAAATTGAATAAAAGCCACTGGCCTAAAGCATCTTGTCTCTGTGGTTACTCGTCAGTCCTGATGGTCACACCCTCTGACATACAAGACTGAGGATCTAAACATCCAAAAATTAAATATGGGAGAGCAAAGGTAAAAAGTCACCCCATCTTTATGTTCTGTGCTGTATTGGACCCATCAGGCGGGCAGGTGCACATATCTGACCAATTGTACTATCCCTCAGAGTATGAAGGTTGTAGATAGGTCCCTCTTTCCACTGGTCCCCAAGTTCCTGCCTAGATGGCCTTGTTGAGGTTCCAGCTCTACCACAACCAGGTAGCCTGAAATGGTCAGTGGCCACTGTGTCCGGCTCCTCACATTGACTGAAAACCGCCAGCCTTCAGCAGTCTTAGTGGTCACCCTCTGACATACTAGGCCGAGGATTTAACCATCAAAAAATTCAAAATATTGGAGAGCAAATAAAAAGTGCATTGACCTTTTCCAGGTGAACATTATTATAATAACCCAAGTTGGGCACTCTCTGAAAATACACTGTAGCTGATTTATTTTCCCATTTATAACAAAGAATTTCCATTGACTGTATAGCTTCTCTCCATTCCCTGTCTGCTCCAGGTGCATTCCTCCAGCGTGTGCAATGCATAGGGGAACTTCAGCTCCGTTGTGTCTTATATGATGAAAAATATGAAGAGGTTACAATCCTTCAAAGATAACCCCCATCCGTCACCCCCTCCTCCTCCTGTGGAAGTCTGCCATATATAGGTCAGCCGTGTCCCGGGGTTATTGTTTGGATATATGGTGACTGACAGTTCTGGGAAGGGGAAGGTTAGTCAAGGGAACACATCTGTCCTTGCCTGCACCACATATCCTTAACCTTCTCCGGCTCCGAAATGGACTGGAGGTGCCATGCCGCCCCCTGGCACTGGAAGGATTAAGCTCTTCCTCTTGGCTATGTGCTGCTTCTCCCAGAATCCTCCACACGCCGGCTAAGCATCAATGATTATAGACGCCAGCCGTGCATAAAGAAGAATTCCGGCAGGGAGAAAATTTAGCGGAAAAATTATACGGTTTTGTTTTCCATAAAGCTTTGTTTGCTGATACAGGTTAAAAGCTTTTTTTGTTTTTTCCACACAGTGCACTTCAATTGATGAACAGATTTTCACTGTGTGAAAATAATAGGGAATTCTGCGTATTGTCTGGAGTATTCACTTTATACACTTAAAGCTACACGCCATTCATAAAAAAAAAAAAAATTGGTTTTCGAAACGTATAGGAGTATAGCTGAGCTGCTCAACAATTTATACAGGCTTTGCCGTTACAGTTGCCCTCCATTCCTTGTGTTGATCTGGGAACCCCTGCTTGTCATGCAGGAGGAGGTTTCCAAGACACTCGCCCTACTGCTGGCTCTTTGTTATTGCTCACATATGGAAAGCATCACATAGCTACATTCATGTTAAAGGCCCCTTTCACACTGAGGCGCTTTGCAGGCGCTATTGCGCTAAAAATAGCACCAGCAAAGCGCCCTGAAAAAGCCGCTACTTTGTATCCAGTGTGAAAGCCCGAGGGCTTTCACACTGGAGCGTTGCGCTTGCAGGAGGGTCAAAAAACTCCTGCAAGCCGCATCTTTGAGGTGCGATAGGAGCGGTAAAAATACCACTCCTATAGCGCCCCTGCCCATTGAAATCAATGGGGTAGCGCCTCCAAAACACCACAGAGGCGTTATTGCGGGCATTTTTAACCCTTTTTCAGCCGTTAGCGGGGGTTTAAATCACCCCGCTAGCGCCGCAAATCGCGACAAAAACGACGGTATAACGGTGCTAAAAATAGCGCCGCTATATATCCAGTGCTTCAGTGTGAAAGTAGCCAAAGACCATCAATTATATATACATACACACACATACCCTTGCAGTGTGGGGGTGGAGAGGAGGGTTGGGAGGAAGTTTGGGATTTGGGTTGGAGAATGGGTGGCAAGGGTAATATTTTTATTTTCCTGGGATTGGGCTTTAAAACTTTCTCTCTGCCACCGATCGGATGTAAACTTGTCTTGAAGGTTTGTATCGGATTGGACAGACAGTAGAGAAAGAAGACTGCTTCAGAGAGCAGACCTTCCCACTGACCATGTGAGGAACTGTGTGAAATCGGGCTACATTAGTTACAGATGGCCAGATTAAATTGAGTGGTCCTTCTATCTTTAACATGGCTTCTGGGTTGGTTTCCCATGCTGGTCTTTAAAGAAGAACACCGGGTATGGATATTTCTACATAGGTACAGTGGTCCAGTTAGGAGCAATGTAACAATGTATATTTTATACCTGTGGGGATCCTCTAGAAGCTGGAAGTCACTTGGGTAGACACGGCTACTTCAATGAGCTCCAATAGTTTCCAGATCTTGTGCCAAGCGGCTGCCCTGCTGCCTTGTGAGCAAAGGAGGTCGTCCTTTAGGCATGGGACCTGGAATCTAGTAGAGAGGACTGGAGGAGCGTTGTCTATACAGTGATTTCCAGTTCCTAGACCCGGGGTAGGCAACTTCGGCCCTCCAGCTGTTTTGAAACTACAAGTCCCATGAGAGACATTGCAAGACCCTGACAATCACAGACATGACTCCTAGAGGCAGAGGCACGATGGGATTTGTAGTTTCACCACAGCTGGAGGGCTGAGGTTGCCTACCCCTGTCCTAGAGGATCCCCCAGGTATTGTATATCCATAACATCGTTACATTCAGGGCCATCTTTAACACAGGGCAAAAGGGGCAGCTGCCCCAGGCCCAGTCATTGTGGGGCCCAAAGCTGCTGCCCCATGAGCCCACACTGCCCTCAAATAGTTGATAAATGGATTTGGGGAGGGCCCAAGAAAATCTTTGTCTAGGGTCCAATAAATAGATGGCCCTGGTTACATTGCTCCAAGCTGGTCCTATGTAAAAATGTCACACCTGGAATTCTTTAAAGCAAACCTTTCACCTTGGATGGGCAAAGCAAAGGTTTGCCTAAAGTTCCAGCAGGACAAACAAATTAGCAATTGGTTTTTGTGTGGTCATGTTGGATATTAAGCAGTGTACACAGAGTACAGAACAGTGCTGCACACAGTAGGAAGTCAATGGGGTGGATTTACTAAAGGCAAATAGACTGTGTACTTTGAAAGTGCAGTTGCTCCAGAGCTTAGTAAATGAGAGGAATCTCTGCTGACTTCCATCCATCATCCAATCATTTGCAAACAAAAATACTGTTTTTTTTTTTCTTTGCATGTGATTGGGAAATCTTTGCAAAGTGAAGCTTCACCCCATTTTACTAAGCTCTGGAGCAAATTCCTTTGCAGAGTGCAACTGCACTTGCAAAGTGCTCAGCCTATTTGCCTTTGGTAAATCATCCCCATTGCGTTCCCTGAGCCAATAATAACTAGTATGCAGCCTATGACTTTTCAGGGTCCGGTGTCAGGCATTGACGGGTGTTATTTTGGCCTAATCTGGTTATTTCCTCTTTAAACATTATTATTCGCATTCCAGCGGTTTCACAATTGTTAGATGACTTTATATTACTGGCGTTTTACAAGCTGTCATGCAGCTTTCATGAAACTCGTTGCCTTTTCCTTCATGCTTATATTTCCATTGTCCTGGGATGTGGCAAAGAGCCGCACTCTGAATTCCATACAGACGGAGCAGTGGAGACGAGTGTCCCGGGTGGCCATTCCCAGAGTACTGCTCCGCGTGCCACCATGTTCTTCTGTTTCAAAGCCTGCAATATGTTACTGTTAGAGTGTTACTAAGCCCGGGAGCCTGCAATTACTAGATCTGGTCTCCCACAGTACACAGAACATGGAAATGCAATTATTTTAGTAAATTTAAACGGCTAAATACATTTTCTCATCAGCAGTACTGTATATACTCGAGTATAAGCCGACCCGAATATAAGCCGAGGCACCTAATTTTACCACAAAAAAACTGGGAAAACTTATTGACTCGAGTACAAGCCTAGGGTGTCCATCTGCATGCCTCACTGTGCCTCACTTTGCCTCACTGTGTCCATGTGCATGTCTCACTGTGTCCAACTGTCCATGACTAGACTGACGTTTAACATGGGAGTCTATGGAAGGGGCGCCTGGCTTTGAAAAATCTGTGCTCCCCGACCGTAGGTCCCCCAGACAAAAAACGTTGCATACTTAGAGAAATGGGTGCATTGGGTACATGGGTACATGTGTGCCAAGTTTCGGGTCCAGGGGACCTACGACCGCCCGGTACCGGGCCCCAAAGTCACCGGAGAAATTACCGTTTAACTTGGGAGTCTATGGAAAATCGGTGCTCCCGGCCGTAGGTCCCCTGGAAAACAAAATTTGCACACTTGTAGAGGAAGAGTAATGCTACATGTGTGCCGAGTTTGGCCAGTACTGGGTCCCCAAAGTCCGGGAGATCGGGTGCAAAAAGGTGACTCAAGTATAAGCCGAAGGGGGGCATTTTCAGCACAAAAAAATGTGCTGAAAAACTTGGCTTATACTCGAGTATATACGGTATATCAGTCTTGTTACTTCTATCGGTGTCTGGTTAAAGCTTGTAGGAGGAGTTTTCATTCTCCCCCGATTGTCCTATGAGAATGCAGTACCCCTGACCCTCTGTCTGGACAGTGCTGATTGGCCATGTGCTGATCACATGCACCCTCCCAAGAAAAAAAGAATAACCCTCTAGCAATACACACTAAACTGAGCATGTGCAGCTTGTCCCCAAACCTCTGTACTACCTGGAGATGGTTTGGGGACTCTGGAAGAAGGGGAGGATCAGAGAAGACAGGATCAAACAGCCTTTTTACACAATGCAGAGGATTAACTCCTTAGGGTCCACACCGAGTATAACAAGCATGCTTTACTGCATATACAGACTGATTTTACTGTTGTGGGTTTAGTAGCACTTTAATAAAGATCTCTATTATTGCGCCAGATCGGTGCGCTCTCTTATATAAATCTTTTTGGTTTGCTGTGAAAAATCACAGTGCGTTGCCACCGGCATGTGTTTCAGCGCCAGCGGGGGTGAAGACCGATGTCCCGCCGCTGACAAAAGCGTGCTTCTGCCGGCACTGCGCTGCCTGTTATCTATGCATTACAAGGAGGGGGACCTTCTGAACCGCCGCCGAGAGAGGCTGCAATTCAGCCGTGATTAATGATGTGTCCAGAATCAGTCCGCACAAATATTTCCTCTATTCTCTACTATTATTCAGCCCGTCTCCCTGACTGCCATTTCCAGCGGCCGCAGATGACCAAATCTGCCCGCAATATAAAAGGATTCAGCAGGCTGTAGATTGGAAAGCGGTGGCCGCGTCTGCGCCGAGGATAGGAAGGGGGGGGGGTGACGGAGCGCTCCACAGACATACTGGCCTCTCTCCAGTACACCTTTATTTTATATCCCTATTAGATTGTAAGCTCTTCTGAGCAGGGCCCTCTTAATCATCTTGTCTTTTATTGTATTGTAACTGTATCGTCTCCCTTTTATATTGTAAAGCGCTGCATAAACTGTTGGCGCTTTAGAAATCCTGTATAATAATAATATCGCATGAAACTTCACCGGACCGCTACCCAAACACAATCCTGATCAGCACCAGCCATCAAAAAAAAAAAAGTTTTTTTTTTTCATTATCCACTTGCCCTCCGGAAGATTTAACCCGCCCCCCCCCCCCCCTTCATTTTTGCGATGCGGCACTGCGTTACTTTAACTGACAATTGCGTGGCCCTGCGTCGCTGTAGCCAATTATTATTAATATTATTATTCCGGATTTATATAGCACCAACAGTTTACGCAGCACTTTACAACATGGGGGCAAGGCAGTAGAGTTACGATGCAAATCAATACAGGAGGGATCAGAGGGCCCGGCTCATTGGAGCTTATAATCTAGAAATAAAATTGAGGTCCTTTTTTTTTTCCCCACAAATAGAGATTTCTTTTGGTGATATTTGATCACCTCTGCACTTTTTATTTTTTGCGCTATAAACAAAGACCGAAAATTCGAATTTCTTCATCATTTTAGTCCAATATGTTTTCTTCTGCATTTTAGTCCAATATGTTTTCTTCTGCATTTTAGTCCAATATGTTTTCTTCTGCATTTTAGTCCAATATGTTTTTGGTTAAAAAAAAATAAATCCCAATAATTTTTTATCGGTTTGCACAAAAGTCATCCCGGGGGACAGATTGGGTCAGTGCAGATAACAAGGAAACGGATTTGGCGAGCGGGTGATGGGGTGCAGAGGTGACACAAAGTTGCCGGCCTGTTTGGTTGTTCCAGGTGTTGCCATTTTTCTTTACTTTCTTTACTTTCCAATCCGACATCAACTTTGTATTATTCTGCAAATCTGCGATTAGAAATCGTTCTTCCCATTACATCTCTCAAGTTCTAATCCAGAACGGGCTTTAATATCCGCATTCAGACACGCCGTATTATGCAATATTTTAAATGCAAACCCAATTAATTTAATATATTGCTGCTTACCCATCATTAGATATGCTGGCTGCATTTGTTTTCTTTTTTTTTAGGCTTTTTTCCTTCTGTTTTCACCTGGCCTATAAAACACACCCCCGGTATTAATAAGAAACAAGTCTGGAGGAATGACAACAGGAGGCACAGCAGACAGCAGCACTGTCAGTGTGAGGGGAGGGGAGTGCTAAATGTATTGGCATATTTAAAGAGGAACTGCAGTCTGCTCACATAATTTGTAATAAAAACATCTTTGCCATTCTGAAGCTTCCCTCCAACCGCTATGAGTAAACGCTGAATAGTGTGAAACGCGTCAGCTGTCCTAGGTTCATGCTGTTATTTGTAGTGCCCGTTTCCTTTTAATAAAACTACGTTGGATTGGAGTGCGGCTGTCATCAATTTTGTTTTACCTCCAACCACTTTGCATATTATTTTATATTCACTATGATTTTGTACTTGCCAAATATGCTGCAGAAATCTCACTCCACTGAGTCTGGCTGTAGCCATTTTAACTGTGGGCAGCTGAAGCTGCTGCCTGTTCACTTCCTGGATTTACACAGACACACCTCCAGCTCAGCAGCTCTCATTGGCCCTCTTATGAATCACCCCCCCCCCCCCTCTCTTCCTGGCAAACTCTCATGAGAGTGAGAGAGCTGTGCATGATGTCATAAGCTTAGGCTTTTTTCCAGACAATAACAGGAAGTGGACTCTATAAGGTATTTACTGGCAGAAAAAAAATGTTTTACTATCCAAAGTTAAAACAACAAGGGCAGAAGATTTAAGGCTCGATTCACACCTATGCATGTTGCTTTTGAGCATTTTTGCCTTGCTTTTTGCATTGCTTGCCGCGTTTTTCAACATGCGTTTTTACCGCAATTTGCGCTTTGCGTCTTTTTTTTTTATATATATATATTTTTTATTATACAGTAATTTTTTTTTTTTTTACATTTCCTTTAAAAAAAAAAAAAAAATCGCGGTAAAAACGCGGCAAAAACGTGGTACTTGCGTTTTGGATTCAGGTCCATTGACTTCTATTACATGCAAAACGCTGCTTTTTGCAGGAAAAAAAGTCCCCGACCCCTTCCCAAAAACGCAGAGGTACAAAAATGCATTGATGTGAACATGTTCCATAGGAACCCATGTTAAAAAATTTCCATGCATTTCTGCAAAATGCACCAAAAAACGCATTAGTGTGAGCCTAATAGATGGAAAGATAAAAAATGACTGAAGTTCCGCTTTAAATACACTAATTGAAGCCAAACTCCAGCTCACACTTTATAATCCGTTCCTTTTATTTTATTTGTGCATAAAATAAAATGGTTTGTCCCATCTCTGTAACTGATGCATTCTGCTGGACCGCTTGTTCTGTTGAAAAATGACAGACTTGCTGGCTGAATCACCAGAAGAAAGAAAGCTCAGAAAAGAAAACGAATGCAGCCGTCACATCTAATGATTGGTAAGCTACAATTTAATAATATTATAAATGTGATGTACATAAGAAGTCTCACCTGAGGACGGTGCAGTCCGTGGGCCTTCGGTGCCGATAAACAAACAAGCTGGCGTGTCAGACTCTTCATCTTAATTACGCGGCCCGCGGTTTCCTGCAGACATTATCTCCCGCATGTGGCGAGCTGGATTTTCAGGGGGGGTAGAAGGTGTGCGCCGGCAAGTCCCGTCGTTGGAACTCGGCGGCCTTACGTGATGCCTGCAATTAAAAATGAATTATCGTTTAATAAAAAGTCTGATCCCTTCGGATTAGCCGGCCGGCCCGCTTCCTCGCAGTGAAGGTTGCTTGTGAATTGAGGCCGAGTTCAGAGGAAGGTGACTGCAAAGTTATTTTAAGGGAATTCTTCTTTCTCCTCTCCCCCTAATGCCGGGGATCAGACCGGCGCTCTGCCTTGTGGATCACTCATTTAGACTTTAAAGCTGCATTCCGGCCCGCCATGATATCTGATGATGAAGTTGTGTGCAGGAAATGGTGCAGCAGTGCTAAAGTTTAAGACCCCTTTAACATTGAGGCGGTTTTCAGGCGTTTTAGTGCTAGAAATAGCGCCTGAAAACTGCCTCCCATTTATTTCCGTATGTATTTTCACACTGGAGCGGTGCCCTTGCGGGACGTTAGGAAAAGTCCTGCAAGCAGCATCTTTGGGGCGGTTTGGGAGCGCTGTATTTAGTGTTCCAAAACGCCCTGCCCATTGAAATGAATGGGCAGCACTTCCAAAGCGCCTGAAAAGCTCTTCGGGAGCGCTGCAACACGGGCGTTTTACTCCTTCTTTGGGGTTAAAAGCACCCCGCTAGCGGCTGAAAAGCACCGCTAAAACTAGTGGTGCTTTAGCGCTAACGCGGCGCGGCCGCAGTGTGAAAGGGGTCTCAGTTCACTGACCTCAATCATTCAAATCTTAAATTTTAACATCTTAAAATAAGAGAAGGTTGTAGCACCTGTCATTTGTTTATTTTTTGCCATCTGTGTCCCCATTGTGAAGGTTTCCCTTCACTTCCTGTCCTATAGCCAAAGGAGGAATTGAAGGGTAATACCCCCCCCCCCCCTCAAATGAGGGAATCCCCCGGTTGTGTCCCCATTTCCCTTTTAATTTCTCTTCTATTTTTGTTCTGGTGACATTTGATAACGGTAAAGGGCAATGGAAAGTTATAAGCCCTGCCTTGTTTTTGCCGGGGAATCCCCGGTTGTGTCCCCATTTCCCTTTTTTATTTCTCTTCTATTCTTGTTCTGGTGACATTTGATAACGGTAAAGGGCAAAGGAAAGTTATAAGTTCTGCCTTGTTTTTGCCATCTGTGTCCCCATTGTGGACATTTCACTTCCTGTCTCAAAGCCAAAACAGGAAGTGAGCAGAAAATCCCTGCCCAATACCCAGAAGCAGGCAGCAGCATATGGGTACATTGCAGGCAGACGGGAGTTAAATGGTTGAGCCTCTTGCACGTGATACTCCTGTTTGAGCATCAATTTTTTGACTTTTTTTTTTTTTTTTTATGTATTTGCACGTATTTTTGTGCATATGCCTTTGCGCCAAGGTATTCTCACGTTCTTTTTCTGCAGATTGTAAATAGCCTTCGCGCGTATTTGCGCACATATAGGAGTCATTTGCTGACCAAAAAATGCTGATTTTTATTTTTTTATTAAAAAAATAAACTGTACTGAGCTTTTTCAAGCTGCAGTGTGCAAGAGGCCTTAAAGTGTATGTCCAGCTTATCTTTTTGCTTTGGGTAGTATTCTGCATAGTGGTGCTCCGAAATTAAAATTTCCGTGCCGAAACTGAAAATTCAGGATGCACTAAACCAAACTGAAATTGACGTTTTAAAAAAAAATATATATATATATATATATATATATATATATATATATATATATATATTATAAATAACTTATTATTGACTTTTTATTTAATATCATGAATATGGAGTTATTGTCGGTCATTATTGAAATCTTTTGAAGCAGTGTTAAAAATCCTGCTTGCTGTAATTTTGGTGCATATTTGGCAAACCACACCAAAAACCACTCCTCCCCCCCCCCCCCCCCATTGAAATGCATTAAAAACGCAAGTACACATAAAAAATGCACCAGTGTTGCGTTTTTGATGCATTTTTTGAGTCGCATGACCTAGGAAAGATACAGCATAAGCAAGGTGAAACCGCGGCAAAATTGCAGGCGCTTTTGGCAGCCGTGATCGCCATTTATTTTCACAACACTGAAAACCCTTTTTTCGGCTGATATTTTCAGCGGCCAAAATTTCGGTTCATTGCTAATTCCGCACATTCAGCAGGGTTATTTATCACAGTGTTCTTGGGAAGAGGAGACACCGCTGGTCACATGACTCTACAAAGGACAGCAGTTGGAAACGGGGGACAGATTAGGTCAGTGCGGATAACAAGGAAACGGATTTGGCGAGCGGGCGATGGGGTGCAGAGGGGACACAAAGTTGCCGGCCTGTTTGGTTGTTCCAGGTATTTTCCATTTTTCTTTACTTTCCAATCCGACATCAACTTTGTATTATTCTGAAAAATGCAAATCTGCGATAGAAATCGTTCTTTCCATTACATCTCTCAGGTTCTAATCCAGAACGGGCTTGAAATCCGCATTTAGAGACGCTGCCTGATTGTAAAAGTCCTGATTTCTGTATTTCCGATTACTGCTGGAATGTCAATGAGGGCTCGGGGGATGAGATCTGATATAATAGTACCTGGGCTAAGGAAACAGCATGATGATCGGCCTGTTATTGCAGAACGTCTATTGAGTTTTATGATTGGTGGGCTTCCTTGTATCGATTCGTATCAACCTGCTTAAAGCAGAACTCTGGGGTCAGTGTGTGTAGGTGTATATATGTATGTGTATATATGTATGTGTGTGTGTGTGTGTGTGTGTATATACAATCGTATATTCTTCTGAACCTTGGTGTGATTTGTGTATGTATTCCAGATCTGTTCAGTAATCCAGTGTGAGACTTCTTGTAATGAAGACCGCTCACTGCTGCTCTCTCTTCTTGTGCAGGGTGACTGGTCTGGTCTCTGCCCACTCCTGTAATTTTCTGCAGGCAGCCTGTGGTGGGTGGAGCTTGTTGGGCCCCTCCCACAGCTCTGCTCTCTCCTTGTGCAGAATGACTGGTCCTGTCTCCTCCCCTCCTGTAACTTTCAGCAGGCAGCTTGTAGTGGGTGGAGCCTGTTGGGCACCTCCCACAGCTCTGCGCTCTCATTGTGCAGAATGACTGGTCCCATCTCCGCCCCCTCCTGTAACTTTTGTAAAGCAGCCTGTAGTGGGTGGAGCCTGTTGGGCTCCTCCCACATTTCTTCTTTTTCCTTGTGCAGGGTGACTGGTCCGGTCTTTTGTAATTTCTGCAGACAGCCTGTTGGGTCCCTCCCACACCTCTTCTGTCTCTTCTTGTGCAGGATGACTGGTCCTGTCTCTGCCCCCTCCTGTAAATTTCTGCAGGCAGCCTGTAGTGGGTGGAGCTTGTTGGGCCCCTCCCACACCTCTGCTTTCTCTCCTTGTGCAAGATGAATGGTCCTGTCTCTGCCCCCTCCAGTAAATTTTTGCAGGCAGCCTGTAGTGGGTGGAGCTTGTTGGGCCCCACCCACAGCTCTGCTCTCTCTCCTTATGCAGGGTGACTGGTCTTGTCTCCGCCCCTCCTGTAACTTTCTGCCGGCAGCCTGTAGTGGGTGGTGCCTGCTGGGCCCCTCCCACAGCTCTGCTCTCTGCACAGACCATGTACAGCACAGTGATGAGGTCACTGTTATCTTTGCAAGGGTTTGCTGGGTATTTGCGGCCCAAAAAGTGGATTTATTTCTTTTTCGTACATCACGGGACACAGAGCGACTTAGTCATTACTAATGGGTTATATAGTTTACCTTCAGGTGTTGGCACTGGCCAATTCCAAACCGGAAGTACCCTCCCCTATATAAGCCCCTCCCACCCGGGAGCACCTCAGTTTTTTGCCAGTGTCTAAGGTGTTGGCCAAAGAGTAACATGTGTTTTCACTGGGCTTGCGTACAGGTTCTTTTGGGCCTTAGTAAGCTGTTCCGGATCCCACCAAAAAAGCTTCATAGCTAAACGGTCGGTACCCGGGCCTTGCAGCAGAAGAGCAAGGTTTTGCCTGTAATGCTTCTCTTAGGAGGGCTGGACCCTGGGATCCAGAGCTCTGGTCATACCCACGACCAAGACGCTGTCTGTGCAGGGTGCTATACAGGTCCAGGGGAGTGGAATCCTTGGGAACCCGGTCCCTGAAGGTTTAATTACAATGCCTGCCGTGATAGGTGAAGTTTGGACTTTTGTGGACCAAACAAAGTCCTGCGGCGGGGATCAGGTAAGTGGGGGCCCTCAGGAACTTGGTTCTATTGGGGGACCCCCAAGCCTAATTTGTCTTTCTGTCTGTTACCTAACGGTATTCCCGCTAAATATCTGTGTTTGCCTATAACTACTGAAAATGTAAAATTTTAATAGTAGTCAAGAAAAAAAAAAAAAAAAACAGGGACCGCGGTACCTGTGTTAAACCACTAGAGGCCGCTGTAGTCCATTTTTCTTGTAAATGTGGATCTTTGGTTTTCTCAACTCAAAAGATCCAGGCAGCTGGTAAGTTTCTCTGAGGGAATCCACTTCCTCTGCCCTGTTGCTGCGTTCATCCACCGCACAGGCCCTCCGGCAAAAAGGGCCCTGGCTCCTAGTCCTCTGTTGGTTTTCGAAAAGGGCGCCATTGGCGCACGGGCGCGCGCGCGGGCGCGTGCACGCGCCTCCTATGGAAAAAAAAGGGGCGGGGCGGGTGGATGACGCTCGATGCGCGCCGCGGCGCTTCTGCGCATGTGCGGGCGTCCCAGCATGGTTAAAAGACACAGTACAAGTGTCAGCTGCATGCAAACAGAGCTAGCAACAAACAGTGGCACACAGAGGCGGTTGATGCAGGCATCCCCATAGAAAGGCACTTTAGTGGACACCAGCTGGTATATAGCAGCACCTGTGTTAGACTATTACCAGCAAAAATTGGTGTATGACGACGGGAATACCTCAGCTTTGTGCTTAAAGGATATGTCGTCCAGACGCTCCGGAAATAGATCTTCCAGGAAGCCAAAGGGGTCTCCATCGGGCTCTGAGGATATTGGGCATGCTTACTGCACCAATCTCCCCTGAGAATGCAGAGGTCAGTAGCCGTAGAAACCCCGCAGGAATGCCTGGTGCTGCGGCTGTCCCCAGTCCACCTGCTCCTGTATATATAACAGAGGAGGTTTTATCCTCAACTCTGGGAGGATTGGAAGAGAGATTAACAGCATTGATCGCTGCTTCCCTGTCACAGGAAAAGCGCGTCCGATCTCCGTCTCCTCCTTCAGAGTGCCTGTTAGTGGAGGAACAGCCCCACACAGAGATCGACCTACCTGAAGGGGATCAGGATGAGGTTGATTCACTTATAGAGGAATCAACAGTGGAAGAACCTTTCTCAGCTTCTCAGGCTGAAAGATTATGGGTTCAGTCTCTGACTAACATGGTCCGATCAGCATTTAAAATGCCTCTGGCGGAACCACCATCCACTACGGTTTCCTCGCTGGGGTCGCTAAAAGCTCCCCAGGCGGTCTGTTCCTTCCCAATCCACCCTTTATTAGAAGGGCTTATTTACCAGGATTGGGAGCATCCTGATAAAATATTTGCTCCCCCCAAGAGATTTCCGGTGATCTATCCCATGGAGGATAAGTTCATAAGAAAATGGAGGGTCCCTATAGTGGACGCAGCCATCTCTTCTGTTAACAAATCACTGACATGTCCAGTAGATAATGTTCCAATGTTCAAAGACCCAATAGATAAAAAATTGGAGTCTTTACTAAAATCTGCTTTCTCTACAGCAAGTATGGTGACACAACCTGCGGTAGCAGCGATTGGAGTCTGCCAAGCAGTGAAAGATCAGTTGAAACAAGTCTTAAGGGACTTACCAGATCAGCAGGCTCATGCCCTAGCTGACCTGCCTAGAGCCTTGTGTTTTGCGGTGGACGCCATAAAGGATACAATCCAACAGGCCTCCCGCTTTACGCTGTCTATAGTACATATGCGTAGGCTTCTGTGGCTCAAAAACTGGTCTGCTGAAGCTCCCTGTAAAAAACTGCTGGTTAGCTTCCCATTTCATGGAGAACGCTCATTTGGAGAAGATCTGGACAAATATATCCAGAAAATTTCTGCCGGTAAAAGTTCACTCTTACCGGTTAAGAACAAGGGTAGAAGTCCTTCTTTTAAGAGGCCTACCTCTCCAGTCCCGGGCACATCGGCTGTGAAGCAGTTCCGACGGCCTCCGCGGTCAAATTCAGGGGGCAGAAATCAGGGACAATCACAGGGTAACAAGAAGCCCTGGATCAAGAGAGGTACAAAACCTCCCCCTAAGGCATGAAGTATTGCCCCCGCTCAATCGGGTGGGGGGAAGACTTCAGTTGTTCACAGAGACCTGGCGGGACACCATCAGAGACAGATGGGTGCTCTCCGCAGTAAGTCTGGGATACAAGCTGGAGTTAAAAGGCACTCCTCCTGCCCAATTTATGAGGTCAAATGTGCCAAGAGATCCCCAAAAGAGAGGATCCCTCCTTCTGGCACTAGAACAACTATTGCTCCAAGGGGTAATCATGAAGGTTCCCCTGGAAGAAAGCGGATTCGGGTTTTACTCGAACCTTTTCACAGTCCCCAAACCAAATGGGGACGTGAGGCCCATATTAAATCTAAAAGGGCTAAACAAGTTCCTAAATATCAGGACTTTTCGGATGGAGTCGATCCGATCAGTGGCCACCGCCCTACAAGGGCAGGAATGGCTAGCCTCGATCGACATAAGGGATGCTTATCTGCATATTCCCATCTTTCCGGCCCATCAGAAATTTCTACGCTTTGCAGTAGAAGGGCGCCATTTTCAGTTCAGAGCCTTACCTTTCGGTCTGGCCACAGCACCACGAGTGTTCACAAAAATTCTGGCCCCATTATTGGCCAATCTAAGAACACAGGGTGTAACGATAATGGCATATCTAGACGACCTGCTACTAATAGACCACTCAGTGGAAAAGCTGGAAGTAGCTATTCACAAGACAATCGAGTATCTGGAATATCACGGTTGGATTATCAACCGGGACAAGTCAGCTCTAAGACCAGTCAAAAGTCTGGAATACTTAGGGCTAAGGCTGGATTCAAATCAGAGAAAGATTTTCTTACCTCCAGAGAAGGTGTCGTCTTTAAGAAATTTGACCCACTTAGTGGGTACAAAAAGAAAACCATCCATACGTCTCTGCATGAGGCTGCTGGGAAAGATGGTGGCTTCATTCGAAGCGGTACCCTACGGTCAATTCCATTCAAGGAATTTGCAAAGGGCCATACTGTCAGCCTGGAACAAAAAAGTTCAGGCTTTAGACTTACCAATGTCCCTGTCCCCTTCCGTTCGCAAGAGCCTCCATTGGTGGTTGGTGCCCCAGAATCTGGAAAGAGGGAAACCCTTCAGTCCGGTTTCTTGGAAGGTGGTCACTACAGATGCCAGCCTCATCGGCTGGGGGGCAGTGCTGGGGCAATGGTCTCTCCAGGGCAGGTGGTCAGAAGCAGAAAAGGCCCTGCCCATCAATCTCTTAGAGATACGAGCAGCCCGGTATGCCCTAGTAGCATGGACATCCAAACTCCAGGGGTCCCCTGTCAGAATTCAATCAGACAATGCCACGGCAGTGGCATATATCAATCATCAGGGTGGCACCAAAAGTCGTGCAGCCCAGAAGGAAGCAAATTGCATCCTGGAGTGGGCAGAAAGATATGTCCCAGCCATATCTGCGGTTTTCATCCCAGGAGTGGAAAATTGGAGAGCGGACTTTCTAAGTCGCCAACAATTATGCCCGGGGGAATGGTCTCTTCACCCCGAGGTTTTCCAGGCAATATGCCAGCGGTGGGGAACACCGGATGTAGATCTGCTAGCATCCAGATTCAACGCAAAGGTGGACAGGTTTGTGTCTCGCACAAGGGATCCCCTAGCTTGCGGCTCGGATGCCCTAGTGTTCCCTTGGGATCGGTTCAAGCTGATATATGCATTCCCACCGCCACAATTGTTACCGCGATTACTCCGCAGAATCAGGGTAGAAAAGAAACCAGTGATTCTGGTGGCTCCAGCGTGGCCCCGAAGGGCATGGTACGCGGAGATTGTAAAAATGTCAGTGAGGAGTCCTTGGACCCTCCCACTTCGTCCGGACCTGCTGTCGCAAGGACCGATATACCACCCTTCCTTACCAGCCCTAGGTTTGACGGCCTGGCTATTGAAGCCCACATTCTGAAAAAGAGAGGGCTCTCTAATTCTGTGGTATCTACCATGATCAATGCCAGGAAACCGGTATCCAGGCAGATCTATTATAGGATCTGGAAAGCGTACATTACGTGGTGTGAGACCAAGAAATGGCATCCACGTAAGTACATGATAGGGAGGATTCTGGACTTCCTACAGTGGGCTGTAGATAGGAAGCTGGCCTTGAGTACTATCAAGGGTCAGATTTCGGCCTTGTCAATATTTTTTCAAAGGCCCTTGGCTTCGCATTCACTAGTCAAAGCCTTTATACAAGGAGTGATGCGTATTAGCCCTCCGGTTAGTATTCCCATATGTCCTTGGGACTTAAACCTGGTTCTGTCGGTTCTACAGGAACAACCGTTTGAACCATTACAACACATTTCCTTGGTTCTTCTCACCAGGAAATTGGTTTTCTTAGTAGCCATTTGTTCGGCTAAAAGAGTGTCGGAATTAGCAGCTATGTCCTGTAAGGAGCCATATCTGGTTGTCCATAAGGACAGAGTAGTATTACGTCCTCATCCAGCCTTTCTTCCTAAGGTGGTATCGAGGTTTCATTTGAACCAAGATGTGGTTCTTCCTTCTTTTTTCCCCAAACCTAGCTCAGTAGAGGAAAAGTTATTACATTCTTTGAATGTGGTAAGAGCAGTTAAAGCTTATCTAAAAGCCACTGCTCAGATTCGCAGAACGGATTCTTTGTTTGTTCTGCCGGAAGGCCCCAGAAGGGGTCAGGCAGCATCAAAATCTACTTTAGCCAAGTGGATTCGACAGGTCATAATACAAGCCTATGGCTTGAGAAAGAGACCGCCTCCGTTCAAAGTTAGGGCGCACTCCACAAGAGCGGTTGGAACTTCATGGGCAGTGCATCACCAGGCCTCCCTGGCTCAAGTATGTAAGGCCGCAACATGGTCTTCGGTACACACGTTTACTAGATTCTATCAGGTAGACGTTAGAAGTCAGGAGGATGTCGCCTTTGGGCGCAGTGTGTTGCAGGCCGCAAAAGATCCTCATGCCTGATGGCGCCCAGCTTATGTACCCCCCCCCTCATTTGGCATTGCTTTGGGACGTCCCATTAGTAATGACTAAGTCGCTCTGTGTCCCGTGATGTACGAAAAAGAAAAAGGGATTTTTATAACAGCTTACCTGTAAAATCCTTTTCTTGGAGTACATCACGGGACACAGAGCTCCCACCCCTCTTTTTGGGACACTTATTGCTTGGCTACAAAACTGAGGTGCTCCCGGGTGGGAGGGGCTTATATAGGGGAGGGTACTTCCGGTTTGGAATTGGCCAGTGCCAACACCTGAAGGTAAACTATATAACCCATTAGTAATGACTAAGTCGCTCTGTGTCCCGTGATGTACTCCAAGAAAAGGATTTTACAGGTAAGCTGTTATAAAAATCCCTTTATCCTTGGTGACTAGTGAGGAATGTGTTTAAATGAACATATCTGAACCCAAAGTTTAAGTAGAACTAAAGGCAAAACATTTTTCATTCTGGCTAGAGTAAGGGAGGGTTGTAACCATTGGGGAGATTTCCCTTCACTTACGGTCTCTGAGCTAATACAGGAAGTGAGCAGAAATCCCTGCAATGTGAGGGAATCCCTGGTTATCACCAGAATCGGTGTCCCCATTGGATGGTTTTCTCTCCTATTCAGGATTTTCTTTCACTTTCAGGAATAATGGTAAACAGGAGCAGTAAGGAAGGTGACTCTACCTAACGCTCCGTTCAGGTGCAACATTGTGCACGCGTCTTTTCTCCTTTCAAATCTTCTCAATGTCCCCCAAGCCACTTGGAAACCGCACATGTGATGGAGCCTTCTAAGTCCGTTCTTCATGTGCGTCCTGAGCGAGGAGGTGACAAGGAGCCATCCATCTGCCATCTAAAGAGCATGACTGAGGAGGCTGCTGAGGGAGGACGGCACGGGGCAGCGGCGGTGACCTTTATAATTACACAACTCGTTGTCTCCATCAGATTGGGGCTGTGACTAATGAAAGCCATTGAGCCATGATGAGCGGAGGATACTCGCCCACCTAATCCATTTGCTGCTTGGCATAAACCGATCAGCATCCCGATTTTTCCATCCCAGGCTCCACTGCAAATGTGCATTTTAGAGACTTACCTTCCAGTTTAAACTGAAAATTAACCCTTGATTATCATGTAAATCAAACGGGGCCAGTTCAACCAATAGCAAAGAAAATACATCAAAAACCTCCATATGCCCATATAGTAGATCTAGAGGAAGGCAAAAAAAATATGGTTGTCCAATTTGTTCCACCAAGGGAAAAACATCTTCCTGGTTACCCAAGACCGTTGGATATTGGACAATTGTAATTTTCGGAGGCGTAACCCACCCCAGCACCCACCTAAATCTGCCCATGCAGCATTTACTTATTTGACGCCACTGCGTTCCATGCTGCTGGTGCTATTGCAAACATGGCAGCCCTTGCATCCCTCCAGGCGTGCATTTTGCCTGGCTTGTCAATTGCACGGCATCCCTGGCATCCCTACAGATGTGCATGGGCCGGGCCGGGCTTGTCTGTCAGCTGCTGTGCTTCCCTGGCATCCCCGTCATCTTTCCAGACAGGCCCGGGCCACATGCTAAACTCTGGGGCTGTGGATTGGACACCCTCTAGAGGATCCTTAAGATATACCTTGTTAACCTCCCATCTGATGGTGCCCAGATCTAGGGCTGCTGTTAAAAATCACAGGGCCCCGTACAGCCTACATGACAGCCCCCCCCCCTCTTAAAATATCACATGAAAAAATAAATATTTAGGAATTGTACCCCCCCCCCCATCGAACAGGATCCATTCAAGTGAATAGTGCTGCTCTACAAGGAGGTTGTGCTAGTGTGGGGTTAAAGTAAGCGGTGAAGAGGAAATATGCCTGTGATGAATGGACACAGGAGCGATCAGTGCTGATCTCTTATTGTGTTCATTCAGAAACGGAAGGTCCCGGGAAATATGACATATTTACTGGTCCCCGCCCCACTCTCCTCCTGAAACCAATCCCCCTGTGTGCCTGTAGCTTCCGGTGGGAGAGGAAAGAGGGAAGCCAGCAGCGCTGCAGGTGAGGGGGGCACATACAGGGTCCCAGACGGGTGGAAAGGGGGGTGCAGATCCAAGAACTGATCCCCCTGCAGCACAGCCAGAGGGAGAAAGAAGAGTAGAAGAGAGAAAGCAGCGCTGCAGGGAGAGCCACAAGTGTCGGCAATAAGACAGTGTAGCCGGCCCTCCTCCTCATCAGATGCCTGCGGCCCCCCCTTTTGAAGGGATGAAGCCTGGGCCCAGTACAGGAGGGCTGGCTGTACTGCCTTATCAGCTGCCCTGTCCAGACCATTTCCCTGTCCGGTGTCACTTGGCAGAGCCAGTGGTATGACACCAATGACCTTTTTAGCTCTTGGTAAGGATGGGGTTTTCTTCTCACCGCCTCCCTATGAGTTCCATGAGATCGAAAAATTATTTCAAGGGCTCCTCTGGAGCAAAAGGGTTAAGGTCCCTTTTTCGCGACTTGAAGCAATGCCTGCGTAATCTTGAGGTCAATGCACCTCAAGTCGCATCAAAGCCAGACCGAAGTAGTGCAGGGATTACTTTGAAGTCGCACAGATATGAACGGTACTCGTTGGAAATCACGGGGTACAGCTTGTCATGCGATTTTGCGGTCCCAAGTCACAGGACAAGTGGCACAAGTGTGAAAGGGGCCTAAGAAGGGTTGCTTCAGTGCAAAACAAACCCTTGGAATCGACTTTACTTTGACCGTCTACTTTATATCATCCTTTTATTTCTCTTGCGGTCTCTAGTGGAGTATCTGTGAATCGTGCCTGGCAGGAGTCTGCTATGACTTCTCGGGCCGATAGATTCTTGGCATACCGGCGGTTTCCTGCCAAGAGTGATTGGGGGGGGGGGGGACAGGCTGGGAGCGCGTGACCGGGGGGGGGGGATATTCCAGATGCTCATGTGACATTACATGTACAGCAACGGCCCTCCTTGTTTTTTTTAGAAACCAAAACAAAGTTTCTGAACTCCAAACAGGGGAAACACGTGGTGGGACATCTCTGCCGGTTCCACTTCCAGCGTAGGAAGCCGCGGTCACAACCCACATCTATTTCGGGCTGCTCCGCAAGGTTTCAGAGCTTTGTTCCTCAATTTTGACACCAAAGTTCATTTCAGGTAGATGTGTCACATCTAAAGTTAGGTTTGCAGAAGTTCAAAGTATTGAAATGTTTTTTGGACCTACTAAACAAAGCCGTGATTTGGTATACCGGGGGCGGGGGTTTAAGTGCTAGAGCCTTATGGTTCCTCCTGTAACATTGCCTGGTATGGCTCAATACGGGTCGGACGGGTTGGTGTTCACTTCACCGCAAGATTTTACAAAACCCCACTGACCAGTATTGGATGTTTGGAGATACCTGCTGGTCAATCAAGAAAACTCGGCACCCGATGATGAAGATGACGGCAGCTGGCGAGGGAAGTAACCACTAGAGGTGCACCGAATGGAAATGTTTGTGCCGAAAACGCAGGATGCACTTGGCCGAAAAACCGGAAATGAGAGTTTATAAAAAATATTTTTATTTTTATATAGAATTGTATTACCGTATATACTCGAGTATAAGCCGAGGCACCTAATTTTACCACAAAAAAATGGGAAAACTTATTGACTCGAGTATAAGCCTAGGGTGTCCATCTGCATGCCTCACTGTGCCTCACTGTGTCCATGCCTCACTGTGTCCATGCCTCACTGTGTCCATGCCTCACTGTGTCCATGCCTCGACTGACGTTTAACATGGGAGTCTATGGAAGGAGTGCCCGGCTTTGAAAAATCAATCCTCCCCGGCCGTAGGTCCCCCAGACAAAAAACTTTGCACACTTGTAGAGGAAGAGTGGGGCTATATGTGTGCCAAGTACCGGCTCCCCAAAATCCCCAAAAAGGTGACTCTAGTAAAAGCCGAGGTGGGTATTTTCAGCACAAAAAAATGCTAAAAAACTCAGCTTATACTCGAGTATATACGGTACATTCGACTTTTTAACTAATATAATACAATTTAAATGAATATGAATTGATCGTCGGCCATTATCGGCACCTTTTTAGTGCAAGAAAAATGATTCCCTTTTAAATTCTTTGTATGTCTTAACACTGGTCCGTTGCGATTCTATTGTGGTGTTAAAAATCCTGCTTGCTGCATTCTTGGTCAGTTAAAAAAAAAAACACACGGAAAAAAAAACACACCTCCTAGTTCAAATGCATTAAAAACGCAGCAAGAACGCATCGTTAACGTGTTATGTTTTTGATGCGTTTTTTGAGTTGCATGACCTATGAAAAACCCCATTAGCACAGCATGGGTATATCGGCCGGAAATCACAGCAGATTTTGCGATAAAATCGACGTGAGTGTGCAGAAAAATTGCTGCTAATTTGTGGCTAATTTGTGGCTAATTTGCTGCTAATTTGTGGCAAAATTGCTGCTAATTTGTGGCAAAATTGCTGCTAATTTGTGGCAAAATTGCTGCTAATTTGTGGCAAAATTGCTGCTAATTTGTGGCAAAATTGCTGCTAATTTGTGGCAAAATTGCTGCTAATTTGTGGCAAAATCACTGTGCGTTTTCGATGCCACTATTGGCACCATGGCCGAATGCCGATCACGCTGTATTAGTGAGACGCACCTCTGGAGGAATGAGAACAGGAGGCAAAGCACACAGCAATGTCAGACTTAGTGGGCGCTGTGTGTTTAAATGTATTAGCAGATTTACATACATTAACAAATTGAACCCAAACTCCAGAAAACGCTCAAAGGCTCCAGTCACACTTGTGCGACTTGTCATGTAACTTTGGACATCAGAGTCGCATGACAAGTTGTTCCTCTATGTTTTCAAATGATAACCATTCATATTTGTGCGACTTAAAGTTGCGGAGACTTCAAAGTATTTCATGCACTACTTTGGTCTGACTTTCATGCAACTTGAGGGCCATAGACTTCAATGTTAGCCCTCAAAAGTTGCATGAAAGTCATACCCGAATGTTTTACATTGCAACAGTTGTCCATTATCACTATTCAGAGCCAAAGTCGTATCCAAGATGCACCCATCCAAAAGTTGCACTCCAAAGTCGGCACAACTTTGGAGTCGTAGAAGTGTGAATGGCTCGGTTCACGCTGCTGCAATGGTAACGTCGTGCAACTTTGCCTTGCGACTTCCTTCCGACTTGGATGCTAGTTGGGAGCCTGAGCAAGGGCTGAAATCGGACCAAAGTAGCACAGGAACCTTTTCTAATTGCATGAAAAGATGTGGACGAGGGTTTAGTTCCACTTTGACATGAAGATGATATCTGATGACACGTCCACTTTAAATAAAGCTGTGGGATTTGGGTTGAACGGGCTGAGCGTGTCCGCTGGGTGCGTCCCTCTCCAGGTGTTTCCTGTTTTGGAGTTCCTCTCCATACTTTGTGGATGAGGTCATTGGACGTGTACAGTAAGGCGTATGACCCTCATATTTCTGATAAAGGGGTGGAGACGTTCCTCTCACCTTCCACTTTATCGGGTAAGCGGTGAGGCTGGGCTCCGTTCATCTCATGGGGGGCCGGTGACATCACCGAGGTCTGATGGTGACGAGACTTCCTGGAGAGGAATCTCCCTCATCAGATGATTTCAAGAAGTAATAAAAATCAGACAGCAAACATTTATTATATATTAGCTCACCAATTCTTCGATGTGACGGCTGCATTTGTTTTCTGTTTTTAGGCTTTATTTTTTTTTCTATTTTCATCTGGTGATCCGGCCAGTAAGTCTGTTGTTTTTTCACAAGCACGAGCTCTCCAGCAGAATGTATCAGTTTACATGGATGTGACAAACCATTTAACACTGACAGGGGTGCTTACAATGATCAGATTTTATTTGTTCATGTAAAACCTTTATCCCAAAAGAAAAAAAAAACAGTTTTCTGTAACGTATTATAAAGTGTGTGAGGTCCAATTTGTTAGTGTATCTAAATCTGCTAATACATCTAACACTCCCCTCCCTCTAGACCAGGGGTCTCCAAACTTTCTAAACAAAGGGCTAGTTTACTGTCCTTCAGAGTTTAGGGGGGCCGGACTCTGGCCATTGGAAGTAGAAAAACACCATTGGTGTCATTGGGAGGAATTGTGTCTCATTGGTGTCATTGGGAGGAATTGTGTCTCATTGGTGTCATTGGGAGGAATTGTGTCTCATTGGTGTCATTGGGAGGAATTGTGTCTCATTGGTGTCATTGGGAGGAATTGTGTCCCATCATTGGTGTCATTGGGAGGAATTGTGTCCCATCATTGGTGTCATTGGGAGGAATTGTGTCCCATCATTGGTGTCATTGGGAGGAATTGTGTCCCATCATTGGTGTCATTGGGAGGAATTGTGTCCCGTCTTTGGCGTCAGTGGGAGGAATTGTGTCCCATCTTTGGCGTCAGTGGGAGGAATTGTTTCCCATCATTGGTGTCATTGGGAGGAATTGTGTCCCATCATTGGTGTCATTGGGAGGAATTGTGTCCCATCATTGGTGTCATTGGGAGGAATTGTGTCCCATCATTGGTGTCATTGGGAGGAATTGTGTCCCATCATTGGTGTCATTGGGAGGAATTGTGTCCCATCATTGGTGTCATTGGGAGGAATTGTGTCCCATCATTGGTGTCATTGGGAGGAGTTGTGTCCCATCATTGGTGTCATTGGGAGGAGTTGTGTCCCATCATTGGTGTCATTGGGAGCAATTGTGTCCCATCATTGGGAGCAATTGTGTCCCATCATTGGGAGCAATTGTGTCTCATCATTGGTGTCGATGAAATCCTGCCATAAGGGTCAGATAAAAGCAAGCAAAGGGCCGCAGTTTGGAGACCACTGCCCTAGACTGACAATGCTGCCATCTGCTGTGCCTCCTGTGTTACTGGCCAGATCACCAGGTGAAAACAGAGGGGAGGGGGGGTGAACGAAGAAAAAACAAACAAATGCAGCCACCACATCTAATGATTGGTAAAAAAGGTGCCGATAATGGAATGCTGCATCCTGTTGACTTCAGTCCAAAATTGCGTCCCGTTGACTGCAGTGCGAAAAACGTCCCCCTAATGACTGCAGTGCGAAAAACGCCCCCACTAATGACTGCAGTGCAAAAATGCCCCCTAATGACTGCAGTGCAAAAATGCCCCCTAATGACTGCAGTGCAAAAATGCCCCCTAATGACTGCAGTGCAAAAACGCCCCCTAATGACTGCAGTGCAAAAAACGTCCCCTAATGACTGCAGTGCAAAATTGCATCCCATTGACTTCAATGCAAGAACGCCAGCTACATTAATTACATTTAAAAGAACTGTTGTTTTCGGCCAAGTGCATCCTGAATTATAGGTTTCGGCATCAGAATTTCATTTGGGTGCCCCACTGGCTCACAGTGTGCAGTGAAATCCGAGTACACCATTTCAGTAGAAGTGCCGGACTGAAGGTGGACTTCAGCAATAAAGTGTACCTGTCACCTCCATACGAAGTTAAAATCCACATTGCAGACTAAACCATTTGTTTTTAGAAACCCGAATAACTGTTCACAATGAAAAAAAAAAATCTATGCTTTAGCGCTCCATCGCCATTCCCGAGCGGAATGTTGGTTCTGTTCACAAAATGGTTGTCTCTGGCACACGTTCGCCCTTTCTAGCCGCATCGGAGATGATTTTTTTTCCTCCTTTGTTGGCTGCTCCTGATTCAGCTGCTTGGCTGCGATCACAATATTTACATCTGCAGACCTAACATGTTCATCCAGTGTGCCAGGTCACAGATGCTGCGTCTCCAGGTGCCGCCGATTCTGCTCCATCAGCTGTTCCGCCAGCTTCCCCGGGTCTCCCGTCCTACCAGTTCCCTCCCATGGAGCCGGCACAGGTGTGATTTCCTGACACGGCCTTCCAATGCCGTCGTCCTGAGGAGACCAGAAATGATTTCATATTAGAGACGTACGTGAAGCGTTAATAAACACGAATATTTATTATATTGCAACTTATTAATTCTTAGATGTGATGGCTGCAGTTGTTTTTCTTTTTTAGGCTTTCTTTCCTTTTTCACGCAGTGATCCAGCCAGCAAGTCTGTTTTTTTGGGCACAACAAACTTTCCTGAAGATTTAGCAATTGGAGGCAGTGGCAGCCACTCATGCAGGGCGCAGGGGCGCCGCCCCCCTAATCCATGCGCCCAGCGCCTAATCTATATGCCGGACGCATGGATTCCAATGTTTTTTTTTTTCCGAAGCACGTGATTAGAGCTTTAGGTGCTAATTGGCTTCCTCGCCTGGAGCCCCCCTCCCAGTTTTGTGACAATAGCGAATTAATATTCGCTAATGTCTTCCTGTTTCTCCTCCCAGCCAATCAGGAAGTGGGTCCTGAGACCTGATTGGCAGCGAGTCCTAAGTTCTTATTGGCCGGGAGGAGAAGCGACTGCCGGGACTCGGGAGGAGACACTGGGGGAAGCCACCGTAGCCATGACCTAGATGGGATAAGTGCATGGCTGGCGTGCGTCAGGCGAGTGACCGGGGGGGTGGCTAGCTGAATTGGGGGGGGCGGTGGGCCCAAACCCCCCCAATGGAAATTGAGCAGCAGCCGCCGCCACTAATTACAGGGTTGGGACAAACCATTCACCACTGACGGGGTGCTTACAATGATCAGCTTTTCATGTAAAACCCAAAAGGAATTGATGAAATTGCCCAATGACCGAAAATTACAGTTTAAAAATAAATAAATATATATATATATATCTCACTCTAGGCTCCTTTTTTTTAACGTTCTATTGGAAATCTTAACTTGATTCTTAGGGTCTCTGTGCGCCTAGACGTGCTCCTAACGGAGCGCATTCGGCACAGTACAAATCCCATATATATATATATGTGTGTGTGTGTGTGTGTGTGTGTGTGTTTTTGTTTTCAGCTTGTTAATTACTTTCATAATTTAAATAAATGTATTTGTTTGCCATTATTGACACATTTAGCGCAAGAAAAGCTCAAGAAAGATGCATCCCTTTAACCCCTTGTCGCCAGCCGTACGCAGATATGCCGCCTTTCAACACCTGGTCCTTAGAGGCGAGGGTCCGCATATTTGCATGAATTGCTGCCAATACACCTGTGCCGAAAACACGCTCCCAGCACAGCTACCGTCGCCTAAGTCCTTAAAGCCTGGAGTTTTCAGATCACATGATCATGGTGATCACATGATCTTAAGCCCCACCCCCCGGCATCATAAACCTGGAGGACAGGTGCTACCCCCTTATCAGTGGCCCTGCCCACCTTTGCAGTGCTTCCAGATATGGGGGGGGGGGTCCCTGTAAACTCCTCCCATGATGCAGTATTGGGGCCCAACGGCTCATCACCATGATGGAGTGTCACATGATGGAGAGAGCACATTATGGCCCCAGTGTTGGCTCCCACACTGGGGATTTTGCCGTGAAGGAAGGATAGACGGGGGCACTCTCTGAAGGTAAGTATAAGTGGTCAGGAGTTGGGCTTTAAAGAGACTCTGCATGGGCTGGGCGACAGGGTCTCTTTAATTTCACCAGCCACACCAACGTTACGCCATCAGTCACGTTGTCCTCCTTATTGTCCACTTTTTAGCGTGGGAAAACACATGAAAGCATCCGATTGGCCGATATGAACGCCATAAACGTTTTTTCATAAACAAGGTTAAACACATTTAATTAGTTGAAGGTCACATGTCAGCCCATATATTAAAGCTGCGTTAAGGCGAATGGAGCATTTTATGCCGCGGCGCGTTGCTCGCTGTGGATTAGGAAAGCTTAATAATGCTGTTTGACTGATATAAATGATTTACCTCTCATTCGCAGGGCCGCTTTTTTTCCACACCTGTCTTTATCACCTAACACGACTTAATCATACGGCGGCATCATAAATCCGCCAGCTTCGTCATCCGCTTAATATCGCTCTTGACGGCTCTGGCCCTCAACCCATCTCCTGAGAGGGTCCCTCTGGTGCCACTTTGCAGCTGTTGAAATTGCATTTTCCTTTGTTTGGAGTTTGCAATGAGCCGGATTTATGCCCCCCCAGTCCATGGCGAGGAATATTAATGCGTTTCTCCCGCAGAACACAGCCGCCGTCTCACTCGGGCCTAAGTGACAAATGAATGGGGCCTGATTGAGAGCGAGTGCGTCCTGTTCTGACGGGGGCCAATCAGGGGTGGGTGCCCGAACGTGATTACTGAACAGAATCATAATGGGAGATGCTTGCTTGTAACCTGTCCGTAGCGAGGCACGAGACATTTATTATAAGACTGAACTCGTATCTATTCTAAATTCTGCTCTGATAGTATGCGGAGTATCATGCAGACACAGGAGGGTGCAACAGTGAAAGTCTTCAAAGTTACTCCGTGTCATGTAACCTGTACATTCACAAACTTTGTTATTCATGTTTATTTCTTTTTATTAGCAAAGTAAAGCCAATTCTCCACCTAAGAAAAACCAGACCGAGTGGTTACAGCTCTTAATACATCTCCTTGGAACACTCCGTAAGTAGTCCAAGAAAGCACTCTAGGTCTCAAAAATCCATCTCTGAGCCGCTCAGATGGAAGTGTTCCAGGTCTTGTGGACCCCATCTAGATTGGTTCTCAACCTCTGGGCTGCTCAAATGTTAGCACGCTAGGTTTCATTGACCCCATCCAGGTTGTTTCTCCACCTCTTGCCCACTTGAATGTAAGCACGGTCATAGACCCAATCTAGTTTGTGTCTTCACCTCTGGGTTGCTCAGAGGTAAACTCTCTAGGTCTGGTAGACCCATCTAGGTTGTTTCTTCATTTCTGGGCCATTTGAACATAAGCCCTCTCATGGACCCCATGTAGGTTATGTCTTCACCTCTGGGCTGCTAAGATGTATGCACTCTAGTCTGGTCGGCTCCATGCAGATTGTGTCCCCACCGCTGGGCCTCCCAAGATATAAGCGCTTTAGGTATCTTAGACCCCATAGAGGTTTGTGTTTCCACCTCTGGGCCGCTCAGGTGTAAGCACTTCAGGGTCTCTCAGACCCCATCTAGGTTGTTTTTCACCTTCGGAGTGCTCAAAAATGAGCACTCCAGGTCTTATAGGCCTCATCTAGGTTTTGTTTCCACCTTTGAGACACTTGGATGTAAGCAGTCTGGGTCTCCTAGTTCCCATCTAGGTTGTCTCCACTTCCGTACCACTCAGAAACACTCTACGTCTCCTAGATCCAGCACTGAGGTTGTGTCTCTGCCTTCCTCTCTTCCTGACCATTCACGACTCTGTGTTTTGTGAGCTGCCAAGGTCTTATAGACCCCATCTAAGTTGTTTTTCAACCTCTGGGCTGCTCAGATGTTATCATGCTAGGTCTCATTGACTCCATCTAGGTTGTTTCCCCACCTCTGGGCCCCTTGGATGTAAGCGCTCTTATGGACCCCATCTAAGTTGTGTCTTCATCTCTGCACTGCTCAGATGTAAGCACTCTAGGTCTGGAAGACCCATCTAGGTTGTGTCTTTACCTCTGGGCTGCTCAGATGTAAACACTTTAGGTCTCATAGATCCCATCTCGGCTGTTTCCACCTCTTGGCCACTCAGATGTAAGCGATACAGGTCTCATAGACCCCATCTAGGTTATGTTTCCACCTGCAGGCCACTTAAATGTTAGCAGTCCAGGGCTCCTAGACCCCGTCTAAGTTGTTTCTCCACTTCCAGACCACTCAGATGGAAGCACTCTAGGTCTCCTAGATCCCAGCAGGTCGTGTCTGTGCCTCCCCCTCTTCCTGGCCATTAATAACTCTGTTTTGTGAACGGCCGAGGGTCCATGAAACCTGCAACATTTACATCTGAGTGGGCCGGAAGTATAGTGGGAGTTTGTCTTCCCCTGGCATGTAAACTAAAAGATTGGCCTAAAGTAGAGGAAAGTCAGCATGATGGGGGGTGGCTTTTTAGGGAACTGAATATATAACTTAATAAGCTCTGGTAAGTTTGTGTACTTGAGTTCAGCTTTAAGCCATCTATGTTTTTGGGTGTTAGGAAGATGCCATAACCCGGTGGTTCTCAACCTCAGTCCTCAAGTACCCCCAACAGGCCCTGTTTGCAGGTTTTCCTTTATCTTGCACAGGTGCTTTAAATCTGAGTCAATGGCTTGGTATTTTGGACAGCTATTTTATCTAAGAGAAATTCCCAAAACGTGGCCTGTTGGGGGTACTTGAGGACACAGGTTGAGAATTACTGCCATAACATAACCCATACAGAAAATGGGAAAACATACAAACTCCATGCAGATACTGTGGCTTGTGGGACTTGAGCACCATAAGGCCACAGTCCTGATGACCTAAGCGTATAGTTCTGTGGGCCTCCTGCAGCCTCAGAGAAAAGGAGCTCACTTAGGATCAAAATGCATTGAATTTTATTGGATTCATTTTCCTGTTTGTGCTATGAGAGCTGTACTTTGTAGCCAGTGGTTCCTGAACTACCTGGCTCCTGGGATCTCCATGCAGATATTTTGCCTCTGGGTTTTTCTGCATCAAAACATGTTATTAGTTTGCCCATGCGGGCCTCCCCCTGTACTTAGAGCTGCGAGGTTGCTGTCTCCGAGGCTCGCGTCTCTCTTCTGGTCTCGTCCCACTTGGCCAGACCCTGCAATAAAGTTGGTGAATTGCATCAGAGTTTCTGGAGGAGATCTTGAGGTCCCAGAGGGAGTTCTGTGTTGTTGTATGTCAGCTGCTTCTCTGCTCACCGAAAACATGTACTTAGCAGTTACAAGCAGGAGATTGAGATTGTGTTATGGCAGGCAGCTTATTTCCACAGGTATCTTGGTGGAGACGGAAAATTTGAGGTAGATCTTTCATCAGATCAGACCGGTTAGTCAAATATTGTACAATCTTGGTTATGAACCTCAAGACAAGCAGGCTCCAAGATGGTTTTCTCTCTGAAGCCTCACCTCCCTCCACTGCTCCATTGCCAATATGGCAACAATAATTCCACCAGCTGCTGTTTAGGGGGCAAGTTACACCTGACCTGTTCTTTGACTTCCACGGTTAGCTGTCGGCTCTGCATTGGAAACAGTTTAATAAAGAATTGGATTGGCTTAAATAATAACAGCAGTCTCATTGTTAGGATAAATAGTTTTTTCAGTTGTTTGCAGCAGGTTTTCACACACACACTGCAGGACTACAACCTCTTGCTACATGATTCCATGCTGTGTAACCTCCCACTCTTGAGGACTACAGAGAGCGGTGCTTATACATATATATTTTTTATAATTGAACACATGTAATCTAGTAGAGAGTAATGATGACCTCAGGTGTGTCCTGATCCCAGTCTGAACCCACCTGAGCAAAGCCTACCAGGAAGCGGTCACCTGTACTGAACCAACCATCTGTAGCCAGGGCTCTGCAGCCATACATATACAAGGGGCCCCTTATGATTGGCCCAGCACAGTGGCACCTTCCTGGCAGGATTGCTCAGGTAGGTGTTCAGCCTAGGATCCAAATATGCCTAAGCTCATCCCTCGTGGATGCAGAAATTAGATTTTTTTGTTTTTTTGTTATTTTAATAGTGTAAAAGAGTGTGCAGAGAGTTAACATTTCTAATATATATTCTCTTCTTTTTTGTTGTGCTGTCTCTTGTTAAGATTTTCCTTTCACTTCCTGTCCCAGGAGACACCCCAAGAAGTGAGAGGAAAACTCTCTAGGTATCTGAAAACTCACATTTACATCTTATATCCACACCTGGAAGATTTCCCCACTATTCCTGTTCCAATGACAACATTTATAAAAGTGATTGTAAAGACACAATGTGTTTTACCTTCATGCATTCTATGACTTTGGCTCCTGCTGCTGTCAATCACAGCCAGTGAGCCAATCAGGAGATGGATGGAGGGGGTGGAGCCGAGCCAACGCTTCATGTCTGAATGGACACGCATATCAGCTCAACCCTGGTGCCCCCCATAGCAAGCTGCTTGCTGTGGGGGGCAGGAGGGAGGGGCTAGGAGTGCCAATGTGGGACCCGAGAAGAGGATGATCTAGGCTGCTCAGTGTAAAATCGCTGCACAGAGCAGGTAACTGTCATGTTTGTTTTTATTTTTTTAATATAAAAACAAGACTTTAATATCCCTTTAATTTCGCATTACCTTCTGTCTTGTGATAGTGGTCACTGGAAAAATGGGGACACTGACAACAATAAAAACGGACGTGTAATGAGCTAAAGGGAGCGCCAAATGAAAAATCTTTTGGAGTCCAAAGTCTTTGTCAGGAATCAGCAGCAAGGATGGCCAAATCTACGTAGGAAGGGGCAACCAAAACTGGGATCAGGAACAGGGGGGGGTAGGAACTGGCAGCAAGGTTAAGGGTAAAGGTACCAAGCAGAAAGCACGATTAAAGAGCAGGAACAAGATAATGGCTAGCAGTATCTGGCAGCAAGCAAAACAGTAATAGAAGAGGGACTAAATACACTCCCAGCAGCCAGCACCAGGATGAGCTGGGAGACACCCGCTGGTGGATGCCGGAACTACAAACGTCCCCTGTGCCTCCAGCAAGTAATCCAGGTCCTGACCGCCCTTATTGTTCAACTGCTTACAACAAGCAGAAGATATCCAGTGTGTTTCGGAGGGGGGCACATCTACTGTAAACAGCACTGCCTGCAAGAGCACCTATGAGTTCATTTAACATTCAGCCATTTCACCCAGCCCCTTAGGGGGATTGTTACCACTGAAATGTGTTAATGACCTTTTGTCCTGCTTGTAGTAGCCAGTTGACCCAAAAAAAACTGCTTTCAGATTTTCTGTTGCTTCTCTGAGATCTGATTGGTGTTGCCAGGTATAATTGGAGATTACTTTAGAACACAAGTGGCATTCACGTACATCTCTCTGACTCCTGAACTGTGATACAGCTGTGTCCTACATCGTCTCTGTATTCAGCAACTGAAGTGACCAGATGGCTCCACATTATCCACGGAGCTCTGTCTCCATCCTGCTTCCTCTCTTCTCCACCCTGATCTCTCCTTGTGCCAGGCACGAGGAGTGTGAAATGCGCAGAATTGTGCTGATCCCGTTCATTATAATCTGACTCCATCTGCTACCACGATCTCTGCTTCGCTAACTTGCTTTCCAGACTTATGAGTAAGAGACTTGGGCGCTTTTTTTTTTTTTATATCCTGTTCATATTTTCCCACTTTGCCTTCTGCTGTTGGAGTGCTGACCGTTGTGTCATTTCTATCTAGCAAAGTCATAGCTGGTTGAAAAAGTCTTTATTTTTCTGTATCTCCAGGATAAAATATCTCCCGATCCAGAAATAAATCCATAACAATTCACTCGCTCATCCATGTCTTTATGGACCTTGCTTTGCCCACTGGTGGGCAGTCATATTGGAACAGGACGGGGCCTTCCCCCAAACTGTTCCCACAAGGTTGGGAACATGAAATTGTCCAAAATGTCTTGGTATTCTGCCACCTTAAGAGTTCCCTTCACTGGAACTAAGGGGCCAAGCCCAACCTTTGAAAAACAGCCCCACACCATAATCTCCCCTCCACTAAATGGTTTGGGGGGTAGCCCAATACTTTGTTGTAGTGTGGATGAGCGAGTTTGGGGTGGAGGAATTTGACTAGCCTGCACAGAGTCCTGACCTCAACCCGATAGAACTCCGTTGGGGTGAATTAGATCGGAGACTGCGAGCCAGGCCTTCTGGTTCAACATCAGTGCCTGACCTCACGAATGCACTTCTGGAAGAATGGTCAAACATTCCCATAGACACACTCCTAAACCTTGTGGACAGCCTCCCAGAAGAGTTGAAGCGGTTATAGCTGCTAAGGGAGGGCCAACTCAATATTGAATCCTATGGACCAAGACTGGGATGCCATCAATGTTCATGTGCGAGTAAAGGCAGGTGTCCCAATACTTTTGGAAATATAGTGTATATAGTGCTAGGTACAGGCCATAGACACATAGATATAGTATACTTCCTAAGAGGTCAAAACAGCTTATTCCATAGATGATCTATCTTCAAACCTCTTTTACAACTCACAATCATAAGAATGACATGAAATAGGAAGACTAAAAGGGGTTGATTTACTAAAGGCAAATACCCTGTGCACTTGCACTCTGCAAGAGCAGTTGCTCCAGAGCTTAGTAAATGAGCAAAAGCTATGCGGACTTCAATCATCCAATCATATGCAAGAAAAAAATCAGTTTCTTTTTATCTTCCTTGCATGTGATTGGATACTTTTTGCAAAGTGAAGCTTTACCTTATTTACTTATCTCTGGAGCAATTGCACTTGCATAGTTTATTTGCCTTTAGTAAATCAACCCCATAGTGCTCTCCGTATGCAATTTAATATAAAAAGCGGGTTAAAACCACACTCGCTTAAAAGATATATAAAGAGCGCATATAACTCAAACATACTCCAGCTCGCTGCCAGTTCAGAGATATAAAACACGATGACAGCATCGGAAGGTTCCACTCGTATACACGTTACGCCCAAACTGGGCTTCTTCAGTAGGTCACATAGAAATTTGGATTTTAAGACTTAAGTCAATCTCTAGCTTTTCTAATTAAAGCCGAGCATAAAATATTAATAATAATAAAATGAATACTGCGTGATTTATGGAATCTCACCACTTGCTGTAAAAATATAAAAAAATAGGCAAGGGTCTAGTGCCCTGTCATGTGACCAGCACCCAGCCATTGGTTAGGGGGTCTCTACCAAAGGCTCCTTGCAGCAATAGGAGATGTGGGAAAACAAAGACACCACACCAAAGATAACAAGCCAACACGTTTTGGGGGCTATGTGGTACAGCTATTAGGGCAACTAATTTTCTATCTCTGTCCATAAAGGAGATTTCCCCTTCACTTTATGTCCTGGTGACCACACAGGGAACAGGGGTATCCTAACCAATTGTTATGCCCACAGAAAAAACTGTGCTTTGAATGGTGTGTCTTCGCTGAAGAGATCCCCTTCACTCTCTGTCCTGGTGACACGATTTTGCATCATTCGAAAAATAGCCTTTCCTGTAAAGAATCTTGTGGTAATTGCAAAGGTTCATAACATTTTTTTAGTTTTAGGTCTAAAATTACCTGTGATTACCTGTGGAAGCCCTATGACCAATAAGTAGCAGTTCAGAGAGCGTGAGATCTATATGGGGTAAGATACAGTGCCTTGAAAAAGTATTCATACCCCTTAAAATTTTCCACATTTTGTCATGTTACAACCAAAAACTTAAATGTTTTTTTGGGAGATTTTATGTGATAGACCAACACAAGGTGGCACATAATTGTGAAGTGGAAGAACAATGATAAATGGTTAAATTTTTCTTTACAAATATCTGAAAAGTGTGGCATGCATTGTATTCAGCCCCCTTTACTCTGATATCCCTAACTAAAATCTAGTGGAACCAATTGCCTTCAGAAGTTACCCAATTAGTAGAGTCCAACCTGTGTGTAATTTAATCTCCGTATCAATACAGCTGTTCTGTGAAGCCCTCAGGGGTGTGTTGGAGAACCTTAGTGAACAAACAGCATCTTGAAGGCCAAGGAACACACCAGACAGGTCAGGGATAAAGTTGTGGAGAAGTTTAAAGCAGGGTTGGGTTATAAAAAAATATCCCAAGCTTTGAACATCTCACGGAGCTCTGTTCAATCCATCATCC
Source organism: Rana muscosa (assembly GCA_029206835.1). Lineage (NCBI taxonomy): Eukaryota > Metazoa > Chordata > Amphibia > Anura > Ranidae > Rana > Rana muscosa. Next base: position 313,950,984 of record CM055120.1, read on the forward strand.
GAAAATGGAAAGAGTTTGACACAACTGCAAACCTACCAAGACATGGCTGTCCACCTAAACTGACAGGCCGGGCAAGGAGAGCATTCATCAGAGTATCAGCCAAGAGGCCCATGGTAACTCTGGAGGAGCTGCAGAGTTCCACAGCTCAGGTGGGAGAATCTGTCCACAGGACAACTATTAGTCGTGCTCTCCACAAATCTGACCTTTATGGAAGAGTGACAAGAAGAAAGACATTGTTGAAAGAAAGCCATACGAAGTCCCGTTTGCAGTTTATGAGAAGTCATTTGGGGAACACAGCAAACGTGTGGAAGAAGGTGCTCTGGTCAGATGAGAATTTAACTTTTTGGCCTAAAAGCAAAACGCTATGTGTGGCAGAAAACGAACACTGCACATCACACTGAACACACCATCCCCACTGTGAAACATGGTGGTGGCAGCATCATGTTGTGGGAATGCTTTTCTTCAACAGGGACAGGGAAGCTGGTCAGAGTTGATGGGAAGATGGATAGTGCCAAATACAGGGCAATCTTAGAAGAAAACCTGTTAGTCTGCAAAAGACTTGAGACTGGGGCAGAGGTTCACCTTCCAGCAGGACAACGACCCTAAATATACAGCCAGAGCTACAATGGAATGGTTTAGATCAAAGCATATTTATGTGTTAGAATGGCCCAATTAAAGTCTAGACCTAAATCCAATTGAGAATCTGTGGCAAGACTTGAAAATAGAAGAATGGGCAAACATGTCCCTCTGTAGATGTCCAAAGCTGGTAGAGACATCCCCAAAAAGACTTTCAGCTGTAATTGCAGAGAAAGGAGGTTCTACAAAGTATTGACTCAGGGGGGCTGAATACAAATGCACCCCACACTTTTCACATATTTATTTGTAAAAAAAATTGAAAACCATTTATCATTTTCCTTCCACTTCTCAATTATGTGCCACTTTGTGTTGGTCCATCACATACAATCCCAATTAAATACATTTAAGTTTTAGGTTGTAACTTGACAAAATGTGGAAAATTTCAAGGGGTATGAATACTTTTTCAAGGCACTGTATCACATAGCTGCCATTAGTCTACAGTACATAGCTACATGCTGGTGTATGTTTTGCATCATAGAACACCCATTGTTCCATTCCATAGTGATTATTCACATGAGATTTTAGTGGTGTGATGGAGAGGTTTACAGTTGCAGGACTAATAGAACTGAAATATATTTTTCCATTTTTTTTTTTTTTTGCGGTTGGAGTTCTGGCTCCCTGCAGACACCCTTGGCCGATTACCCATGTAGCACTAATTGTTAGAAACTAAATATCTTTTTTTTATTTTTTGGAAGGTTAGAGCTTTGGCTCCCTCAGGATGAGGACTGACACCACGGGCTGATTATGCTTAGGGGAAAGTCAAACTGCCAAGTCGGATTTTCACCCTCGATCTCAAATGTTCCCCTAAGATAATGAGAACATCAGTCGGGGGTTTGGGTGACACGAGCGTTCATGTCTATGCACATATCTCTGAAGGAAAAGATTGTTTAACTCTCACGTATGGCCACCAGCTAATGTCTGCGCTCAACTTTTTCCATTAGGAGGGTCATCCCACCCAACAGTAATATTTTAGCAACAAATGGAAACTAGGACTCCGAAGACCCCCTCGGCCAGGCCATCCATGTATTATGGAGACTACAGGGAGGGGATTCGGGTCTCTGCTCATGCTAGTCTTATGCAGGCCATATATGGATTGAATTCCGAACGATTTGTTATTCGAAAATTAGTGTATTTTGTAATCCCATTGATTTCGAAATTCGACCAACCAAGCCTTCACTTTCACCTCATGTTACGACACAAAAGATTTTGTGGTCGGGAATCTTCCCCGTTTCCAGGTCACAGCTCATGCGCATTTCTTTTTCGATTATATTTCTCGCACTATTCCCACATCATGGATTAGAAGTTTGTTTGTTTTTTCCAAAAATTTCCAACATGCCCGACCAACTCAAATTCGATGGCCGCATGAAAATCAGCCATTGCTATGGCCAAACTTATGGTCGAAAATGGTTCGGAATTCGACACGTGTGGCCGGCATTAGACTTTTGGATCTCCTCATGCCTTCCATTGCATTTTTAAAAAAGGCTCATTGTAATGCTGTGGTGGGTGTGCAGACCTGGGAACTGGAACAACAAGGTCCTACCATAATTATCGGTTTTGGTTGGACTGACTAATAAGATGTTCGCCTGATCCTTCAAGATTTGATACAGCAACAAATATCCTTTATTGCTTGTCCTGTCGTCTTGCGGATTATCATTGAGTTTTCAGATCGCACTGCAGATGAGAGCGAAGCATTGACAAGACTTCAGGGGGGAGATAGCGGGGATGGTGAACGCAGGAGGAAGGCCTGACATTAAAGCAGGGACGACGAGAGGTGAATTTTTTCAGACTCCCAACTGCTGGCATCTGCCGCCTCTGCTACAATGATCTGCTGATGAAGTGTAAGGGCGGTGTTGGCACATTAAGCATGCATTGGTTAGAACCTCTCATCTCTTCGTTAGATGTTGGATGGAACTTCAGCCACCTAATATAGATCTTTTAGAGGTTACAAGAGGATCGCAGCCAGACTCCTTGTTTTTTTGGCATAAGACGTTAAATGCTGCTGCAGCTTGTCAACTGCAGTTCAGTTATCAGTGATGGGCAAAATTGTTTTTAAAAGCAAGGAACATCTGTCTCCAATGCTGGGGCAGAGCAGCCCAGTAGCTGTTAAGCCATTAGTATTGACTCTGATCTTACAGAAGGGGATACCTTGGAATCAGTAGGGTATATTTAGGTGTGCAGAGCAACACTTGGTTCTGTTTTGAGACCACCTCCATTAGAATGTCGTCAATCTTGCGGTCTTGTCCTTGGCAAATGTTTTTAAAAGCAGGAACGTCTATCTCCAATGTTGGGGCAGAGTAAATCAGTGGCTGTTAAGCCAACAGCATTGACACTGATCTTGTAGAAGGGGGGATACCTTGAAATCAATGGGGTATATAGAAGTGTGCAGAGCAGCACTTGGTTTTATTTGACACCTTCTACATTAGAATGTCAAGTTTGAGAGTGCTCGCCCACAACAGGATCGCTAGAATATGCCAGAACACTCTTTCTTCCTTGTATGAGTTGCTCCCCAGCTGATCAGATCACCTCGGTGTTGCTCCTTCTGTGTCAGAAACGCTGCAAAACATAAGTCACGGATGAGAGGGTGACTCCATGCTCATCCGGCCGGATGAGACGTGCAAACTTTTCACTGCCATATGTTATCCTCCATAGTTTTCCAGCTTTCTGATTGTCTGAATTCTGGTGTCCATGCAAACTTGTGGGTGGTGGATTGCTTAGATTAGGGGTGTCCAACTTCATTTCATTGCAGGCCGCGTCAGCATTATGGTTTCCCACAAAGGGCCAGCTGTATCTTTAACTCTAGATGTCCAGAGCACCCTTACATCAGATGTCAAGCACCCCCTCCCCCACCCTCCCTTACATCACAGTGCACCGCCCCTTACATCACAGTGCACCGCCCCTTACATCACAGTGCACCGCCCCTTACATCACAGTGCACCGCCCCTTACATCACAGCGCACCCCCCCTTACATCACAGCGCACCCCCCCTTACATCACAGCGCACCCCCCCTTACATCACAGCGCACCCCCCCTTACATCACAGCGCACCCCCCCCTTACATCACAGCGCACCCCCCCTTACATCACAGCGCACCCCCCCTTGCATCACAGCGCACCCCCCCTTGCATCACAGCGCACCCCCCCTTACATCACAGCGCACCCCCCTTACCTTGTGCTGCTGCCACTAAGAAGCGAGGGTGTAGCTGGGAAGCAGGAACTGGAAGTGCAGGGTTTGGAGGAGGACCAGAGGAGGGATGGAGTCAGCTGCCCGCTAAATGCTCAAACCAGGGTGGGGCAAAAACGAAGGGGTGTTGCGGCTTCACAGGGACACGCAGGATCTGTAGGAGGAGTTTTAACCACCTCTCACCTGCTGAGAGGGTGGGGGGCGGGGGAGTGTGGCAGAAATTAACCTCTCCGCAGCTCCACGGAGAAAGATCTGGTGGAGGAGTTCTGTCGTCCTCTCTGCTGCCAACTGCCAAAACAGGGTGCGGGTGGAGACGAGGGGGATGACACAGCTGCAGGAGAGGTGTGAGGGATTTGACACAAGGCTTGATGTCCTGGCATGGATATATAAGCTAAAGACCCAAGTGCTGCAAGGCAAATTTGCTAACCACATAGCTACTGTGCTGCCCCATTTCAAAAGTGGCATGGTGGCAGCTTCTGTGTGTCTTTTATGGCAGGTTTTCTTTAATGTTTTAAAGTCTTGATTTTGTATATGACGATTACCTTGGAGCCACCATCATAGTTGGGTCTCACTCATCCACTTATCTCACCAAAGTTCTTTCTGGAAACAGTAGGCTCTCTGCAGCCTCGATTAACGTTAATGACCAATAATGCTTTAATAACCATTATGTTTCTGTTGGCCATAGTTCTTGTAATCTTGAGCTGCTTGAACTTTTTTTCTTTTTCTTTTTTTAATTACACAAAGTACTTTTATTTAAATGTGATTTGGTAATGCTGATGTGTTCTATTTATTTAGTTCAGAGATTTTATTTTAATTTTTTTACACCTGGCTAAAATATATCTTTTATTTTTTTTTCCCCGTCAGGACTGTCCCCAGATTCTGCCTTCAACCCAAATCTACATCCCTGTTGGAGTGGTGAAACCTATCACACTGACCGCCAAGAACCTCCCGCAGCCGCAGTCGGGCCAGCGCAACTACGAGTGCATCTTCCACATCCCGGGTAGTGTGACCCGTGTCACCGCTCTGCGCTTCAACAGCACCAGCATCCAATGTCAGAACACTTCGGTAAGAGCCCGGCGCTGTCCCAAGTACAGGACCCCATGTGCTTTCTCTACAGCGTTCTTTTTCATTGACATCAGCGAATAGCAGAAACGCTTTTCTGAAATTGGTCGACCGTCAAATTTTTTTTCCCTCCCCTTAACTCCTCAATCTGTTGCAGAGTAGGGGGTGTTATCATTGCTGTAACACAGCAAGTATGTAATAAGAACCACGTTTGTCTTATCAGTGACAGACCGATGAAGAGCGTGAGACAATTCATTAGAGACTGACAGATCCCATATCCGTAAATCACTGATAGCCAATATTCTCTATAACAGCAGCTCAGGCGCTGAAATTGCACGAGCAGGGGATTCTGGGAAATGACTGAACAAAAGAGGGATGTGTAACTTGGGTTCACATGTGGAGGAGCCTGCAATAGCAGCTTTTTCCTAGTTGGCCATACAAGGCTCAATATTTGGCCAACTTTGTGAATCCCTAGTGATCCTGCCATGAAGGTCCTTGTTCGAGCACTTCCTGTTTCAGGGAATATTAAGCTTGTCGCACTAATTCAGGAGATCAAAGGCACCCACATCCCAGTTTTTAAAATGTATAGGGAGAACTGGAGAAAGGGATTTTTATGGTGCCACAACATTTTAAAATAAATATTTATTTAATATGAAAATATTAAAAAGAGTGAACAAATGTTGACTCTCATAAACAAACATATATATAAAAACTATCACAGCATGATAACGAACAATATAATGCATATAAAGCTCTATATATAAATAGCTGTTGGCTTAACATGTTTCGCTAATTGCTTCTTCAGGAGCTGTAAGGCATATATTGGCTTCAGAGAAAATACAGAAAAAAAAATTGAAGATATCAATAAATATAGAAAATTATTACAAATCATAATATACAGATGACTATTTCATCTGTATAATATGATTTGTAATAATGTGATTTGTGATTTAACACATGCACAATATTAAGGCTAGACATGTTTGGTATCTGTTTACTCGATGCAACATCAACTGTATGCATTTGATAAATAGCTGTGCAAATATTGTACGATTTAAAATATTGAAACAACCACCATTTTAATCTCCAGGATCTCTGCTTTCAGAAAACATAAACATTTTTGGGGGTTTGACTTAATACTAGCACTCTGTTAAAAAAAAAAAAAAAAATCGGATTTTAATATGTACAAAAAAACTAGTAAACAAATGGTTAACACAGCACAGCACAGCGGGATGCCAAGGCGTGATTGAGCAGCACGTAACATTCATCCAGTGATCCATGTATTGCTGAATGATGCCTGTCCTGTGTATCTGCCGGACTGTATGTTTTCCGTATTATATTTGTGCGCGGGGAAATTGTCCTGTGTGGGCGGTTTGCGGTCCCCGTGCTTCTTCCTATTTCTCTGAAGGCTTCCACTTACATTTATTTGCATAGTGTTGTTCTCCCAAAGGGACTCGGGCGGTTTTATAAATGCAGAAAGGAAAATAGAAAGCACAACTGCACCGACTATAATCCCTAGCAGAGGAAGTCAACCGCAGAGTTTTTACAGGGATTTTCAGATTCAGGTTTTATCTCTCGCCTTGTGCACAGTCTGAAGCCACTTTTACTAAACATATTTTGTTGCTCCATTTTGAGTGTTTTCTCTACAGATCTCTGTGTGTTCAGGCAGAGCGGAGTCTTTTCACTGTCCTCATTCAGATATGCCTTGTCTCTGCTGCATTGTGTCTTGATGGCTGGTACGTGTCGTGTCCCAAGATTGCATGGTGACAGCAGAGAGTTGGCCATTAATGAGATTAAAGTGGGCCTTTTATCCCTTCCTGACATGTCACTATATATATGAACAATAAGGTGCTCTGCTCCCAAGCTCTTAGCTGAGTCACTTGCGGGGGACATTGGTTGGCAGGCACTAGGCCCGGGCTCATCCTTTGCCCCACACACCAAATACTTCCCAAAAAAAGCAATTGGCATGAAATTCAAAATGCTGGTTAATTTATTGCTATTAAAAACTGTGCAAAATCTTGAGGCACTGCAGTCTATGTGGAGTCCCCCCATTCATGTTGGTAGTTTCCGGCCCCCTTGGCGTTGGAAGTTTTTCCGGCCCCCTTGGCGTTGGGAGTTTTTCCGGCCCCCTTGGCGTTGGGAGTTTTTCCGGCCCCCTTGGCGTTGGGAGTTTTTTCCGGCCCCCTTGGCGTTGGGAGTTTTTTCCGGCCCCCTTGGCGTTGGGAGTTTTTTCCGGCCCCCTTGGCGTTGGGAGTTTTTTCCGGCCCCCTTGGCGTCGGGATTTCTTTCCGGCCCCCTTGGCGTCAGGGATTTCTTTCCGGCCCCCTTGGTGTCGGGATTTTTTTCCGGCCCCTTGGCGTCTGGAGTTTTTTTTGGCCCCCCTTGGGGTTGGGAGTTTTTTTCCGGCCCCTCTTGGCGTCGGGAGTTTCCCGCTCCCCCCATCCCCCCCTGACCTCTGTTCCACCTTTCACTTCAGATGACCCTATCACATCAGAGCACCCCCTAATTCTTGGCAAAGAATCCCATGCACTGGGTGCCCCTGTGGCAGTCAAATACAGCACCCTGTTTGAGAAACACTGCTCTAGACAAAAGAACAAAGAGTTCTTGCTTGGGACCTCCTCATTTGACGCATAGTTAAAGAAGCCAAATCTTCGGGGTAAAATTTGTCATAGGGACATCCCAGGCATGGGGCTCTTAGTCAGTTTGTCCGGAGCAATCAAATTGCTCTGCAGGCTTTCTTTTTCCAGGATGTCACAATATGTGGCCAGCATTTTTCCCTGATTGGACGAGGTAGAGGGGGGTAACATCACACCCTCCCCATAGTCCAATCAGCGAATGCTTTGCATTCATTGAGAAAATGCAGAATATTCTCTGAATGGAGCCTTGCCAGGTGGCTGACCTCCTGTGTTCACAATACATAAAAAGTGGGGAAAAAAAACTGCGCTAGAACCCAAATGAAGAAACAAAAAGCTGCTAGCACTCAAACAAAGTCAAGCATAAATGGAAAATAGTGCAGCGCTAAAAAATTAACAATAAATGATGTGCATGCTGTAAATGCCACAATGTGAATTATATATGGTGAACAAAATAAAGTGAAATAAGAACTGAATGGTGAAAAGTTCAAGGAAGCCAAAGGCTTCAATAAGTGATGTAAAGAAAAGTCTATGTGGAGTAAACACAATAAAGGAACATTCTTCCCATAGGATGGCACAGCGTTCAGGAAAAACAGGTTGTCTGCTGTAATTCTCAAACTCTTCACAAAGTGAACAAATGAGGTGCTCTTACCGAAACAGGTGGACTCATCTGTTATGCAACGTGGGTCATACAGGCTTGTGATCCCTGGTGATCCGGATCAGTGTTAGAAGGATCTTTATGGTCCCGAAACGCCTGGATCAGTCCTGGAAGAGATGGTCCGGTAGGCTGGAATATGGAATTCACACTTGCTCCACTAGCAGATGGATATCAAAGTGGATTCGGGCATGCTCCAAAAAAATTGAGAAAGGAACAAAAAGATTGCCTTTTACTTGTTTTACCGTGATCACTTTTTACTTGTCATTTTGTATGGCACTTTTTATATAATAAACCATATCTGGTTTGACCTGCACCATTGGGAGCATCTATTTTTGTTCCTTTCTCTATTTTTTTGGAGCATGCACGGATCCACTTTGATATCCATCTGCTAGTGGAGAAAGTGTGAATTCCATACTCCAGCCTACCAGACCATCTTTTCCAGGACTGATCCAGGCGTCTCGGGACCATAAAGATCCTTCTAACACTGATCCGGATCACCAGGGATCACAAGCCTGTATGACCCACTGTTGCATAACCGATGAGTCCACCTGTTTCGGTAAGAGTACCTCATTTGTTCACTTTGTGAAGAGTTTGAGAATTACAGCAGACAACCTGTTTTTCCTGAATGCTGTGCCATCCTATGGGAAGAATTTTCCTTTATTGTGTTTACTCCACATAGACTTTTCTTTACATCACTTATTGAAGCCTTTGGCTGCCTTGAACTTTTTTCACCATTCAGTTCTTATTTCACTTTATTTTGTTCACCATATATAATTCACATTGTGGCATTTACAGCATGCACATCATTTATTGTTGATTTTTTTTAGCTCTGCACTATTTATTTTCCATTTTTGTACACAATACAGCAGGGCAGCCGCTCAGCACAGGACCTGAAAACTAGTGGATATGACTGGAGTAGAGGTGCCTATCGCAGTGATTTCCAGCTTCTAGAGCAGTGATGGTGAACATTGCCACCCCAGATGTTTTGGAACTACATGTCCCATGATTCTCATGCACTCTGCAGTGTAGTTGAGCATCATAGGAAATGTAGTTCCAAAACATCTGGGGTGCCAAGGTTCGCTATCACTGTTCTAGAGGGATCCCATTGGTATGGGTATATATATGTACATAGTTACATTGGCCCAAGTTTGATCAATGTAACCATGTAATTAATATACATACCTGGAACTCTTCTATAAGGTGAGTACAAAAGAATGCAAATTTCTCTTTTGTTCATTAGAAGGCACAACTCTGCTTTATATCCTCATCTCCTGCTGGTGGCACTATACCCGATAGGTGATGATCTAAAGCAGAGCGGTGTCCTCCAATGAACAAAGAGAAAGGGTTTTACAGAAAATCCTATTTTCCAATGACAGCGGATATAATAAATCTTCCCTGGAGAATAGGAAGACTTGGCTGTAAAGCACGGAAAGAAAGAAAACACACTTGCTATAAAAGCTGCAGGAGGTCCTGCGCAAGTCAATAAAGTGAAGCCATTTAAATATGGAATCCCCCTCCCCCCTTCATTGACCGTTTATGAGCTGACAGTTTTATTGGCTATGGTGTGAGGAGTCGGGATGCGAGGGGTGTCTACGGCTGTATGGTTCATGGAGATGTGTGTTTGCAGAAATCCATATTACGTTTTATGGTTTTGCAGTAGGAAGCCATAAGGGAGCGGCGAGATTTATACGTTCCAAGGCTTGTTTTACAGGTCAGTAAGTGCGTTTGTTAAATGCTTTTCAGTGAACTGTTTTAAAGGATCGTTCCTCCCTGTGGTCTGTGTGTTGTCTTAACCATATATTGTTTCCTGCAGAGCGCAAAGATGTAATCCTGAGAAGTACAAGAGTTCCTAAAGACTACATGTTCTTAAAGCTGAAGTTTAATCTACTTCTATTTTTCTTGCCTTCCGCCTCATCAACATGCTAATGAAATTTTTAAATCTAATTTTCATGACATACTTTATTTTAGACCCAGTGATGACATCACTGGGTCTATATTCTTCTCTATGCAATGTAGGCAGATCATAACTAGTGGGAGGGGCCAACAGGGTGCTGTACATAGCCTCCTGCAAACATCACAGCACCCCGCCTCAGTAGGCTGACTCTTGGGAGGATTTATGCAATTATGCCTTGATGGGTGGATGTCCGTCTGGAGGAGTGGGTGTTCCTAGACAGATTGCTTTTGTATACAGAACCACCCTGGGTAACACCCACATGTGATGCTGAGCCTTCATGATTGAATTCAATGAATGAATGGGGTGGTCCAGGAACAGTCGGGCTGTCAGTTTTTAATAAGAAATAAAAAAGCCTTTGCCCTTAAAGGGTTAATCTGGTCATGTGATATAATTTGATTTTTAATTGCTTTATTTCTTTAAATACAAAACTGTAGAATTGACCTATACTGGGGGGTTCTTCAGCCTTAAAACTGTCCTCCTCAATCTCCAGCCATAACATACTCCAGTGCCTTCGATGTCACTTATGGGCCAGTAGTACTGACTTATTGCTGGTGTGTGAGAGACAGTCTCATGATCATTGAGATGTTTGTGCATCTAACCTCTAGAGCAGTGGTCTCCAAACTGTGGGCTGGATGTCGCCCTTTGCTTGCTTTTATCCAGCTTTTGGGGCACTATTTTATTCGCTGATACCAATGAGGGGCACAATTCCATACACACCCCCCCCCCTTTGAAACCCAACGGCACAATTCCTACCAATGACATCAATAATGGGGCACAGTTTCTCACAGTGACCTCACCGATGGGGCACAGTTTCTCCCTATGACACCAACGATAGGGCACAAGTTCTCCCAATGACACCAAGGATGGGGCACAGTTCCTCCCAATGACATCACTGATGGGGCACAGTTCCTCCCAGTGACACCAAGGATGGGGCACAGTTCCTCCCAGTGACACCAAGGATGGGGCACAGTTCCTCCCAGTGACACCAAGGATGGGGCACAGTTCCTCCCAGTGACACCAAGGATGGGGCACAGTTCCTCCCAGTGACACCAAGGATGGGGCACAGTTCCTCCCAGTGACACCAAGGATGGGGCACAGTTCCTCCCAGTGACACCAGTGATGGTGGATCAATTATTCCTACTGATTCTAGGACATTTTGTACTCTTGATGGCCACAGTCCAACCCACCTAAATTCTGAAGGACAGTAACCTGGCCCTTTGTTTAGAAAGTTTGGATACCCCTGATCTAGGGAATGAAAACAAGAGCAGTGCTGCCAGCCCACTAACATGCAGGTAAATACCAAGCACGGAACCAGTTATGGTGAGTGACTGCATGAAAACCTGTGGGATTTATAAAACGGATCAGTTGAATAAATATTTATAAAGTTTGTATGTTATGCGTGTAGTTTGGGGTTATGAGGTCCGGAGGTGCCTGTCTGCCACGCACCGGAGTGGAAAGCAGATGCGGTTCTCCTTGTTGGAGGATCGTATGTGCAGGGGTGGGGGGAGCTGGAAAAATACCCCTTTTCAGGAAATTTTTATCTCCAAATTCAGAGTAAGCAGAAGCCGGGTCAATGAGAGCGTGAAATCCATGAGAGGAGTTCACTGCACCAACCCTCAGTAGATTAATTGTGTTTGCAAAGCTCTCCAGCCAAGAAAATACAGATCTAATATATTGACGGACAAGACGTCTCCCGGGACGGATGTTCCAGGCTGCCCGGCAGCCGCTTCCTCTCTTCCCAGTTCTCCTCTCTGTCTGCCTCGGCGATCGCTCATCGCTGCGTGTGTTTTCATGCCTCGTGGGGTTGCACGGATGAGCTGCCATACCTCAACGGCTTCTAGAGCTGACCGCCATTTCTTCACGGTCATTGGCTGATGATCAGAAGCTTACAGGACTAGTGCTTCAAGTCAAAAATAATTGTCGTTTGCAGGGTTCCCATAATATATGCACATGGACATTTCACTCCTTATTTCTGGTTCTGGGGAATATAGAGAAACTACCTGGTCATCCTGTTTTCTGGATTCTGATGCTAGTTCCGTGGTCGGGCTGACAACCCTACTATTCAAATGGCTAATCTCCTAAGCGTTGTTGGCACCTGGAAACTTCTCCAATTCATTATGCATGCATAGTGACGGTGTAGGTCGGGCGCTTTCTTTGACGCATATGCACAGTATCACTGGAGCCTGAAGTATGTCATCTCCCGGCTCGCTGATGGTCTCTGTCCACTGTAGATGATCTTGGAAGCTTGTGGTCCTGTGACCACCACTTAAGCCTTTGGTTGCCAAACTGTGGCCCTTTCTTTTTCGTACATCACGGGACACAGAGCGACTTAGTCATTACTAATGGGTTATATAGATTACCTTCAGGTGCTGGCACTGGCCACTTCCAAACCGGAAGTACCCTCCCCTATATAAGCCCCTCCCATCCGGGAGCACCTCAGTTTTTTGCCAGTGTCTAAGGTGTTGGCCAAAGAGTAACATGTGTTTTCACTGGGCTTGCGTACAGGTTCTTTTGGGCCTTAGTAAGCTGTTCCGGATCCCACCAAAAAAGCTTCATAGCTAAACGGTCGGTACCCGGGCCTTGCAGCAGAAGAGCAAGGTTTTGCCTGTAATGCCTCTCTTAGGAGGGCTGGACCCTGGGATCCAGAGCTCTGGTCATACCCACGACCAAGATGTTGTCTGTGCAGGGTGCTATACAGGTCCAGGGGAGTGGAATCCTTGGGAACCCGGTCCCTGAAGGTTTAATTACAATGCCTGCCGTGATAGGTGAAGTTTGGGCTTCTGTGGACCAAACAAAGTCCTGCGGCGGGGATCAGGTAAGTGGGGGCCCCCAGGAACTTGGTTCTATTGGGGGACCCCCAAGCCTAATTTGTCTTTCTGTCTGTTACCGAACGGTATTCCCGCTAATATCTGTGTATGCCTGTAACTACTGAAAATGTAAAATTTTAATAGTAGTCAAGAAAAAAAAAAAAAAAAAAAGGGACCGCGGTACCTGTGTTAAACCACTAGAGGCCGCTGTGGTCCATTTTTCTTGTCATGTGGATCTTTGGTTTTCTCAAGTCAAAAGATCCAGGCAGTTGGTAAGTTTCTCTGTCCTGTTGCTGTGCTCATCCACCGCACAGGCCCTCCGGCAAAAAGGGCCCTGGCTCCTAGTCCCTGTTTGATTTTCGAAAAGGGCGCCAATGGCGCACGGGCGTGCGCGCGGGCGCGTGCACGCGCCTCCTATGAAAAAAAAAAGGGGCGGGGCGGGTGGATGACGCTCGTTGCGCGCCACGGCGCTTCTGCGCATGTGCAGGCGTCCCAGCTTGTATAAAGACACAGTACAAGTGTCAGCTGGATGCAAACAGAGCTAGCAACAAACAGTGGCACACAGAGGCGGTTGATGCAGGCATCCCCATAGAAAGGCACTTTAGTGGACACCAGCTGGTATATAGCAGCAACTGTGTTAGACTATTACCAGCAAAATTGGTGTATGGCGACGGGAATACCTCAGCTTTGTGCTTATAGGATATGTCGTCCAGACGCTCTGGAAATAGATCTTCCAAGAAGCGAAAGGGGTCTCCGTCGGCTCTGAGGATTTTGGGCATGCTGTACTGCGCCAATCTCCCCTGAAATTTCAGAGGTCAGTAGCCGTAGGAACCCCGCAGGAGTACCTGGTACTGCGGCTGTCCCCAGTCCACCTGCTCCTGTATATATAACAGAGGAGGTTTTATCCTCAACTCTGGGAGGATTGGAAGAGAGATTAACAGCATTGATCGCTGCTTCCCTGTCACAGGAAAAGCGCGTCCGATCTCCGTCTCCTCCTGCAGAGTGCCTGTTAGTGGAGGAACAGCCCCACACAGAGATCGACCTACCTGAAGGGGATCAGGATGAGGTTGATAAAGTTATAGAGGAATCAACAGTGGAAGAACCTTTCTCAGCATCTCAGGCTGAAAGATTATGGGTTCAGTCTCTGACTAACATGGTCCGAGCAGCATTTTAAATGCCTCTGGCGGAACCATCAACCACTACTGTCTCCTCGCTGGGGTCGCTGAAAGCTCTCCAGACTGTCTGTTCCTTCCCAATCCACCCTTTATTGGAAGGGTTTATTTACCAGGATTGGGAGCATCCTGTAAAATATTTACTCCCCCCAAGAGATTTCCAGTGATCTATCCCATGGAGGATAAGTTCATAAAAAAAAAAAAAAAAAAAAATGGAGGGTCCCTACAGTGGACACAGCCATCTCTTGTGTAAATAAATCACTGACATGTCCAGTAGATAATGTTCCAATGTTCAAGGACCCAATAGATAAAAAATTGGAGTCTTTACTAAAATCTGCTTTCTCTACAGCAAGCATGGTGACACAACCTGCAGTAGCAGCGATTGGAGTCTGGCAAGCAATGAAAGATCAGTTGAAACAAGTCTTAAGGGACTTACCAGATCAGCAGGCTCTTGCCCTAGCTGACCTACCTAGAGCCTTGTGTTGCGGTGGACGCCATAAAGGATACAATCCAACAGGCATCCCGCTTTACGCTGTCTGTAGACATATGCGTATGCTTCTATGGCTCAAAAAACTGGTCTGCTGAAGCTCCCTGTAAGAAATTGCTGATTAGCTTCCCATTTCATGGAGAACGCTTATCTGGAGATGATCTGGACAAATATATCCAGAAAACTTCTGCCGGTAAAAGTACACTCTTGCCGGTTAAGAACAAGGGTAGAAGTCCTTCTTTTAAGAGGCCTACTTCTCCAGTCCCTGGCACATCGGCTGTGAAACAGTTCCGATGGCCTCCGCGGTCAAATCCAGGGGGCAGAAATCAGGGACAATCACAGGGTAACAAGAAACCCTGGGTCAAGAGAGGTACAAAACCTCCCCCTGAGTCATGAAGGGTTGCCCCCACTCAATCGGGTGAGGGGAAGACTTCAGTTGTTCACAGAGACCTGGCGGGACACCATCAGAGATGGCTGATCTCCGCAGTAAGTCTGGGATACAGGCTGGAGTTAAAAGACATTCCTCCTGCCCATTTTATAAGGTCAAACGTGCCAAGCGATCCCCAGAAGAGTGGATCCCTCCTTCTGGCACTAGAGCAACTATTGCCCCAAGGGTAATCATGAAGGTTCCCTTGGAAGAAAACTGGTTCGGGTTTTACTTGAACCTTGTCACAGTCCCCAAACCAAATGGGGACATGAGGCCCATATTAAATATAAAAGGGCTAAACAAGTTCCTACATATCAGGACTTTTTCGGATGGAGTCGATCCGATCGGTGGCCACCGCCCTACAAGGGCAGGAATGGTTAGCCTCGATCGACATAAGGGATGCTTATTTGCATATTCCCATCTGTCCGGCCCACCAGAAATTTCTACGCCTTGCAGTAGAAGGGCGCCATTTTCAGTTCAGAGCCTTACCTTTCGGTCTGGCCACAGCACCACGAGTGTTCACGAAAATCCTGGCCCTACGATTGGCCAAACTAGGAACACAAGGTGTGACGATAATGGCATATCTAGACGACTTGTTGCTGATAGACCACTCAGTGAAAAAAACTAGAAGTGGTCGTTCACAAGATAATCAAGTATCTGGAATCTCACGGTTGCATTATCAACCGAGACAAGTCAGCCCTAAAACCAGTCAAAAGCCTGGAATACTTGGGGGCTAAGACTGGATTCAAATCAGAGAAAGATTTTCTTACCTCCGGAGAAGGTGTCGTCTTTGAAAGATTTGACCCACTTAGTGGGTACAAAAAAGAAAAACCATCCATACGCCTGTGTATAAGGCTGCTGGGAAAAATGGTGGCTTCATTCGAAGCAGTACCCTACGGTCAATTCCATTCAAGGAACTTGCAGAGGGCCATACTGTCAGCCTGGAACAAAAAAGTTCAGGCTTTAGACTTACCAATGTCCCTGTCCCCTTCCGTTCGCAAGAGCCTCCATTGGTGGTTGGTACCAGAATCTGGAAAAAGGGAAACCCTTTAGTCCGGTTTCTTGGAAGGTGGTCACTACAGATGCCAGCCTCATAGGCTGGGGGGCAGTACTGGAGCAATGGTCTCTCCAGGGCAAGTGGTCAGAAGCAGAGAAGGCCCTGCCCACCAATCTCTTAGAGATACGAGCAGCCCGGTATGCCCTAGTAGCATGGACATCCAAACTCCAAGGGTCACCTGTCAGAATTCAATCGGACAATGCCACAGCAGTGGCATATATCAATCACCAGGGTGGCACCAGGAGTCGTGCAGCCCAGAGGGAAGCGAATTGCATCCTGGAATGGGCAGAAAGGTATGTCACAGCCATATCCGCGGTTTTCATCCCAGGAGTGGAAAATTGGAGAGCGGACTTTTTAAGTCGCCAGCAATTATGCCCGGGGAATGGTCTCTTCACCCCGAGGTTTTACAGGCAATATGCCAGCGGTGGGGAACACCGGATGTAGATCTGCTAGCATCCAGATTCAACGCAAAGGTGGACAGATTTGTGTCTCGCACAAAGGATCCCCTAGCTTGTGGTTCGGATGCCCTAGTGTTCCCTTGGGATCAGTTCAAGCTGATATATGCATTCCCACCGCGATTAATCCGCAGAATCAGGGTAGAAAAGAAACCAGTGATTCTGGTGGCTCCAGCGTGGCCCCGAAGGGCATGGTACGCGGAGATTGTAAAAATGTCAGTGGGAAGTCCTTGGACCCTCCCACATTGTCCGGACCTGCTTTCGCAAGGACCGATATACTACCCTTCCTTACCAGCCCTAGGTTTGACGGCCTGGCTATTGAAGCCCACATTCTAAAAAAGAGAGGGCTCTCTAATCCTGTGGTATCTACCATGATCAATGCCAGGAAGCCGGTATCCAGGCAGATCTATTATAGGATCTAGAAGGCGTACATCACGTGGTGTGAGGCCAGGAAATGGCATCCACGTAAGTACGTAATAGGTAGGATTCTGGACTTCCTACAGTGGGCTGTACATAGGAAGCTTGCCTTGAGTACTATCAAGGGTCAGACGGCCTTGTCAATATTTTTTTCAAAGGCCCTTGGCTTTGCATTCATTAGTCAAAGCTTTCATACAAGGAGTGATGCGTATTAGCTCTCCGGTTAGTATTCCCATATGTCCATGGGACTTAAACCTGGTTCTGTCGGTTCTACAGAAACAACCATTTGAACCATTGCGGCACATTTCCTTGGTTCTTTTCACCAGGAAATTGATTTTCTTAGTAGCCATTTGTTCGGCTAAAAGAGTATCGGAATTAGCCGCCTTGTCCTGTAAGGAGCCATATCTGGTTATCCATAAGGACAGAGTAGTGTTACGTCCTCATCCAGCCTTTCTTCCTAAGGTGGTATTGAGGTTCCATTTGAACCAAGATGTGGTTCTTCCTTCCTTTTTCCCCAAACCTAGTTCGGTAGAGGAAAAGTTATTGCATTCTTTGGATGTAGTAAGAGCAGTTAAAGCTTATCTTAAAGCCACTGCTCAGATTCGTAGAACGGATACTTTGTTTTGTTCTGCCGGAAGGCCCCAGAAAGGGTCAGGCAGCATCAAAAATCTACTTTAGCCAAGTGGATTCGACAGGTCATAATACAAGCCTATGGCTTGAAAAGGAGACCGCCTCCGTTCAAAGTTAGGGCGCACTCCACAAGAGCAGTTGGAACTTCATGGGCAGTGCATCACCAAGCCTCCCTGGCTCAAGTCTGTAAGGCCACAACATGGTCCTCAGTACACACGTTTACTAGATTCTACCAGGTAGACGTCAGAAGTCAGGAGGATGTCGCCTTTGGGCGCAGTGTGTTGCAGGCCGCAAAAGAGCCTCATGCCCGATGGCGCCCAGCTTATGTATCCCTCCCCTCATTTGGCATCGCTTTGGGACGTCCCATTAGTAATGACTAAGTCGCTCTGTGTCCCGTGATGTACGAAAAAGAAAAAGGGATTTTTATAACAGCTTACCTGTAAAATCCTTTTCTTGGAGTACATCACGGGACACAGAGCTCCCACCCCTCTTTTTGGGACACTTATTGCTTTGCTACAAAACTGAGGTGCTCCCGGATGGGAGGGGCTTATATAGGGGAGGGTACTTCCGGTTTGGAAGTGGCCAGTGCCAGCACCTGAAGGTAATCTATATAACCCATTAGTAATGACTAAGTCGCTCTGTGTCCCGTGATGTACTCCAAGAAAAGGATTTTACAGGTAAGCTGTTATAAAAATCCCTTTTTTGCTTGCCTTTATCCGGCCCCTGGGGTGACTTTTTTATCCACTGACACCAACAATGGGGCATAATTTCTGTCACTGACACCAATGATAGGGCAGAATTCCTTCCATTAACGCCAATGATGGGTCGCTATTCCTCCCACCGACGCCAATGATGGGTCGCTATTCCTCCCACCGACGCCAATGATGGGTCGCTATTCCTCCCACCGACGCCAATGATGGGTCGCTATTCCTCCCACCGACGCCAATGATGGGTCGCTGTTCCTCCCACCGACGCCAATGATGGGTCGCTGTTCCTCCCACCGACGCCAATGATGGGTCGCTGTTCCTCCCACCGACGCCAATGATGGGTCGCTGTTCCT
This sequence comes from Rana muscosa, assembly GCA_029206835.1. Taxonomy (NCBI): domain Eukaryota; kingdom Metazoa; phylum Chordata; class Amphibia; order Anura; family Ranidae; genus Rana; species Rana muscosa. The sequence goes on from CM055120.1 coordinate 313,969,619, forward strand.
CCCACCGACGCCAATGATGGGTCGCTGTTCCTCCCACCGACGCCAATGATGGGTCGCTGTTCCTCCCACCGACGCCAATGATGGGTCGCTGTTCCTCCCACCGACGCCAATGATGGGTCGCTGTTCCTCCCACCGACGCCAATGATGGGTCGCTGTTCCTCCCACCGACGCCAATGATGGGTCGCTGTTCCTCCCACCGACGCCAATGATGGGTCGCTGTTCCTCCCACCGACGCCAATGATGGGTCGCTGTTCCTCCCACCGACGCCAATGATGGGTCGCTGTTCCTCCCACCGACGCCAATGATGGGTCGCTGTTCCTCCCACCGACGCCAATGATGGGTCGCTGTTCCTCCCACCGACGCCAATGATGGGTCGCTGTTCCTCCCACCGACGCCAATGATGGGTCGCTGTTCCTCCCACCGACGCCAATGATGGGTCGCTGTTCCTCCCACCGACGCCAATGATGGGTCGCTGTTCCTCCCACCGACGCCAATGATGGGTCGCTGTTCCTCCCACCGACGCCAATGATGGGTCGCTGTTCCTCCCACCGACGCCAATGATGGGTCGCTGTTCCTCCCACCGACGCCAATGATGGGTCGCTGTTCCTCCCACCGACGCCAATGATGGGTCGCTGTTCCTCCCACCGACGCCAATGATGGGTCGCTGTTCCTCCCACCGACGCCAATGATGGGTCGCTGTTCCTCCCACCGACGCCAATGATGGGTCGCTGTTCCTCCCACCGACGCCAATGATGGGTCGCTGTTCCTCCCACCGACGCCAATGATGGGTCGCTGTTCCTCCCACCGACGCCAATGATGGGTCGCTGTTCCTCCCACCGACGCCAATGATGGGTCGCTGTTCCTCCCACCGACGCCAATGATGGGTCGCTGTTCCTCCCACCGACGCCAATGATGGGTCGCTATTCCTCCCACCGACGCCAATGATGGGTCGCTATTCCTCCCACCGACGCCAATGATGGGTCGCTATTCCTCCCACCGACGCCAATGATGGGTCGCTATTCCTCCCACCGACGCCAATGATGGGTCGCTATTCCTCCCACCGACGCCAATGATGGGTCGCTATTCCTCCCACCGACGCCAATGATGGGTCGCTATTCCTCCCACCGACGCCAATGATGGGTCGCTATTCCTCCCACCGACGCCAATGATGGGTCGCTATTCCTCCCACCGACGCCAATGATGGGTCGCTATTCCTCCCACCGACGCCAATGATGGGTCGCTATTCCTCCCACCGACGCCAATGATGGGTCGCTATTCCTCCCACCGACGCCAATGATGGGTCGCAAAAGATAAGACATAGTTTACTCCCACTAGACACCAGGCCATATTTTAATCCCTCTGGCCATAGCCCGGCCCCCTAAAGTCTCAAGGACAGTAAACTAGCCCTTTATTAAAGTTTGTAGACCCCTGATCAAACCATCTAAAACTGTGATTTTGCAGTGATTTAAAAAAAAATCACACTTGGCGCCATTCCCATTTGGCATTTTGGGATCCTGGCATTATTCCTCCCCTTGATACCAATGATGGGACACTATGCCTCCCACTGATACCAATGATGGGGCACTATGCCTCCCACTGATACCAATGATGGGGGGCACTATGCCTCCCACTGATACCAATGATGGGGGGCACTATGCCTCCCACTGATACCAATGATGGGGGGCACTATGCCTCCCACTGATACCAATGATGGGGGGCACTATGCCTCCCACTGATACCAATGATGGGGGGCACTATGCCTCCCACTGATACCAATGATGGGGGGCACTATGCCTCCCACTGATACCAATGATGGGGGGCACTATGCCTCCCACTGATACCAATGATGGGGGGCACTATGCCTCCCACTGATACCAATGATGGGGGGCACTGGTCCTCCTACTGACCAAAGGCACTGTGTAATTCTTTAAACTCCCACTGGCCACAGTTCGGCCCTCTGATGTCTAAATCGCATTAAACTGGCCCTTTGTTTAGAAAGTTTGGAGACCCCTGTTCTAGAACTTACAAGTAGGGTGTTAATTCTATTGCATGCATGATGCTCTTGAGTCATTGAGCCAACAAATTGAAGCCAGAGACAGCCAGGCAATTAGCATTTTGAGATGGACAGGTGTCCTTAAAGCATGTTCTTTCCTGGATGCAAAGCTGTCTTTGTCAAATTATTGTTACTCCTGCAAAATCTAACCAGACTAGAATTTAACCCTTTAATTAAAATGTACCTTCACTTGTGCCCATTGATTATACCAAAGAATGCTTTGTGGTTGTTGTGTTTTTTTCCTTCTTTCTCAAAGACACAAAAATACCCACCAATTTCTCGTCCAGACCTCGTTACTCCCCCCCCCCCGCGCTCACCCCCCCCCCCCTCTCTCTCCTTTCTCCCTCTCGATGCGGCCGTCACATTTATCTTGCTCGCAGCCGCGTTTGAAAGTGAGGAGGGAGAATCAGGAGAATTTGATAGGATCCAATTAAATTTGTGCAGATAAAATGATGATGAATTGCAGTCGGGCTCCGCAGAGACACCCTGTACGCTACCGCCGGCCCCAGTCGAGCTCACAAGGAGCTGAGGTCATCAGCAGCAGAGGAGAAGGAGCGCATAGATGTGTATATGTGTACCGGAGAGGAGAGCGGCGGCCGGCACCGCACTGAGTACTGTGGGCTCCTAGAGGGCGATGCCAGGATGGGCGCTGCATGCGCTGCCGGCTACGTACTGAGAGCACGCTTCTCTCTTCACCTTTTATTTTTTACCTTTGTTACAGAATCATTCATCAGCATTCTTTCCATCAGCTGTGTATGGAACACTCCGAATAAATTGTACAGCTTCCAGGCATCCTTCATTGCAACCAAATCCCCGACCTCGTTCTTCACAAATGTCCCTTTCTAGGCCTGAGATATAAAATATATATTATATTTCTTCATACTCCTCTGATAGCTACAGTGTATGGATGTTAAGGGATGGGATTTACAGGCTTTAAATGGTAGAACTCAGTTAGTCGAGGTGAACAATGGACTTCTTAAATGGAACCTATAGCCAGGTGACCAAATTAGGATATATATATTTAGGGGAGCAAGGTGGGCCTACTATCTGTGCAGCTGCCCTAGGGCTTGGGGGCTCGCTCTATCGATCAATCTATACTTTGTCCTATCATGTATTCTGTTTTGTCTATCCTAATCTATCTCTCATTGACCCTGTTTATCCTTCTATCCCTCCCACCATCCCTCCTTTCATCCCCCTCTCTCTCCTCCTCTCTCTCCCCCCCCTCTCTCTCCCCCTCTCTCCCCCCTCTCTCCCCCCTCTCTCCCCCCTCTCTCCCCCTCTCTCTCCCTCCCCCCCTCTCCCCCCTCTCTCTCCCTCCCCCCCTCTCCCCCCTCTCTCTCCCTCCCTCTCTCTCCCCCCCCCTCTCTCCCTCCCCCTCTCTCTCTCCCCCCCTCTCTCCCTCCCCCTCTCTCCCTCCCCCTCTCTCCCTCCCCCTCTCTCCCTCCCCCCCTCTCTCCCTCCCCCTCTCCCTCCCCCCCTCTCCCTCCCCCCCTCTCTCCCTCCCCCCTCTCTCCCTCCCCCCTCTCTCCCTCTCTCCCTCCCCCCTCTTCCCCCCTCTCTCTTTTCCCCCCTCTCTCTTTTCCCCCTCTCTCTTTCCCCCCCCCTCTCTTTCCCCCCCTCTCTGTTCCCCCCTCTCTCTTCCCCCCTCTCTCTTCCCCTCTCTCTTCCCCCCTCTCTTCCCCCTCTCTCTTCCCCCTCTCTCTTCCCCCCCTCTCTCTTCCCCCCCTCTCTCTTCCCCCCCTCTCTCTTTCCCCCCCCTCTCTCTTTCCCCCCTCTCTCTTTCCCCCCCCCTCTCTCTTCCCCCCCTCTCTCTTCCCCCCCCTCTCTCTTTCCCCCCCCCCTCTCTTCCCCCCCCCCTCTCTCTTTCCCCCCCCCCTCTCTCTTCCTCCCCCCCCCTCTCTCTCCCCCCCCTCTCTTCCCCCCCCCCCTCTCTCTTCCCCCCCCTCTCTCTTTCCCCCCCCCTCTCTTCCCCCCCCCTCTCTCTCTCTCTTCCCCCCTTGCCTTTTCATCCCTCTCTTCCCTTTATTCGTCGTGCCCCCTCACCTTATTCATCCCCCCCTTTATCATCCCCCCCCCCACCCTTTATCATCCCTTTCCTTTTATTCGTTTTTTTAATAAGTGATCACATCCCCTCTGTTCTCAGCTGCAATAAGAGCTGGGGGAGGAGAAGCAGCAGCCCACTGATCTTCCCAGTGAATGGCTGTACGGGGGGGAGGGGGCGTGTCAGGACAAGTCTGATCATTGGAAGAGAGAAGGTTGAGTTCCCAGCATAGCTAGAGAATTGACCATGCTGTGCTCTCCTGCTTAGTGTGGTCAGTTTTTAATAGGAAAGCAGAGGAACTGGCAGAAACACCAGGGATTTCACATAAAGGAAGCAATACAAAAAGAACAGGAGACTTTCTCATACAAGTACATGGTACAGCAGGCACAGATCAGGAATATGAAGTGTTGGGGTAACAAACGCTTTAACTTCGTGGCAGCCATTTTTGTTTTGGCTCTTGCCCTCTTGTGCACTTTCTCTCTTGCATTCTTCTCTTCGCTCTCACTGTTTATTATTTCTCTTTTCTCTTCCCTCCCTCGTACTCCCCCTCCAGCATTACACATAAATCCATGTTGGCACCTATCTGCTTTTTTGTAGCAGCATCGACGATAAATCCTGAAATTAATTCTGGAGACACATCTGGTAAACACGACATAAAAGCCGCTAAATCACAATAATGCATTTAATTTGTTGATATTTATTTTTAACTTCTTTCTCCCCCTTTTATTAAAAGATGCTGAAAAGAAGAATGCCCCCCCCCCCTCTACCAAGTCAGCTCTTCTCCCTCCCAGAAGTGAATTTATCGCCATATTTAATCAGCTAAATTGAAGCGCTTGTGCTTTTCATGGAGTGCTGATGGTGGAGTAAAGTGGGATCCTCTGAGCGGGGTTCTTCTTTTAATTTTCCTCATGGGAGCAGCACAAAATATCCATTTAAAGGGGATCCCTGATCCAAGGAATGAGGATAGTGAGAGAAATTGCTCTCTAAAGGTTCATTTCCACTTGCTTTAGTCTCTGAAGAGTGATCCCCATTCAGATCGCTCTTCCTTAGGTGGTGAGAAGGCATTGCATCACCTGCTTTAATCCATTGAGCCCCGCAGTAGCGCACAGTTGCAGAGCGGCCGCATTCACTTAAAAGCAGGGGTCCTCTAAACCAGTGGTCCCCAACCTTTTTGGCACCGAGGACCGGCGTTGTGGAATAGAATCGTGCCAAGGCCCGGGGGGGGGGGGGGGAGGGGGGGTTGGGTTGTTATGTAGCTTTTTGCGGGCAGTTTGTCGGGGAAATGGCTGGTGTTAGCGCCTCAATCATCACAGAACAATGGCTGATATGGTGTTGGGATGATTGAAGCGCATTATTTCTGTCATTGCATTGTAATATAAAATGAAATAGTTCAAACTCACCATAATGCAGAATCTGCCACCAGATGCGGTTTGTCACTTGCCACGTCGCCTTCCACCAGGTGTGGATTGTTGCTTGCCACGTTACCTGCCACCAAGTGTGGATTGTTGCTTGCCACGTCACCTGCCCCCAGGTGTGGATTGCCATGTCACCTGCCACCAGATGTGGATTGTCGCTTGCCACAACACCTGCCACCAGGTGTGAATTGCCACGTCGCCTGCCACCAGGTGCGGATTGCCACGTCGCCTGCCACCAGGTGCGGATTGCCACTTGCCACGTCACCTGCCACCAGGTGCGGATTGCCACGTCACCTGCCACCAGGTGTGGATTGCCACGTCACCTGCCACCAGGTGTGGATTGCCACGTCACCTGCCACCAGGTGTGGATTGCCACGTCACCTGCCACCAGGTGTGGATTGCCACGTCACCTGCCACCAGGTGTGGATTGCCACGTCACCTGCCCCCAGGTGTGGATTGCCATGTCACCTGCCACCAGATGTGGATTGTCGCTTGCCACAACACCTGCCACCAGGTGTGAATTGCCACGTCGCCTGCCACCAGGTGCGGATTGCCACGTCGCCTGCCACCAGGTGCGGATTGCCACTTGCCACGTCACCTGCCACCAGGTGTGGATTGCCACGTCACCTGCCACCAGGTGTGGATTGCCACGTCACCTGCCACCAGGTGTGGATTGCCACGTCACATGCCACCGGGTGTGGATTGCCACCTCACCTGCCACCGGGTGTGGATTGCCACGTCACCTACCACCAGGTGTGGATTGCTACTTGCCATGTCACCTGCCACCAGGTGTGGATTGCCACCAGAGGTGGTTTGCCACCTGCCAGTAGATGTTTTTTTGTCACCTGCCGTGGTGGCAGCACAGGCAGGTGAGGGAGAACAGCGGTAATGCGGGGCGGGCGGTGAGAGATGATCTCTCTGCTTCCGCGCCTCGCTGCAGTATAGCAGCCCCGCTGTGTGGGCGGAAGTGCCGCGTTATGGGCGGGCGCCGAGAGATGATCTCATCTCTCTGCTCCCGCGCCTCACCGCAGTATAGGAGCCCCGCTGTGTGGGCGGAAGTGCCGTTATCCGGGCGGGCGGTGAGAGATGTCATCTCTCTGCTTGCCCGCTGCCGCACCTCACATAGTGCAGCCTTCGCGGCCCATCTGCAAATAGGCCACGTCCCGGCAGTGGGCCGCGGACCGGGGGTTGGGGAACCCTGCTCTAAACGATGGCCCTACAGTTCAACTACAATTCCCATTATGTCATGTCTGTGAATGTCAGAGTCTTGCTATGCCTCATGGGACGTGTAGTTCTGCAACAGCTGGAGGGCCGTAGTTTGGAGATCACTGACTTATTGTTACTAAATCCATAACAGTAAAATCAGTGTGTATATGCAGTAAAACATGCTTGTTATACTCACTGTGGAACCTAAGGGGTTAATCCTCCACATTGTGTATAAAGGCTGTTTGATCCTGTCTTCTCGTAACCTCCCCTTCTTCCACTGTCTCCAATCTATCTCCTGATAAGACAGAGCCTTTGGAGTCGCTCTGCACATGCTCCGTTTGGTGTGTATTGCTAGAGAGTTTTTTTTTTCTTGGGAGAGTGCATGTGATCAGCACAGGGCCAATCAGTACTGTCCAGACAGAGGGTCAGGAGTCCTGCAGCCTCACGAGACAGTCAGAGGAGAATGAAAACTCAGCCTACAAGCTTTAACTAGACACTGATAGAAGTAACAAGACTGCTATATACTGCTGATGAGAAAAGGTATTTAGCAGTTTATATTTACTAAAATAATTACATTTCCAATGTTCTGTGTACTGTGGCAGACCAGATATAGTGAATGCAGGGTCCTGGGTTTAGTAATACTTGGTGCATCTCGGCGGGCGTAGCAACGAAGTATAATACCTGCCACAGCTACAAAGCACCATGGCTGCATCATGTGTGTACCCTCAACTGCTGCCTCAAAAGCCACAAAGGTTATAAATCCACTTTGTGTGCCTTTGCAAGCCCAGATATTACCTTGTAAATGTAGCTTTGACCTCACCACCGTGCTGTACATAGCCTGTGCAGAGAGCAGGGCTGTGGGAGGGGCCCAGAAGGCTCCACCCACTACAGGCTGCCTGCAGAAAACTACAGGTGGGGGAGGAGACAAGACCAGTCACACCACACAAGGACAGAGCAGAGCTGTGGGAGGGGCCCAGTAAATCCCACCCACTACAGGCTGCCTGCAAAAAACTACAGGAGGGGGCGGAGACCGGACCAGTCATCGTGTACAAGGAGAGAGCAAAGTTGTGGGAGGGGCCAGGCAGTGCCACCCACTACAGGCTGTGTTGGAATTTACATTCAAAGCTTTGCAGCATATTAGAATCTGCATAGCAAGAGAGCTTGTCTCCAGCCCACCTGATGTGATACAAGCTTCAAAGAGAGGAGAAGGTCTACCTTGGCAATATCTGGTTGGACAGGAGGAAAGTGGGGGTGGTTATGGGTGAGGGGAATGAATGTTAAAAGCACACACAGAAGAGTAAGAGTCCCCTTGTCCCCTTTTTTCCTGGCCTGCTCATGTGAGCCTCTCGTTCTCTTTTAGGCCTCATGCCCACGGACGTTTTTACAGCTGCGTTTTTGAGCGTTTTTTACAGCTTAAAAACGCCTGTCCATGTTAGTCTATAGCTTCATGCCCACCTAGACGTTTTTGAGCTGCAAACAGCATAGACGTTTTTAAGCTGTAAAAAAAACCCAGGACCAGTGCGTTCCTCAGCGTCGGAGTTAGGCAGAAAAAAACGCGAGCGTCAAAAACCGTGCGGTCGCGTTTTTTAGCTCCGACGTTTTTTTTTTTTGTTTTTTTTTAAATAATAATTTACAATAACATGGACAGGCGTTTTTAAGCTGTAAAAAACGCAGCTGTTAACGTCTGTGGGCATGAGGCCTTACCATCCAGAACCCAGCCGATGAAACCATGTGTGATAAGTATCTTTGATGTTCTTTTGTATATATACTCTGCTGTTTAGTGTGTGATGTTAGTATATTCCTATTTTCTTGGGAAATAAATGAGATATTGTTTTTACTAGCAGCAGTGTGTGTGTTTACATTATTGTGCTTATCAGAATCTTAATAGACTAGCTATTTATAGGCGTAGACAAATCAATACATTTATGCAATATATAGAGGGAATCCGTAAACACCTTTCGGAAGAATAGTTTACCTGTATATTTATTGGCTTGTATAGTGCAGCATTTACTTCAGGCTGCCTGCAGGAAACTACGGAAGGGGGCGGAGACCATACCAGTCGCACAACACAAGGATAGAGGAGAGCTGTGGGAGGGGCCAGGCAGGTCCACCCACTGCTTAAATCTGCAGGAAGGGGCGGAGACCAGACCAGTTCCCCTGCACAAGGAGAGAGACGGCAGCAGTGACCGGTCTTTATTATAGGAAGCTCCTGCACAGAGGGAAAGTCTCACACTAGATTACTGCACATATCTGGAAGAAATACATAAGGCAGGAAGGTTCCAGGAATGCGCAATCACGACAATGCGCATCACACTTGCAGTGCCATTGTTTCTTAAAGTGGTTGTATACCCTACTTTTACCTACAGGTAAGCCTATAATAAAGCCCTGTACACACGATCGGATTTCCTATGGATTCTAATCTGATGGATTTTTCCATCGGAAATCTGATGAAGCTGACTTCCATCAGTCTTGCCTACACACCATCAGTCAAAAAACCGACCGTCCCAAACGCCGTGACGTAAAACACTCCGACAAGCCGAGAAAAATTAAGTTCAATGCTTCTGAGCATGCGTCGACTAGATTCTGAGCATGCATGGGTTTTTTCTCCGATGGAGTTCCACACAGACGATCAGAATTTGCTATTGTTTTTTTTCTCATCGGATGAATTTAAAACATGTTCTATTTTTTCTCACCGATGGAAAAAAGACAGATGGGGCGCATACACGATCGGTTTGTCTGAAAAGAGTCCATTGGACTGTTTTCATCGTGTGGAAACGGCATAAGACTTGCCTGTAGGTAAAATGAATATCTCCTAAACCTGTACGGTTTAGGAGATATTCACCTTGCATGCTGATGTCAGCGACGCATGAACTCTGAAGGTCCAGAGGATGCTGCCGGACCTTGCCGGAAAGAAGACTCCCGCGCGCATGCACAGGAGTGACGTCATCACGGCTCCAGCCACTCTCAGCGGTGCATACTAGCTCATTATGCCTTTGCCTTACAGGTTTTATTTATTTATTTTTATGCGGGTATACAAATGCTTTAATGATGCCCCTAATGCAGCTGGCAGAGGCATGTCAGAATGGCACGCGTAGGGCAGCCTATTCAAGTGAATAGGTTACCATATGCTGTTGAAAGACAAATGCGCAAAGAAAATGCATTAAAAAATGGGCCATGCAGGTTTCAATGGTGTCTAAGTGCCGGTTCACACTGCTGCGCTGTGAATTTTTTCAGTTTTTCAGTCCACTCTGAGGTGCGAATTTACCGCAAATTTGCCGCGATTTTAATGCAAATTTTAGGAGTGGGACATAGCTGCGATTAATGTTTTTGTGGAGAATAGTGTGGTGGAATTCGCACATATGTGAACCATCAAATGCGATTCCAGAACGATTTACATTGTCTATGGAGACTAAATTCGCAACGCAATGCTCTAAACTCGCACAAGACCCTTTTTTTCATCGCATCGCCTTCGGAGAGGAATCGCAACGCATGGATGTGAACCACCATCATTGAAAACAATTACTTTTTGGATGACATGCGAAATCTGATTTGTGTTTAACGTATCGCATTCGGTATCAACTCGCACAAGTGTGAACCGGCACTAAGGGGTCTATGTATAATAATTTGCTAAGGCATTTACAAATAATCCCTGTAATGTGTCTACTATGTTCCTTTTTCTATGATCACCAGCTCCATCTAGTGGCTATAATGTGGAATTCTTATCAAACACCACCATCAGGAAAATACTGCAATATTGCCAGCAGATGTAGCTGCTGATCACAGAAGATACATGCTAAGGCATTCAGACAGCAACGTTTTTTTTATATATACGCACAAAGCCGATGACGGAGATATTTTGTGAATGACGATTGCTGCCTCAGCTCCTCAATAACAATCAATATAGAAAAAAGGATGGAGTTGGTGGTTTTAATGAACTATCTCCTCCCCTCCCCCGCCTTTCAATACATTTATTTTTCCTGACCGCTCTTCAGCCTAGTTTCCTCTGCTCATCACGTCCTGGTTAAGTGCTTTATTTTTTGGGGGGGGATAACATACCATGCTTTCGCTTAATGTCTCCATCTTTGTTGATGACTGGTACATTCAGGTATCGAATATTGTTTTGTTGTCTTCCACATGTTAATGGAAGGAAGAATTTCCTGTAAAATCAGCTCGTAGTAAGAAATATTCTCCGGGGACAATGTGAAATATTTACCGGAGCATTTATGAGGGTCGATGTCGCAGTGACCTCTGCGGAGCAGATCCAAGCCCCGGCGCCTGGCCCCTCGGTGTACCAAGTCCGTATTCAAAGCACAATATTGTGTTTTACAGTAAAAAAAAAAAAAAAGTATACCTTTTTATATGACTTTTGTGTGTTACTTTGCCGTTCCATTGTTATTTCAGATACAGATTTTAGATGCGCCCTCTTGTGGTCATCAGTATATGAGCGATGAGATTTGAATTTTTGCCTAAAGCTGAAGTTTATTCTGCTTATAGATTGCCTTCTCTAACCGCCCTATGCAACCCCCCCCCCCCCCCCCATGTGATGCTGAGCCTCCACAATGGAAGGAACTGAAATCCAATGAATGGAAGGGGCGGGCTGTCTCTTGGGAGGACCTCCATGACTAAGGCTGGCCATACACGATTCAAATTTTGGCCGGTTAAGCAGGAACCAGCCGAGATTCAGACCATTAATGGGCAGGCTGAATGTACCAAGTTAATTGATCAACTTGAGTACAACCAGCATGCCGGGTTTTACCTGCAATAATCACTAGCGGCTGGGAGAAGACAATGGCCCGACAGAAGGGATTCCCCTGTCTGTCTGTGTTGATGGGGGAATCAAGAAAATTTCTTTATGGCAACCCGTGGCTGCCGGAAAGAAGTTTGCTCCATTTTTGGCCAGCCCAAGTCCTGTGGGTGGGGCGAAACGCGTCGGTCGGCATAGCCGGGACGCAGTCTGGGCTGAGGCTGATTCTACTACTGTTAGCCCTTGGTTTTGTTGGATATGCGGCGCATGGAAGAATGATTCTTTCCCCCTGCTGCCTCTTGGGAGGAGTTATGCAAATATGAGAATGCCTTGATGGGTAGGTGTCAGTCTGGAGAAGTGGGCGGTCTTAGACTGTAATGGTATGCAGACCACCCTAGGTAACACCCACGTGTGATGCTGAACCTCCATAACTGAAGGAAAATGAAATCCAATGAACGAAAGGGGCGTGCCATGGACAGAGTAGGGAGGTAAGGGCTTAGATGATGCTGGATGTCCCCCCAATCAGGAAATGAGGCAAGCTTTATCTGACTTGCCGCGGCTTCTAACACACATTGCGAGAAGCTCACAGTGTGCAGTGAAATTGGAGTAAGCCATTTTAGTCCCGGAGAGGAGCCTGTACAACTGTGCAAGACTTAAGAGAAGGCCGGAGGTCAGATTTAAAATGACTGTTGCACCCAAAAAAAAACAAGTATCCGTCTATACAGCAGAGCTCAGAGAGAGGGAGGAAGAAGCAGCACAAGGAACCTATCGGATGAGCTGCAGTGCAGTAAGCACGCTGATCAGGAGGAGAGTGCATAGTGACAGATATGAGTGTTTTTTCTTTTACTGTCTATACACAGGATGGTAAGAGACCTGTATGTGAAAGTGAAACTGCAGCAGTGAAGTTGAATCTCGGTGTACTTTGTGTATTTCTTCCAGATCTGTGCAGTAATCCAGTGTGAGACTTCCTGTAATAAAGACCACTCCTTGTGCAGGGTGACTGATCTTGTCTCCGCCCCTCCTGTAGTTTTCTGCAGGCAGCCTGTAGTGGGTGGAGCCTTTTGGGCCCCTCCCACAGCTCCGCTCTCTGCACAAGCTATGTACAGCACAATGATGATGTCACTGCTACCTATACATGGTAATATCTGGGTTTGCAGAGGCATTTGGTGCACACAGTAGATTTATATCCTTTGTGACTAGTGAGGAATAGATTTCTATTAAAGTTTCAAGAATCTCAAACTCTTTCCATGCGACTCTGGACGCCCTCAGTTACCGGAAAGATCTGGAAGTCTTTCTTTGATCCTCTTTATGGTTTTAATAGCCGTGTCTGGGGCAGCTCTGCTTCTCTTTAAGCCGACCAGATTTATTAATCTTTGAAAGTGAAAGTTGCTAATGACAGCCATGTGTGGGATAAGCCGCGGGCCGTGCGACTGATGGGTTTTCTTTTTAGGCGGGGAGAGTCGCTGTGAGTGAATCTCATGTAGAGGCCACGGCGGGGGAACCCCCGGTGAGCGGAGCGCCATCCGCAGGCGCTGACGTCATGGATCTGGAGCAGATGTGGACTCTCCGGGCAGGGCGTCGCCGTCGTTCCTGCAGCTGTGCGGCTCCAGCCTTCATGCGTTTTATTTGTACGTTGGTTAGGAGAGGATTGGAATATTTTTGCATCCTCATTAGGAATTTTTAGCTGAGTTCAGCTGCAGTGCATTAGGCTGCGACTTGGGATCCGACTTGAGACCCTAAGCCCTGGTTCACACCGGGCTGCGGGTATGAAGCCATGTGAGTTTAGCACACGGACCCTTTTCCCTTGCTTTGGCTCACTTGCAGGAAAATGGCACACCGTACTATATGCCCGTACCCTCCTGGTTGAGGAGGTTAAGCGGTGTTATGTATTTGGGTCCCACAGCCAGGTTCTTCCGTCAGTTGGTTCTCGTCTCCTAGGATATAGGGACAAGTCTCTGTTTTCCCCCCAGTAATTCCAATGTCCACACCACTTTAAACTCCAACGTTGAGTTTATTTTCTCAATGTTTAGCAGACAGGTAAAGGATGGAAGAGAGACAGGACAGCAAGGGTTTGGGAGGTTAGTCCAGGCACAATGGATAGCACAATCACTACTCTATCCCAGAGTAGGTTTAGCTCACCTGGATAGTCTCCTACAAAGTGGATTCCAGCAGCCGAAGTGATGCTCGGACGTTTGATCAAGTTCTTTCCTAGATGCGATCGGGAGACTCTCTGCCACAGAATCTATCAGATCCCGAACCTCTTATCTTCTGGTACTTAAGGACAGGTGCCAGCAGCAGCACATTACTAGGCCCTCCGGTGAATAGGAGAATCCCTCCAGAGAGTTACCGGCCCCCTTCAGTCACCGTGAACTCTCACCGGTCCGTCAAAGGTCCTCCCCCGGCCTCCTCCTCTTAGAAGCGGGCTCCCTCGCGAGAGACACCCTGGGACTTCTCCTCCTCGAAGCGGGCTCCAGCTAAAGGTGATGGGCCCAGTGTTGAAGATGCAGCCCCAGGACTAAAGGTGCCTGGGACTGATGCACACGTGGCCCCATGGCCTAGAGGGCCATGCGCCACGCACCAGGACTCCGACTCTGGAACAAAGACCCCCTCCCAGGCGGCGTCTGCCCCTTATGTATCCTCTCCCGATATGCACAGCAGGTCGACCACACCCACCGTACTGCTGCCGAGAGAGGACACCCAAGGCACAGCACTAATACCAGCGGTTCAACCCTGACCCATTATGGCAGTGCCACCTACAGGCCACAGGGAACTCCACACCAGTATACCATCCTGGAAATAAACAGCACAACCTATAAATTGAGAATGGTCTGAGCCTAACTACTATCTCAGACCAGCCCCCTAAATTTGGGTATATAGCACCCCTAAATGGGGTGGGCACTACACGAGTTTAGCTGAACTCGCACGATTTCACTCCCGCTTGTCAGTCCTGATTTCTGTCACGATTACAGAGACATCTGTGCAGTTTCTGCACAGCTGTCAATGTAAATCGCGGGCCGAAATCGCAAAAAAGTAGTACAGAAACTACTTTTTGAAATCGGTGCAGCACCGCAGATGCGGCGTCGGACCGATTAGGACTGCCATTGCCAGCAAATGCCGCCGATTTGACATGTCATATCGCATGTTAAATCGCACCAGTGTGAACCATACCTGACGTGAAATGCCTCGTTAGCCAATGAGAGCGGTCTTGGCATTACTGAAGTCGCTCCGACTTTAGAAAAGGTTCCTGTACTACTACAAGGTGACTTCTATTCGTCTTGTGCCCATAGACTTTAATGGGATTCGGCTTCAAGTCGGATCCTTATCTTAATTGATGTGATTTGGATCCGGTATTACAGGAAGAATACCTAGGCATTCCCTGAAGTTGCTTCAAGTCGGTCTGAAGTCGCCTGACAAAGTCGCACTGTAAATCGCATGACTTTCAGGCCGCGGCAGTGTGAACCGAGCCTTACACAGATCTCAGATTAGGCTGAGTGAAGCTTCCAGCCCTTAACACAATTGCAACGTTTGCTGGATTGCATAAGCAGGTCGCTTCTTGCCTTGATGATGCTCTGTCCACCCAGAACTGAAAATTCAGTCTTTCTATGCAAGAAG
This sequence comes from Rana muscosa, assembly GCA_029206835.1. Lineage (NCBI taxonomy): Eukaryota > Metazoa > Chordata > Amphibia > Anura > Ranidae > Rana > Rana muscosa. The sequence continues at coordinate 313,984,690 of CM055120.1, forward strand.
CTCACAGTGTGCAGTGAAATCAGTACTTGCCAGATATTCCTACAGCTCCTTTAATGTTGCTCTAGGCATCTTGGCAGCCTCCTTGACCAGTTTTCTTCTCGTCTTTTCACCAATTTTGGAGGGGCGTCCAGTTCTTGGTAATGTCACTGTTGTGCCATATTTTCTCCACTTGATGATGACTGTCTTCACTGTGTTCCATGGTACAGTGGAACCTTGGATTACGAGCATAATCCCTTCCAGGAGAATGCTCGTAATTCAAAGTTCTCACGTATCAAAGCGAGCTTCCCCATTGAAGTCAATGGAAACGAAAATAATTCGTTCCGCATTGACTTCAATGGCATGCAATACCGCATGCGGCCAGAGGCGGGGGGGGCCGAAGAGCCACGTAAACACTCGGAAAGGGCCGAGGACACCTCGGCTGAACTCGGATAACCTCGGAAAGGCTCGGGAACTGAGTATTTCCGCGATTTTCCAAGCATTTCCGAACGGCTCCGAATGGCTCCAGCTTCATCTTTTAAAATACAGTGCTCGTTAACTGCGTTACTCGCAATCCGAGGTTCCACTGGATATCTAATGCCTTGGAAATTCTTTTGTACCCTTCCCCTGACTGATACAATTTAACAATGAGATCCCTCTGATGCTTTGGAAGCTCTCTGCAGACCATGGCTTTTCCTGTAGGATGCGACAAAGAAAATGTCAGGAAAGACCTACTAGAACAGCTGAACTTTTATTTGGGTTTAATCAGAGGCACTTTAAATGATGGCCGGTGTGTACTGACTCCTATTTAACATGAGTTTGGATGTGATTGCTTAATTCTGAACACACCTACATCCCGAGTAATAAGAGGGTGTGCACATTTATGCAACCGCATTATTTTATTTTTACTCCCCCCCCCCCCCCCCAAAAGATTTCCGTTTATTTTTTAATTGGGTTGTACAGTTTATAGGTCACATTAAAGGTGGAAAAAGTTCTGAAATTATTTTTCTTTGTCTCATTTTTTTACATCACAGAAAGCTGACATTTTAACAGGGGTGTGTAGACTTTTTAGATCCACTGTATATCTATACGCAGTTGCCGGGGTAATTTTTGGGGTGTAAAAGTGGAAATTTGTTGTGATTGTATACGGTTACGAATGAACCAATCACCAGCAGGAACATACATTTTCATGCATTGCGGTCTCCTGCTGTCATCCATTTCTCTCCAAACCGCTCACAGGGGTTCGCAGTGCTCTGCACACCGCTCGCGTCTCTGTGTTAATCCGCTTGCGTTGACGTGTCAGCCAGGGCAATCCCCGGCTCCAGTTGGGAGGGGGGCCCTAATCTCATTTGCTGCCGCAGATAATACTGCAGGAAGCTGCAGCGGCAGGATTCGCTTTGACCTCCTGGCCCGTGCGATCTCTTTCTAAGTAATTCACAGCATCATTATCTCCGAATTATGGCTTGTCACCTTCTAATATGATGGAACGCTGGGCCTCTCATGCCGTGCAAAGTGAGACTGACAGCTCGGCCGGCAACGGGTTAAGGGACGTCGTCAAAAATAAGCGGTGGCGTAAGAACTGTGCGGCACGAGGAAAAGATTTCACCCGGCGTCGCGGCTGCTAAAGCTGTGCGCTTAAACTTACCAATAAACAGGAGCCATAAATCATTTTGGTTATAATAAAATAGACTGGAACTGTGTCCCCCGAGCTGAAATGGTTCTCTGGACGGGGAGTGACTCCCGGCAAATGCATAAAACCAGCCTTCAGCTCGTTGACATCTTCCTTCAAAGACCATGAATAGTTTTTTTTTTTTTCAGTTCGGCCAACGAGAGGACCTGAAATGTAGCTGGACATTGTGTTACTGCACACCAGATAAAATTTGAAATCGGGCTTCGGTTTCAAGTATTTCTTTGCAAGCTGATTGGCAGGAGGAGAACGTGCTGAGGTGGACCTGGAAAAGGTGATGTTCATTGGTGGTTCAAAACCAAGAAGATATGTGGCTCCACAGTATTCACAGAAATTCAGGCTGTGGGAAGTGTGGTCATGTGTGTGCCCTATGTTATGCAGCCCAATGGTGAATGGTGATCTTTTGGGAGATGACGGTATTACGGGTCTGTTAGTGAATTAAAAGGCTTTTCTCTGTTGAAATCAAATTTTAACTGATGGATCATACCCATGGTGATGAAATGAAAAACTGAAGTTGCTTTTTGTTGTCCCGCCTATTGCTGGTAATGGGCTCAGAGGAAGCATGCCTCCTGCTGACTTCCAGAGATCTTGATTTACCAGATCAGCAAAGTTGCATACTGGCTGACCCGTCCTTAATTATTGATATGCAGCGGCCCCGACGTAAGATTGGGATCTTGGAGAAATTAATTTGAAAACAGAGTAATTAAGAGTGAGTGCTAAGCAGGCTTCTCCTCTCTCCCTTCTGTCTTCTCCTCTCCTCTCTCCCTTCTGTCTTCTCCTCTCCTCTCTCCCTTCTGTCTTCTCCTCTCTCCCTTCTGTCTTCTCCTCTCCTCTCTCCCTTCTGTCTTCTCCTCTCCTCTCTCCCTTCTGTCTTCTCCTCTCCTCTCTCCCTTCTGTCTTCTCCTCTCCTCTCTCCCTTCTGTCTTCTCCTCTCCTCTCTCCCTTCTGTCTTCTCCTCTCCTCTCTCCCTTCTGTCTTCTCCTCTCCTCTCTCCCTTCTGTCTTCTCCTCTCCTCTCTCCCTTCTGTCTTCTCCTCTCCTCTCTCCCTTCTGTCTTCTCCTCTCCTCTCTCCCTTCTGTCTTCTCCTCTCTTCTCTCCCTTCTGTCTTGTCCTCTCCTCTCTCCCTGCCGTCTTCCCTCTTTTCTCCCTGCCATCTCTTCTTCTCCTAACTCTGTCTTCTCTTCCCTTCTACCTCTCTCTCTCTCTCTCTCTCTCCACCACCCCCCCCCACCTCTCTCCTCTTTTCTCTCTCCCTCTCTCTCATATTTCTACTTATACCTCTCTTCTCTCCTCCTTTCTCTCTTCTCTTCTGCCTCTCTTCGACCCCTCTCTCCTCTTCTCTTTTTGCTTTCTCGCGCTCTCTCTCTCCTCTTGTACCTCTCGCTCTCTTTCTTGTCTACCTCTCCACTCTCTTCTAACTCTCTCTCTTCTCTTCTGCCTCTCTCTCTTCTCTTCTGCCTCTCTCTCGCTCTCTCTCCCTCTTTCGCTCTCTCTCCCTCTTTCGCTCTCTCTCCCTCTTTCGCTCTCTCTCTCCCTCTTTCGCTCTCTCTCTCCCTCTTTCGCTCTCTCTCTCCCTCTTTCGCTCTCCCTCTCCCTCTTTCGCTCTCCCTCTCCCTCTTTCGCTCTCTCTCTCCCTCTTTCGCTCTCTCTCTCCCTCTTTCGCTCTCTCTCTCCCTCTTTCGCTCGCTCTCCCTCTTTCGCGCTCGCTCGCTCGCTCTCTCTCGCTCTCGCTCGCCCTCTCTCCCCCGCTCGCCCTCTCTCCCCCGCTCGCCCTCTCTCCCCCGCTCGCCCTCTCTCCCCCGCTCGCCCTCTCTCGCCCGCTCGCTCTCTCTCGCCCGCTCGCTCTCTCTCGCCCGCTCGCTCTCTCTCCCTCGCTCGCTCTCTCTCGCCCGCTCGCTCTCTCTCGCCCGCTCGCTCTCTCTCCCCCTCTCGCTCTCTCTCCCCCTCTCGCTCTCTCTCGCCCGCTCGCTCTCTCTCGCCCGCTCGCTCTCTCTCCCCCTCTCGCTCTCTCTCCCCCGCTCGCGCTCTCTCCCCCTCGCTCGCTCTCTCTCCCCCTCGCTCGCTCTCTCTCCCCCTCGCTCGCTCTCTCTCCCCCTCGCTCGCTCTCTCTCCCCCTCGCTCGCTCTCTCTCCCCCTCTCGCTCTCTCTCCCCCTCGCTCGCTCTCTCTCGCCCGCTCGCTCTCTCGCCCGCTCGCTCTCTCTCGCCCGCTCGCTCTCTCTCCCTTGCTCGCTCTCTCTCGCCCGCTCGCTCTCTCTCGCCCGCTCGCTCTCTCTCGCTCGCTCGCTCTCTCCCCCTCGCTCGCTCTCTCTCCCCCTCTCGCTCTCTCTCCCCCTCTCGCTCTCTCTCCCCCGCTCGCGCTCTCTCCCCCTCGCTCGCTCTCTCTCGCCCGCTCGCTCTCTCTCGCCCGCTCGCTCTCTCTCCCTCGCTCGCTCTCTCTCGCTCGCTCGCTCTCTCTCGCTCGCTCGCTCTCTCTCGCCCGCTCGCTCTCTCTCGCCCGCTCGCTCTCTCTCCCCCTCTCGCTCTCTCTCCCCCTCTCGCTCTCTCTCGCCCGCTCGCTCTCTCTCGCCCGCTCGCTCTCTCTCGCCCTCTCGCTCTCTCTCCCCCGCTCGCGCTCTCTCCCCCTCGCTTGCTCTCTCTCCCCCTCGCTTGCTCTCTCTCCCCCTCGCTTGCTCTCTCTCCCCCTCGCTCGCTCTCTCTCCCCCTCTCGCTCTCTCTCCCCCGCTCGCTCTCTGCTCTCTCTCCCCCTCGCTCGCTCTCTCTCCCCCTCGCTCGCTCTCTCTCCCCCTCGCTCGCTCTCTCTCCCCCGCTCGCTCTCTCTCCCCCGCTCGCTCTCTCTCCCCCGCTCGCTCTCTCTCCCCCGCTCGCTCTCTCTCGCCCGCTCGCTCTCTCTCGCCCGCTCGCCCTCTCTCGCCCGCTCGCTCTCGCCCGCTCGCGCTCTCTCCCTCTCGCTCGCTCTCTCTCCCCCTCTCGCTCGCTCTCTCTCCCCCTCTCGCTCGCTCTCTCTCCCCCTCTCGCTCGCTCTCTCTCCCCCTCTCGCTCGCTCTCTCTCCCCCTCTCGCTCGCTCTCTCTCCCCCTCTCGCTCTCTCCCCCTCTCGCTCTCTCCCCCTCTCGCTCTCTCCCCCTCTCGCTCTCTCCCCCTCTCCCCCTCTCGCTCTCTCCCCCTCTCGCTCTCTCCCCTCCCCCCTCTCTCTCTCTCTCTCTTCAAACTCTCCTTCTCTCCTCTGTCTCTCTAAAGGTTTTTTTTTTATTTATTTTTTTATGTTTATATAGGGGAATCTCCAGGCAAACCACTCAATACTCCAATAAAATACAATAGTTAAGATTTTCCCATCTTGTGATTTGCATGCCTTTACCACCCTGCACAGCCAGAGAGATCACTCTTCTTCCTGCTTCAGCGTCTCTAATTTCTGGACACTTTCCTGCTAACTGGACAGCGGTGATGAAGCTGATTCATTGTCTGCAGACTGGAAATGGACTCGTATAGGAATCAGAATCATGAAACAAGGGTTTTACTTGCCTGGTTTTGCAATTTAGCAAATGAATGAAAATCACAAGACTGACTGAAGAGATTTACAAATCCTTTGGCTGGTAAATCAGTAACCATGTATTTAGTAGTTAGCCATTTCCCTGGATTTTTGCTTGGAATGTTCAAAGCTTGAATTATCTGAGTGGTTGTAGGCCAGCCTCCTCTCATGCTCGGTGTTGGTAAATAGCGGCTTTATACTTCTGGGCCGGACAAGGGAGATGCTGAAATGAGCGTTGGGCTGCTGGGCAACCTCAGGCCGGTGTGCCTTCTGAAGATCCCGGGGTCCCAAATGAGACCAGTCAGATTACAAATTGGAAATGTCAGTTTCACTTAGGATGGTGTCATGCCTCTCACAGCTAAATCCCACTGTAGCCCCGTGCCCCCGCTCCGAGCTAAGCTTACAATGGCAGCGCATAGATGAGTACAACGGCCTGCACCATGAGAGCCATCCTGCAAAACACGGGATCCTATTGATCGGTCTTCATTTCCCACTGCAACGTGCTAAGCATCTCAAAGCAGCCAATCAACAGTTTTGTTGCACTGCCCGAAGGATTAAAGCTGAAATCTTATTGGCTGCTTCTCCTTGCCATTGCCAGTTGGATTTTTAAGGTGACAGTCAGGTACCTTTTTAATACTGATCCTTGCCAAATCCATGGAACAAGTATGCAGATTGGGAGACCAAACTTCACTGACTACATGCTTAGGCGGTGACTAGTCAATCAATGAGTAGAATGAATTCTCTGGAATTTCTCCAAATGTCGGCAAAACTTTAACTTTTTCTAGTTTTTGAATGAAATGGGGAAGGATTAGAACCCCTGTCAATTATTTATTGAAGTATTCATTGATGGAGATAGAAAAAAGGTGTGGAGTTCTGCAGTATAGAGGTGATGATTCCAAGTCCTCCACCCCAGGAGTGTTGTCTCATTGCTCAAGTAAGGATTGGGTGTGGAAGAATGAAAAGGCCAAAAGCAGAACATATGAAGTCAAGATTTATATATATTCAGGCTCCTATGTCCTAAAAAGGCAACGCGTTTCAGAGTTTGGAGGGTCCTCTATCAGGACTTGTTAAGTGATACTATTGGAGGGATTCTAGGGAGTAATTAGTATGGTCGCTCTAGATGCTGGTTAGGCCTTCATTAGATCCTTCCAATATCAGTCCAGAACACATTTTAAGAAACAGGACCAAGCCTTGACGAGGAGGACCCTTGAACCTCCATGGAGTTCAGTCGTGGGGCATGGGTGCCATTCAGAGAATGGTTTGCATTTACTTAATGAATGTAAACAATTCTCTGATTGGACTAGGTGGGGAATGTCACTGCCCCAGCTCTCCATCTTGTCCAATCAGAGCGCTTTGCATTCATTGAGAAAATACAAAGCATTCTCTGATTGCCTCCCATACCCAAACGGCCAACCTCTTGTGTTCACAATGCAGGTGGGCATCTGCTCGGTACAGGACATGGAAGCTGGGGGAGATCACTGGAGTAGCAATGTCTGTACAGAGATTTCCAGCTCCTAGAACAGTGGTCACAAAACTGCTGCCATTTGCTTGACTTTATTTGGGCCTTGGGGTACTGTTCAACTGACGCCAATAATGGGGCATGGTTCCTTTCGTTCATACCAGCGATGGGGCATTATTCCTTCCACTGAATGGAGCACTCTTCCTCCCACTGACGCCAACGATGGGCCACTCTTCCTCCCACTGACGCCAACGATGGGCCACTCTTCCTCCCACTGACGCCAACGATGGGCCACTCTTCCTCCCACTGACGCCAACGATGGGCCACTCTTCCTCCCACTGACGCCAACGATGGGCCACTCTTCCTCCCACTGACGCCAACGATGGGCCACTCTTCCTCCCACTGACGCCAACGATGGGCCACTCTTCCTCCCACTGACGCCAACGATGGGCCACTCTTCCTCCCACTGACGCCAACGATGGGCCACTCTTCCTCCCACTGACGCCAACGATGGGCCACTCTTCCTCCCACTGACGCCAACGATGGGCCACTCTTCCTCCCATTGTTTACTCCCGCTGGTCCTAGTCTGGCCCCCCTAAAGTCTGAAGGACAGTAAACTGGCCCTTTGTTTAGAAAGTTTGGAGACCCCTGTTCTAGAGGATCCCACAGGTATGGGAAGATACATCGTTCTATTGCTCCAAGCTGGACCAGTGTAACTCTGTAAAAATATCTATACCTGGAATTCTTCTTAAATGGGGCACATGGCAGCAAAAAATAAACCCAACAGAAGTTTTTATCCATACCCTACTCTTTCCAAAACCTAAAAATAGTGGCTTTAGATACACTCTAACACATTTATATACTTTCTTTACCGTGAGAAAGCTGCTAATATCCTCTGCAGGATCGGACTTCTGTGTCCATCGCTCAACCACATAAGGTGGTAGGACAGCTCATGCAGGAGAAGAGCAAGCAAATCTTTACATAATGCTTTTTTTTATGAATATCTGAGTGCTGGCACATCAAGGAAATCTTTTGCTCACAGAAACGATGAATTTTTTTTTTTCTGAAATCATTACTGGGTTATGTCTCCATTTTACATAAAATAGTCCCTGACACCTGCTGGGTGACTATTGAAGTCATTACTTCCCCTCTCACCCTTTTATCTTCTATCTTCGTCTCCTTTGGATGTTTAATTTTCATTTGTAGCTGTCATTCAGCATTTGAAGCCATTTCATTGCTGTAAATACAACAGGCCGTTTATCTCCGTGCTGTGACACTTTGGTTGAGATCGGGGTGGGGGTGGGAAGTCGTATTGTCAGTATGGCCCCAGAATGCCATATTTTCTACATTGACTCATCCAGCAAAACAGGACTAATAATCAGAGCCCTTTTCAAGAGGTTTGTCATGAATAAGTGGTGCCGGGGTCAGAGGTCATTCATATCTCGCTGTATCTGAAGTGATGTCATACTATATAAAGCCCAGCAATTTATATTTGTCGAAGTGCGCACCATTTTAACTCCTACCTAGGGTGTCCGTATTCATCATATGTTCTCTAGAATGATGGGATTAGCTTAAAAAGGGGACCTATAGCTTGTTAGATGAAGACAAAGGGAAAGAGATCAGCTTAGCATAGATAATGGTGTTGCACATGGACAAATGGCCCTAGATTCCGTCTGCATCCAAGGGCGAATGTACGTATGCATGCCCGTACCTACCAAATACCAGTGTATACATGCATACAGCCATTTATATGTGCAGTTGTATGCAGCACCTATGGTTTCCAAGCCGGGAAATGCACCTGAATTTTACATTTTATGGTCCCAGGCACCCATGCGGCCTTACTGCTTTTCCATGTTATAGTAATAATTGAACCTGATCGGGAGTTATATTAGCTCATTACATACACAAATTCTGCTTCCTGCTCTATAGTTATGCTCAGGGCCGCCATCAGGAATTTTGGGGCCCCTTACACAGCTGCAGGCATGGGCCCCCTGGAGCAGAGGAGAACCGGGGGGGTGCTGCTCCCGCAAATCGAGAAGCAGGGGGCAGCCGCAAATTGAGAAGCCGGGGGGTGCTGCCGCTGCGAATTGTTGAGGTCGGGGGTGCTTTGGGTGCTGACGAACAAAAAAAGGGGGGGGGGTTGACATCTGGGGCCCTGGGGACCTCTGGGCCCTTTACAAAATAATAATAATAATAAAAAATATTTTTATTAAAAAAAAAAAAGGGGGGGGGTTGCCATCCGGGGCCCTGGGGACCTCCGGGCCCCTTACAATAAAAAATAATTTCATTTTTTTATAAAAAATGCATAAAAAAGGGGGGTTACCATCCGGGGACCTCTGGGCCCCTTTACAAAAAAAAAAAAAAGGGGGAGGTTGCCATCCGAGCCCTTGGGGACCTCCGGGCCCCTTACAGGTGTACTGCCTGTACCCCCCCCTGATGGCGGCCCTGGTTATGCTTTGCAAATCCCATATGTCACTGCATGTCTACCAGACAGGGTATGTCTGATCTTCTGCAATCTCTAATGACTTACACCATAGTGCTCCTACCGGCCAAGATCATGTGATCTTAGCACTTGGCTGGGGAAGAGTGAGATCTGCAAGTTTAACTTTCATATTAATGTGATTTTCTAGTACTGACATTGAGTCACTTAACATCTTGCCACCCAGGTAATGCATACACTATATTGTTAAAAAAAACAATTGGGACACCTGCCTTTTACACACATATGAACTTTATTGGTATCCCAGTCTTAGTCCGTAGGGTTCAGTATTGCGTTGGCCCACCCTTTGCAGCTATAACACCTTCAACTCTTCTGGGAAGGCTGTCCACAAGGTTTAGGAGTGTGTCTATGGGAATGTTTGACCATTCTTCCAGAAGCACATTTGTGAGGTCAGCCACTGATGTTGGACGAGAAGGCCTGGCATGCAGTCTCCACTCTAATTCACCCCAAAGGTGTTCTATTGGGTTGAGGTCAGGACTCTGTGCAGGCCAGTCATGTTCCTCCACCCCAAACTCGCTCATCCATGTCTTTTTGGACCTTACTTTGTGCACAGGTCCAAATCATTTGGTGGAGGGGGGATTATGGTGTGGGGGTTGTTTTCCAGGGGTTGGACTTGGTCCCTTAGTTCCAGTGATGGGAACTCTTAAGACGTCGGCATACCAACTTTGTGGGAACAGTTTGGGGACGGCCCCTTCCTGTTCCAACATGACTGCACACCAGTGCACAAAGCAAGGTCCATAAAGACATGGACCTGATGGGGGGAAAATAAATCCCTTTCTCTGTAAAGAAATAAAAATAAACAATTTAAAGTTTTGTCTTTAGTTCTACTTTGAACAACAAACTTTCCAAAATTAATTCTGGGCAAAATGTAAGGTTTATCCTATTTCTATGAATGTTTGGACTTTTTTTCCTCTTGCTTATTGCTTTGTGGTTTCTTTTGTCTTGCAGTATAACTACGAAGGGAATGACGTCAGCGACCTGCCCGTCAACCTGTCTGTGGTCTGGAACGGCCATTTTGTCATTGACAATCCTCAGAACATACAAGGTGAGAAATATTTGAGCTTAGGCATTCATCTTCATGTGTAGGAGTGTAAAAAAATCAATCTCTGTTGCTCAAGGCTGGGACGGGGACGGGGGAGGGCAGGAGGGGCAGATACCCAGAGCACAGCAGTAAGGGGCGGGGGGGGGGGGCTAACCCCCTAACTGCACGCAAGTTCCAAATCAGTGGCCTGGTAACCAGCAGACCACGGCTTCATGTCTGCTCTGCTGTCACAACGTTCTCCAACGTGCCCACTCTCCACCCTGTAGCGAAAAACATACCAGGCATGCGCAACTACCTTCTATTTGCTAGAAAGCATGCAATTGGCTACGCATGTGTACATTCCATGCCAACCATGGGGGACCAAGAAGCCAGAGAATAGGCACAGGCCAGTTCACCCATTTTTACTGCATGTGCTGTATTATGAGCGGGGGAGGGGGGGCGCCATTTCACATCCTTGCTCTAGGAGCGGATCGAACCCGGTACTGCTGTTGCTCACCTCTGTATTTTTCCTATTACCTGTCCTTGCAGCAGACTTTGGTCCCTGTAAGTAACACAGACAGGTCCTCTTTTAGACACTTTGATTCATGAGGTCCGACGTGTGGTAACCAAGCGTCGTCTTTGCCGTTTCTCCCTTCCGGCGTTTTAAACTATTGGATTTTATCTTGCGTACCGCAGCCTGGTGTTTTGTAATGCATTGCTAATTAGCACAGGCGTTTTATTAATTAATGTGCTCCGCACAAACAACTATTGACTGTCTGGTTTGTTGCGCAGCCCACCTGTACAAGTGCTCAGCCCTGCGGGAGAGCTGCGGACTGTGTCTGAAATCGGATCCGCGGTTCGAGTGCGGCTGGTGCGTCAGCGAGAAGAAGTGCACCCTGCGCCAGAACTGCCCCATGTACGAGAACCCGTGGATGCACGTCAGCACGCCGCAGAGCCGGTGCACCGACCCCAAGATCACCAAGGTGAGGGACATGTGCTGGAAGGAGATATTGGGGCATCGTGTGTCTACTTTATTATTTATATATCACCATCAATGTACGCAGCACTTTATATACTGTGCTTTTACATTAGTACATGGATAAAAAAAAGTATATCTTATTTACTTGTTTTAAACTCTTATTGTACATTTCTACAGTTTTTTCCTGGTTTCTTGCCTAGGCAAATTATGTCATACATCCCATGCGTCTTCAGGAGTGGGGGAGGGGTTTTAGCTAAAAGCACTCTCCTGTGTTTCGTCAGATTAGGTGACCCGTCAGAATCTGTAACAGAAGTGACTTTCCGTCGCCGCCATCTTCCTACACCCCACACTCCTCCTCAGTAAGGCTATACTGAGAAGGGGGAAAGCGGACATCTTGTTACACCCACCGTAATTTTACACTTATTTTTAACAGTAAAGTGAGTATATATATATATATATATATATAGTGAGATACAGTACTTTGAACTCCGTATGAATGTTTAGATGTTGAATTTTAAAAGCAGCGAACTTCTGTCAGATTACCAAACCTATGAGATGAGCAGGTTTGCCGCTGCTATTAAAAAATTCAACATCTAATCAGTCAGACGGGGTTCTAAGTACTGGATCTCACTATATAAACTCACTTTACTGTTAAAAATAAGTGTAAAATGCAAAACTTGGGTGGGTGTAACAAGATGTCCACCTGGCCCCTTCTCAGTGTATCCTTACTGTGGAGGAGTGCCGGGTGTAGCAAGATGGTGGCGATGAAACGTCACTTCTGTTACACATTCTGACGGGTCGCCTAATCTAACGGAACACCTGCAGGCATGCTTGAGCCAAGGGCAGATGGTGTCCAGGAAGTAAATGCTACATGAAGCAATTTGCCCTTAATCAAGATGGCCAGAAAATGCTAGGTGGTGTTTTTCAAAGTGATTTCTCAAAATTATAAAGCAGGGGTCTCCAAATTTTCTAAAGAAAGGGCCAGTTTACTATCTTTCAGGCTTTAGGGGGGCCGGACTGTGCCAGTGGGAGTAAATGCCAGATCTTTGGTATTAGGGGCAGGAACAGTGCCCCATTGTTGGCGTAAGTGAAAGGAATAGTACCGCATTGTTGGTGTCAGCGGCAGGAATAGTGCCTCAAGGGCTGGATAAAGGCAAGAAAAGGGCCGCAGTTTGGAGACCACGGATATAAAGGATGGAGATAAGGGGGGGAGGGGATGGGGGAGTTTGCTATGAACAAAAGTGTTTTTGGTTTGCGGTGCTCAGATGCAGTGAGGATCCGCTTTAACCACTTGACTATGTAACACAGATATAAGGTGGCTCTGTTGCGCCAGATCACGTACTAGGTACGTGATCTAGCACATCCGGGTAGGGGGCATGCGCAATGCGTCGGCAGAGACCCGGCCGTGCTGTGATTAAATACAGCAGATGTCGATCAGTGAGTGTCGGCCAATGGATTACCGCCTGCACCCCGCCGATCATCTGAAACTTACACAGGGCAGAGCCCTATCCTGTTGGTGGAAAAGTAGTGGATTTTCTTTCCCCGCAAAACAGGGAATAAGTTGTGGACAAGCAAGATACACTCTTGTGAAACGCGTAAACTGCATTGCCTGCAACTTGTCTGGCTTTGACAATGAAGACTTTCATCAATCAATCTTGTGGTTACTTCGTTTAATTTTCCTAAATACAATCCATTACTTGCCTTAGTAAAAACCCCACATACAATATACATAAACACTGGCTAGGCACACATTTAACACTTTGATCGCCCCTGATGTTTAACCCCTTCCCAGCCAGTGTCATTAGTACAGTGACAGTGCATATTTTTAGCACTGGTCACTGTATTATTCTCACTGGTTCCCGCAAAGTGTCCAAATTTTCAGTTAGTGTCTGAATGTCTGCCGCAATATCACAGTCCCGCTATGAGTCGCTGATCGCCGCCATTACTAGTAAAATAAATCAATACAAATTCCAGTATATATCCCATAGTTTTGTGGACGCTATCACTTTTTCGTAAACCTATCAATATACGCTTAATGGGCTTATTACCTCCACATAACTGGAACGTCATGCATGGCATTCAGAATGTCATCGGTAAAGACCTCGCCATCAGAGTCCCTGAGAAAAGAAGATGGGTAATACAGTCTTATAATATCCATCCCGCATCCAATGGGGGGAGGAGGAGGTCAATAAGGGACTTTAAATGTGCCACAAAGAGAACGTACACTGATCAACAAAAAGTCTCCACCTTTTCTACATAATTTTAAAAAATCATAAAAATCACAAATTATGGTTGCTATATATATTTGTTTAATTGTTTTTGTGTGTATGTAGCTCCAGATTGGTGTAATGGATCAACGCGTTTCTTGATGGTCTTGCTTCCTTTAGGATCTGCACCTTTATAAATGCAACCAATATTCATCTACAGAAATAATACATCAATGTACAATAAATCATATAGTAATTGTATATTGATGTTTTGTTATTTCTGTAGATTAATATTGGTTGCATTTATAAAGGTATGGATCCTGAGGAAGACTATTGCAAAACGCGTAGATACATTACACCAATCTGGAGCTACATATTTATATATGGAAACCATGATTTGTGGTTTTTATGATATTTTTAAATATGTTATCAAGATATTGTAGATTTTTTTTTTTATTAACCACTTCCCACCCAAGGACGTCATATGACGTCCTGGACTTTCAGTGGGGATATCTGAATGATGCCTGCAGCTAGAGGCATCATTCAGATATCCATCTTTTCAGCCGGCGATTCTGTGCACCATAAGAACGATCATAGCGGCGGTTTCGCCGCTTGATCATTCTTATAGGCGGCGGGAGGGGATGCCCCCCCCCCTCCCGCCGCCACCCGGTGCTTCTCCGGGCTCTCCCGTGCGATCGGGGACCCGGAGAAACGATCTGCTAGCGCCGGATGGAAGGCATAGAGATGACTGGTGACCAGATGGTCACCAGTCATCTCTATGACCGTCGGAGGCCCGGGCGCGATGTGATGACGTCACGCCCGGGTCCTCAGATGTAAACAAAGCCACTATTGCGGCTAGTAAGCATGAGATCAGTGAATTTTTTTTCACAATCTCATGCTTTCCAGCCTGGAGGAGAGATGTGGGGTCTTATTGACCCCGCATCTCTCCATAAAGAGGACCTGTCACACACATTCCTATTACAAGGGATGTTTACATTCCTTGTAATAGGAATAAAAGTGATCAAAAAAAAATAATTAAAAAAAAAGTGTAAAAATAAAAAAAATTAAGTAAAAAAAATAAATTATAAATATTTTTTTCTAAAACGCCCCTGTCCCCAGTAGCTCGCGCTCAGAAGCGAACACACACGCAAGTCCCGCCCACATATGTAAACGCCGTTCAAACCACACATGTGAGGTATCGCCGCGTGCGTTAAAGCGCCAGCAACAATTCTAGCACTAGACCTCCTCTGTAACTCTAAACTGGTAGCCTGTAAAAGAAAAAAATAAGCGACGCCTATGGAGATTTTTAAGTACTGAAGTTTGGCGCCATTTCATGAGTGTGCGCAATTTTAAAGCGTGACATGTTAGGTATCTATTTACTCGGCGTAACATAGTCTTTCACATAATACAAAAAAATTTGGCTAACTTTACTGTTTTGTTATTTTTTAATTCATTAAACCGTTTTTTTCCCCAAAAAAAGGCGTTTTAAAAATTATTGCGCAAATACCGTGCGAGATAAAAAGTTGCAATGACTGCCATTTTATTCCCTAGGGTGTCTGCTAAAAAAACATATATAGTATTTGGGGGTTCTGAGTATAATTTTCTAGCAAAAAAATTATGATTTTTGCATGTAGGAGAGGAGTGCCAGAATAGGCCCGGTAAGGAAGTGGTTAATATCCCCGTGTATGTTCTCTTTGCGGGGTACTTCAAGTCCCTTAGTGACCTCCTCCCCCATTGGAAGTGGGATGGGAGGAAGAATTTTTCAGGATTTTGGGTTAAGGGACCAAAGAGGTATTACAAGAAGGTTCCACCAACAGTATATTTGGTGAAGATGGGTGATACAGCCCTGTGACATCCACCCAAAACTGAACAATCTGGTTTGGTTGTGTTGGCTGTTGGATATTACACTTCATGCAAATTTTGACCACTACAAAGGTAACAAAATGACCCATTTGTAACTTGTGTGTTAACAAAAGAAGCTGTAAAGATCTATTAAGTGAATTGCACACTAGGGGTTTTTTTATTATTGTTTTCAGCAGCCTTGAAGAAGAACTTCAAATACTGTAGCCGCTAATTTTTAAAAATCAGGTACTTACCAGTGCTGTCTTCCCGCACCTGGTTCTTCTTATCGGCGCCACCATCTTGGACATGGTAGCAGACTGTGACTTCTCTCCACTGGGCGCACAAGTCACACATCCCAGGAGGCTGCAGGTTGGGGGTCATGGGCACAGGGCATGCCTAAGTTCATGTGCTTCTCGCCTAGGTGAGAATTAAGGAAGTGAAACGGTTACCTGTCAAAAAAGGGTACAGCTCCATGTACAAAATAAAATAAAAAAACGAAAAAGTTGGGGTGGGAAGGAAGAATAAGCGGCACCTTCACTTTTCAGTGAAGATCCACTTTAAATCAGACGTCCTACAACATAGGATTTTATTCAACTGTGTTCTGCAGAAATAATATTTTACAGGAGTACCGGGGGTTAAAGTCTCTGCTTCCAAACCTTTAGGCTCTGTTTCCACTACTGCGAGTTGTTGTGCGACACATGTGAAGACGCATGACCAGGCAAAACCCATGTATTTCAATGGTCCCTGTTCTAATTGGTGCGACTCAAGTTGCAGCGACTCCAAAAAAGGTTTTTACACTACTTTGTTCCGTCTTCGGTGCGATTTGTTCTCACATGGTTCTCACCAGTGTTCATTTTGGCAGCAAATTTCGATTTAGTTTTAGTCTTATTCCGCGTACACACGACCATTTTTCTCGTTGGGAAAAATTAAATTTTTTCTCTTTTGACGAGAAAAACGACCGTGTGTGGGCTTTTGGTCATTTTTCCCGACGAGAAAAACGGCATTAATCACGACGAGAAAAATTAGAACATGCTCTAATTTATCTCGTCGTGATTCACGGCATTATTTTCCGCGGCAGTTTTTCCATAGGGAAACACTGCCGGGGAGCCTACACACGGTCGTTTTTCTCGACCAAGAGAAAAAAATGTCGGGAAAAACGGCCGTGTGTAGGAGAACAAGCCGTTCCTCGTTTTTCCCGTCGATTTTCTCGACGGTGTTTTCACCGTCGAGAAAATCGATCGTGTGTATACGGCATTAGTCTTAGGACTAAAATGGCATTTTAGTTTTAGTCCCATTTTAGTCTTCTGCAATTGTTTTCGTTTTTGTCATATTTTAGTCGACTAAAATTCATTTTAGTCATCAAAAATCTAATGGGTGTAGTTAAATTGTAATGTAGTGTTTAAGCTTTTCTCTACAATTTCCAAACTCATTATATACTGCTGGAGTGAAAGAGCGAATATGTTATTATTTATAGTATTGAGGTATAAACATGCACTACAGACCAGTGTTAATTTTGAAGTCAAATTTTAATTTAGTTAAAGTCTTAGGCCTCGTACACACGACCGGACTTCCAGCTGACTTTTGCGTGGATTTTGGTCCGAAGGGACGTTGGCCGTGAACTTGTTCTGCATACACACGGCCCAACAATTTCAGCCAACATACACCAAAGTTCGTGTTTTTTTCCGCTCTTTACTGCCACCCTTTGGGCAACTTCTGCTATTGTCTGATGTTTAGCATTGGTTCGGAGCATGCATGTTTGTACATCAGATTTTAGTTGGACCAACTTGTGTACACACGATTGAATTAACTGACGTAACAGATTTATTGCCCAACAGTTGGTGAGCATGAACAGCCAACTTTTGTTGTCGTTAATTCAGCCAACAATTGTCTGATGGAGCATAGACACGGTCGGATTATCCGACACAACACGTCCATCAGACAATTATGGCTATAAAGTTGGATCGTGTGTTTTTGACTAAATTTTGACTAAAATGCCGTTTTAGTCGTATTTTAGTCATCTCAATTGTTTTAGTTTTAGTCATATTTTAGTTCACTAAAATGGTATTAAGTTAGTCGACTAAAATGTTTTAGGCGGTTTTAGTCGACAAAATTAACACTGGTTCTCACCGGTCGTATGACATTGCATCAAAAATCGCATTGCAAAGTCGCTCTGTAAATCACGCAACTTTGGGGTCGCAAAAGTGGAAACCTAGCCTTAGGGCCCCAGTCACTTTACGTGATTTGGAATTGCAGGGGAAATCACCCTGATTCCAAATTGCGGGGGGAAAAAAAGCGCGAAGCACGTTTTGGGTTCCATTTTTCCAAACGGCACCCAAAATTTTTGATTCTGCTGCAATTGTCGTGGCAAAATGCCACGTTTAAAAATCTCACCAAGCGTGTCACCCAAAAGAAAGAGACAGGAGCTTCTTCTGGACAACAAACGTGCATAGGGTAGGGGCAGCCCATTGAAGTGAATGGTGTCCCCTTTGTGCGACATGCAAAATTGTGCAGCAAAAAATCACGACTGAGAATACTCGTTCCCACTATGTGATACGTGAGCCTCAGGAATAAAAAGCCACGTTGGTGATAGCATGTAAACCTGTATCCTACAGGACATGCCACCTTAAACTGCAGGTCTCTCTTGCAATGTTTAATAATTACAATATAATATAAAAGAATACGTATAAAAGCCTTTTCTTATGGATCCGGAGTACATCCATAGTATCATATTTGCCCAGCGCTCCCGCATTGCCCGTTACGGATTCCCATTTCATAGCTGCGGCTCTTCGGGGACCACAAAGTGACTGATGCGTGTTATTTGATGTCGGTTATCTTTTGCTGAATTATACTTTTCTGTTTGTCCGCAGTCAGCGGGTCACGCTAAAACGAATTCCCCACTTGTATATAAAGCGGGATACGAATGGCCCCGGCACTGCTCTTATTTACACCGGCCAGCTTCTGGTCGATAAAAACGTGTATTTACGAACACATCATTTGTTGGTGTATCGGTGTCGGTGACACAATTCTTTGACCTGAGTGTCGGGCTTAAATATGACTTGTATAATCACACCAAATAGATTATCTGTTGTAAGCAACAGATATAAAACCATGGGTCCAACTGAAAAAGAAGAAAAGGCCACACTCTGATGACGTCACTGCGCCTAAAACCAATTAAAGTGCAAGAAACGTCTTAAAGTGATTCTAAAGTCTTGCTTTGTTTTAGTTAACAATTAAAACTAAAATTATACTTGCCTGCTCTGTGCCTTGCTATTGCACAGAGCGCCCCCGTTCCTCCTTTTCTGGAGTCCCCTGCTGGCACTCTTGGCTCCTCTTCTTCTGTGTCTGCCACCTTAGCAAGCCACTTGCTATGGGTGCAGACATGTGGGTTCACTTCCGAACCGGGCTATGTGCGTCCCTTAGAGACACACAGTGCTGCTCGGCCCCACCCCCGGTCCCTCACTGGATTCAATTGACAGCCGCCAGAGCCAGTGGCTCCCTCTGATCAATCTGTTCTGTGAGAAAGCGAGCAGTGCTGCTGAAGACGGGTACAGCGCTGCATCAATAGTGGACTCAGGTAACTATTTAGGGAAGGGAGGGAAGCAAACTTTTAGTGAGTTTTTTTGAACTGTAATGCATTGAAGTGTTCCTAAACCCACAACAGTAAAATCAGTGTGTATATGCAGTAAAGAATGCTTCTTATACTCACTGTGGAACCTAAGGGACTAATCCTCTGCTTTGTGTAAAATGGTTGTTCGACCCTGTCTTCTCTGATCCTCCCCTTTTTCCACAGTCCCCAATCCATCCCCTGATACAACAGATACTAGGGGGCAAGCTGCACATGCTCAGCTTGGTGTGTATTGCTAGAGAGTTTTTTTTTCTTTTCCTTGTCAGCACAGGGCCAATCAGCACTGCCCAGACAGAGGGTCAGGGGTCCTGCAGCCTCATAGGACAGTGAGGAGAAAATGAAAACTCCTCTTACAAGCTTTAACCAGACACTGATAGAAGTCACAGGACTGCTATATACTGCTAATGAGAAAAGATATTTAGCAGTTTATATTTACTAAAATAATTGCATTTCTGTGTACTGTGGGAGACCAGATAAAGTTAATGCAGCCTCCTGGGTTTAGTAACACTTTAAGGTAAAAAACCTTGTGATTTTAGAACCACTTTAGGCTTGGTCAACATTAGTAGATTTTCAAACGAACGTTTGTATGAACGTTCATGCAAAAATTCTCAGTACATTTCATGACTTTATGAATGCTGTTGCTTTTAATATTCAATTTTGGAATGAGTGTAATTTCCTGAACAAAAATTGCATTCACTGATAGAAATTAATTTGTTTAAGAAAAGTTTTCCATCCTGCTCCTTCAATTTTTTACCTCCACCGTGGTTGAAAATGAACATTGACAACAAACGGTTAGAAAATGCGTGAATATTCTCAAAACTAAAAATTCTCCTAGTGCATACCCAGCTTGACTTTTCTTGAAAATATTCCCTGCCCCCTCATCCTACCTATTCTGCCTAACCTGTAAAAGAAAAAAAAAAAAAGAAGTGTACTTGCCTATTTTTAATCTGCTCTGGTCACGTGATCCTGCAGCTCCAGCTCTCCTGTTTCTGTGAGCAGCTGTTGGAGGTAAGAGGAAAGAACGCTGACTTTGACTGGACCATGGGAGCCTATGGGCAACATGGCTCCAGGAATTTCACTGCCGTCGTCGAGCACAGGAGAGCCGGAGCTGCTGAATCACATGACCAGACTGGAGTAGACTAAAAATAGGCAAGTATACAGATCCTTAACAGAATAGGAAGGAGGAGGGTGTTTGCTGACCTGTATACTACATGTGGTAGTATGCTGCCATGGATTGGTGCCAGGAAAGGAAAATTAAGGTAAGTATTTGGTTAATTTTTCTGGCACCAATATGCCAGCATATTACCATGTTTACTGCCATGAATTGGCCCCAGAAAAGGAAAATTGTATCAAATACTTACCATAATTTTCCCCAGAGCCAATCCATGGAAGCAAATATATATTAGTATGCTTCCATGTTGGTGCCAGGAATTTTTACCATACATTTGCTGCCTTGGATTGGCATCAGGAAAGGAAATTACGATATTTGATACAATTTTCCATTTTCAGATACTTCATGGCCTAAGACTAAAAAATAATTACCTTTTGAAAGAATATATAACTGAATTAAAGATCACGTTTTATATATGTATGTATGCGAGCCGGGACTTGCTTTTTAAGTCTCCTCTTGGTGTGCCATACTTTGTGATCTCACCCCGGTAATGGACACCCCTGGGAATTGTTGACCCAGGCTGCCTCCACTGTCCGTAACATTGAATCAGACCAGTCCGAGATGAGACGGCCAGCAAACATCGGCGGCTTACGCCAAGCAAGGCGGAGATCAATGCGATCTTTCTCCCTGTGATCCTTTCGCCTCACCTCTCTGCTTGTGCATATCTGACAGCGCCGGGCATTTTTATTTTTCAGAAGAGATGTTTGTTGTTTTATTTAAAGGTTCCCCTGTGAAACCAATTAGAGGAGAAGAAGAGAGAGCAAGCAGAGCAGCGTATCAAGACATGTCTGTGCTACAGATAGAGGCTTAGGTGATAGGAGGAGGTAGACGCTGTGTGCTGCACATCACACCCTACACAAACTGGGGCCAACCATCTTAAGTGCTATAGAAGTCAAAAGTGGGGCGATTGCTTTCTTCTCTTCTATGGCAGGAAATTGCAGCCAGTATAGCGTACAAAGCCCTTTGCTTAAATGGCAGAACCGTATTGGGGATAAGTTGACACACAAAACACATACACTCAGGCTACATTCCCCCCAAGCCACCATTCCAAATACCTCTGGAATCTCTCCGCTATCTATCTCCAGACCTGTCACTAACACACTGGTCTAGTAAAGGCATACGCTTCCTGCAATCTCTTCTCCTGGGGCCTCACATCAAGCCATTCGCTGACATACAAAAAGAATTTGACCTCCCCTCCAGGGAGCATTATACCCACCTAAGAATTAGCCATTGTCTAAATGCAGTACCCACTCCCCTATACGCCATTCCGCCCAAAACCTGGGATTTCCTTACAAATGCTCTCTCCAAAACAAAAGGCATATCTCATTTTTATAACCGCCTCCACTGCAAACAACACTTCTTTAAAACATCCTCGCACTTGCGTTGGGAAGCGGATTTAAATTGCTGCTTCTCCACAGATCAATGGACCTCAGCACTGAAATCCATATATTTCTCCACCAAATGCTCTGCCTTATGGGAACTTACCCAAAAAAATCATCCTGCGATGGTATCTGACACCTGCCAGATTAGCTTACTTTTCTCCCCAATCCTCTGACACTTGCTGGCGGTGCAAATCCCTTAAAGGTGACTTACTACATACACTCTGGTCTTGCCCCCTCATACAACCATTTTGGGAAGACATATTTAAACTCTTGTCTCGAGTCACTCACTGTGAAGTACTCCCTTCCCCAGAGCTGGCGATCCTAAACATAAAGATAGAGAAGATCCCCTATGCCCATAGGTATGTTATAACCCACATTCTCCTAGCGTCCAGGCTATGTATCACAAGACTGTGGAGATCAGAGAGGGTCCCGGCTACTTCCCAAATCATTGACCTTGTGAATCTACACTTTAGCTACGAATCTGTTATGACAGGCAGCAATGGTCAGGCCGAAAAGACCCAGAAGGCCTGGGTCCCGTGGACCAATTGGTCTAGAGCTGTGCCTATCTCATAAAGCACCCTGTTTAGTTATACATTTTCTTGACTGAGCAATATGTAGGTTACACCCTACTATACCATGTGAATATCACCTATATAGTATTTTTGGAACTATACATGTTTGGACTTATCCTCTATTACTAGGGCGACTGAGGCCGTCTCTCCTCCTGGGACACAGAAGTGCTCCAATCCGGGTGGCCTCGGAGGAGAGAGGACCTTGTACTGCTGTTTTCTCATGCACTCTTAGTATCACTGTGCTAAATCTCATTTCTTGTACTCTTCTATATTTTATCGTATCCTACCGTCGTTGCACGACGAACATTGTTAAGTGTTCTTGTACTATATGAAAAAAAAATTTTTTTCAATAAAGAATGATTTAAAAAAAAAAAAGTTTACACACAAAACAAGATCCATAAAGACATGGATGAGCGAGTTTGGGGTGGAGGAACTTGACTGACCTGACCTCAACCTGATAGAACACCTTTGGGATGAATTGGAGTGGAGACTGTGAGCCAGGCCTTCTCGTCCACCATCAGTGCCTGACCTCACAAATGCTCTTCTGGAAGAATGGTCAAAATTCCCATAGACACACTCCTAAACCTTGTGGACGGCCTTCCCAGAAGAGTTGAAGCTCTTATAGCTGCAAAGGGTGGGCCAACTCAATATTGAACCCTACGGACTAAGACTGGGATGCCATTAAAGTTCATGTGTGTGTGTGTGCGTGTGTGTATATGTATATGTGTATATATATATATATATATATATATATATAAGCAGGTGTCACAATACTTTTGACAATATAGTAGATTAATCTCTATCCATGATAAAAACAAAGACACATAGTAATGCTACATATAGAATGAAAATCATAAAGACAACATCTTATTACCTTTTTCTGCTGCATGTGGATAGATTTTTATATTATTTTGCTGCACATAATATTACACAAGAATTATTGCTACACGTTTATTGACTACTACACTTCTCATATACTAAATCATAATAATAAAAAAAATAACTTCTGACAAACTACCAATGAATAAAATAAAATGTGTTTGATTAAAGTAAGATGTATGTACAACTCTGCTGCTGACAAGATGTATTTACGTGAAAATATAGTAATACACATGGACCTACATATAAAGTATATTAATAATTGATATGCAAAAAAAAGTCGCCAGTTTATAGCTTTAAAAAAAATAATCATAAAAACGTAAACGATATGCATCATTGGCCTATTTATCCTCATATTTATAATATTATCATTTATATTATATTGATTTTCTTTGTTTTTAATAATATATATATATTTTTATTTTTTTTCAATTAAGAACATAACAGACATAAACAATAAAAAAGGACATAAGTTGCTGCACATATTACACAACATTGTAATACAATAAACTGAGATGGCATGAAGTATAGAAATTGTTCGGGCCTTGATGGCCTAGTCCAGCCTACCCCAAATGGGTTCAAACTGTAGGACTGGTAGGTCATCACGATAGGTTTTCCAATGATGACCAACTTAACGTTGCAGCAACTTCAAAGTAGTTAGTGCGCTACTTTGGTCTGACTTTAATGCAACTTGAGGGCCATAGACTTCAATGTTAACCCTGAAAGTTGCATGAAAGTCTTACCCGAATGTTATACAATGCAACTTGTGTGCAACAGTTGTCCCTTATCATTGATCAAAGCCAAAGTCGTATTCAAGTTGCACCCATCCAAGTTGCACCCCAAATTTGGTGAAACTTTGGAGTCGTACAAGTGTAGCCCAAGTTGGTGAGGTTGGTTGATGCATACTGTAACGGTACGAAAAGCAGATTTGTAAGATATTGAAAATGGCAGATTTCAAAGGGATAAAATTGTGAATGGATAGGAAGGGTGATGACTTGGGGAGCCACATTCCCTGGATGGACTTTCTTCTTCTGCCTGCATGATCTGGGTCAATGTCTTTTTAGCCAGGCATCTAGCATTTTTAGAAGGTTGGCAGCAAAGGCTCACACATTTGCTCCCAGCACAGGCTTCCTTTCATAGCAATAAAACTGAGGCCTGCAGCCAACTAACAAATTTTGTGGCTCCCGTATTTTAGTAGCGCTCTAATTGTCATCACGGTGACACAAGTACATTCTGTGTAAAGTTGGCAGTTCTCCCTGAGAAAGTTTTAAGAAAAGTAAACCTAATTAAAGCTGTCCCCTCGTAAATTGCTCTTCCTCTTCCTGTCTCCCGGCGGCAAATCAGTAACGAGACCCATAATTCCCCAGAATGAGATTGTGCAGGCGGGCACCCAGGCTCATTCATCCCATTTAGTGCCCGCAGGTGTGTGACGAGCGATGGGCCCGCTCCTGAGGCAAGCCAGCTCTGCTGTGAAATTTCACGTAATTAGCTTGTTATTGGCGTTGGCGGGCCACCATCCCAATCGCTCATCAGTCATAATGCCGCTTTTGTCACCACACACCTGTCCGGCTTATTGAAAATAATCGTGCTAAATGGATCTCATCAGGCGGCGCAGTCTTGCCTTCTGTGGAGCGAGACGATCGGATGGGTGAGGCGCAGGAGACGCAGACGCTCAGGGCTTTCTCGTGCAAAGTGTCCCTCAGAAGTTGATCATTTGCAATTACTTAAAAAAAAAAAAAAAAATGTATCTGTTTGCAAAGTCTCTCCCATGCACAGTGAAAAATAAAAGCACTCTGAGCAAAATAGAACATGACATGTATTCTGCAGTCTGTCTGTAGCATTAATTTGACAGTCTTCCCTTGTTCTGGGTCCCTCTTGTAACATAGTTTTATGACCTACTGATCCCCCCAGTGAGTCTGTTCCATTTCCTGTAACAAGCCAAGCTGTCCAGGTAGACTACGCTTTAAATGTGCAACTAAATTGCAGTGCCTTTGAAAAGCAATCTGCATTCAGATCACTTTTCTGTGATGTTTGACAAGCAGTGAGATTATGATGCCTCCTCACCACCTGTTTAACCCTCCGTCTTCTACCCTTGCAGCTTATAACATCACAAATGGTAAATATGTAGGACATTTTAGTCGACTAAAATGTCCTGGAGATTTAGTCGACTAAATCGACTAAAACTAAAACACTTGCAGAAGACTAAAATGGGACTAAAACGAAAACGCCAAGCCCTGTGTACACACGGCACATTCAAAAGAACCGCCGTTCTTTTGAATGGCAAGAACGCGGTGCCGTCATCGACAGGACGAGCATGTGCTCATCACATTCGATGCCATCGCCGCCATCTTGCTTCACCCTACACTTCCCTTGTAAGCTACCGCGCATGCATCGAAGTCTCATCGAGCATGCGCGGGCTTACCTGGGGACAGGTAGGCATGTAGCCTCATACACACGCATGGTTTTCTCATCGGGAAACAGGCCGACGAGAATCCTGTCGAGAAAATAGAGATCAGGGTCTTTTTTTTTTTTTTTCTCGCCGAGATTCCCGGCAGTTTTCCAGACGAGAAACCATACACACGGACGGTTTTCTCGGCAAAAAGCTCTCCCAGCAGTTTTCTTGCCGAGAAAACCGGCCGTGTGTACGAGGCTTAAGACTAATACTGAATCAAAATTTTCTGCCAAAATTAACACTGCTCTACCCATTTCATATTGGCTCTTTTTGTATGTCTTTTTATAAAACAGAATTTTTTTCCCTATTTGAAATTCCCATCTCCGCCAGTAGCAGCGCTCACCGGCTAGTTGTGCTTACAGCCGGCTGCCCTTTGTACATCCGCGTAGACAGTTATGAAGTTGTAATGCTCCCGCTGTGTGTGCTTTCTTACCGCAGGCTGCTGTGTTTTGTACGTTAATGTAAGCAGGCAGGGGGCTCTTTGTAAATCCGCACACATTCCTGTCGAGTTTGAACAGCAAAGTGAAACGCGGTCGTTAAGCCGGGGAACCCAAGTGAAAACTACCATTGCTTCAGAAGCCCTTAACAGGACCAAGCCCATGAATATTTCACTGACGCTTTACCGTGTGATATGAACACGCCAGGAGGGAATCGCCGCTGAGTTTGGGCCAGAACTTTGATCAGCGATACACACGAGTGTGCGGAGGCAGCAGAACTACCACTTTTTATGATCAATTTATTCTTATTGTCTTTGTTGGCAGTTGGTGATCAGAAATTATTACTCCAGCAAATTTCTTATGTTTTCACTTGTTTCCAATTATCCGGGTCAAAATGACTGTTCTGTTTGCCATCTCATGAAAAATGTTTCAGAAGTTTTATGAAGCTGCTCTGGGCATTTTTCTCTAAGATAACGCAGCAAAGTATTTTTCAGAAGTTTGCAAAGACTTTCCGTATGCCATTACCATGCGTCTTCCCACAGCTTCTACCACGCCTCTTGTTCCCGCATTATGTGCAACACTTTAAACAAGTGTTTTCATTAGCAATAAGTTTAGGCCCCTTTCACACTGGGGCGGTGGGTGCGTCGGCGGTAAAGCGCTGCTATTTTTAGCGGCGCTTTACCTTCAATTCCGCTGCGCTATTTGGCCGCTAGCAGGGCGCTTTTACCATCCCGCGCGCTGGCGGCCGAGAAAGGGTTAAAACCTCCCCAAAGCGCCTCTTTGCCGGCGGTATAGCCGTGGTGCCCATTGATTTCAATGGGCAGGAGCAGTGGAGAACTGGTATACACACCGCTCCTTCACCGCTCCAAAGATTCTGCTAGCAGGACTTTTTTTACCGTCCTGCTAGCGCACCGCTCCAGTGTGAAAGCCCTCGGGGCTTTCACACTGGAGAGACAGCAGCGGCTGTTTCAGGGCGCTTTGCAGGCACTATTTTTAGCGTTATTGCGCCTGCAAAGCGCCCCAGTGTGAAATGGGTCTAACGGAAGTACTTTTGATGTGGAATACATTTTCAATTAATTTATAGGGTATGTCAGGACAAAAAAAAAAAAAAAACGTATGCAATACTTCTCTGCATTACATGCACATTTCCCGTGTTTTATCCATCCAACCTCTTGTCGCTCAATAATGCATATGGGTGACGGCAAAGAAGGAAAGCTTAAACGCTGACGCCGCCCATCTGCGTCCAAGGGCAAGCGAGTTTTCTGTATTAGGAGCTTGCGCTCAAAGTCAGAGACCGATCTCCATCCCAGCTAATGATTGGTAGCCGGCAGGACCGACTCCAGATCATATGATCACTGTGACAGCCAATCACAGTGGTCATATGAGCGTCCAACGCTTTCTGCTGTCAGGTGGAAAAAACAAAAAAACAAATAAAAGTAAACCCTCCTATCGTTTTGCAATCTTGCCCTCTGTTTCATCTTCAACTAGGATAGTTACATGGTTGGTAAGGTTGAATAAAAACAATAGTCCATCCAGTTCAACCTGTGTGAGGGTGTGTTCGTGTAAATCAGTGGTGTCCAAACTGCGGCCCTTTGCCTGCCTTATCTGGCCCTTGGGCCAGTACTCCTTTTACCTACTGGTGGGCCCATCTTTCTACCAACACATCTTTTGTCAAAATATTGTACAGATGGATAGAGTAGGTAACATGAGAAATAGCTGCACCTGAGACAACATTTATACTATAATGAAGATTTTTTGGCTACTGTGTAAAAAGCATGATACCATAATAAGTTGGGATTCACCTGTAATAGGCACTTTACAATTGTTCATGTATTCTACCTATTTCTTACAGCTCTTTCCTGAAACCGGCCCAAGGCAAGGAGGAACCCGCCTCACCATCATTGGTGAGAACCTCGGACTGAGGTTTGATGACATCCGGTTCGGTGTGAGGGTCGGGCAAGTCATGTGTGTCCCCTTAGAAAGTGAATACATCAGTGCAGAGCAGTAAGTATCACCTGGTGGGGGGAGATGTTGTTTTTTTATGGCAAGCCGAAAGAAATATTGCTTTAGCATTTGAGTCACTGTCCAGCATCAATATCTGGCCTAATATGGGGTGTGTTTCTGTGATACAACATAGATCAGTGGTGATTATTTTTCATGGTACATGTACACAAGTACATGCATGCGTCTTCAAGAATGGTAGGGTAGCCTTGCTAAGATTGGGCTGGTCTGGGCCTCACAGTGGGGCGACACCAAATTGACCGCTGCTGGGTAAATATCCTTACATTCTACTCAACTCCTATACCCTCCTATGCTTCATACTTGATATTCCCCCACCTTCTTTTTTTATTTTTTTTCTGTTATACATATATACATTATCCCTACATACCTTTTCACCAAAGATTCCCCCCATCCCTAAGCGATATCCCCTTTTTATGATTCTGTCTCTCCATTCCTTTGAACTCATCATTTCCCCCCATCTCTGAGCACTATCCTTTTTTATGATTTAATATCTCTCTATTGCTTTGAACCACACCCACCCCAACTCACAATTTCTTCCCTACTCCAGCTGATCCTCCATTTTAAGCATTGCCACTCTCACTGTCCAAGCTCCAGTGTTCCTCTGGGAGGGAGCCGTGCTGTGCTCTAAGCCCGAGCCTTTCTTTTATACATATATACCTTATCCCTACCTTTTCACCAAGGGTTCCCCCCATCCCTAAGCTCAATCTTTTATGATTTTCTTTCTCTCCATTGCTTTGCAAACCTCCCACCCACCAGTAGTGTATTTAGGTTTTGTGCTGCCCTAGGCCTGACTAAACTCGTGCACCCCCTGATTTAAATATGACCCACCCCTTCCTGCCAAGGCCACACCCCTTTCTGTTTAAGACCCTCCCTGAAATTTTCAAGTGGGGACACTAGTTCTGAGGGCCAGGGGGGGCAATGGATTCCCTTCATTTGCATAGATTTCCTCTCACTTCCTGTTTGGCTATGGGGCAGGAGTTGAAGGAAAATCTCTGCAGTGGGACTGGGATGGTAAGAAATAAACTGACAGGGGCTCTAACCCTCCCTTACTCTATCCAAAATGAAAAAAAAAAGCATTGCCTATAGTTCTACTTTAAGCACAAATTTCTATCAAATTTTATGGAGAGGACTAAGAAGATATAACCACGCCAATGGTGCAGCAGAAAACATATAGCACAGTGAGGAAGGTTTGTGGTCCAGGATGATAAGACAGTCAAAATTAGAAGCAGCGCCCCCCCCCCCCACCCACAGTTGCGGAATGCCGGCCGCCCACATACCAGAAGCAGTGTTGCGGCTTTATGGGGGCGCTAAACTAATTTGCCTCTAAGCCCAGTCCGCCCCATAAGACTGGTGCTACACTAACAGTGAAGCGCAAGCCGGCGGGGACTCTTTCCATGCTGCCCCCTGCAAAGTGCTGCCCTAGGCCTGGGCCTTGTTGGCCTAGGCCAGGATACAGCGTTGCCACCCACACCCAACCAACTTTTTCCTCCCTACCTAGATTACATACTACTTTTCGTGAACTCCTCCTTTTCTTGTTTCTGTGACTGCTGCCTATGCCCCCTTAAATGAAATTAACATGCATTCCACTCTTTCCCATTTGCCCACACGAACACAAGCCTACATGAAAGTAGAACACACCACGTACCCTCAGCCCACTACAATACACTTGTCAATCGTAATACAACCGTACCACAAGGCAAAAACGGGGAGATTTACTTAAACTGGAGCATCTAGTGAAGCTGTGCATGGTAGCCAATCGGCTTCTAACTTCCTTCTTAAATTAAGCTTTGACAATAAAACCTGGAAGCTGATTGGTTTCTTTGCAGAGCTACACCAGATTTTGCACTCTCCAGTTTTAGAAAATTCCCCCTAATGTGACACCCGATGCAGGGACCATCAGACATTAATGATCTTTTATTCCTTTTGTTGCACGTTAGGGTAAGCTCGTATGTGCATTACGTGATGTTTGTATACCTTTTGCTATGCTGCCATGATTGTTTGTATCCAAAATCCCCAATAAAGTATTGTATAAGAAAGATCAGGCTGGAAGCAAGATGGTGCGGAGCTGTGAGCTGATGGGTTTTATATGCACTAAGGAGGAGAAGACTTTGGAGGCACTTGCGTTTAAACATGGATGCGGTATTAACCTATATATAGTAAAATAATAACTGGGATCTATTTAAGGTGACGTGTTTCACTGTCTTCTTAGGATTGTGTGTGAGATTGGAGAGGCCAGGATAACGCAAGCTCGTGAGGCCACCGTGGAAGTCTGTATTAGAGATTGCTCCAAGGATTACATGACCACTGCGCCAAAATCTTTCACCTTTGTGGTAAATTACCAACCACGTATCGAATTACTATAAATGTCCACTTTTCACCAAGCCGCTGATACTCATGTGTTTCAAATTCTTTTGGCAGAGTCCTCATTTTAATCGTGTGACCCCTGCCCGTGGCCCCCTCTCTGGAGGTACCTGGATTACCATAGAGGGAACCAATCTGAATGCTGGCAGTGATGTGTCTGTGGAAATTGGAGGGCGACCCTGCACCTTTTCATGGTAAGGCCATGAGGTATTGGTCAACCTGGGTTATTACAGCAGATTGATTCCACTGCCTGGTGGGGCTTCCTGATCCAATGATGGCCATTCAAAGGGCAGTTTTCTAGCAACTGCAACCAACATTCCATCTGAAAACACAACAGAATGGATCAAGGCAACCTACTGCCATATCCATCTACCTACCTACCTATCTACCTATCCAGTCTATGCCCAGTGTGTTTGGCCACCGTAACAGCTGAAGAGACTATAGATTGTTTATTTGGGGCTATACTTGGTGGCTCAGTGATTATCCATTTGCTGGCTATGGGTTCCTAGAATCACTTCCTAGCAAGGACAGTATCTACATGGGGTTTGCATGTTCTTTCCATTCCTTTCCTGGTATTTTTATGTGTTAATAGTTTCTTTTCATAATCCGAAAATATTATAGAAGGGTAATTGGCGGGGGTTATTAGAGTGTAAGCTCATCCAGTATAGAGCTAAATACAACTGTCTTTATGTCCTCCGTACAGTGCTGTGGAATATGTCAGAGCTGCATAAATGTAGAATAAGAAAAGTATGTCACCGTCATGACGCATTAGAGTGTAAGCTCCTCTGGTACCAAGACTAAAGTGAATCGTGTTCTGCACAGCAATGGAGAATGTCAAACCAGGGTCAAGTCGATTTAAATCACAATTTTTAAAGAGAAACTGTCATCTCTGTCCCACGGCGCCTCCTCCTCTGACCCGCTGTTGACTCACCGACGGTCCCATTTGCTTCAATAGGACGGCTGGTGATGCGGTAGTGACACAACAAGGTGAGGGATGTGGCGGCTGCAGGTGAGTGGATGCCACTAATAGGTGCTGCCATGATGGATTTGAAATGACAGGTACTCTTTAAATGCAAGGACTCATTCTTGCTGGTAGTTAGAATCTTTAATATGTGGAAATAAAATTAAAGCAGAGTTCCACCCAAAAATGGAACTTCTGCTTTTCGGAACCCCCCCCCCCCCCCCCCCTCCGATGTCAGATTGGCACCTTTCAGGGGGGAGTAGATACCTGTGTAATACAGGTATTCTGCTCCCACTTCCGGGCATAGATACCCGAGCCACCCGCAGGTATCTACGCCACTTCCGGCACCTTCAATCAATTTCACAGCAGGCAGTGTTCCGCCCTTTACGGACATCCTCTCTTCCTCGTCTGTGTTACGAGGATGAGCGGATGTCTGTGATAGGCGGAACACTGAATGCTGGGAAATTGAGTGTTCTGCCTATCACAGACGAGGAGGACTGGAGGAGGCATGGCTTTTGAATAATGGAATGGCCGCCGGGAGTCGGGACGCCGCCGATTTGAGGTACCGTACTGTACACGGGCGCAGTGAGGCACGGGCACAGTACCAATATTATTGTTATCCCTCCTATTATTTTTATACACTGAAAAAATTAGATATATATCATCCTACTACCGCCCCGCCCCCGTGTATATATAATATAACCAATATAGTTACTTTGCTGAGTAACTAATTACTTTTTCAATGTAGTAACTGAGTGAGTAACTCAATTACTTTTTGGAAGAAGTAATTTGTAACTGTAACTAATTACTTTTTTTATGTAAGATGAACAACACTGGACATTAGAGTGTAAGCTCCTCTGGTAGAGAGACTGATGTGAATGCCTCGGTGTTCTCTGTACAGCACTACGGTATATTTTAGTAAACGTATAATAATAGTGTGTGACTGTAGAGGTGACAGAGTGTAAGCTCCTCTGATGCAGAGACTGACGTGACTGGTTCAGTTCTTTGTACAGCACTGAAGAATTTCAGAGCTATATATATGTGTGTGTGTGTGTGTGTGTATATATATATATATATATATAATGTGTATAATAAGAGTGTGTGACTGGGGGAGGGGGGGGGGGGCATTGGTGTGTAAGCTCCTCTAGTGCAGAGATAGATGTTAATGGCTCGGCATTCTCTGTACAGCACTGCAGCTATATCAATGTATATTAATTGTGTGACTGTAATGAGACATTAGAGTGTAAGCTCCTCTGGTGCAAAGCCTGATGTGATTGTCTCAGTATTCTCTGTATGGCACAGCAGAATATGTCAGAGCTATATAAATGTATAATGATAGTGTGACTGTATTGGAGTGTAAGCTCTGCTGGTGTAAAGACTGATGAGACTTGGCTCTGACATATTTTGTAGTGCTGTACAGAGAATACTAAGTCTCATCAGTCTTTACACCAGCAGAGCTTACACTCTAATACAGTCACACTATCATTATACATTGCTGCTGTGACTGTCTCTGTATTCTCTGTATGGCACAGCAGATTATGTCAGAGCTATACAAGTGTATAATGATAGTGTAACAGAGTGTAAGCTCCTGTGGTGCAGCGACTGACTGATGTGACTGGCTCAGTTCTTTGTACAGCACTGTGGAATATGTTGGTGCTTTTGTAGCTAAATGAGTGATAAGAGGTATTAAATGGATGTTCAGATTTGATAAAATAATTAAAACACGATTGAACTCCAAAGTCAGGACAGAGCAGTTATGCATCAAAGCTGTATTGCGTTTCTGTTCTTGTCCCAAGAGCTTGCACTCGGGAAGTAAAGACGCACCTGTTCCTACAACCTACGCGTTCGACTCTAGAAGCCATTGAAAGAAGCAAAAGCCGCCGAGCCTCGTCAGTAAGACGTTCCGCCGTCAGACTTCTTTTGTCTGGCAGCCGTGGGTTTAAGTGTTTGCGTTGTGCCCACAGGCTGCTTCTCCCGTCTTCCTTTGCCTTCCATAGGATTTCAAGTGCATAATTTCTAGATTACGAATGATAATAGAGCAGGTCTTTAAATATTTTCCTGTGGTAATTGGTGGTTATCAGCGCTAATAGCTGCTGTTTGCAGGGTGAACATGTGATACAGACTGTTAGTTCAGCTTAGGCTTTTTATACCGCCGATATTTTTTTTTTCCCCAAATCTTTCCCAGCCGCCTGCCAGAAAGCGGCATCTGACACGGCACAGAATGCGTTTCCGGGGCCAGCGTAGGCTGCCTTGTGAATCGAAGGATATTTAAAGGGGCTGCTGGTGTTTTTTTTTGTTTGTTTTTTTTTTTTTCTTTGGACTTAAAACTTTTTTTGAAAGCCTTTTTAAATGTCCACCAAAGAGCCAAATGCACAGCTGAAACACATATAGGAGACTCGTGGCCTTTTACTGTCAGAGCAGACAGTGGTCACTGACGGTCACCAGTTGTCTGCTCACAGTAGGGTGACCACGTGTCCCGGATTGCCCGGGACAGTCCCGCATTTTGCAGATCTGTCCCGGGCACATTCATCCCAGGACAATACAGTGTCCCGGAATGAAACTGACACAGACACCCCCCGGGCCAATCTGATGCCCCCAAAAAAGGCCACCACATCACTGCTTTACTCACTGACAGTACTTGTCCTGGCCAGGAATGCCTGGAGGAGCACAATCCCCGCCCCCTACTTGTGATTGGAGA
The DNA here is from genome assembly GCA_029206835.1 of Rana muscosa. Classification (NCBI taxonomy): domain Eukaryota; kingdom Metazoa; phylum Chordata; class Amphibia; order Anura; family Ranidae; genus Rana; species Rana muscosa. The sequence goes on from CM055120.1 coordinate 314,018,447, forward strand.
AATCATAAATCCCGCCTCTTGTGTCCAATCACTGTGCTGTGATTCGTTACAGCACAAGCTGATTTTTGGGAAGGGAGGGTGTCCCTGAATAGTAGTTTGGAAATGTAGTCACCCTAGCTCACAGAGCTCTGAGAACCGAGCGATCAGCGGTGTTTGATCGCTCAGTTCTCAGTATTAGGGCTTGAGGGGGACAGATGCAGCATCCACCTAGGTAAGTATGATTTGTAAAAAAAAATAAAACCTCTTAAACTTCTCTTTGAACACAGTATTTGTAGCAGGGTTGCCAAACGCCAGTAAATTTACTGACACTTTGTAAAAATCTTTTTTTTTTTTTTTTACAACTGCTAGTAAATATCGGGGGCTGATAATTTCATGCTGTGTTGACTTTTTAGGCCTCATGCCCACGGACATTTTTACAGCCGCGTTTTTGAGCGTTTTTTACAGCTTAAAAACGCCTGTCCATGTTGTTGTATACATTTTTTGACCGTATTTTTTTCAAATAAAAAAAAAAACCGCGATCGCGTTTTTTTATGCCTAACGCCACCGCCGTGGAACGCACTGGTCCTGGGTTTTTTTTTTTTACAGCTTAAAAACGTCTATGCTATTTGCAGCTCAAAAACGTCTAGGTGGCCATGAAGCTATAGACTAACATGGACAGGCGTTTTTAAGCTGTAAAAAACACGGCTGTAAAAAACGTCCGTGGGCATGAGGCCTTAAGTGTAAATCAAGCAAATTACTGCGTTCCAGGTATTGTCAGTGTTTCCATAACATGTTTATACTGTTCAAATATTCACTGTGTTAGTTTTCAATAGGAGGTTCTGTAATTTCTCAGGTTGGCAGTAAAAAAAAAAGTGTTCCGCCAGTAAATTTTTCATGTTTTGTCAGTAAAAAATAGGGGAGGTTGGCAACCCTGATTTGTAGCTGCAGACTTTTAATAACTTGCCTGTCCATGGATCCAGCGTGATCCTGGGACACATCAAAGGTCCCAGAAGGCTGTGGGACCTTACCATGCCCAGGTCAGGACTCCTGACCTGGGCATGGTAAGGTCCCACAGCCTTCTGGGACCTTTGATGTGTCCCAGAGTTTTGGGAAGGGGAGAACTTCTGGTGGAACCACCTAGGCAATCACAGCTGAAGTGGGGAGCAGGCACCTGTCAAAACTAGGTACCTGCTCCCCCCCCCCCAAAAAAAAAGTTCCAAAAGAAGAGGAGGAGGGAGGAGTACATAAAACAGAACTTTTCATTTTGGGTGAAGTTCGGCTTTAAGCAACTGATCCGTACATTGCACAGCTAATGTCTGCAGCCCACAATGGGCAGGAGTAAGGAGCATGCACGTCTAAAGGGACCCCAGGAATGTGTTCTTCCATATAATGCTCTTAAAAGAAGAGTTATGGAGGGTGCTGTGACATTTACAGGAGCCTGCTGGCCCCTCTCGCCAAACTAGGGCCAAAAACCGAAAATAGTCAGAGTGATGATTTGAACAAAATGATTTAACTGAAAAAATGTAACTGCGTGTTTATTCTCGGAGAGGGAGACGAGGGAAAGTCTTGTATGCATACGGTTCAGCTTTAAAACATTGGTTTGTCAGACATTGCTTGGTGCTGGTGGGGAAGGGGTTGGTAAGTAGGGGGGTTGGTAAGTAGGGGGGTTGGTAAGTAGGGGGGTTGGTAAGTAAGGGGGTTGGTAAGTAAGGGGGTTGGTAAGTAAGGGGGTTGGTAAGTAAGGGGGTTGGTAAGTAGGGGGGTTGGTAAGTAGGGGGGTTAGTCTGACAAGAGAACCTGTCACTTTGCCCTGAAAGGGTGCAGTAACAGATTATGTTAAATAGGAGAATGAACAATTCTATATAATTTAAAATTCCTTTGTCTGTCTTGATGGCAGCAGGAGCCATTCTGATCTTTCATACTTTGTTTATCTGAGATGGAGAAAGTCACTGAGCCCAAAAAAAAATTAAATAAAGCCATTATTTTTTTTTTTTTTTAATGTTTGTTTCTGTTTTTGTATCTCTTCTAGGAGAACAGCCAAAGAAATTCGCTGTAAGTCCCCGCAGGGACAGATTCCATCCAGTGCGGAAATTCAGATCCACATCAATCGCGCTGTGCTGCGCAACCCCGAGGTGAAGTACAATTACACGGAGGACCCCACAGTGCAGAAAATCGAACCAGAGTGGAGCATCACCAGGTAATGCACACAGCTTATCACAATGGCTACAGAGCTCTGTGATCTGTCTGGATGATGCAACTTTCAATCTAAAATCCAGGCAAACTCCAAAATATATATACGGCGCTGATTAACCTGCCAAAAGGATTTGTACGTTTGTCCATCCAACTGTGAGATTTACACAGCTCTGCCATACAGCACAGCCCTCTCTGGCAAAAGAGGAGACATCGTTTTTCTTTACTTGTCCCTCCCCCAGCCTGTGACTGGACAGTGAAAGGAGAAGCAGCACAATGATGCGCTCATCTCGCTGTCACTGCTCTCTCCTCCTATCAGCACGTTCTTGTTGGCACATGAATACTGCAGTGCAGCTGATTGTGTTGCTTTCTTCCTTCGTTACTCTGAGCTCTGTTGTACAGAACAGTAGTCTCCAAACTGCAGCCGAGGGCTAAATCCGGTCCTTTGCTAGACTTTATATGGCCCTTGGGCACTATTCCTCTCAATGATATGAGGGACTGTTCTTCCCACTGACACCAGCTGTTCCTCCCACTAATATCAATGATGGGGCACTATTCTTTCCACTGACACCAACAATGGGGCACTATTCCTCCCACTGATACCAATGATGGGACACTATTCCTCCCACTGATACCAATGATGGGACACTATTCTTTCCACTGACACCAACAATGGGGCACTATTCCTCCCACTATACCAATGATTGGACACTATTCCTCCAACTAATACCAATGATGGGACACTATTCCTCCCACTATACCAATAATGGGACACTATTCCTCCCACTATACCAATGATGGGACACTATTCCTCCCACTATACCAATGATGGGACACTATTCTTCCCACTATACCAATGATGAGGCACTATTCCTCCCACTGATACCAATGATGGGACACTATTCCTCCCACTATACCAATGATGGGGCACTATTCCTCCCACTGATACCAATGATGGGACACTATTCCTCCCACTATACCAATGATGGGGCACTATTCCTCCCACTGATACCAATGATTGGACACTATTCTCCCCACTATACCAATGATTGGACACTATTCTCCCCACTATACCAATGATTGGACACTATTCCTCCTACTGATACCAATGATTGGACACTATTCTCCCCACTATACCAATGATGGGACACTATTCCTCCCGCTATACCAATGATGGGGCACTATTCCTCCCACTGATACCAATGATAGGACACTATTCCTCCCACTATGCCAATGATGGGACACTACTCCTACTGACCACCAAGCCTGAGACCATGTTTAATCTCAATGATGCTGGGCCCGAGACATTTTCTTCCCCCACTGGCCTCAATCTGACCCCCTAAAGTCTGAAGGACAGTAAACTGGCCCTTTGGAAAGTTTGGAGACCCCTGGTACAGAAGATTACAAGAGCCTGATACCACATCACATAAAAAAAAAAAATCACATGGTATGGCCTGTTCACATTATGACATTGTAGTAACGTACATGTTGCCAGGCTTTTGCGCAACATGCAGCAACAAACGTTAACTGCATTGGTGCAGTTTGTTGGCATTCACTCTGGTACCCTATCTCACCATGATACGGGGCTAACGTGCCCTGCCAAAAAATTATGCATATCTAATTTTGACATGGCATGTTTGTCGGCAAGGTTCATTGGGTGTCATTGAGAATGAAGTGCACCATAGTACAGCAACGCGTTTAATGTGCATTGCTGGAATGCAACCTTTAATGGTGTATTGCTAAATACAGAGCTACTTGAATTTGTGTCTTTGATATCTTCCTGGAGTCCAGCTTTAAGCAGTGTTGTTCTTTTTGCAGTGGTGGGACTCCGCTAACTGTGTCCGGACTGAACCTGGCAACTATAAGGGAACCGAAGATCCGGGCAAAGTATGGCGAGGTGGAACGTGAAAATGTGAGTGCTAACCAGAGACTACTAGATATGTGTGTTGGGAGGTGTGACAGAGGTGAGCCGAGACATTAATCGCCTTGTGATTTCCCCATCTAGAACTGTACGGTTTATAATGACACTACCATGGTTTGTTTGGCCCCGTCCATTGAAAACCCCCTGAGAATTCTGCCGGAATTCGGAGACAAACCAGACGAGATCGGCTTCATCATGGACAACGTCCAGGCACTGCTTATCGTGAATATGACCAGCTTCACGTACTACGCTGACCCTGTGTTTGAGCCCCTCAGTCCATCCGGGAACCTGGAGCTAAAGCCCAGCTCTCCTCTAATCATCAAGGTGAGTGAGGGTCATGGTGCATCTGCCAGCCTGTCTACACCATTCTCCTTCAATTCCTTTTTGCAGCAGAGCATCTAAATCCAAGACTTGCATCTGTTCTCTTCTCCTCAGGGTCGTAATATATTACCAGCCGTACCTGGGAACTTCCGTCTCAACTATACAGTCTTGATTGGCGACACCCCATGCGCCCTAACCGTGTCTGAGACGCAGCTTCTGTGCGAATCGCCAAATCTTACAGGACAGCACAAAGTCACGGTATGTATGATGTCCTCTACACAGCAACGTGATGGCCAAGTAGATCACCTGGGAAAAAAAACGATGTTTGGCGCTATTGACCAAGCTGCCCGCCATATAAGTTAAATAAGGCTTGCTTAAAACCAATATTTACATTAACCACTTGCCACCTGCCCACAGTACATTTACTGCGAGCAAGAGCTGCAGGATAAGTGACTTTACCTATGTGTCGCTTGGCACATGCGCACTGGGGCACGCAGTGGCACGATCCCCTGACCACGGTGCTTGGTACCCGGCCATCCTGAGTGTCCGGGATATCATTTGTAATAGCTATGACCAATTCTAGTGTTCGCATGTATGCAAAACAATCTTAAATGGCATCCATTCATGACTGATTGCTTACTATTGTACTGGGCAAACACAGCACCCTATACCATGTGATTAGCTGTAGCCAATCACAGATCACAATAGTAAGCAATCTGTCATGAATGAAGGCCATTAATAACAGTTTAAACATTTGCCTATACCTGTTATAAGCAATAACAGTGTGAACCCCCCCCCCCCCCCCCCCACTATAGAGTACTACAGTGTCACTATGGTGACAATGAATTACTGATATGACTTGATATATGAAAAAAAAAAATCTTTATATATATATATATATATATATATATTATTATTTTTTTCAGTCAGTATTCCTGATCACCACCACACTAGTCATATGATCATGATGTACTGCACTGGTGACAGTATGTGAAAAAGGAAATTATAATTGTAGAAAAAAAAAACATTTTATTTATTTTCTCAAATTTTGACAAAAAATTACAACTTCAAAAAAACTCCCCATGCATCTTACTAATATACTTTAAAAAAATAAAACTTTTTTTTTCCCCCAAAATTTTCTCTATTTTAGGTACTATAGCAAAAAAAAAAAAAAAAAAGTGGTAAATACAACCAAAATAAAACACAATTTTTTCTATAATATTTTTGGGATGTGACACTTTGAAAGTCTCTAATACTTTACTGCATGATATAAATTGCATTTGCGCACGTTTTGCATGACCGAGCAATTGCCAGTTACAGTAGCACAGTGCTAAATGGCAAAAAATCCCCTGGTCAGGAAGGGGGTAATGTCTTCTGGAGGTGGGGTGGTTAATAAGAGCACCAATAGCTTATGTACTGGCTGGAAACTTGCTTACTGTACACTTGGGGAAAAAGAATGTGCACTTTGCAAAGTGCAGTTCCACTCTGCAGGTGCAGTTGCTCCAGAGTTTAGTAAATGAGCATCAACTCTCCTGACTTCCATCATCTAATCCTGTGCAAGCAAAAATGCATTTTTTTAAAACAAATTCTTGCACGTGATTGGGTACTCTTTGCAAAGTGAAGCCTTACCTCATGTACACTTTGCAAAGTGAACAGTCTATTTGCCTTTAATAAATTAACCCTGTACAGACCTGATCATATCTTGACCTTGCCAGCTTTCATTGTATTGCCGTCATACCTTCCCTTTCGGCTGAGCCAAGGGGTAGGAAGAAGAGGTGGCCACCTTGACCCTTTCAGCAGAAGCTGGGTACAAAAAGGGCCAAACATGCAACGTATGCTGCTAAATTAGTTCAAAGCTCATGGTGGGTGGAAGTTATATATTTTTTTTTCCACCTTGGGTGCTATAGGACTCTTGTCCTGACACAGACTTAAGCCTATACAGTGAATTGGATGTGACCTGGCACACACACTATAGCACACATGGCGACCTCTATCCCTAAATTAATTTGTAGAAAAGGAGAGCTGTGGGACTTTGAGTGAGGCAACCGCCATGTCAGATATAGACAGAAACATAACATTTACAGTACATGATTTATTGTTACATTGTAGAAAAATATTGTATCAAATAAATAGGTAGTCACATGACTTACACTAAATATGTTGCTACATAGCATGCAATACAAATGGGAATTCAACATAATAACTGTACATAATAAGATAAATGGGTTAAAAAACATTGTAGGGACAGGTAACTTAGGGCATCTAGTGGCACTCAACGCGTTTCCTGGCTTTATGGCCATTCATCAGGAGTGTTGTAACGTAATATACTGGAAAGGAAAGGGACAAGGAATAATGATGATGCCCTTAGAATAAGGGAGGACAGAGAGACTGTGTCCCAACAAGGTGGGGACAATCTGGGATACTTACTGCACAGCCCCAAGGCCAGGCCCGATGGGGGTGACAGGCATGATGTCTCCCCCTCCCGGGGTTGAGACGGGGGAACCCTCCAAGGACAAAGAACAGAGCATATCGCGGTGGTCACAGCTTGATCCAATGGACTATGTGTGCACAAAAGGTGCATAGCGTTCCTGGAAAAAATGTGTATCAAGAAGGGAGGATTAATTAAATGTGTAAAAGTGTAAGGTGTGTGAAATCATGGCAAAATATCTGTGTTCCCACAAGGGGACTACATGATGGGGTGTGTGTGAAATAAAACCAATTAAGGTGGAAAAAAGAAAACTTACCAAAAAAGGATTGCTGAGCTCCCAACGAAGGTGACCTATGTGTGGATTCAGTGTGTGCTGTCCTTGTGATTGAATCAAGACTTAAGCCTGTGTCCGCTTTCTGTAAAAAATAATTGTCTTTTTGATGACATAAAGTGAAATCTGAACAATGTGCGTTTTTATTTTTTGCATTGTTAAAGGGTACGTCCACCCAAAACTGACTTCTTGTATTGATTGGGAACTGCAGGGTCAGGATCTCATCATCAGATTTAATACCTTTACCCAGTACCATATGCAAGATCCAAGACTGTAATTATTGTAGCAGGTGGGCGGAGCTGGGAACTCAGGTGCCGAGTTGTCATTATAAAGACACAAAAGACATAAGTGTGGCTGGTTCAAAGTTCTGACATCTACTCAAACTAATCTATCCTTTTTCAGTGAACTGACCTTTAAATGTTTAAACAGGTACTTGCAGTATATCAGGCTTATCTTTTATGTGTGTGACCTTTTTTTTTTTTTTTTTTCTTCTAACACTTTCAGATCAAAGCCGGAGGATTTGAATTCTCACCCGGTACTCTGCAGATCTATTCTGACAGCCTCCTGACCCTTCCAGCAATCATTGGCATCGGTGGAGGTGGTGGGCTCCTCTTGCTAATCATCATCATCGTGCTGATCGCCTACAAGCGTAAATCAAGGGATGCAGACCGCACCTTGAAGCGTTTGCAGCTGCAGATGGACAATCTGGAGTCGCGGGTGGCCCTGGAATGCAAAGAAGGTAAATTTCCAAAGTGAAAACCTCCTGTGTGCAACCAAACTTGTATATATGGCACCGCTCCAGGCAAGCACATGAAGCGACCGGCCGCGGGTGACCAGCCTCTCCGGGGTCTACCTTCTCCACTTCAGACTAACAACCACATAAACCTCATTTTTCTGCATTTTGTTGCTGCTTTATTGAGGTCAGAATAGGTCAGGTAGTCCTTCTCTTCCCTGTCAGATGTGACACCAGAAGTGATTCATGCTGATAGCAGAGGAACGAGGCAGCAGACAGAAGTGACACTTGGTGCTCTGGATTGAGACAAGTACACACTAGAGTAGGGGGGTCTCCAAACTTTCTAAACAAAGGGTCAGTTTACTGTCCAACAGACTAGAGTGGAGCCCGAATGTGGCCATTGGGAAAATAAATTATCCTGGCGTCAGTGGGGGTAAACAATGCATCTTTGTCATTAGGGGGAGGAATAGTGCCCTATCGCTGGTCCGTGGGAGAAATAGTTCCCCATCGTTGGTGCCAGTGGGGGGGGGGATAGTGCCCCACCGTTGGTGTCAGTGGGAGAAATAGTGCCCCACCGTTGGTGTCAGTGGGAGAAATAGTGCCCCACCGTTGGTATCAGTGGGAGAAATAGTGCCCCACCGTTGGTATCAGTGGGAGAAATAGTGCCCCACTGTTGGTGTCAGTGGAAGAATAGTGCCCCACTGTTGGTGTCAGTGGGAGAATAGTGCCCCATTGTTGGTGTCAGTGGGGGAAAAGTGCCCTACCGTTGGTGTCAATGGGGGGGAATAGTGCCCCACCGTTGGTGTCAGTGCGGGGAATAATGCCCCACCGTTGGTGTCAGTGGGGGGAATAGTGCCCCATCGTTGGTGTCAGTGGGGGGAATAGTGCCCCATCGTTGGTGTCAGTGGGGGTAATAGTGCCCCATTGTTGGTATCAGTGGGAGAAATAGTGCCCCATTGTTGGTATCAGTGGGAGAAATAGTGCCCCATTGTTGGCATCAGTGGGAGAAATAGTGCCCCATCGTTGGTGTCAGTAAGAGTAAAGCGGTAGTAAACCGCAGTTGTTGAAAAAATTCCATGCAAGGAAATGTCATAATGTGCTAGTATGCATCGCGCTGTCACCACTGAGTGGGCTAACATCTTCCCCCACTCTTCCTTCCTGTTTACGGCACGGGCTCTGAAGGTCCGGCACTGTATGCCGAACCTTCAGAGCACATGCGCCAATAACGTCACCGGCTGCATGCACGGTGACATGCAGTGGGATTAATAGTGCCCCATCGTTGGTGTCGGTGGGAAGAATAGTGCCCCATCGTTGGTGTCGGTGGGAAGAATAGTGCCCCATCGTTGGTGTCAGTGGGAAGAGTAGTGCCCCATCGTTGGTGTCAGTGGGAAGAATAGTGCCTCATCGTTGGTGTCAGTGGGAAGAATAGTGCCCCATCATTGGTGTCAGTGGGAAGAATAGTGCCCCATCGTTGGTGTCAGTGGGAAGAATAGTGCCCCATCGTTGGTGTCAGTGGGAAGAATAGTGCCCCATCGTTGGTGTCAGTGGGAAGAATAGTGCCCCATTGTTGGTGTCAGTAGCAGGAATAATGCCTCATTGTTGGTGTCAGTAGCAGGAATAGTGCCTCATTGTTGTCAGTAGCAGGAATAGTGCCTCATTGTTGGTGTCAGTAGCAGGAATAGTGCCTCATTGTTGATGTCAGTAGCAGAAATATTGTCCCATGTTGGTGTCAGTAGGGAGGAATAGTGTCTTGTATCAGTGGAAGGAAAAGTGCCCCAAGGGCCGGATAAAGGCAAGCAAAGGGCCACATCTGGCTCCTGCACCCGCTGTTTGGAGATCCCTGCTATAGAGGGATATGCTTTCTTCATATTTATTGTCCTGAGGTTTACAACCACTTTAACATGATGAAGCCCATTGGGTGAAACACGCAAGTTGGTGGAATCACATGTGACGGGGAGAGAATATCTCTGACCTAATCTAACCTGAATAAAGTTGTTGGGGGTTCTGCAAAAATGATATCTGGGTGCGACTTTTGTGTTCATATTCTACGTGCAGCAGAATGGATAAACCAGATTCCAGGCTGGAAGTTGGAACGCACATCATGGTCTTTCAAGCCTTTGGGGCAGATGTTCCAGCTTGTCTACACGTGCCAGCTTTCATCTCACACAATATGGGCGTGTAGATTTTTTAAATGATGTGCGAATCTCGCTCTGAAGTCCGTTGCCACGTTTTTTTTTTCCCCTCTTCTTATGTTCCGTCTCACCCGCACTTGTGTAGCAGATTGTACTTTGTCAGCTCGATCTGCTTTCTATGGTTGTAGCTCAGCTTCTTAATTTGGTACATCTGGCATCAAAGTCGGTTCCTCTGGGATTGGGTTCAGGATACAATGTACTAATAGGCAGTATTTAAACCATGGCTTCCTTCCATTTATAACTTCAGTCCTCTGAGGTGGACCAAATAAAGCAGAATTTTTTTTTTTTTTTTTTTTCGCCAGGGAAAGGGAGAAGTCGAGGCAGAGAAACGCGGGGTGTCTCATTACTCGGAGGAAATGTGGGCGAGAAACTAGGACAGGGGAGCCTGTGAAGTCTCTTGCAGCGAGAGCCTAATTGCCCATTATTTGTCTAACCAGAACGGAAGGGTCGTAACCCTGCCAACTGCCGGGGGCCCGGAGGTGGGGAAGAAAGCTGGCACCAAAAAGGAGATTAAACAAAAATCCCCCCAATATATAGAAATAAATATATATGTCGCTCCTCCAGAAAAAAAAGCTATACATAGCAGGAGCGACAAGGGAGCCGCTGGGAAGATGATCTGTAATATTCTACAGCTGCCAGATAAAAGGATGGGCTTTTAATTAAGTGGCGTGATATCTGTACCCGTTCTGCGCGTTTCAGCTCTTCCATGTACTGATAAGAGATCGCCGCTCGCCTGGTGACCACATTCTGCTGCCCCCCCCCCCCCTCCTTCTCCTCCTCCTCCTCCCCCCCCCCCCCTCCTCCTCCTGCAGCTGACAGCTCGAAAAGTTCCTCTTACCAAGTCCACACAAATGTAATTGAATTTCTCTCTTAGATCTATGGCTCACGAGCCGGGAGCTGACACTTTTACCTTTACTGAACAGAAACAAGCAGCACGGCTGGGACTACAAGACCCAGCATGCTTTGCAGGGCGAAGAGGTGGCTTTGCTGGTTTGGTTGCAAAATGTGGTCTAAACATCGGCAGTAAGCATTAAGGCTGGGCTCTAGGCAAACCGTTAAATGCAGAGATGAAACACATATACAGGAGCTTGTTAACCTGCATTTCTGTCCATCCAGTTCTAAGATCTCTACAGCTCTGCAGCGCAGAGGCAGGGCAGTGGACCTCCATATACTCTGCTGCAGTTAAGTAGCAATTACAGAACTTGTCCCTCCCCCCAGACTGTGACTGGACAGTGAAAGGAGAAGCAGCAGACAGATTTGCTCCTTTTAGAGCCAGTTCACACCACATACAGTCCGGTGTCTTTTTTTTTTATTGCATCAAAAATGCATGGAAAGTAGGTTATATGGTTTTCACTGGCATAGTTCACACCAGCACTTGCAGTTTCTGTGCATTGCAGTTCCAGAAAAAAAAGTAGAACATGCTGCATTTTTCCTGCACTGGAACGCTGTAAAACGCATCAAAAGCACACTGGAATGCACATGTCCTTATTTAGGCCTCATGCCCACTGGCGTTTTTACAGCTGCGTTTTTGAGCGTTTTTTACAGCTTAAAAACGCCTGTCCATGTTATTGTAAATATTTTTTTTTTTTTTTTTTTTTTTTTTTTTTTTTTTGAAAAAAAAAAACGTCGGAGCTAAAAACGCGACCGCGCGTTAGTGCGCGTTTTTTGCGCGTTAGTGCGCGTTAGTGCGCGTTTTTGCGCGTTTTTTGACGCTCGCGTTTTTTCCTGCCTAGTTCTGACGCTGAGGAACGCACTGGCCCTGGGTTTTTTTTACAGCTTACAAACGCCTATGCTCTTTACAGCTCAAAAACGCCTAGGTGGGCATGAAGCTATAGACTAACATGGACAGGCGTTTTTAAGCTGTAAAAAACGCTCAAAAACGCGGCTGAAAAAACGCCCGTGGGCATGAGGCCTAAAGGTTAAGAAAAGAGAGGCAAAAAAAAAGCACTGGCCTGCATCAAAAACTCATCAAACGCACTGGAACGCATCAAGAACGAGCATGCAGAAGAGCATCTGGAACGCATCCGGACTGCGTTTCTATGGTGTGAACTGGCCCTTAAAGTGGTTGTAAAAGCTCAAGGTTTTTTTACCTTCATGCATTCTATGCATGAAGGTAAAAAATCTTTTGTGTACAGCGCCCCCTCCCACCCAATACTCATCTGAGCTCCCTCTTGGTCCAGCAATCAGGAGAGCTGAGCTTCTCCTGGGTCTCTCATTCCTCATTGACTGAGACCGCAGTGGAAGCCATTGGCTCCTGCTACTGTCAATCACAGCCAATGAGGAGAGAGCGAGGGTGGGACCGAGCCACGGCTCTCTTATGTGCACAAAGCAAGGTCCATACAGACATGGATGAGCAAGTTTGGGGTGGAGGAACTTGACTGGCCTGCACAGAGTCCTGACCTCAACCCGATTGAACACCTTCGGAATGAATTAGAGCTGAGACTGCGAGCCAGGCCTTCTCATCCAACATCAGTGCCTGACCTCACAAGTGTGCTGCTGGAAGAATGGTCAAACATTCCCATAGACACACTCTTAAACCTTGTGGGGACAGCCTTTCCATAAGAGTTGAAGCTGTTATAGCTGCAAAGGGTGGGCCAACTCAATATTGACCCCCTACGAACTAAGACTGGGATGCCAATAAAGCTCACGTGTGTGTGTGTGTGTAAAGGCAGGTGTCCCAAAACTTTTGACAATCTAGTATACAGTACACCGTATATAAGGAGTGCACAACCCTATAGATCAATAAATATGCAAATGTTCATCTGTGAAAAATCTCCAATTCCACTCTAAAAAATAATACAATACATGAAATAATGAAAACAAACTCGAAGGAAAAATGTAAAAAAATACAATACACATAGAAAAGTCTACTTCCAGTGTCCAAGTTGAGGCCCCGAAGAGCAATGAAAAATCATTGTGAATGAAACATGCATCGCTCCCGGACCAAAAGATTGCCAAAAGTGCCTCCTCCTTACCGGATTTCAGTGATCTATGAATGCAAAAGGGCTTAGACACCAAAAAAAATCACCCCAGGGTCTACTGCCCAGTCCGGTCACTCCACAATTTACAGGGATACCCAACTTTCTCATGGATAGTAGGAAGAGACCAACAGGAGACTATAGAGTAGTATCGCTAAAACTCCCACATTTATTTCATGTAAAATATACTCGCAAGCATCACAGGGTACAGAAAAGCATAAAACATCTCGCCGTTGTACACCAGCAGATGTCACAGACCACTAGCCCTGCCAGGCGCGTTTTGTCTGCAAATGGGACGTCTACAGGAGACAAGCAAGAGGCCAGTGGCATCATTCCCAAGTCCCTGTTCAGAATAAGTACAGGCGATCCCCGGGTTACAAACAAGACAGGGACTGTAGGTTTGTTCTTAACTTGAATCTGTTTGTAATTTGGAACAGGTTAATTTTTTAAGTGTAGCTCCAGCCCAAAAATGTATTTTGAAGCTTTTTGGATAGCATAGAGAAGAGTTAACACCCCTGTAACTTTTTGTTCTGCTGTCTGTGCCCATTCAGAAGATTTCACCTCACTTTTTGTCCCAATGACAATTGGATTTAGAAAATTTTGGGTTGTTGTGGAAACAAGGATTGGTGATAACGCTTCAGTGGAGACATCTTTTTCCCATAATAAGTCTTACAGGAGTGAATTTCTCTCTCACTTCCTGTTGTCTCCCTCCGTTTGTAAGTAGGAGTCGTTTGTAAGTCGGATGTTTGTAACCCAGGCACCGCCTCTATAGAGATTATATAGGATTCTGGCACTCATTTTCACCATGTCTGTTCCGGGTCTTTGACAGAAACATTGATGCCAGACGCAGCCAGCCAACAAGCATTTTGTACGAGTCCCGTAATAGCAACCCCCCTACCTCTGTCATGCCTTTGAGGTCACTTTGAGCTTGTCATTGGTGATGGCCCACCTTTTGTTTAACCAAAGCATGCCTGTGTCTCGAATTTAGGGTCTAAATAAGGGGTAGGCAAACTCGACCTTCCAGCTGTGGTGAAACTACAAGTCCCATAAGACATTGCAAGACCCTGACAATCACAGGCATGATTCCTAGAGGTAGAGACACGATGGGATTTGTAGATTCACCACAGCTGGAGTGTCCCGAGGTTGCTTACCCCTCTAAATGATAGAATCACACTTTGTCCTCAGTGATGATCACATTGAAGCTAGACAAATAAAGGGATTTTTATAACAGCTTACCTGTAAAATCCTTTTCTTGGAGTACATCACGGGACACAGAGCGACTTAGTCATTACTAATGGGTTATATAGATACCTTCAGGTGCTGGCACTGGCAACTTCCAAAACCGGAAGTACCCTCCCCTATATAAGCCCCTCCCATCCGGGAGCACCTCAGTTTTGTAGCAAAGCAATAAGTGTCCCAAAAAGAGGGGTGGGTGCTCTGTGTCCCGTGATGTACTCCAAGAAAAGGATTTTACAGGTAAGCTGTTATAAAAATCCCTTTTTCTTTTTCGTACATCACGGGACACAGAGCGACTTAGTCATTACTAATGGGACGTCCCAAAGCAATGCCAAATGAGGGGAGGGATACACTATACATAAGCTGGGCGCCATCAGGCATGAGGATCTTTTGCGGCCTGCAACACACTGCGCCCGAAGGCGACATCCTCCTGACTTCTAACGTCTACCTGGTAGAACCTAGTAAACGTGTGTACTGAAGACCATGTTGCGGCCTTACAGACTTGAGCCAGGGAGGCCTGGTGATGCACTGCCCATGAAGTTCCAACTGCTCTTGTGGAGTGCGCCCTAACTTTGAACGGAGGCGGTCTCCTTCTCAAGCCATAGGCTTGTATTATGACCTGTCGAATCCACTTGGCTAAAGTAGATTTTGATGCTGCCTGACCCTTTCTGGGGCCTTCCGGCAGAACAAACAAAGTATCCGTTCTACGAATCTGAGCAGTGGCTTTTAGATAAGTTTTAACTGCTCTTACTACATCCAAAGAATGCAATAACTTTTCCTCTACCGAGGTAGGTTTGGGAAAAAAAGAAGGAAGAACCACATCTTGGTTCAAATGAAACCTCAATACCACCTTAGGAAGAAAGGCTGGATGAGGACGTAATACTACTCTGTCCTTATGGACAACCAGATATGGCTCCTTACAGGACAAGGCGGCTAATTCCGATACTCTTTTAGCCGAACAAATGGCTACTAAGAAAATCAATTTCCTGGTGAGAAGAACCAAGGAAATGTGTTGCAATGGTTCAAACGGTTGTTTCTGTAGAACCGACAGAACCAGGTTTAAGTCCCATGGACATATGGGAATACTAACCGGAGGGCTAATACGCATCACTCCTTGTATGAAAGCTTTGACTAAAGAATGCAAAGCCAAGGGCCTTTGAAAAAAAATTGACAAGGCCGAAATCTGACCCTTGATAGTACTCAAGGCAAGCTTCCTATCTACAGCCCACTGTAGGAAGTCCAGGATCCTACCTATTACGTACTTACGTGGATGCCATTTCTTGGCCTCACACCACGTGATGTACGCCTTCCAGATCCTATAATAGATCTGCCTGGATACCGGCTTCCTGGCATTGATCATGGTAGATACCACAGGATTAGAGAGCCCTCTCTTTTTTAGAATGTGGGCTTCAATAGCCAGGCCGTCAAACCTAGGGTTGGTAAGGAAGGGTGGTATATCGGTCCTTGCGAAAGCAGGTCCGGACGATGTGGGAGGGTCCAAGGACTCCCCACTGACATTTTTACAATCTCCGTGTACCATGCCCTTCGGGGCCACGCTGGAGCCACCAGAATCACTGGTTTCTTTTCTACCCTGATTCTGCGGATTAATCGCGGTAACAATTGTGGCGGTGGGAATGCATATATCAGCTTGAACTGATCCCAAGGGAACAAGGGCATCCGAGCCGCAAGCTAGGGGATCCCTTGTGCGAGACACAAATCTGTCCACCTTTGCGTTGAATCTGGATGCTAGCAGATCTACATCCGGTGTTCCCCACCGCTGGCATATTGCCTGGAAAACCTCGGGGTGAAGAGACCATTCCCCCGGGCATAATTGCTGGCGACTTATAAAGTCCGCTCTCCAATTTTCCACTCCTGGGATGAAAACCGCGGATATGGCTGGGACATATCTTTCTGCCCATTCCAGGATGCAATTCGCTTCCCTCTGGGCTGCACGACTCCTGGTGCCACCCTGGTGATTAATATATGCCACTGCTGTGGCATTGTTTGATTGAATTCTGACAGGGGACCCTTGGAGTTTGGATGTCCATGCTACTAGGGCATACCGGGCTGCTCGTATCTCTAAGAGATTGATGGGCAGGGCCTTCTCTGCTTCTGACCACTTGCCCTGGAGAGACCATTGCTCCAGTACTGCCCCCCAGCCTATGAGGCTGGCATCTGTAGTGACCACCTTCCAAGAAACCGGACTGAAGGGTTTCCCTTTTTCCAGATTCTGGGGCACCAACCACCAATGGAGGCTCTTGCGAACGGAAGGGGACAGGGACATTGGTAAGTCTAAAGCCTGAACTTTTTTGTTCCAGGCTGACAGTATGGCCCTCTGCAAGTTCCTTGAATGGAATTGACCGTAGGGTACTGCTTCGAATGAAGCCACCATTTTTCCCAGCAGCCTCATGCACAGGCGTATGGATGGTTTTCTTTTTGTACCCACTAAGTTGGTCAAATCTTTTAAAGACGACACCTTCTCTGGAGGTAAGAAAATCTTTCTCTGATTTGAATCCAGCCTTAGCCCTAAGTATTCCAGACTTTTGACTGGTTTTAGAGCTGACTTGTCCCGGTTGATAATCCAACCGTGATATTCCAGATACTTGATTGTCTTGTGAATAGCTACTTCCAGCTTTTCCACTGAGTGGTCTATTAGTAGCAGGTCGTCTAGATATGCCATTATCGTTACACCTTGTGTTCTTAGATTGGCCAATAGTGGGGCCAGAATTTTTGTGAACACTCGTGGTGCTGTGGCCAGACCGAAAGGTAAGGCTCTGAACTGAAAATGGCGCCCTTCTACTGCAAAGCGTAGAAATTTCTGGTGGGCCGGAAAGATGGGAATATGCAGATAAGCATCCCTTATGTCGATCGAGGCTAACCATTCCTGCCCTTGTAGGGCGGTGGCCACCGATCGGATCGACTCCATCCGAAAAGTCCTGATATGTAGGAACTTGTTTAGCCCTTTTAGATTTAATATGGGCCTCACGTCCCCATTTGGTTTGGGGACTGTGAAAAGGTTCGAGTAAAACCCAAACCCGCTTTCTTCCAAGGGAACCTTCATAATTACACCTTGGAGCAATAGTTGTTCTAGTGCCAGAAGGAGGGATCCTCTCTTCTGGGGATCGCTTGGCACGTTTGACCTCATAAAATGGGCAGGAGGAGTGTCTTTTAACTCCAGCTTGTATCCCAGACTTACTGCGGAGATCACCCATCTGTCTCTGATGGTGTCCCGCCAGGTCTCTGTGAACAACTGAAGTCTTCCCCCCACCCGATTGAGTGGGGGCAACCCTTCATGACTTGGGGGGAGGTTTTGTACCTCTCTTGACCCAGGGTTTCTTGTTACCCTGTGATTGTCCCTGATTTCTGCCCCCTGAATTTGACCGCGGAGACCGTCGGAACTGTTTCACAGCCGATGTGCCAGGGACTGGAGAAGTAGGCCTCTTAAAAGAAGGACCTCTACTCTTGTTCTTAACCGGCAAGAGTGTACTTTTACCGGCAGAAATTTTCTGGATATACTTGTCCAGATCTTCTCCAAATAAGCGTTCTCCATGAAATGGGAAGCTAATCAGCAATTTCTTACAGGGAGCTTCAGCAGACCAGTTTTTGAGCCATAGAAGCCTACGCATATGTACTACAGACAGCGTAAAGCGGGAGGCCTGTTGGATTGTATCCTTTATGGCGTCCACCGCAAAACACAAGGCTCTAGGTAGGTCAGCTAGGGCAAGAGCCTGCTGATCTGGTAAGTCCCTTAAGACTTGTTTCAACTGATCTTTCACCGCTTGGCAGACTCCAATCGCTGCTACTGCAGGTTGTATCACCATGCTTGCTGTAGAGAAAGCAGATTTTAGTAAAGACTCCAATTTTTTATCTATTGGGTCTTTGAACATTGGAACATTATCTACTGGACATGTCAGTGATTTATTCACACAAGAGATGGCTGCGTCCACTGTAGGGACCCTCCATTTTTTTATGAACTTATCCTCCATGGGATAGATCACTGGAAATCTCTTGGGGGGAGTAAATATTTTATCAGGATGCTCCCAATCCTGGTAAATAAGCCCTTCTAATAAAGGGTGGATTGGGAAGGAACAGACAGCCTGGGGAGCTTTCAGCGACCCCAGCGAGGAAACCGTAGTGGTTGATGGTTCCGCCAGAGGCATTTTAAATGCTGATCGGACCATGTTAGTCAGAGACTGAACCCATAATCTTTCAGCCTGAGATGCTGAGAAAGGTTCTTCCACTGTTGATTCCTCTATAACTGAATCAACCTCATCCTGATCCCCTTCAGGTAGGTCGATCTCTGTGTGGGGCTGTTCCTCCACTAACAGGCACTCTGAAGGAGGAGATGGAGATCGGACGCGCTTTCCCTGTGACAGGGAAGCAGCGATCAATGCTGTTAATCTCTCTTCCAATCCTCCCAGAGTTGAGGATAAAACCTCCTCTGTTATATATACAGGAGCAGGTGGACTGGGGACAGCCGCAGCACCAGGCACTCCTGCGGGGTTTCTACGGCTACTGACCTCTGAATTTTCAGGGGAGATTGGTGCAGTACAAGCATGCCCAATATCCTCAGAGCCCGATGGAGACCCCTTTGGCTTCCTGGAAGACTTATTCCTGGAGCGTCTGGACAACATATCCTTTAAGCATAAAGCTGAGGTATTCCCGTCGTCATACACCAATTTTGCTGGTAATAGTCTAACACAGTTGCTGCTATATACCAGCTGGTGTCCACTAAAGTGCCTTTCTATGGGGATGCCTGCATCAACTGCCTCTGTGTGCCCATTTGTTGCTAGCTCTGTTTGCATCCAGCTGACACTTGTACTGTGTCTTTTATACATGCTGGGACGCCTGCACATGCGCAGAAGCGCCGCGGCGCGCATCGAGCGTCATCCACCCGCCCCGCCCCTTTTTTTCATAGGAGGCGCGTGCACGCGCCCGTGCGCCATTGGCGCCCTTTTCGAAACCAAGCAGGGACTAGGAGCCAGGGCCCTTTTTGCCGGAGGGCCTGTGTGGTGGATGAGCGCAGCAACAGGGCAGAGGAAGTGGATTCCCACAGAGAACTTACCAACTGCCTGGATCTTTTGACTTGAGAAAACCAAAGATCCCCATGAGAAGAAAAAATGGACCACAGCGGCCTCTAGTGGTTTAACACAGGTACCGCGGTCCTCCCTTTTTTTTTTTTCTTGACTACTATTAAAACTTTACATTTTCCAGTAGTTACAGGCATACACAGATATTAGCGGGAATACCGTTAGGTGACAGAAAGACAAATTAGGCTTGGGGGTCCCCCAATAGAACCAAGTTCCTGGGGGCCCCCACTTACCTGTTCCCCGCCGCAGGACTTTGTTTGGTCCACAGAAGCCCAAACTTCACCTCTCACGGCAGGCATTGTAATTAAACCTTCAGGGACCGGGTTCCCAAGGATTCCACTCCCCTGGACCTGTATAGCACCCTGCACAGACAACATCTTGGTTGTGGGTATGACCAGAGCTCTGGATCCCAGGGTCCAGCCCTCCTAAGAGAGGCATTACAGGCAAAATCTTGCTCTTCTCTTGCAAGGCCCGGGTACCGACCGTTTAGCTATGAAGCTTTTTTGGTCGGATCCGGAACAGCTTACTAAGGCCCGTAAAAGAACCTGTACGCAAGCCCAGTGAAAACACATGTTACTCTTTGGCCAACACCTTAGACACTGGCAAAAAACTGAGGTGCTCCCGGATGGGAGGGGCTTATATAGGGGAGGGTACTTCCGGTTTTGGAAGTTGCCAGTGCCAGCACCTGAAGGTATCTATATAACCCATTAGTAATGACTAAGTCGCTCTGTGTCCCGTGATGTACGAAAAAGAAATATGTACAGTTGAAATTGGATTTGTAGTTCTGTTCAGGAAGTCTCCCCTTCCGGAGAGCATACCGTGTTTCCCCAAAAATAAGGCCGGGTCTTATATTTATTTTGGCAACAAAAGACACAGTAGGGCTTATTTTCGGGGTAGGTCTTACCATGTAATGTGCTGTCTTCTCTCCCCCTCTCTCTCCGTGCCTGATAGAAATCCCCAGTGTGAACTGAGTTAAAATGCTTGTAGAATCCTAGAATCCACTCTATTACAGTATTATATAATGTACAATGTGTGCATTTCTGTAATATAATTGTACCAAATACCTTCGTTATAGCGCCGCTCTGCACTTCTGTGACCCGCCGGAGCTCTCTTCCCCGCAATTATATTACAGAAACACACACATTGTACATTATGTACTACTGTAATAGAGTGGATTATAGGATTTTACAAGCATTTTAAACTAGGGCTTATTTTCAGGGTAGGGCTTATATTGCAGCCCTCCTGGAAAATGACGCTAGGTCTTATTTTCGGGGAAACATGGTAGTCAGATTGCTGACCTCCAGTGCAATTAGGCAGTAGCTTGATCTTGGACATGCCTCCCTATCCTGCTGAATGGTCATCACCCAACTCTTTCCTCCTGTTGACATGGTCCCCGTGTTAGACTGACAGCAATGCACAGACTAGTAGAGGCTTGATTGGAGCAGTGTGTTGACCCTTCCTTTTCAAATTAGGGAATAAAAACACAACTGGGTTAAATGACATTTTTTTTTTTAATGCCAGCCAGGATCTCACCTTTTTATTATAGCTAAATTTTCATCTTAAAAGTTCTGCGTCTGTGCCTGTTCCCCTTTAAGGAAAGGGCTCCGTTTCAGCTGCTGAGCTGTAAAATAAGCGTTCTCCCGTACGTAAGCCGTGTCCTTTAAAAACGTACGCATTACATCTCGCAAATTAGAAGCCACTGAAGTGCGGACGGCCGTACACAGGTGTAATAAAGTAGCAAATTTATGAGGAATACTTAAGGTTAATCGGTGCTAAAAATATATTTAATCAACTGGCTTTGTCCTTACTTGAACCAGATGCTTTTACGGCAACTGCAGGGTTGTGGCGCGCAGAGCGAACCCGCAGCACAGCGCGTGTGTAAGTGAGACCGCTAATCAGAGTTCTGATCTGTAGAAGACTTTACAGACGAAAATCACTATTCAAAAGGAAGACGCGGCCCCCCTGCTGCCCGGCCGCCAATGGCAAATTCTCAGGATTAAGTTATTAGAGCAGGAGCGCTATCCCGCTCCCTCCTATCAGTGTTATTAGAGTATAGAGGTATTGGGAAAAACTGTTTATTTTTACAAAAATGCAGCACAGTAGATTGGAAACTTCAGATGGGCAAACCAGAGTTGTATATTTGTATTATGCTCTCGTTACAGCATGATAAAAGTTATTTAAAGAATAATTCAACTATTCAACAGATAACCTTATTTCTTATGGTGAGCTGTTTGTGCTGTGATTTACTTGTATTCTCTCCCTGATGAAATATAAATGTCCGTCTGTAAGGACCTTGTGGAGGCTGACCTGTTTCCTGTCTGAGCTCAGGACTCGTAACTGCCTACAAGCAGTCATTACTATTATTTACTTGTATTCTCTCCCTGATGGAATCTAAATGTATGTAAGGACCCTGTGGAGGATAACCTGTATCCTGCCTGAGTTCAGGACCCATAACTGCCTGCAAGCAGCCATTACTGTTATTTAGTTGTATTCTCTCCCTGATCGAATATAAATGTCCATCTGTACGGACCCTGTGGAGGATGATCGGTCTCCTGCCTGAGCTCAGGACTTATAACTGCCTGCAAGCGTTAATTCCTGTTATTATTTAGTTGTATCCATCTGTAAGGACCCTATGAAGGCTGTCCGGTCTCCTGCCTGTCCGGTCTCCTGCCTGTCCGGTCTCCTGCCTGTCCGGTCTCCTGCCTGTCCGGTCTCCTGCCTGTCCGGTCTCCTGCCTGTCAGGTCTCCTGCCTGTCCGGTCTCCTGCCTTAGCTCAGGACTCCTAACTACTTGCAAGCTGTCATTCCTGTTATATAGTTGTATTCTCTCCCTGATGGAATATAAATGTCTGTCTGTACGGACCCTGTGGAGGATGACCAGTCTCCTGCCTGAGCTCAGGACTTATAACTGCCTGCAAGCGTTAATTCCTGTTGTTATTTAGTTGTATCCATCTGTAAGGACCCTATGGAGGCTGACCTGTCTCCTGCCTGTCCTGTCTCCTGCCTGAGCTCAGGACTCATAACTGCCTGCAAGCTTTCATTCCTGTTGTTATTTAGTTTTATTCCCTCCCTGATGGAATATAAATGTCCATCTGTAAGGACCCTATGGAGGCTGACCTGTCTCCTGCCTGAGCTCAGGACGCTTAACTGCCTGCAAGCAGTCATTACTGTTATTTAGTTGTATTCTCTCCCTGATGGAATATAAAAAGGCAGCCCGAGCTCAGGACTCATAACTGTTGGAGCTGCTGGAGGAGAATAAAATATGAAATTATTGCACAGGATTTTTATAGCGCCAACAGTTTACTAAATGAGTAGTACAGTTACAATTCAGTTCAATACCAATAGGGTTAAGAGAGCTCTGCTTATGAATGCTTACAATGAAAATAATTTTCTTTTTTTTCCGTATCACAATTTTCATTGTTGCCACGGAGTCCAAGTAGGATATAGGATAGCCATACAGCCTGACATTTCTGCTTTGACAGGGAGAGAATACAAGCAAATAATCAAAAATGTATTCATCTTTGATCAGCAAGCCTGCACTTCTTTTACAAGTTCGAGATTCAGAAAGCTACAAGCACCTGTTGGTGATTGGTTATCTTTAAAGATAATCTGCCATTTTAAACTCCTAAAACTAAAGTTCTGCCTGAGAGAAGCCACAGCAGGGTACCTGTTCTTACCTTTGTTAGCTAGAAAAGACGCTCCTCTGATCTTGGATTTTATTAAAAGAGCTTGGCTCTCCTAAACTTTGGACCAGCAAAGTGAAACCTGTTTTCAAAGAGGCGCTCAGGTAACAAAGGTTTTCTAGTAGGCTGCTTGTGGTGACGGTCCTTAGGGAGGACTTTTAAGGGTTCAAACAGGTTCTCTTTAAAGTCTCATTTGTACCGCCTAAAAATATTCAGTTTGCTGGATGTTGTGGAGCAGGGGTCTCAAACTGGCGGCCCCCCAGCTGTTGCGAAACTACAAGTCCCATGAGGCATTGCAAGACTTGGCAGTTACAAGCATGACGACCTTTAGGCAGAGGCATGATGGGACTTGTAGTTCCGCAACAGCTGGAGGGCCACCAGTTTGAGACCCCTGCTGTGGAGGTTCATCTACAGCTGTCCACAGGTGACCATGAAAGCTCCCTTGTTGAAAAAAAAGTTGGCTCCCCTCCCGGAAGTAGATAGTTTTAAACCTTCGAGAAAGCATCAAAAATGTAGAAAAAGTAGAGTCATCCTTCTAAATCTGCTCAGAATTAATATTTATTATGAGTTTTTGAGGTTTGCTGGTGAGATGAATGATCTGACAGTTTAGTGTGTCTCTCGGGTACTGCATTGATCCTCGGAGACATCTACGCTAGAGTTCCCAGGTCTATACACTTGGTAAGAAGCTGCTGGAAGATCTTGGTGTCCCTGTTGGAATTTTACAGCAAATGTTTAAGAATTCAAAATTTGAAAACAGGCCTTTTATTGCAGAATAGACTTACTCTGTCTTTAGGCAATAAAAGATATTTGAAGTGTTACTAAACCCAGGACTCTGCAGTCACTATATCTGGTCTCCCTCAGTACGCAGAACATGGAAATACAATTATTTTAGTAAATATAAACTGCTAAACACCTTTTCTCAGCAGCAGTATATAGCAGTCTTGTGACTTCTATTACTGTCTAGTTAAAGCTTGTAGGAGGAGTTTTCTTTCTACTCTGACTGTCCTATGAGGTGGCATGACCCCTGACCCTCTGTCTGGACAGTGCTGATTGGCCCTGTGCTGATCACATGCACCCTCCCAAGGAAAAAAACCTCTAGCAATACACACCAAACTGAGCATGTGCAGAATGACTCCCAAGGCTCTGTACTATCAGAAGATTGATTGGGGACAGTGGAAGAAGGGGAGGATCAGAGAAGACAGGATCAAACAGCCTTTTTATACATTGCAGAGAATTAACCCCTTAGGTTCCACAGTGAGTATATAAGCAGCATGCTTTACTGCATATACAGACTGATTTTACTGTTGTGGGTTTAGTAACACTTCAACTGTTTTCTTCACAGCCTTTCTACACCTGTGCGCATAAACCGCTCAGTGTATATTCCTGGCCTCTGCCGAGTGCCAGCATGAATGATGCAGCCAATCAGGATGGCCAAAGATCCCAAACCCAGAAATACAATGTAGAAATGGGTGCATAATTTTACATTTTGGCAGTAGATATGTTTTAAAAGGGTAATTCCACTTTTGTGGAAAGAAAATTGGTAAATAATAATAATTAAAAAAAAAAGAAGCAATATAGCGGCACGAGTCGTATTGTAATTTAGTGTCAGTGCACACTATGGAGTGCGGGAACCACATGCAATTTTGGACTTTTAAATTGCATGCGATTTGAGCTGACATTCTTTATGGCTGAAATCGCACCGAATCTGCAGCAAAATCCTGCAGGACCCTTTTATTTTTTTTGGGCCGCACCAGAATCGGATCGCATGAGTGTTCACACTGAATGTTATAAAGAAATGACATTTCCTTTTTCAATCTTCAGTGCTGTAATTTTCTGTAAAATGCAATATGGTGACCAGATGGTGTCATTTCCTGCTTGTGTGATTGGCTTACTGATTTTCCCAGAAGTCTGCATTAAGATACAAGTCAAACTTTTTGGTTTCAATGTTTTTATTACATTTTTCAACATAAAAAACAAAGGGGGTATAAATAACATTATATATAAAAAAAATGCATTAGAACTAGTACAAGAAATTCCATGTTCAGAATAATATTCATAAATATAAAGTGTATTAAATATATATTATGAGCAAGTAAAACATAGAATATATTGAAAAATAAAATATACAGAACTAAATAAAATAAATTAATCAAGGTAATCTAAATATCTCATGTGATAGTGTAGTATATATTAAAAGAAATAAAAGGGAATAAGGTCAAATAAGGGGAAGAGTGGATAATTGTACAAAGAATAAAATATTAATTATAATATTATTATTTTTTGTTGTAAACATCCCCAAGTCAAGTTAAGGAATAAAAGAGGTTAGGGTACGATATTCTGAAGAATTAGTAAATTGTATCCAGTTAGCCCAAATTTTATTGAATTTAAATGGTGTGTCATTGGCCTGTTGTATTAAATCTTCAATTTCAGCAATAGTTTGGACTTTTTTTTAGTCAAGTCAAACTTTTTGCGTCCCCTGCAACAAAAATTTGGGTAAAATACTCCCAAAACAAAAACAGGAGTATAGGGATGAAGAGCTTGCTACTTTCCTCATTAGAGCCCTGCAGGTGCAGCAGCTGGTTGAGACTTTTACAATCACTTCCATACAGATTCACTTTGCACATTGACACAGACAAACAGCTATTCCTTCAGCATAACAAAAGGTAGGAATCTGTAACAAAGTTTGTTAAAATCCCTGCAATGTACATTGATCACCCAGAGAGGAAAGTTTTTTTATTTTTTATCAACAAAAGTGGAGTTACTCTTTAAGGGAATGGAAAAACATTTAAAATACTTGATTTCGCTGTGCTTTTACCTGCAATTTTTTTTTTTAAAGTTGATGAAAGGGTCTCTTTGAAGTATAATGGAACAGAGCTGGTAATTATAAGAGAGTGTAGCAGCTAATCTGCATAATTTCAAGTAGCATCTATAACCTAATCAAGGAGCAGATTGTTGCTTTATGACTCATGAAAGGCAATATTTGGGGACATGGATACTTTGTTGTTCTTATGGACTATATTTATTTCAAGCGAACCTATGAGGTGTGTTGGCTACCATTGCTGATGATATATTTATTCATCTCAATGCTATCCGAATGATCTCCGGCTTATGTGCTTTTCAGAGCCACCAACACAAATCCGCCTATCCTTTTCTGGATCGGTGACTTTGCACATGCCAAACCCAGAGACAGCCAGCTAAATAGCATTTTCACAAAGCAATTATCCTCCGTAGCCCTTGTGGTTATTTCATTAACCACTTCTCCACCGGGCCTATTCTGGCACTTCTCTCCTTCATGTAAAAATCATAATTTTTTTGCTAGAAAATTAATCAGAACCCTCAAACATTATATATTTTATTTTAGCAGACACCCTAGGGAATAAATGCAACTTTTTATCTCGCACGGTAATTTTTCAAACGCCTTTTTTTGGGAAAAAAAAACGGTTTCATGAATTAAAAAATAACAAAACAGTAAAGTAAGCCCATTTTTTTTGTATAATGTGAAAGATGATGTTACGCCGAGTAAAAAGATACCTAACATGTCACGTTTTAAAATTGCGCACACTCATGGAATGGCGCCAAACTTCGGTACTTAAAAATCTCCATAGGCACCGCTTTAATTTTTTTTACAGGCTACTATTTTCGAGTTACAGAGGAGGTCTAGTGCTAAAATTGTTGCACACGCTCTAACTCACTCGGCGATACCTCACATGTGGGGTTCGAACGGCGTTTATATATGTGGGCGGGACTTACCTGCGTGTTCGCTTCTGAAAGCGAGCTACCGGGGACAGGGGCGTTTTCAATTTTTTTTTATTATTATAAAAAAAATTATTTTACTTGTAAAAAAAAAGTGTAAACATTTTTTTTTTTTTTTTTTTTTTATATTTTTTTTTTTGGATCACTTTTATTCCTATTACAAGGAATGTAAACATCCCTTGTAATAGGAATCATTGTGACAGGTCCTCTTTAAGTAGAGATGTGGGGTCAATAAGACCCCACATCTCTCCTCCAGGCTTGAAAGCATGAGATTGTGAAAAAATTCACCGATCTCATGCCGACAGCGGCTTTGCTTACTTCCGGGTACCCGGGTGTGACGTCACAACGTCGCGCCCGGGCCTCCGATGATCATAGAGATGACTGGTGACCATCTGGTCACCGGAAAACTCTATCGTCGTGAGCCGGCACCGGCCGATTCGTTCTCCGGGCCCCCGATGGCACGGGAGAGCCCGGAGCAGCACCAGATGGTGGCGGGAGGGGGGGGGCGTCCCCTCCCGCCGCCTATAAGAACGATCAAGCGGCGGAACTGCCGCTATGATCATTCTTCTTGTGCACAGAATCGCCGGCAGAAAACAGTGAATGATGCCCGTAGCTGCAGGCATCATTCAGATATCACCGCACAAAGTCGAGGACGTCATACGACGTCCTCAGTGGAGAAGTGGTTAAATTGTTACATAGTTAGGTTGAAAAAAGACACAAGTCCATCTAGTTCAACCATAAAAATAAATAAAATAAAAAATACGTATCAAACAATCCTATATACCCAATTCTATACCCACAGTTGATCCAGAGAAAGGTGAAAAACCCCCAGCAAAGCATGATCCAATTGGCCACAGTAGGGGAACAAATTCCTTCCTCATCCCCCGAGAGTTAATCGGATATTCCCCGGTTCAACTTTACCTATAAATGTTAGTATCCAGTTATATTATGTACATTTAGGAAATAATCCAGGCCTTTTTTAAACCAATCTACTGAGCTGGACAGAACTAGCTCTTGAGGGAGTCTATTCCACATTTTTCACAGCTCTTACTGTGAAGAAACCTTTCCGTATTTGGAGGTGAAATCTCTTTTCCTCTAGATGTAAAGAGTGCCCCCTTGTCCTCTGTGATGACCTTAAAGTGAATAACTCAACACCAAGTCTAATGTAGGGGTCTCCACACTTTCTAAACAAAGGGCTGGTTTACTTTCTTTCAGACTTCAGCAGAGTCAGATCATGGCCAGGTGGAGTGGAAATGTTTCTGGCATCAGTAGGAGTACACATCACCACATTTGGTATTAGGATAGAGGAATAGTGCACCATCGTTGGTATCATAAGGAGTAATAGTGCCCTATTATTGGTGTCAGTGGCAGAAATGGTGCTCCATTGTTGGTGTTCGATGGCAGAATAGTGTCTTGTATCAGTGGGAGGATTAGTGACCCAAGGGCCAGATAAAAGCAAGCAAAGGGCCGCATCCGGCCCCCGGCCACAGTTTGGAGACCCCTGCTCTAATCTTTCCTCATAGCTGAGCTCCTCCATGTTTCTTATGAGTTTGGTTGCCCTTCTCTGCACTTTCTCCAGTTCCCTGATATCCTTTTTGAGAACTGGTGCCTAAAACTGAACTGCGTATTCCAGATGAGGTCTTACTAAATTGTCTTATTTATGTGCTTTTCAGAGCCGCCTATCCTTTTTTGGTTCAGTGACTTTGCACATGCCAAATCCAGAGACAGCCAGCTAAATAGCATTTTCACAAGGCAATTATCCTCCGTAGCCCTTGTGTGTGTTTTTTTTTTTTTTTTTTTAATTGCAGCCTTTCTTTAAATAACATGCCTTTTGTCTTCTCGTAGCCTTCGCTGAGCTGCAGACTGACATCCACGAGTTGACCAATGACCTGGACGGAGCCGGCATCCCCTTCCTGGACTATCGCACCTACGCCATGCGCGTCCTCTTCCCCGGCATTGAAGACCACCCTGTGCTGAAGGAGATGGAGGTAAGCACCGTTGCATTTTTGTTGAAAGCCTGCACCCGCTATACGTTCTTTGGCTAAGTGTCAGGAAACGGATGAATGCAAGAAGAATGAGCACGTGTCTAATCTGGGACTTTGGCTCATACATCGCGCTCATTACACCACTATTGTTCAGTGGGGGAAGAAACAAGAGCACCAAATTGCTGGTTTTTCCCCCTCTCTCGGGCTGCCCAATGACTTCCAGATCCCTCATTGATAATGTCAGGTGTTGATAAATCCGTTTGCTGTCTATTGAGTCACTAGACCCAACGTGAATTTGACTTTAGCAATTCTAGGGCTCAGCTAGTCAGATGACGGCATTGGTTTCCAGCAGGATCTCTAAAGCTGGCCATCAATGGATTGAAATCTGGGTGGTTTAGAAGAGACTGACCTGAATTTCGGTTCATCTATGGCCATTCCCATTCGAGAGAAATCAACATAGTGATTTATTTCTCTCGAACAGGATTGTTGGAAAATTTGTGTAGCCAAACTTCTGCAGATGACCGCATCTCCTGCTGCTGCTGTTGTATTTTGACAGCCGACCCAAGTACCCAAATAGAAGCTGTTTCTGTTTGTATGCAAGGTACCTTTCTCACATTCAAGCCTCGTACACACGGCCGAAAATCTCGTCAAGAAAAAACACATCGTTTTTCTTGACGAGATTCTTGGACAAGAAACTTGTCCCGGCCGAGTGTACACACGCTCGATTCAAAGAACCCACGGTTCTTTGAATGGAGCGAACGCGGTGACGTCATCGACTACGATGAGCGTGCGCTCGTCACATTCGATGCCGTCGCCGCCATCTTGCTACACCCTATCTATGCCTAGGAAGCTACCGCGCATGCGTCAGTCATTTCGAGCATGCGCGGGCTTCCCGGAGGACAGGTAAGTGTACACACACACAATTTTTTTGTCGAGAAACAGGCTGACGAGAATCTCGACGAGAAAATAGAGAGCAGGTTCTCTATATTTCTCGATCGAGATTCTTGTCGGTTTTCTTGACGAGAAACCATACACACAAACGATTTTCTCGGCAAGAAAGCTATCTCTGCAATTTTCTTGTCGTTTCTTGCCGAGAAACTCGTTCGTGTGTACGAGGCTTCATACACATAATAGGGCGAATTTGAGAGCCAATGAACCTACCAGAATATCTGAGGAGTCTTTGAGAAAACCCATGCAAGCATGATGGGAACCTGCACACTCCATGCAAATGGTGTCCTGGCCGGTTCCATAGTAACAGCCTTTGAAAATCTTCAATACCCCTGCTGGTCACAATACAGGCATATATACATTATACAAGTGTGTCTATGTAGACCGCTGAGGCCCAGCACTGTTCTTACACAACATAGAAAATAATAGTGCATTGTTCAGAAAATTCTTATTGTGGCTGATAAACCGCCATTTATGCCTTTTGCTATGAGCAAGTTTCCTGTCTCCAACAGCCTAATTGCCACTAATAATCACAATTCGAATGTTTCTCGTTTTTTTTTTTTTGTTACATTAATGAACTGACGCTGCAGAGTTAAAAGCTAGTGAAATTTATGGCCAGCAGGGTTTATATGACTATTTAAAAAGAGGATGCCATTTCATTTTTTATGCAACAAAAACTCAGCCTATAATTTATGCCGAACGCTGTAAATTATAGGGCGACGGCTGCAAAAGTGATAATTTACAGCGGTAGCAAATGTCATTTTTTGGAGGAGATGGAGGATTTTTTTTTATTGCAGGCTTTTAAGATGGTATTTATGACTGTGGCAGCGATAACCCGACTAGGCGACGGCAGTGGCAATTGTCGATGAACTACAGTTCTCAGCATACTGTGGGAGACTTAACATTTTTCTATATTGTAAATTAGATTTTAATCAATTATGTAAGAAAAAAAAATTAACACAAAGCAACAGGTTTACTTTAAAGTGGAGTTTCGGCCGAAATATGACTTTTAAGATCAAAAATAACCCTAGAATGCTCATGCCTCGTGCAATGTAACAAAGGTATGCTGTAAACTATGCCCAGTTTTCTATTTGTGCAGCATCGTTTTCTTACTTTGTGAAGTTCCTGCACAGTGTGGCCATCTCCAGTGTGGGCATCTGAAGCCACAGTGTCCTTCCAGGATTTCGTGCATTCTGGCTACCCAGCATGCACCTGACGATCTTATGCATGTGCAGTGCGGGGCAATCTTGGTCAGCTTGCCATGCCAAGCTGACCAAGATTTTCAATAGACGCCAATGTTACTGGAGCAGCGCCATGCCAAGCTGACCATGAATTTCCATAGACGCCAATGTTAAATGTTATGGGAGCAGTGCCATGCCAAACTGACCAAGATCTCCCAGGAGCCAATGCAAAACCGGAAATGACGTCGGCGGCTGCTAAAGGAGGAAGTGAAATTAGATATAGGCATAAATCGGGTAAGTGAACAGAAAAAATACAATTTTCAGTTCATTTTAAGGTTGCAAATTAGTGCTGCATGGTGAGGAGTGAAAAATGTGGGTGGAACTCGGCTTTAAAGGCTAGGTCCAGGTTTTTTACTTCTTTCTTAATTTTATTTATTACAGGTACATTTACTTGTATAGCTCTGTAAATTTACACAGCACTTTACACATTGTACATGCGCATCAGCCCCTGCCATCAAGGAACATACAATCTAAGGTCCTTAACTCACATTCATATACTCTATATTACCAAAAGTATTGGGGCACCTGCCTTTCCACGCACATGAACGTCTTAGTCTATAAGGTTGGCCCACCCTTTGCAGCTATAACAGCTTAAACTCTTCTGGGAAGGCTGTCTACAAGGTTTAGGACTGTGTCTATAGGAATGTTTGACCATTCTTCCAGAAGCACATTTGTAAGGTCAGGCACTGATGTTGACTGAGAA
Source organism: Rana muscosa (assembly GCA_029206835.1). NCBI lineage: Eukaryota > Metazoa > Chordata > Amphibia > Anura > Ranidae > Rana > Rana muscosa. Next base: position 314,050,158 of record CM055120.1, read on the forward strand.
GGCCTGGCTCTGTCTCCCCTCTAATATATCCCAAAGGTTTTCTATTGGGTTGATGTCAGGACTAGGTTCAGGCCAGTCAAGCTCCTCCACCCTAAACTCGCTCATTCTTGTCTTTATGGACCTTGCTTTGTGCACTGGTCCAAATCATTTGGTGGAGGGGGGATTAAGGTGTGGGGTTGTTTTTCAGAGGTTGGGCTTGGTTCCAGTGCACAAAGCAAGGTCCATAAAGACATGAATGAGAGAGGTTGTGGTGGAGGAACTTGACTGGCCTGCACTTCAACCTAATAGAACATCTTTGGGATGAATTAGAGCGGAGACTGCGAGCCAAGCCTTCTCGTCCAACATCAGTGCCTGACCTCACAAATGTGCTTCTGGAAGAATGGTCAAACAATTCCTATAGACACACTCCTAAACCTTGTGAAACAGCCTTCCCAGAAGAGTTGATGCTTGAATAGCTGCAAAGGGTGGGCCAACTCCATATTGAACCCTACGGACTAAGACTGGAATGCCATTAAAGTTAATATGCGTGTAAAGGCAGGTGTCCCAATACTTTTGACAATATAGTGTATCCATTTCACATTCACACCAGTTCCTGCCCTCAAGAAGCTTACAATCTAAGGTCCCTAACTCACATTCATACATACACATACTAGGGCCAATTAACCTACAAGCATGTTGGAGTGTGGGAGGAAACTTGCACAGGGAGAACATGTAAACACCAGGCAGGTAGTCCCGTGGTTAGGATTAGAACTGATGACCCTGGTGCTGCTAGGCAGAAGTGCTAACCACTTACTGTAGCCACTGTCCTGCCCATTTTTGGACCCTGTTTCATGTTACACCCATATTGAGGGTCAACATCCCCCTTCTATACCTAAATTGCAGGGTGCTTCTTCTGGTGGAATCTTTAATCCTTTTAATTCAGCATGGCTGTGTGCATTGAGGACCAAAATAATTATTTCATGTCCCATCTGCCACCACAGCACAATGACTGTGCAAAGCCGTGTCCATGATCACTCCTCCCTTACCCTCTTGTAATCCAGTTGTGCTTCCTCCAGCCCCAAAATGGCAACTCCATATGGACATGAGGTTGGGGGATAGCTTTGCAAGAGCCTGTGCCTTGTATCTGTGACAAACTAATTGCAAGTGCAGTACTCTTCAGGCGGCATTGCAAAAAAAATAGTAAATACACATTGGTCATGAGATCAGTATTGCTGCATTGGACTACCACTTTAATGGCCCACTCCTGCAATATATACCTATTTTTCTCTTCTCCACTTCATTCAATTCAGCATTGGAAGCTAAATTAAATACTTAGTGGTTCTCCGTATAAAGGAGCTTGTGATTCGCTCCATGTGACAGTACTGGGCCACTTTGAGCTCTGTAAAAAAATGGTTGTCTTAAAGTGGAACTAAACCCTTCTATCCCTTACAGCCAAGGATGCTGCCATCTTAGCCTTTGTTTGATCTGCAGCTGTCAATGTGCCATACATGTGATCATTTATTGCACTAGCCATTTGAAGGCTTGACTGTTCAGTTCAGAGTACAAGACACTGTGACAATTATCCTTCATGGCATGCCTTGAATGTAACGGTTTTGGGAAACAGTGAAATTGATGGGTTTAGTTCCACTTTAACTTCAAGGACTACAAGGCCCAGCATGTCCTGACAAGCAGCTGTGTTCAGTTTGGCAGCAGCTGATCATCAGCCCCTAAAGTGTGGAGCAGACATGTGTTTGTGATAAAACATACGCAGATGTAGTTGATATATTACTGTGTTCAGTTTTGCCCCGGATCCCTGGCGTAGTGTCAGCCGTCCCCCCTCACCTGAACAGGAAGTCACTGCAACCGCAACTTTATTAAAAATTCTTACAGTATTTTATTACAATTCCCAATTGTAAAAGTCAAGCCTTCTGTGAACCTGTACAGGCTCGCAAATGTTTAAATGAAAATTGAGCACATTGTTTAAGTTCAGAATAGGTGAAAGTTTTTGTTTAGGGAGCTGAAAATCTGATTGGCTTCAGGTTGAATTAGTCCTGTGATTGTTATAATTGGCTGCAGCTTGGATCAAATTGGCCATACCTGGTCAAACAGGTCAACAGGCCTGGTTCTTCCCTAGTTTAATGCTCTGGTAAACATTGGGGTAATCAGGAAGAAATAAAAATGTTATGGTCAACCTTGTGTCAAATGACACAGCACAGCGGAAGCTAAGTTCAACTTCCTGATGGTGTAGGTGTCTGAGAAGTCAGTCTGCAGGAAGCGGTCTAGGAAGCTTTCTCGATAATGATTATCAATGCCCAACCAGTTTAGCAAAACCTATGAGTTGGACATAAGCCTTTTGTCCGACCTCATTATCTTTTAGAGCAGTGGTCTCCAAACTGTGGCCAGAGGGCCAGATGTGGGCCTTTGCTTGCCCTTATCTTGTTCTTGGAGCCCTATTGCTCACCCAAAACAAGGCACTGTTCGTCAGACTGACACCATCAATGGAGCACATTCCTCCCACTGACACCAATCATAGGACGCTATTCCTTCCCCTGATACCAACAATTGGCAATATTCCTCCCACTGACACCAATGATGGAGCACTATTCCTCCTACTGACATCAAAAATGGGGCACCATTTCTCCCACTGATACCAATGAGGGGGCAGCATTTCTTCCACTGACACCAAAGATTGGTGTCAGTGGAAGGAATAGTACCCAATCTTTGGTGTCAGTGGAAGGAATAGTACCCAAAGGGTACTATTCCTTCCACTGACACCAAAGATTGGGTAATATTCCTTCCACTGACACCAAAGATTGGGTACTATTCCTTCCACTGACACCAAAGATTGGGTACTATTCCTTCCACTCACACCAAAGATTGGGTACTATTCCTTCCACTCACACCAAAGATTGGGTACTATTCCTTCCACTCACACCAAAGATTGGGTACTATTCCTTCCACTCACACCAAAGATTGGGTACTATTCCTTCCACTGATACCAAAGATTGGGTACTATTCCTTCCACTGACACCAAATATTGGGTACTATTCCTTCCACTCACACCAAAGATTGGGTACTATTCCTTCCACTCACACCAAATATTGGGTACTATTCCTTCCACTCACACCAAAGATTGGGTACTATTCCTTCCACTCACACCAAAGATTGGGTACTATTCCTTCCACTCACACCAAAGATTGGGTACTATTCCTTCCACTCACACCAAAGATTGGGTACTATTCCTTCCACTCACACCAAAGATTGGGTACTATTCCTTCCACTCACACCAAAGATTGGGTACTATTCCTTCCACTCACACCAAAGATTGGGTACTATTCCTTCCACTGATACCAAAGATTGGGTACTATTCCTTCCACTGACACCAAATATTGGGTACTATTCCTTCCACTCACACCAAAGATTGGGTACTATTCCTTCCACTCACACCAAATATTGGGTACTATTCCTTCCACTCACACCAAAGATTGGGTACTATTCCTTCCACTCACACCAAAGATTGGGTACTATTCCTTCCACTCACACCAAAGATTGGGTACTATTCCTTCCACTGACACCAAAGATTGGGTACTATTCCGTCCACTGACACCAAAGATTGGGTACTATTCCGTCCACTGACACCAAAGATTGGGTACTATTCCGTCCACTGACACCAAAGATTGGGTACTATTCCGTCCACTGACACCAAAGATTGGGTACTATTCCGTCCACTGACACCAAAGATTGGGTACTATTCCGTCCACTGACACCAAAGATTGGGTACTATTCCGTCCACTGACACCAAAGATTGGGTACTATTCCGTCCACTGACACCAAAGATTGGGTACTATTCCGTCCACTGACACCAAAGATTGGGTACTATTCCTTCCACTCACACCAAAGATTGGGTACTATTCCTTCCACTCACACCAAAGATTGGGTACTATTCCTTCCACTCACACCAAAGATTGGGTACTATTCCTTCCACTCACACCAAAGATTGGGTACTATTCCGTCCACTGACACCAAAGATTGGGTACTATTCCGTCCACTGACACCAAAGATTGGGTACTATTCCTTCCACTCACACCAAAGATTGGGTACTATTCCTTCCACTCACACCAAAGATTGGGTACTATTCCTTCCACTCACACCAAAGATTGGGTACTATTCCTTCCACTCACACCAAAGATTGGGTACTATTCCGTCCACTGACACCAAAGATTGGGTACTATTCCTTCCACTCACACCAAAGATTGGGTACTATTCCTTCCACTCACACCAAAGATTGGGTACTATTCCTTCCACTCACACCAAAGATTGGGTACTATTCTTCCCATTCATACGAATGATGAAGCATTGGTTACTTCCATTGATGACAAAGCATTTTCTACTCACAATGGTCACAATGCCGCCCCAGAAAGTCTGGAGGGCAGTAAACTGGCCCTTTGTTTAGAAAGTTTGAAGACCTTTGTTTACAGTGTTGCTAGCCCTATAATCAGTCTGATTGGCTATGAATTGTTCCTAAACATACAGTATATGACTAGGTTTTTGTACAGCTGACCATCACACCTACATGAGCTTCTTGGACATCCTTTTTCAAAACTATGGACATTAATATGAAGTTGGCCTCCTTTTGTAGCTGTAACAGTCTCCACTCTTCTGGGAAGGTTTTCCACAAGATTTTGGAGTATGTCTGTCTGAATTTGTGCTCATGCAGCCCAATAAGAATTTGTGAGGTCAGGTACAGTACTGGTGTTGAAGGAGAAGACCTTGCTTGCAGTCGGTGTTTGAGCTTGAGTACTTTAGGGTTGAGGTCAGGTACTGATGTTGGATGAAAAGATCTGGCTTGCAATCGGCTTTCAAATTCATTCCAAAGTTGTCCAGTAGGGTTGAGGTCAGAGTTACTCTGCAAGCCACTCAAGTTCCTTCACACCAAACTCCTTAAACCATGTCTTTTCGGAGCTTACTTTGTACACAAGGGCTACTGGAACAGAAAATGGTCTTCACCAAACTGTTAGCACAAGGGTGGAAGCACACAATTGTCTAAAATTTGTATGCTATAGCATTACCAGTATCAGTCACTGGAAACACCTGAACCTAATCATTTGGATGGGTTGTCACCTACTTTTGGCCATAGATTGTATTTTAATGCAGATTAAATTTCTAATTTGAGTATACCTTGCCTTGCCAAAGCACTTCTGCTGCAGTCTCTGTGTTTCTGGCATTCTGTGCCAGTAAATTCTACTGGAAGCTAAACACTTTCCAACAAGTAGACAGATCAGAGGAAATGTGCATTTAGTCGGAGCTAATATAAAAATATTGATGGAAAAGTCCTTTTGTCGCAAAGAACAGTGCCTCCCTCTCCGATTGCTTTTACTATCTACATCTGCCCTTTATAAAAATGGGTTTAGCCCCATGACACAGGTCTCTATCGAGTACAACACGTACCATAAAAGCAGCCCTCTTACTCTATATCATCAATAGGATTTCCAATAAAGACCCATCCAATTAAGTGCCTTACATTCCCCACACTTGTTTCATAGTTCGATATGTTTAATGGCTTTCCAAATTTACTTCCCAAAGCCAGCTCGTAAAACAAATGACAAACTTCCCTGGGCCGCATAATGTGCAATCTGCTTTTCGTCTGCTGCAAGGTGCGCTGGCGCTTCCATTAGACGGGCGGTAATTGGGGAGAAGTTATGTTTCCGGCAGACAGTTTCCAGATGGTCACAAACTCTGTCCTGATCAACTCCGAGCCTCCAGAAAGCAAACAGGAAGCATTAACCCTAATGTATAAATTTGTTGAGTTATATTAATTGAAACGGACCTTCTCACCAAAAATATTTTGCACTATTGCCACCCTCCGCAAACTTTTAAAAAGCTGATTTTTTTTTTCACCCACCCCCTGCTTCCATTCTTGCCTAGGCAAGAAAAACAAACTGTGCTACTGCAGGTTCCTGGAATATCCAAGGTAGATATCTTGGGGGCATTGGCTTACATACAGAAGCTGGAGGAGGAGGGACCTGGTGACCTGACATCAGGGGGACAGCTGCAGGAACCTGCCCCAATGATGTCAGAGCAGAAGATGGCGTGGTACCCGGCATGCAGTGGTAGAGCAGCGGCCTCCTGGGATAACTGTCAGATATCTCAGGGGGCATTGGCTTCCATTCAGCTGGAGGAGGGGGGACCTGGTGCTGTGAAATCAGTGGGCCACCTGCAACAACCTGCCCCTTGATGAGGTCAGAGCAGAAGATGGTGCTGTACCTGGCATGCAGTGGTAAAGCAGCAGCCTCCTGGGATAACCATGTTTGATATCCCAGGGGGCATTGGCTTCCATACAGCAGCTGGAAGAGGTAGGACCTGGTACTGTGACATCAAGGTGCCAGCTGCAAGAACTTGCCCCTGATGACGTCAGAGCAGAAGATGGTGCTGTACACGGCATGCAGTGGTGGAGCAGCAGATTAGAGCATGGCAAGGCTGGATTTGCTAGGCATGTGAGTGTGTTAATTGGGGACAACTCTGCATAAAAGTTAAGGGGGCATAAAAAACAATGGGGAGGTTGACTTCTTTCTTTAAAGCGGAACTTAACCCAAAAGGGAAGTTCCTCTCGTTTGCCTCCAATCATTCCCTCCCCCTCCCTCTTTACCATTTGGCACTTTGTTTTTTGGGGGTGGGGTGGGAGCGGGAAACTGGTTTTGACAGGTACCCCCTCTCGCTTGCGCCCGGGGCAGAGTGTGAACTTCTGCTCAGATCACAGGTCCCAGAAGACTGCGGGACCATTCACAACCGCACAGTGGGAAGCCGCGAGGCTTCACAGCCAGTTTCCCTTAGTTAAGATGCCAACGCTAGGGACCCGAAGCCTAGTGAAGAACGGGCTCTGGTGAGGACAGCACTGGATCCCTGGACAGGCAAGTGTCCTTACAGTATTTGTAGCTGCTGACTTTTAATTTTGGGGGGGAGGGGGGGGTGACTGAAGGTCCTCAAAGTATATGTGGGCTACAATAAAAAAAAATATTTGGGTCATCTGTTATGCATTTTCTCATGTTTTATTCCTTTAAGCACTGTAAGTATAGAAAATACCCGTTAATCTGCCAGAACTTCCTGTTTGGGCGAACAACACAGCCTCTGCTTCACTGAAAGCCCAATCAGTGTGGTCAGCCTTTTTCTTTCCTCATCCCCAAAACATATTGGGTATTTTATTTCAGATTTACAAAGTACTATGTTGAAGTAAAAATATTTAGACTATCAAGGTGCGGTGCTCATTATCTTCTAAATCTCTTGGCTTTATCATAAGGAGACCACTCATGTATAATATAGACTAGCCTGGAGTCTGTAGAAGACACTAGTTCAGGGTTAGCCAACTATGGCCCTCAAGTTGTCAAGGAACTAAAAGTCCCATGGGGCATTGCAAGACAGACAGCCACAGGCATGACTCCCAAAGGCTAAAGTATGATGGGATTTGTAGTTTCAGCATAGCAGACTTTTGTAGAAATACTTTATGTAAGATAAATTCTGGCACAACCTAGCTGGATAATCAGCTTGGCTGGCATCGCCCACGTCTGACGCCACTCGCCACTCTGCAGCACGTTCATCCTCGGGAACAACTGTTAAAAAAGCCGATGGAAGCTGTGTCTGTATCTCTGCTACGTCTCCCCGAAGGCTCTGTGGCGCAGGAAGAAATAGAGACAGGTCTGTTTTTTTAATGAGTAGACCTAGAGCAGAGAGTCGTAAGGGAGAACTAGAAAATTGATATCCCATGTATACTGGGAACCTGCCACCAGTCCCTATATAGCTATAGAAGACCTTGCTGCAACAGTAATCCTAAGCAAAAATCACATATTTTGAAAAAAAATATTACAGGTGTTTTATGAAGTGCAAACAATTTACACAGCACTTTACAATTCTGTACATTCACACAACTTCCTGCCCTCAAGGAGCTTACAATCTAGGAGCCATATGTCACATTCGAACATACGTGCAAGGGCCACCCTTGGACAGGAGTCCATTAACGGCAGACCAAAGTACCCGGAGGAAACCAGAGCATGCCAACTCCATGCAGATATCGTCTTGGCCAGGTTTTGAACCAGGGGCCGTAGTGCTGCAAGAAGTATTAACCACTAAGCCTCTGTGTTGCCCATAAACCATCCCATGAACGGGACTCACTCTTATCCCAACCAACAAGCGCAAATGCATTGTATATAAATATATTTGTCCATCTGTTCAGCCATTCTTGTGATTCACACTGGAAAACTAGGAAGACAACACCAATATCTTCTCCAGCATCTTGTTTCCTCTCCACCTACAGCCTGCTCATTGGATAATAAATAAGTGACATCATAATGCTAACTTCACAGTCCAATAAGCAAGCAGCTGAAACCGGAAACTGTAAAGTTGACCCAGCAAATAGTGATGACTTCAGCCTGGCCGTGCAGTTTGGCAGGGGTGTGTAAATCACAAAACTGACCAGATTAACCAGTCTTTATGTAGATAAAAACACTTTTTTTTTTTTTTATTCTTTATTTTTGGTTTTGGTATAAAAGACAATATAGAAATGAGGTACATAGAAAACATTCAGGAATTTTCCCTTCTCATCTGTAGAGGTCCATAAACTAAACAGTCCATTACAAAAGGGAAGCCGGAACAGCTAGACAATGTTAGTTATATGTACAGTAGTATATCCTCTGTCATAAGAGGCAAAAGGCAGCAAAATATATGCCACAAGTACAGAATAGTCCTATGTAGTGCAGCAAAAATGGCTTTTCCTAGACGACCCGTCAAAGTGTAGGAGTAGGGAAACCTAACAGGGGCCTAGTTAAGGAAACTGTATATACAATACATTCATAAACATTCAGAACAAAGGGAGTTCACAGGGTTATATTCAGCCCATTGCAGTGGATAAAATAGAGATAGAAAACATAGCAGAGGTTTAGATCTATTTTAACTTTGTGTCTGGAGTTCTGCTTTAAAATGGTTGAGGGCCTCTGAGGAGAGCAAGAGTTATTACTTCCCCAAAATTACACCATCTTGAGCAGTGATGGTCAGTTTTCCTGATATGATGGGTCTCAAGTGCAGCTCTCGAAAATCAACAAAGAGAGGCTCATAAAATTCAGTGTCAGAGACTGCAGTCACACATACAGGAGATGGTCAGAGACTGCAAAAGCGATGAGAGATGGTCAGAGACTGCAGACATGACACAGGTGATGGTCAGAGACTGCAGACATGACACAGGTGATGGTCAGAGACTGCAGACATGACACAGGTGATGGTCAGAGACTGCAGACATGACACAGGTGATGGTCAGAGACTGCAGACATGACACAGGTGATGGTCAGAGACTGCAGACATGACACAGGTGATGGTCACAAACATCAGGTATTCAAAGACAGCAGACACACATACAGGAGATTGAACACATGATGCAATAGATGTTCAGAGACTACAGGAGACTGCTATAGGAGTTGTAGGCTGGAGACTTGTTTCAGGAGACAGTCATTGACTGGAGACATATTATATGAGACTGCTAGAAATCCCTGCAAAATAGGGCAATAGGTCCAGGGGCCCCGAGGGCCCTACAAAATGCTAAAGGGCCCCAGGTTGGGTCCCAGGGGTCTGGAGAAAACGCCTTACTCGTGGTCAATGCAGACACAAATCCTCCCTAGCAGTAAAATACCAGAAGGGGTTAAGCGTAGATCTGTGTCACACTGTAACTTTAGAGCCGCGGCTGGTCTTCCCGTTAAAACAATTCAATGACTTTATAACTCTCGAAAGCAATCAGACCCAGCAGAATGGGGCCGCCACGTGCCGGTGGGCCGGAGGCGCGCATATCCAGAATCGGTGTCCTTCATAGCTCTGCGGGAGAACCTGTTGTGTGCAATTTGTGCCCTACAAAAGAGAGGCACTTGGAAAACTCCAGAATTTAATGCCCAATGAATATATTATGAATACTCCAGTGATTAACACCCCAGCTGCTTGTGTCTTTTGTGGAGCCTTTTTTTTTTTTTTCCCCTCTCTCTTGCAAAGGTTGAGGACTCTTGAACTATATGAAACCTGGGTGATAATTTTGCCTAATGGTTGAATTAATCAGCAGCGCAGAATGTATAAAGCGCAGTGAGATGTCTGCAACAAGCTCCAACCCCCCCTCCCCCTTGAAAGCTCCCATTAAATGAAAAGTGCCCTGTGTTATAATGATGAAGTGTCCTCCTATCGCCTTGAATTTATACTCACCTGTGCCAAATAGTACGGAACTCTCTGATCAGTGGTCCCTAGGGATTCGGGCTCCTTTACAATCTCCCCCCTCCTCGCCGCATGCTTGAAATAGTTACAGCGAAGAGCATACTGCATTGACGTTGAGCGTGCATTGTAGGGGCTGCAGATGTCTTGTGTAAATTAAACTGAAAAGCTAAATACAACAAGGTTTTACCTGCTGAAGGGATTTGTATTTCTGTCCATCCATTGAGTTATACAGCTCTGGTACAAAGCCCTGTCTGCCAAGCTGGGAGACCTGATTTTTCTCTGCTGGAGTTAAGTAACATTTACAGGTCTCCTCCACACCCCCAGATTCCGATTGGACAGTGAAAGGTAAAGCAGTAGATTGCTGAGCTCATCTCTCCGACACGCCTCCCTCAAGGTGCGCTCTGCTTTTCAGGGACTGTAGAGGGTAATGGCAATAAATTCAGGTATTTACACTGCTTGTATTTTCAGTAAAATGTAGTGTCTCTAAAGCATTATAGATAACAGTCCCATGAACTTTATTGTAAATAACATTTATAAACCTTGTTAAAGTGATATTAAACACACACTGGGGTTGATTTACTAAATCTGGAGAGTGCAAAAACTGGTGCAGCTCTGCATGGTAGCCAATCAGCTTCTAACATACGTTTGTTCAATTAACCACTTCAGCTCCAGAAAGGTTTACCCCCCCCCCCCCCCTCCATGACAAGGCCATTTTTTTTTACTATACTTCACAAGTTTATCTGGAAACTACCTTGAGAGACCATACCCAGAGGTAGCAGCCCAAGCCCTTAAAAGGGGCCCACTGCCACCTTTCTGCCTAATTGGGCTGGATTCACCGGGAGTGAACTTCCCCAACACGCCCCCCACCATCACTCACTCGCTCACAGACCCTCAACCGTGCAAGTCAGTCCAGCATGATCTTCCACCTCTAAGAGCTATTTTTTACTATACGGCACTGCGTTGCTTTAACTGACAATTGCGCGGTCGTGCGACGCTGTACTAAAATTAATGTCCTTTTTTTTCCACAAATAGAGCTTTCTTTGGTGGTATTTGATCACCTCTGCGGTTTTTATTTTTTTGCGCTATAAACAATAAAAGACCGACAATTAAAAAAAACAAAAAACTATTTTTTACTTTTTGCTATTAAACCTTCCCAATAATTAAAAAAATAAAAATAAAAAATCTAATGTCTTCATCAATTTAGGCCAATATGTATTCTGCTACATATTTTTGGTAAAAATAAATCCCAATAAGCATATATTGATTGGTTTGCACAAAAGTTATATCGTCTACAAACTGTAGGATATTTTTATGGCATTTTTATTTTTATTATTTTACTAGTAATGTCGGCGATCAGTGATTTTTAGCAGGATTGCGGTGGAAAAATTGGACCACTAACTGACACTTTTGACACTTTTTTGGAAACCAGAGACATTATTACAGTAAACAGTGCTAAAAATATGCACGGTCACTGTACTAATGACACTGGCAGGGAAGGGGTTAACACCAGCGGCGATCAAAGGTTAAGTGTGTCCCTAGGGGGGATGCTTTCTAACTGTGTGGGGGATGGACTTTCTGGATGAACACAGAGATCCATGTTCCTGCTTAGCAGGAACAAAAGATCTGTGTCCATCCCTGTCAGAACGGGTATCTGCCTTGTATACATAGGAAGATCACTGTTCTGTGCCTCCTGTGAAGCAATCGCGGGTGGCCGGCGGACGACTCTGGCCAATCAGCGCACGGACCCCCGCTGTCTATTACACGTACAGGTCGTTTCGCGCAATAGAGCTGACCTGCCTCAGTATATGTACTGTGGCCTGTCGGAAAGTGGTTAAGCTTTGACAAAAACCTGGAAGCTGATTGGCTTCTCTGCAGAGCTGCACCAGATTTTGCCCTCTCCAGTTTTAGTAAATCAACCCCATTGTTTCATTTACATTATCTCTTATCTTTCTGTATGTAGATGATTGCACTGTAATTATTTTAATAAAAAATAGTACCTTTTTCCTAATTGATATACAGATGTAACATGACTCGGCTGTTTCCCAGCCTGTCTGCAGGGAAACGTAAGCAGGAGGAGCTGTAGTGCTGCTGGTCACATGTTAAAAAAACAAACAAAAATAACAGCCTTTTGGATACAGCATAAAAATAAGTAATCAATAAACGGTTCTAAATTGCTACACAAATCTATATTTAAAATCAATTATTTATTATATTTTGGCAATACATGGTGTGGGTTGATTTCTGCCAGTCACAGGCTGTGTCACACCCCTCCTAGCTTGTGTCTTAGAATAAGAGGCAGGTGAAGCCTTCATCACTCTACATGTAATATTCCGCCCCATTATGTTTAGCTGGTTAGTGGACATGGAGGAGGGACGGAGTGGGCTGTCATTTACCACTGTGTATACACCCACATGTGTGACTCTATAGTCACATGGGCTGCTTAGATGTGATAGGGATAGAAACTCACTGAAAACTGAGCATGCCAACACTGCTCTGCAAAATTCTCAACTGCATTGGGGACATGGACAGGAGATAGAGAACAGCAAAATCAACCAGGTTTTTGCATTATACAGAAGACTAATCTCATAGTGACGGAGTGTGAACAGCATGTAATACACCATTTATTGATCGTTTTTATCATGTGGCTTTAATGACACTTTAAGCTTGTAATTATATACAAGGGCAACAATAATTGTTATATATTGGCTTTCTGCTTCATAATGCTGCACAGTAATTGCACTTTAATATTCCTCACTATCAACCTCCTTGGACTGATTGTAAACAGTAGATGTTCTGCTTGACTGATTTAAACAATAAATACGGTAATACAATAATAATTGATAATTGGAGGCTACAGTGGACTTTGACTTACCTGCTGTGTATTGTGCACTACATGGCCAAAAGGTTGTGGCTGCTTGGCAATTGCACTGATAGGTTTGCTAAACCATAGACATTATGTAGCTATTACAGCCTATACGCTTCTAAGAAGGCTTTCTACAAGACTTTAAAGAGTGTCTGTGGAAATTTGTATTCATTTGGGCAAAGGAGCATTCGTAAGGTCAAGAACTTAATATTAAGCCGGCCATAGATGGTGCGATTTGCTTTCCTGCAAAGAAAATCACTCAAATTCTCACAACAGTCGTCGTCGATGAGAAAAAAATCCCTCCCACAGAGATATTATTGCCGCTGGCAATAATCGTATGAAAAATCCGACAGGCTGGTTGTGCCAAAGTTGATCAATCGATCATCTTGGGTACAGTCGGCCTCCCATACATGGTTCGAATCTTGTCCGGTTCCTGCTGAACTGGTTGAGATTAAAACTGTCTATGGCCGGCTTTAGATTGAGAAGACCCGGTTCCCAGCCAGTGTTCCAGTTCATCACAAACTTGTTTAGCAGGGTTGAGGTCAGGGCTCTCTCGAGGCCACTCATTTCCAGACTTTTTAAACTCTCCAAAATCTTGTCTTTATGGAGCTAGGTTTGTACACAGAACAAAGTCATGGTGGGACAGAAATGGGTCTTCCCCAAACTGTTACCTCAAGCATGGAGGCACACCATTGTCTAAAATGTCTTTGTAAGTTGTATAGTAACAGAACCCTTCACTGGAAATACTGGAGCTCCATTGTTGGGTTGTCCACATACTTTGGCCGTATAATGCATATACTGTATATCCATAATGATAATGATGAACTTTTTATGTTTATTTTTAGCAGCACATTGTGTTCTAAACATTGTCCCGTGTATATCCATTGCAGGTCCAAGCCAATGTGGAGAAGGCTCTGAATCTGTTTGGGCAGTTGCTGAACAAGAAGCATTTCCTCCTGACCTTCATCCGCACTCTGGAGGGTCAGCGCAGCTTCTCCATGCGAGATCGCGGCAATGTGGCCTCACTCATTATGACGGGACTGCAGGGGGAGATGGAATACGCCACGGGGGTCCTCAAACAGCTCCTGTCTGACCTCATTGAGAAGAACCTTGAAAGCAAGAACCACCCCAAGCTATTGCTCAGAAGGTAGGGTGCCTGCTGTGCAGCTAATAGGGAAAAAAATTGAAGTTCTATGTCAAGTCAAGTCTTTCTCCTTCCTCAGGTGTTTTAGAATGGGGTTTGGATTTCCAAGCCACAGCAAATGGATATGGGGGTTTGATGTGGTCTTCTGTAAATTGAGTCATGCATTTCCCTGACCTAGATAAAGATGTTGTCCAAGTGCAGTCATTAGGCTAGAGTCATCCGGGTAATTTTAAACTCTTGCTACTTGATAGATGTAACCACCTGCTGGCAGTCAGCTCATTTGCAAATGATCGCTATACAAATGGCTTCCTAAGGATTAAGCTTCACAAGTATCATGTAGAACAGTCCTTCTCAGCCTTTAACATGGAGGGACCATTGAAAAAGCCTTTAGGTCTCAGAGAACCCTTTCTACAGCTCATAGTGTGAAGAGTAAGTTGTAGATGTATGAATAAATACAACAGTTTGGAATAGGCATGCTTGGCATTTTCGACAACCTGTTTGCTCTATACAGCCATAACTATTTCAGTAATAATGAAATGAAACAAATAATAATAAATTGCCAGAAATGCAAAAGGTGAAAATTGCAGTGTTCTATTGGTTTTCAATGAATAAGGAACCCGACGCTGGTGTTCAGTTTGAAAAACTCTCCTTACGTTGGTGGTCAGTGGGAAGAATGCTCACTTACAGATACCTGAAAAGATTATTGGGGTCAGTGGTAGCTTGTTTGAGAGGCAAAAATTGTTTATTGCTCAAGGAACCCCTAGCAACTTCTCGAAGAACCTTAGGGTTCCATGTAGAAGTATCTTGAAACGATCAACCACTTATGATTGGAGCACTGGGGAGGACCATGTGGGATTAATTGCTACTACATTCTACTGAGAACAATTTGTTCAACATGTTTAGCCATTAATTGTTGCTCCCAACAAGTTTAGTTAACCACTGAGCTGCTCAAAACTAATATAATAGTGCAGTGATGAAAATCTCTAGTGTAATACACCACACTCCATAAAAATAAACTTATAATATAATGTGAATTACACAGTGTTATTCATATCAGTCCCATATGCTGAATAACATATATATTATATCAGTCCTATGTGCTGGATTGCTTATATACAACTTCTTCTCATCACTGCAATTTCTCTAGTGATTCAGTACATGGGACTATGCTAAAAAAAAGAGCCATTTCGTGCCTACAGAATAGTCTGACAGTCTGTAGGCTGTAAAAATTAATCATATTCTCCCTTTACTTCTCCCAGTGTAGTACTAAAGAGTGAAATACTGATTCCTGTAGACAAGCCATTCCCTAAACAAGAGTTTGTGGAACCCTAGGCTTCCCCAGAGGTCTCTAGGGGTTCATTGAGCTCATTAATCTCCAATCTGATGGCACCTGCAAGATTTTTGGTCCAAGGCCACTTAATGGGCATCACCAATGATATTTTTTGCCTGTCTGTAAAGAAGGTATTCTGACCACCACGGTAAGGGCAGCATTTTTCCCATTGACCGCCATTGTAAGGGGCCTTCTGTCCACTGACCCCCTGTGAATTAAATGAAAGACCTGATTGTTGTAGGCCAACAATTCTTTAAACCAGAGTTTGTAGAACCCTGGGCATCCCCCAGAGGTTTCTAGGGGTTCCTTGAGCTGATTGACCTCCCATCTGATGCCTGCATGATATCAGGTCCAAAGCCACTTAGTGGGAAGTGCCAGCAGGATGCCATCAATGTTCCTTTTGGCTGACTGTAAAGAGGGTATTCTGACTAGCACTGTAAAGGGTGACATTCTTCCCACTGACCACCAATGTAAGGGGCCTTCTGTCCACTGACCCCCAATTAAGTTTAGCAGGGGTTCCCTGAGTCCTGAAAATGATTTAAAGTGTTCGTATGGGAGTATAAAGGTTGAATAAACTGCTGTAGACCATATTCTTCCCCCAGACACTGCGCATCCACATTACGGATGGGCTGCAGGGCCCATTAATGACAGCCCATCATTGGTCCCATCCTGAGCACAATGGCGGGCACATGTGAAGATGATTAAAAAGGGAGCCTGAGCGAAATCAATCCCCGCAGCGAGCCGGCACTGAAAGAAGAATTAAACACAATCACATCGATTTCCGAATGCAAAAGCCCAGGTTCTGCTAAAAAATACATTATCTTCATTAATTCAATATCTTCCCATCCTCTCTCTATTGATCACGGGGCCGGTGACAGAAATTGCACTTCAAGGCTGTGTGACGGTCGGAGCTGGCTGTAAATGAAGCTCTTAATGCTTATTTATTGCATCTCTGCTACCTATCTGTGTCGGCTCCTTCCAGGGCCGCTGGAAGCAGACATCGGCATGCATGAGCTGTCCAAGAACACCGCTCCAGTATTATGCAACACCGCCATGCCGCTTCTCCCAGAGCCTGAACCTTTATGTCCCAATAATGAGAGTTATTAATAACTGCATGTGAACATTTAAAGAGACCCTGTTACCAACTTTAAAATGCAGGTGAAGCACAGAAAATCAAGTATTTTGAAATGTTTACTGGCAGTATGATTTCTTTGTATAAATACTTTTTTACTCACAAGCAATGAACCTTTGAGCTTGCTAGAAAATTTCACTACTGCAGGAAGAGTCGGTTCCATTGAACAGTCCCTTCCCTGCTTGTACGTCATACCCTTCTTTTTCTGGGAGTGTGCAGTTACGGTCTGTGCTGTCCCAGCACCACCCCTCACCTCTCTACACGTAGAAGCTGGAGGGGAAGTGGAATACTATAGAACCCTGGTGCCCAACCGGCATCCTAAGGGCCATATGTGGCCTTCCGAAGACTAGAAGAAGAAAAAGAATTCCTGGGAGCCACACAACTTTCATATTTAGAGTGAAAGCAGCAGCAGCTGAGACCCCATCCAGGCCACTCTCCCAGCACATTTCACCCCATGTGCAGATCCTAGCAGTCATTAGTGGAAGCATTCATTTGTAAAGAGGCTATGACACAGATCTAGCAGTCTCTTGTAGCTTGTCCCCAGTCTATATCTTGTAATGTGTCTTCATTCTCCAACTGTTCCTGTTGCGTGTCTGCAGTCTTTGATCCTCTGGTCATCTCCTCTATTAGGTCTGAAGTCTCTGTCGTATACTAAATATTATGTGCAGCCCTTTGTAGTGGTCAGGGGGCCACAGTTGAGGCCCCCATATACCATACAAGCACTATTCACTTAAGTGGGAAGATTGCCTTCTAATATAATATTAGAAGCAATGCATCCAGATCAGTGTAACATCATTAATACTTTGTGAACTGTACCTGGAGCTTATGCTTTGAGAACAGCCTGTAATGTTGATTTGGCACTGGTTCCTGCTTGGGTGCTCACCTTGGCAATGAGTGTAGGGATTTATAACTAAACTTTGTATTTTTTTTTTTTAACTGGTGTTTTTTATTTTGGGGGCTTGTCCGGGATATGAACCCAGCACCTCTCGCAACCCAAGAGAGAATCATACCCCTAGTTCATCTTTAAATTGACCCTGTTGCCAGACTATTTAATAAAAAAATCCTCCATTCATTTTATATGTGCATTTAACATATTTAATGCATATTTACTTGTAAAAGCCTCCCTGGTTTAGACCTACAAGGGACCTGAGACTGCCGCTGAAAGCCACCATCTTGGATGTGATGTCAGTAGACTCAGAGATGACACTCTACAGCAGCCTTTCTCAACCTTTTTACCCCTGAGAAACCCCTAAAATGATTTTTAGGTCTTGGTGAACCCTTACTAAAAGCAATTAATTGGGGTTCAATGAGAAACATGTCCATTATATTTGTGGTAAGTAGAATGAAACCTGTACCTGTGGTCAGAATGTCAACCTTAAATACAGATAAACAGATCATTGGCATCTTGCTGCTGGCTTTGCTAAGTGGTCTTGGTCCCAAAACTAAGCAGGCACTGTCAAGTCGGAGGTAATTCAACTCAAGAAACTCGTAGCAACCTCTGGAGAAACCCTAGTTGAGAATGGCTGCTCTAAAGCACCCCCCTCAAGTTATTTTAAAGGATATCACGGGAGGGACAGAGGAACTGGGCCAGCAAATATAGTAATTAGGGTACTGAGACATACAAGGAGAGAGGTGTCAGTGCCAAGTACTTTTTCCTTGGGTATGGTAGTTAAATATTTTAGCAAGTTCAAAGGTACATTTGCAAATGACTAAAACCAATATTTATTAAAAGTAAACATTTAAAATACTTGATTTTAACTGCAATTTATCTAGTTTGGTGACAGGGTCACTTTAATTATCAGCACTCCATGTAAACAAAATCTGTTCCATTGAAGGAACTTCAACCTTCTCAGTAGACGGCACACAGAGGTTATCAAGCCAAGAGATACGATCAAAGTACACTTAGTCCATTAGCAGCAGCAGATCAGTGTTTGCCATGTCTGACAGGGAACGGTATAGCGCAATCCTTAACCAGTTTGAGCCCCACAAGTCCCCCGAGGACAGGAGGGATTAAGCGGTGTGATCTTCCTCTCCATGAACCGGTCCTATTTAATGGTGCATGAATCCATCTCATTATAGCCTTCCTGGCTGGTTACAGCCATGTCCCCTTTGATGTCGGCTTCCTTTCGTTGCTTATTACAAAACTACGGCCTGCACTTTTTTAGGCTCCCTGGGGCTGGTTCAGGCACACAGAAGGAGCCGAAATGTAATTTATATTGAGATCAATGAAAAAGCTGCTCGCTCGCCTCTGGCTGGCTTGTTGATTGTTACCGTTCTGGCGTCTGTGTGATGCCGATGGTGAAAGCCTTTGACGAGAGAGACGGGGGTGCCACCTAGGTCTGCGCCAGGTGGTTTGCTTGGACAGAGACCTCTCCATTACGAAATGCTTTTGCACCTTTTAAAAAAATAAAATAAATACAGAGTGCTTCATATATGCTAATATCCCTGAGGCCCAGACTTGATTTATATATTTTCCATTTGTATTTTTTTGTAACCCAACCTTGGCTTGGACAAATGTTTTATCTTCTATCCATTCACAAATTAAAAAACACAATTTTTTTTTCTACTGACCTAAGTCCGCTATCATGTGGCCCTCCATGGCAAGACTGGTGACCAGCAATTCACCATTGTATTCCATGCCTGCCACCAAGCTGTCTGTCATCTACATACAAATGCCCTGAGACTGCTGTTGGGTGCCGCATCTTGGGTGGGATTTCAGTGGCCCCAGCAGACTCATTGACACTCCATAGTTCTCCTTCACATTCTCCTTCACTCCTTCCCCCTGGCAGATACATAAAAGAGTATGTAGGGAGAGGAGGGGCAGAGGAGCTGGGCCAGCAGAGACAGTAATTAGACATTTCCTAAAGAAGAGAGGGCTGTAATGTGCAGGAAGGAAAGGGGGCTGTAATGGGGTATAGACTCTTCATTTTCTTGCAAGGGAATAAAATATTTTATAGCAGGAGTGCTGATCTGTGATTGAGTGTTGCAATCCAGGCCTGCTGTTTATAGCATTTGTTTAACATCCTAAGAATTATTCAGCTGTAATCTTCATATGTTGGCAGATATATTTTATCACCTAAGTAAATTGTTAATTTAAAGGGTCACTTTTCTCCTCCTACCAACATTGGACGGCATAATCACCAAGTTACCATGTAGACACACATGGCTGTGCAGGCATTTGGGGTATCTTTAGAGTCCAATGAGAAACATCAAAGTTTGAGAATCTGTTGCTTTGTCTCTTTCTCTTAGGACGGAGTCTGTGGCGGAAAAGATGCTCACAAACTGGTTCACCTTTCTTCTCTATAAGTTCCTAAAGGTAAGATTCTGTTGCATTTTTTTTTCCTCTTCTGGCTAAAGTGGTAGAGCTCAGGTGTGTTTAGATCAATGAGGAGACCATCATAACTCATGTCAACCAATCAGATGTTTACCTAACTTAAAGCCTAACTCCGAGCTATTTTTTGTGTTTTTTGTTTAAAGTGTTGTCCTGCAGCAGTGAAAATTACAAAACGGCTGCTTTTTGCTTCAATACTCCCCTGCTTCCCAGCACTTTCCAGTGCAGTAATTGCTTTTCGCCACTAGATGTCCTTAGGGTTAAATGACACCCGTGGTTAGTGTGAGTGCAGGACGTCATGGACCCGTCTTCTGAGAGGGCGTCAACATGGTGCCTTGCACTCTAGGTAGTGATGCAGAGAGCTGCACAGATGTCTTCACCTCTGTTCACCATTGAGAACCACCAGCTCATGTCAGACGAGCGTTTCATGTGACTGGCCTAAAGACATTTGGTAATGATCAATCCTCTGATTATTTAATATGGGCAATGATAGTATAAAGAGTAATGCACCCTAAGCAAGTGGCCCTTAAGGTGAGTTGATTGTGATTATGAATGGAACAGAGGAGGAACAGGGTACCCACAAAAAGCTGTCGGGTTCCTCATCTCTCCTGGTTAGGGTGCGCTGGTCATATCTTGTAGAGATGTAAAATGTAGATAAATTAAGTCATTTTAAAAAAAGATTACGATATTATATTGATTTAAGAAAGAGCTGATGGTTTTTTCCCATCCTGCAAACAAAATCACATTTCCTAAATCCTTCTATACAATTTAGTGCTGGGAATAGCGGGTGGTTTAGAAAGGCTTCTTTCTTCCACCATAAATATTGGAACACTTCAACTAAATAAATACAAACATGTATACTTATTTTTTCCCTGCAATAATTATAAAGTAAACCTTAAAGTGGAGTTCCACCCTAAAAAAAAAATACACCAAAATTCTGCAAAAAAATTGAATTTTTTTTTTTTTTTTTTTACTTACCAGAAATGCCAGTTGCTATGCAGATGTTCCTAATCTGCCTCTTCATCCACTGCGGCAGGTCTTCTTCCGCATCCTCCTCGCGTTGTCTTCTGGTGAATGGGATGCGCTGCCTTCTGGGAAATGTGGGAAATGTGTGTATCCCAGAGAGCAGCCGCCCATTCACAAAGCACCGCGAGACTCGCACATGCGCAGTAAGAAACGGGCAGTGAAGCCGCAAGGCTCCACTGCCTGTTTCCCTTAGTGAGGATGGCGGCGCCGGGACCTGCCAGGATCGAGGGATTGGCCTCGGGGGACCGATATCACAGGCGCCTAGGACAGGTAGGTGTCCTTATTAAAAGTCAGCAGCTACAGTGTTTGTAGCTGCTGACTTTTATAAAAAAAAATCGCGGGTGGAACCCCGCTTTAAGATGGTCAAACTTAGAAGTGACTATTAGGGACAGTCGGGTGTCTGTTAATGAGGCCAAGGTATCTGCTATATTCAGATGTTGGGTCATAAAAATGCTTTAGCTGAGGTATGGGCCCACTACAGGGCACTGCGGGATGTGGCAGGGACATTTACCAGAATTGGGTTCCCAAAGGCCACATTTGCATACTGCAACCCCACAAGCTTTTATTGGTTGTTTTCAGTTCTAAGGTTAGTTTGGTCGCCTCAAAGGGTTAAAAATTCTAAGCTGAATCGCAGGTGCTTGCCTCCTCCAGACCCTTGACTTGAATGGGACGTACCCATAATGCAGGAGCGGCATTCAATTCAAGCCTATGGGACGTTACTGCCCATTTGTACCGGACTTGATGTAGACAAGACGGAGAAGGTGAGTAAGGACTTGTGGTGGTTTGAGCTTTAAACTTGGGGTAGTTTCGTTTGTGAAAAGAAGTAGAGATCAAATGTCTTAAATGGGAGGAAGAGCTCATGTGGCATTTTCTACATGTCCCAAGGCTCTGTCGAGGGCCTCATTTTCTTAAGTTTAAGGAAGGCTTACATACATAGTGAATTTGTCCTTTGAGCTATCGGGGCTATACAGTTTTTTTATTTATATAATCTGGAAAACAGTGGACATTTTTCAATCTTCCAACGTTACAGGCTTTTTGTAGAAATAAGTGGCATTACACCCCCGTTTTAATTCCAGGTTCTATTCCAAGGGATCTGAATAGACCTCAGTTCTCACCGCCTTTTCTGTTTTATTCATTAGTCCTTAGACGCGACACAAGAGGCACCCAGTCATAGTCATTCTTTAGCTCCCTTTTTTACTACTTGTAGTTTTCTTGCCCTGAAATACACATCCTTTTTAATGGACAGAGCCAGAACTTTCCTCTTAAGCTGAGTGGTTTAAAAAGCACTCGCCTCCTCCGTAATGACTGAATATACCCATTTAGTCCAAAGTAAGTCCGTGAAAGCTCTCCTTTTCGTAGACTACGTGCTTAATATATACACCTACCTGGTCATTATGTGCTTTTTAAGTAACACACCTTCAGTCTTTTCTCGGCCAATGAATAGGAAACTCCTGCAGGGAACGAACACTTATACATGGAAAGTGTGGCCTTTCTGTCACTTAATAGCTCTGCTGTGTTTTCTGCATCTCCAAGTAGCCAAGTTAGTTGTGTATTTCCTAGATCCTGCTCGTGTCACCGGCCAGCCTGTACCCAGAGGGAGACATCTGGGTTTCAGGACTGGCATTAAGATAATTAGATATTGTGTGGATTGAGAAGGGTTGGGTGTGATTTTAATACAAACTCTTATTTTGATTCTGCAAAATGATGATGGCATTAAAGGAAGTTTCAGTAAAAAAAAAACTAAAATGCAATGAAAACAAATTTTATGGTCATGTATGTACTATGATAGTCGTTTCTTCTCTGCAACATTGCATGGCTGCAACAAGAGTTGTTGAAGAGACTTCAGTTTCCTCCCACACTCCAAAGACATGCTGGTAGGTTCATTGGCTCCTAAATTGGCCTTAGTATGACCATGCTCAAGATGACTGCCTCACCATCTGCCCCAACAGCAAATAAAACACGGAGTCTCCCTTCGGATAAAGCGCTATCAAAATATAAATAGTAAAATAATAGCATAAAAGTTAGTCCCTTAAACATTCCTAAGCTGAACCATCCCCCTCCTGAGAGCTTAGTTACTGCCTCCAATGGCGGATCAGCCTTAAATGAAACCTTTTAATTTAAGCTGGTCAAATTTAGAAGCAAAAGATTAGGTGAGGTCCGGTGTCTGTTGGTGAGGTCAAGGTATCTGCAGTATGCAGATGTAGGGCCATAAAAAAACTGTAGCTGAGGTATGGTCTCGCCACATGACTTAGTGCACTGTGGGATGCGGCAGGGAAATTCTTCAGAATCAGGTTGCCAATGGCCAGAATAGGGGAGGTCCGGTGTCTGTTGGTGAGGTCAAGGTGTCTGCTGTATGCAGATATTGGGCCATAAGAGAGCTATAGCTGAGGTGTGGGCCCACCACATGACACTGCATTGTGGGATGGCAGTGGAGACATCCTCAGAATCGGGGTCCCAAAAGCCACATTGCCATTCTGCAACCCCACAAGTTGTTACTGGTCATTTTCAGTTCTAAGGTTAGTTCGGTCATTTTAAACTGAAAACAATCCTAAGATGAACCATCCCCCTTGTAAAGTGCTTGGTTAGATCTTCATTTGGTGGCTCAGCCGGTAAAAATCCACCATTCTGTAGACTTAAAAAGGGACATATCAATACAGCAGGGGCAATATCCAATTCAGGTCTATGGAATAAAATTCAAGTCTAATTAAATAAAACGTTAGCCCCTTAAACATTCCGAAGCTGAACCATCCCCATCCATAAGAGCTTACATACCTCTTCCAATCACGGGTCAGCCTTAAAGGAAACCTTTTAGTTTTAGGATGGTCAAGCTTAGGAGCGAAGAGTAGGGAAGGTCCCGTATCTGTTGGGTGAGGTCAAGGTATCTGCCGTATGCAGATGTAGGGCTAAAAAAAAGCTGTAGCTGAGGAATGGGCCCGCCACGTGACAGTGCACTGTGGGATGAGGCAGGGACATTCTCTAGAATTGGGTTCCCATAGGCCAGAGCAGGGGAGGTCCAGTGTCTGTTGGTGAGGTCAAGATATCTTCCAGATGCAGATGTTGGACCATAAGAAAGCTGTTGCTGAGGCATGGGCCCGCCATGTGATACATTGCACTGTGGGATGCGATGGGGACATTCTCCTGAATATGGGTCCAATCACGGGTCTGCCTTAAAGGAAAGCTTTTTAGTTTAGGATGGTCAAGCTTAGAAGTGAAGAGTAGGGGAAATCTAGTGTCTGTTGGTGAGGTCAAGGTATCTGTCGTATGCAGATATAAGGCCATAAAAAAGCTGTAGCTGAGGTATGGGCTCGCCCAAAGGTCAGAGCAGGGACGGTCTGGTCCAGTGTCTGTTGGTGAGGTCAAGATATCTGCTGTATGCAGATGTTGGACCATAAGAAAGCTGTAGCTGAGGAATGTGCCCTCCACGTGACACATTGCACCGTGGGATGCGGCGGGGACATTCTCCAGAAACGGGTTCCCAAAGGCCAGCGCAGGGTTGGCCCGGTGTCTGTTGGTGAGGTCAAGATATTTAAGGTATGCAGATGTTGGCCCATAAGAAAACTGTAGCTGAGGCATGGGCCCTCCACATGACACAGTGCACTGTGGGATGCGGCGATGACATTCTCCAGAATTGGGGTCCCAAAGGCTACATTTGCATACCGATACCCCACAATTTTCTACTGGTCATTTTTAGTTCTAAGGTTAATTTAGTCATCTTAAAATGAAAACAATCCTACGCTGAACCAACCTCCTTGTAAGTGCTTGCTTACATCCTCATTTAGAGGTTCAGCCAGTGAAAATCCACCATTTCATAGACTTATGAAGGGGTGTATCCATACTGCAGGGGCGGTATCCAATTCCAAATCTATGGAATGTTCCTGCACAGGATCCCACCAGCAATGATCTGTCTGCATTGCATAGAGAGGCACAGAGATTCAATGATGATGTCACTCAGTCTAAAACAGGTAATGAAATGGAAAGGTTTTATTTAAAAAAAAAAAAAAAATGTTGAGGGAAACGAGGAACCAGAGAAAGGAAAACATAAGCGGCTTTAATCAAGATTTTTTTTTTTTTTTTTAAGGTTCTTGTCCTTTTATAAGAGTTCTTTAAAATCAAATGTACGGTTGTCCAAGAGTGGTGCATTGTGGGAAGGGGCTAATAATTTATCATCGCTAAGTATCGTCTTTTCAGAGTTCTGCGCAGCAGAGATTTGGATATTTACACAAGAAAAGTAATTTAATGACTTTCTGCAAACAGCAATAAAATATAGAAGGTGCAGGATATATGTATGTATAGCTTTGCTCATTCTCTCGCTCTAACTGTTGTATCTGAAGGCCTGCGTGGTTATTCATCACGAGTGTAATGAGACATTCCCTGCAAAGCGAGGAGGGGGCTTTGCTCTGAAGTGTTGAAAAACGCACAGTATTAGTTGCCTGATGAGCTAAATCTCGTCAATAATGCTCTTTCCATATTTGCGGCTCTTGGTTTGAAAATGCCGATGTCTTGCCTTGATTTTTTTTTCTTTCCTTTTTTTATCCTTTTTATAAGGGAGAATTGTGACAGTTTAAATTTATCATTTTCAGCCTGGCTTGGCTGTAGACAATACGAGGACACAGAGCCGCATTCGCAATAAAAGCGGTCGCTGTGCAAGATGAGAGACTCAAGGCAGACAAAATTTAGAATGTATTGACATGTTTTTTTGCATTCACTACTCCAGGCAAATGGCGAAATACATATAAAGCAGCTACAGGCATACCCCACTTTTAGTACACAATGGGACCAGAGCATGTATGTAAAACAAAAATGTACTTAAAGTGAAGCAATACCTTTTTTCACTTCTCGATGCATGTACAGCATTGCAATAGTCATTTACATAACTGATTACCTAGGCAAGCTGGCTGACCCCAAAATTGTAGTCCTGGGTCCCCTCTCTGTGCTCCCCAAGTTTGGTGTCCCTGTCACTTATGGTTCGGGAGCAGTGCCATGTCAAGCTGACCAAGATTTGCCATTGACGCCAATGTTAAAAACCGGGAGCAGTGCCATGTCAAGCTGACCAAGATTTGCCATAGACACCAATGTTAAAAAACCGGGAGCAGTGCCATGTCAAGCTGACCAAGATTTGCCATAGACGCCAATGTGTCCATACTCACGAGTGTACATAAAGTGAGGGTACTAAAGCGGGGTATGCCTTTATTTTGCCTGCCAAAGGATTTGTATTTTTGTCTGTCCAGTTCTGAGATTGCCACAGCTCTGCCACACACCACATCACAACCCCAACCTGGTTTTTCTCTACTGCAGGTAAAGTGTAAGTAAACCCCAAAACTATTTTCTACTTTTGGATGGAGTGAAGAATGATTAGAACACTATCAAGTTTTCACTGCTGTCCTGGACCCCATTAGAGAGATCTACCCTCACTTCCGGTTCTGTTGATGGTTTCATCAGACCGGAAATAAAAATCTGACAAGGTTTCTAGGCTTTCCCTGTCCTGTTAACCTCTTGCCTCCCACAATCCAGGCATATGTGCCTATGAGGGGCACAAGCTGAGCATTTGCTCCCAGCACAGTGACAGAGCTGTCTTAGACCACTCTTGATCTCTAGTCATGACCTGGAGTTGGCAGGAAATGCTCTTAATCATGTGACCACTGTGACCGCCAATTACAGTGGTCATGTGATTGGCCAGTCCTTCACTGTTAAAGGAATGCCAGGGCTTGAGGAAAGGAGTTAAAGAAAATAATTTTATTTTCTGTCTGTGTTGCTGTTGGAGAGTTACCCTCACTTCCTGTCTGGTAAACAGTTGTCGGCAAGACAGGAAGTGAGGGTAAATCTCTCTATCAAAGCACTGGTTAGTAACCGTATACCCAGCCCTAGCGCCCCTGTAAAGTGTTACTAAATCCACAACAGTAGAATTAGTCTGTTTTGGCTGTGCACTGGGACTGAGGGACGTATGCAGTGGATGAACAGAACCTGCTACATTTTGTGGATGGTACCATGTCTGATCTGGGACTGGTTCTGGGTAGGGGGGAGTGCCGCTGACCAGAATTTCATAGGGCAACCATGCGATGCACTACGTCGTCTCTGGATCGGGGTGGGAATCGGGATGCAGGGGTGTTTTGTGGATTGCTCTTTCACCATTTAGTACTGTTTTATGTTAAACTTATGTTGAAATTACTTGAACTTGCTGTTTTTCTCTTTTGAGTTGAGACTGGTATTGCACTACTACGTTTTGTCGGGGTTGACGGGGGTCGGGGGCTCGCCTCTTGAGCCCTGTCCTTCCTCTCTCCCAAATAAATAGGATAGCATATCTCCTGGGGGAGCACTATCAGCAACCCCCCCCCCCCCCCCGAGAGCTGTATGCAGAAACCGTGATTTAAAAACGGACATAGGGCAGTAGGCCCAGTTTGTGGTTTCCATTTTCTTTCTCTCTTTCTCTTTTATTTTTGTTTTTCTTTTCCCTCTATTCTCCTCCATATTTTTTCTTTGAATTTTCTACTCTGCGGAGGTTTTTTTTAATCGTCCCCTTCCCCCCCTTTTTTTTCTTCCCCCCCCCCTTTTTCCCCCCCCCCCCCTTTTTTCCCCCTTCCCTCTCCCACTATGATGCTGGGCAATATTATAGTGATGTCCCTGAATGCCAAGGGTCTTAACACGCCAGAAATCAGTCTGTTTATGCAGTAAAGCATGCTTACTGTGGAACTTAATCCTCCCCATTGTGTAAAAAGGCTGTTTGATCCTGTCTTCTCTGTAACTACCCTTCTTCCACTGTCCCCAATCCATCTGCTGATAGTACAGAGCCTTGGTGGCACTCTGCACATGCTCAGTTTGGTGTGTATTCCTTTTTTTTTTTCTTGGTAGAGTGCATGTGATCAGCACAGGGCCAATCGGCTCTGTCCAGGGGGTCAGGGGCATGCAGCCTCATAGGACAGTCGGAGGAGAATGAAAACTCCTCCTACAAGCTTTAACCAGACACTGATAGAAGTCACAAGACTGCTATATACTGCTGATGAGAAAAGGTATTTAGCAGTTTATATTTACTAAAATTATTGCATTTCCATGTTCTGTGGGAGACCAGATATAGTGAAAGCAGGCTCCTGGGGAGACAAGATATAGTGAATGCAGGCTCCTGGAGAGACAAGATATAGTGAATGCAGGCTCCTGGAGAGACAAGATATAGTGAATGCAGGCTCCTGGAGAGACAAGATATAGTGAATGCAGGCTCCTGGAGAGACAAGATATAGTGAATGCAGGCTCCTGGAGAGACAAGATATAGTGAATGCAGGCTCCTGGGGAGACAAGATATAGTGAATGCAGGCTCCTGGGGAGACAAGATCTAGTGAATGCAGGCTCCTGGGGACTTGTAGTTCTGCAACAGCTGGATGGCCCCAGGTTGCCTACCCCTGCCCTACGTTGAGGTGCCCGTCTCCCAACCAAAAACTTTAATGGAAGTGAATGGCTGCACACTCTATTAGGACCCTTCAAAAATCTTTATTGTAGCAAAATATAGATGAAAACCATCACAGCACCAGAATCCAAGGGAGATCTTATGACGCGTTTTCATGCTGAAAAGCGCTTATTCATAACATCTGATTATCGCTAGAGACCTGGAGCTGTCTTTGAGCATTTGCCACCTATAGACGCATTGGTGCTGTGTGTAGGCATTATAGTCGATCCTCTTTGCTGCTGCACATATGCGTTACGTCAATGGCAGGAGGTTACGTAACATAGGTCTTGGCCATCCCCCAGCCTCTGATCGGATAGTGGAAGTAGAAGCAACTGATGAGCTCATCTCTCTGTCACCCTGCTCTCTCCTCTTATCAACATGTTTTTTTTTCAACCCATCCTAAAGCACAGTTGATTGTCTCTCTATGCTGCATCTTCCTTTCTAAGCGGGGTGGTCTAATTATTTCATTTTACAGCAGTCCAGAATTGAGATTATGTTCCAGAAGAACAAAGAAATGGGATTGAGTTGCCCTTTAAAGGAAATTAATAGCCTCATTGGCAGAGATGGTGCTGCACTGTGTTCATTCTTATTTGATAGAAAGGCAGCATCTGTGCAAAATACATCTCACATCATTTATACATCGAAGTCCTTGCTGACGCTCACCTCTGACTCCCCCCCAACGGACCTTGTGAGTGTAAAGATGGCTGCTTGATCGCAGCCATAGGACCAGCTTTTCCCACAACTCGCCTCCGCAATAAAAAAGCAAAGCCCTCTCTTTTTTTTTTTTTTTTAATCCGCCATTCGGAGCGCAGGTGTCCCAAAAAAATCCTGCAGAATCCATTAATTACCCGTTGTATGGTCAGGCGCAGATCCCGCTCCTCGCCTTCCCCAGGCTGAATTAATGAAGCTAAGTTTGCAAATGAACCATAATTTCAAAGACAAGCGCGTTGTCGGAAGGTCTGGGGATGATGTATGCCTGCTCTTGCTCGTTAGCAGCTGTCTCTTTAATTACTGCAGATGCTAACGAGATGCTAACAGCATATGGTGACAGGGAAGCACTTGCACTTTTGCACCAGAGCAGATCTGGATGTAAAAAAGTGGTGCGGAGACGGCGACGCTGTCCCAGAACGTGGTGTTATCTGAGATTCATCAAGCCATTGGGGTTTGCGGGTGCTTTTTTTTTTTTTTTTTTTTCCTTCCTTTCTTTTTCTTTTCTTGCTATAAGCCAGCCTTCAATGGAAAAAAATCAGATGCAAAAAAACATTCAAGGCATATTGGTTCAAACCCCATCTTGAACAATCCCCTCCCTGGATCATAGTGGACCATGCAAAGATTTACCAGTAGGTACACCCACTGCAGACTGCCTGCAAAAGGGCACAGGAGGGGACAGGGACGAGACCTACCTTAACGCACCTACCTATGTGCAGGGTGACTGGTCTTCTCTCTGCCTCCTCCTGTATTTTTCTGTAGTTGGTGCTCCCACAGCTCTTCACTCTGCACAGGCTGTGTACATACCTCCCAACTTTCTTAGATGGGAATGAGGGACACCTATCATCAAAAGTATGCAGGCATAGGACACACCCCCTTGTCACGCCCCCTTAAAGGAGAATTATACAAAAAAAAAAGATTGGATAAACCCACAAGTGCTTTTTTACCACTACTATTTTTTTATATTGGCTTTTGGAATTTACAAATGCAGCAAATTAGAATTCAGATGAAAGGTTTAGGACTGGGAAACACTTTTTGATAGATAAAAAGTGCATTTTATATACATCTATATAGATCAGACCAAAATGAGGGACAAATGAGGAGGAATGAGGGACAGAGGGACATTGCTCCAAATCAGGGACAGTTGGGAGGTTTGTGTGTATAGCACGGTGATGTCACGTCTATGTTTACCAGCTAATATCTGTGTATGTAAAGGCATTTGGTGTACACAAAGTGGATTTATATTCTATGTCTAATAAAGTGGTATTAAATGTTCAGCTTTTTTTTTTTTTTTTTTTTTTAAATGACAAACATGTAATACTTACCTGCTCTGTGCAGTGGTTTTGCACAGAGCATCCCTGCTCCTCCTCTTCTCAGGTCCCCCGCCAGTGCTCCGGGCTCCTCCCCCTCGAACAGTGCCCCCAATAGAAATCCACTTGCTATGGGGGCACTCGTGCATGCTCACTCCCGAGCTCTGCTCTATGCGTCCGTAAGACGCACACAGCTGCGGCCCGGCCCCGCACCCTGTTCTCTCCTCATTGGCTGTGATTGACAGCAGTGGGAGCCAATGAGGAGAGGGAGTCCGGGGACAGCCGAGGCTCTTGTGCACATCGCTGGATCGAGACAGGGCTCAGGTAAGTATTAGGGGGGCTTTGGGGGGAGTAGCACAAACTACTTTACAACCACTTTAAGGAATTTTATTTAAAAGACATTTTTGGTGCTCAGAGTTCCGTATTAGAACCATGTGGTTCTTGGGCAACACTCGCATTTGTTGTGATTCTTGTAAAAAATGGCACAGCTACATAGTACTTGAAATGTTTGAATGCATGTGTAACAAGTGAATACAAATCAATATTTCTTTCTCGTACATCACGGGACACAGAGCGACATAGTCATTACTAATGGGTTATATAGATACCTTCAGGTGCTGGCACTGGCAACTTCCAAAACCGGAAGTACCCTCCCCTATATAAGCCCCTCCCATCCGGGAGCACCTCAGTTTTTTGCCAGTGTCTAAGGCAGCCTTTCTCAACCTTTTCAACACAGAGGAACCCTTGAAATAGTTCTCCGGTCTCGGGGAACCCCTGCTAAAAATGAGAAATCTACAATTCATGATACCTTTGTGTGATGGTCAGTGGAAGAGATGGTCCTGACACTTGTGGTCATTGGGAAGAATTACCTCCTTACAGATAGCTAAAAAGATCAATGGTGTCAGTAGGAAATTATCTGAGAGGCAGAAATTGCCCAATGCTGAAGGAACCCCTAGCAACCTCTGGAGGAACCCTAGGGTTCCACGGAACCCTGGTTGAGAATCACTGGTCTAAGGTGTTGGCCAAGAAGTAACATGTGTTTTTCACTGAGCTTGCGTACAGGTTCTTTTGGGCCTCAGTAAGCTATTCCGGATCCGACCAAAAAAGCTTCATAGCTAAACGGTCGGTACCCGGGCCTTGCAAGAGAAGAGCAAGGTTTTGCCTGTAATGCCTCTCTTAGGAGGGCTGGACCCTGGGATCCAGAGCTCTGGTCATACCCACAACCAAGATGTTTTCTGTGCAGGGTGCTATACAGGTCCAGGGGAGTGGAATCCTTGGGAACCCGGTCCCTGAAGGTTTGATTACAATGCCTGCCGTGATAGGTGAAGTTTGGGCTTCTGTGGACCAAACAGAGTCCTGCGGCGAGGAAAAGGTAAGTGGGGGCCCTCGGGAACTTGGTTCTATTGAGGGACCCCCAAGCCTATTTTGTCTTTCTGCCTGTTACCTAAGGTATTCCCGCTAATATTCTGTGTATGCCTGTTACTACTGAGAAAATGTAAAAATTTTAATAGTAGGCAAGAAAAAAAAAAAAAAAAATGTAAGACCGCGGTACCTGTGTTAGACACTAGAGGCCGCTATGGTTCTCTTTCTTGTAATGTGGATTTTTTTCTTCCAGAATCAAATCCAGGCAGTTGGTATGTTCTCTGCTGGGAAGCTGTCTCCTCTGCCCTGTTGCTGCGCTCATCCATCCCCGGGTCCTGCGGCAAAGGGACCCTGGCTCCCATCTAGCTCCTTATTGTTTTCAAAAAAGGCGTGCGCGTGCACGCGCCTCTATATATAGAGGCGATCTGGAAAAAGGGGCGGAGCGGGTGGATGACGCTCAGGTGTGCGCCGCGGCGCTACTGCGCATGTGCGGGCGTCCAGCGTGTTTTAAAGCACATTATAGCTGGCTATTGAAGTGCACAGACAGAGCTAGCAACAGTATAAAGGCACACAGAGGCGGTTGATGCAGGCATCCCCTAGAAAGGCACTTTAGTAGACACCAACTGTGATATAGCAGCAATTGTGCTAGACTATTCTCAGTAAAAGTGGTGTATTACGGCTGGAATACCTCAGCTTTAGGCTTAGGAATATGCCGTCCAGAAGCTCCGGAACAGAATCTTCCAGGAAGCGAAGGGGGTCTCATCGGGCTCTGAGGATCTTGGGCATGCTTCTGCTGCACCAGTCTCCCCTGAAGTTCAGAGGTAAGTGACCGTAGAGACCCCGCAGGGGTACTTGGTACTGTGGCTGTCCTCAGTTCACCTGCTCCTGTGTATGTAACAGAGGAGGTTTTTTCCTCAGCTCTGGGAGGATTAGAGAGAGATTGTCAACATTGATCGCTGCCTCCCTGTCAGGGAAAGCACGCCCGATCTCCGTCTCCTCCTTCAGAGTGCCTGTTAGCAGAGCAACAGTCCCATACAGGGATCGACCTGCCTGAAGGGGATCAGGATGAGGTTGATTCTGTTATAGAGGAATCAACAGTGGGGGAACCTTTTCTCAGCATCTCAAGCTGAAAGATTATGGGTTCAGTCTCTGACTAACATGGTCCGATCGGCATTAAAAATGCACCTTGCGGAACCATCAACCACTACTGTATCCTCGTTGGGGTCGCTAGAAGCCCCCAGACTGTCTGTTCTTTTCCACTTCACCCTTTACTGAAAGGGCTCATTTACCAGGATTGGGAACGTCCTGAGAAAATATTTATTCCCCCAAGAGATTTCCGGTGGTCTATCCCATGGAGGATAAGTTCATCAAAAAATGGAAGGTCCCTACAGTGGACGCAGCCATCTCTTGTATGTATAAATCACTGACATGTCCAGTGGATAATGTCCAAATGTTCAAGAACCCAATAGATAAAAGATTGGAGTCCTTATGAAAGTCTGCTTCTTTCTACAGCAAGCTTGGTGACACAACCAGCAGTGAGGTCTGCTAAGCAGTGAAGGATCAGTTGAAACAGGTCTTGAGGGACTTGACAGATCAGCAGGCCTTGCCCTAGCTGATCTACCTAGAGCCTTAGGCTTTGCGGTTGACGCCATAAAGGATTCAGTCCATCAGGCCTCCCGCCTTACGCTGTCTATAGTACATATGCGTAGGCTTCTATGGCTCAAAAACTGGTCTGCTGAAGCTCCCTGTAAAGAATGGCTGGTTAGCGTCCCATTTCATGGTGAACGCTTATTCAGGGAAAACCTGGACAAATATATCCAGAAAATTTCCAGCGGTAAAAATACGCTCTTGCCGGTTAAAAACAGAGTTAGAGGTCCCTCTTTAAGAGGCCTGCTTCTCCAGTCCCTGGGGCATCGGCTGTGTAACAGTTCCGACGGCCTCCTCGGTCAATTCCCGGGGGTAAAAAACAGGGACAATAGCAGGGTAATGAGAAACCCTGGGTCAGGGGAGGTACAAAACCTCCCCCAAAGTTAAATTCATTGAAGGGTTGCCCCCACTCAGTCGGGTGGGGGGAGGACTCCAGTTGTTCGCAAGAGACCTGGCGGGACACGATCAAAACAGATAGGTGCTCTCCGCAGTATGTTTGGGATACAGTTTGGAGTTAAAAGACTCTCCTCCTTCCCATTTTTGAGGTCAAACGTGCCAAGGGATCCCCGGAAGAGAGAGTCCCTCCTGTTGGCACTAGAACAACTATTGCTCCAAGGAGTAATTATGGAGGTTCCCCTGGAAGAATGAGGGTTCGGGTTTTACTCAAACCTCTTTACAGTCCCGAAGCAAACGCGGACGGGAGGCCCATATTAATTCTAAAAGGGCTATACAAATTCCTGTATATCAGGACTTTCCGATGGGAGTCGATCCGATCGGTGGCCACTGCCCTACAAGGGGAGGATTGGTTAGCCGCGATCGACATCAAAGATGCTTATTTGCACATTCCCATCTTTCCAGTCCACCAAAAATTTCTACGCTTTGCAGTAGAAGGGCGCCATTTTCAGTTCAGAGCCTTACCCTTCGGTTTGGCCACAGCACCACGAGTGTTTACAAAAATTCTGGCCCTTTATTGGCCAATCTAAGAACACAAGGTGTAATGATAATGGCATATCTAGATGACTTGTTGCTGATAGACCACTCAGTGAAAAAACTAGACGTGGTCGTTCACAAGACAATCAAGTATCTGGAATCTCACGGTTGGATTATCAACCGAGACAAGTCAGCCCTAAAAACCAGTCAAAAGTCTGGAATACTTGGGGCTAAGGTTGGATTCAGGCCAGAGAAAAATATTCTTGCCTCGAGGAAAGGTGTTGTCTTTGAAAGATTTGATCCACTTAGTGGGTACAAAAAAGACAGCCGTCCATACGCCTGTGCATGAGGCTTCTAGGAAAAATGGTGGCATCATTCGAGGCAGTACCCTATGGTCAATTCCATTCAAGGAATTTGCAAGGGGCCATACTGTCAGCCTGGAAGAAAAAAGTTCAGGCCCTAGACTTACAATGTCCTTGTCCCCTTCCGTTCGCAAGAGCCTCCGTTGGTGGTTGGTTCCCCAGAATCTGGAAAAAGGGAAATCCTTCAGTCCGATTTCTTGGAAGGTGGTCACTACAGATGCCAGCCTTATAGGCTGGGGAGCAGTACTGGAGCAATGGTCTCTCCAGGGCAGATGGTCGGATGCAGAAAAGGCCCTGCCCATCAATCTCTTAGAGATACGAGCAGCCCGGTATGCCCTAGTAGCATGGACATCCAAACTCCAAGGGTCCCCTGTCAGAATTCAATCAGACAATGCCACAGCAGTAGCATATATCAATCATCAGGGGGGCACCAGGAGTCGTGCAGCCCAGAGGGAAGTAAATTACATCCTGAAATGGGCAGAAAGATATGTCCCAGCCATATCTGCGGTATTCATTCCAGGAGTGGAGAATTGGAAGGCGGACTTTCTAAGTCGCCAGCAATTATGCCCAGAGGAATGGTCCCTTCACCCCGAGGTTTTCTGGACAATATGTCAGCGGTGGGGAACATCGGATGTAGATCTTCTAGCATCCAGATTCAACGCAAAGGTGGACAGGTTTGTCTCTCGGACAAGGGATCCCCTAGCTTGCGGCTCGGATGCCCTAGTGTTCCCTTGGGATCAGTTCAAGCTGATATATGCATTCACACCGCCACAATGGTTACCTCGATTACTCCGCAGAATCAGGGTAGAAAAGAAACCAGTGATTCTGGTGGCTCCAGCGTGGCCCCGAAGAGCGTGGTACGTGGAGATTGTAAAATGTCAGTGGGGAGTCCTTGGACTCTCCCACGTCTTCCGGACCTGCTTTCGCAAGGACCGATATACCACCCTTCCTTACCAGCCCTAGGTTTGACGGCCTGGCTATTGAAGCCCACATTCTAAAAAAGAGAGGGCTCTCTAACTCTAATCCTGTGGTATCTACCATGATCAATGCCAGGAAGCCGGTATCCAGGCAGATCTACTATAGAATCTGGAAGGCGTACATCGCGTGGTGTGAGGCCAAGAAATGGCATCCACATAAGTACGTAATAGGTAAGATTCTGGACTTCCTACAGTGGGCTGTAGATAGGAAGCTTGCCTTGAGTACTATCAAAGGTCAGTTTTCGGCCTTGTCAATATTTTTTCAAAGGCCCTTGGCTTTGCATTCACTAGTCAAAGCCTTTAGATAAGGAGTGATGCGTATTAGTCCTCCGGTTAATATTCCCATATGTCCATGGGATCTAAACCTGGTTCTGTCGGTTCTACAGAAACAACCATTTGAACCATTACAGCATAGTTCCTTGGTTCTTCTCACCAGGAAATTGTTTTTTCTAGTAGCCATTTGTTCGGCTAAAAGAGTGTCGGAATTAGCAGCTATGTCCTGTAAAGAGCCATATCTGGTTATCCATAAGGACAGAGTAGTGTTACGTCCTCATCCAGCCTTTCTTCCTAAGGTGGTATCAAGGTTTTCATTTGAACCAAGATGTGGTTCTTCCTTCTTTTTTCCCCAAACCTAGTTCGGTAGAGGAAAAGTTATTGCATTCTTTGGATGTAGTAAGAGCAGTTAAAGCTGATCTAAAAGCCACTGCTCAGATTCGCAGAACGGATACTTTGTTTATTCTGCCGGAAGGCCCCAGAAAGGGTCAGGCAGCGTCAAAATCTACTTTAGCCAAGTGGATTCAACAGGTCATTATGCAAGCCTATGGCTTGAGAAGGAGACCGCCTCCGTTCAAAGTTAGAGCGCACTCCACGAGAGCAGTTGGAACTTCATGGGCAGCGCATCACCAGGCCTCCCTGGCTCAAATCTGTAAGGCCGCAACATGGTCTTCAGTACACACGTTTACTAGGTTCTACCAGGTGGACGTTAGAAGTCAGGAGGATGTCGCCTTTGGGCGCAGTGTGTTGCAGGCCGCAAAAGATCCTCATGTCTGATAGCGCTCAGCTTATGTATGGTGTATCCCTCCCCTCGTTGGGCATTGCTTTAGGACATCCCATTAGTAATGACTATGTCGCTCTGTGTCCCGTGATGTACGAGAAAGAAAATAGGATTTTTATAACAGCTTACCTGTAAAATCCTTTTCTTGGAGTACATCACGGGACACAGAGCTCCCACCCCTCTTTAGGGACACTTATTGCTTTGCTACAAAACTGAGGTGCTCCCGGATGGGAGGGGCTTATATAGGGGAGGGTACTTCCGGTTTTGGAAGTTGCCAGTGCCAGCACCTGAAGGTATCTATATAACCCATTAGTAATGACTATGTCGCTCTGTGTCCCGTGATGTACTCCAAGAAAAGGATTTTACAGGTAAGCTGTTATAAAAATCCTATTTTCTGGCTGATAAAGGTCTGGGAAAAACATAACATGCTGGTTATTTCTCCTATCATATCATATTATTTAGTTCATTTTGTCTAATTGTACTTGTAATTTCCCAGCTTGTAACGCACTATGTCCCCTCTCTGGTTCTACACAGGAGTGCGCTGGAGAACCGCTCTTCATGCTGTATTGCGCCATCAAGCAGCAGATGGAGAAAGGGCCCATTGACGCCATCACAGGAGAAGCTCGATATTCCCTGAGTGAGGATAAGCTCATCCGCCAACAGATCGACTACAAGATGCTGGTCAGTTCATCAGAGAGCAATATCTGTTCGCTATTAAACCTCATTTTCACTGACTCAAGCAGTGTGCATGTTGTGCGTTTTGCTGAGGATGCTTTGTGTGGCGGGAGCAGGTCTGTCCAGCTCTAGTCTTCCTTGTCTACTCATGGCCCAGCAAAAGGATTTGTTGAGAAGATGGTGAAATGGCTGGATGTTTTGTAGCACACTTGTAGGTAAGGCTGCAGCTGGACAGCTCTGGGCTAAGCCGATAAGGGAGACCTCTCTGCTCTTCTGAACCCTCCCATTTATACCAGCAAGGAAAGAGTCCAGCTCCATCTAGGACTGATATTTCAGGCTGGTGGCTTCTAGATTCTCTGAGATGACTCCAATGGTTTGGTTTCCCTACAGTGGTTTGTGTCTCCTCCACCTTCCACAAGGCCGTGATGTAGATGTCTCTACGTGCCCTTACATAATAGTCTTCATTATGGAAATTTGGTTAGGGAAGTGTGACTCCATCATTTGTTTTAGTGAACACGGTCTTTGGCTGCAGTGTTATTGGTTGAGAGAGTGCCATAAAGTCAAGGCTTTCAGTTTTTTATAATCCAAAAATTGAAGACCTTGCATGCCAAAAACCCAATGCATATGGTAGGATTTAGGGTCCTGTTCTTCAGGGCTCTGGGATTCAGCTTGACTGGCATGCAGCTATGGGTCAAAGCCACAAGAATGTTAGCCTCTAAAGCCTCGTACACACGATCGGACTTCCATCAGACAAATCCGTGGATTTTTGTCTGAGGGGCGTTGTCCATGAACTTGTTCTGCATACAGATGGCAGAACTTTTTCAGCCAACATTCACAAAACGACGTGGTTTTTCAGCTCTGTACCGCCACCCTTTGGGCAACTTCTGCTAATGTTGTCTGATGGTTAGCATTGGTTCGGAGCATGCGTGTTTGTACTTTGGATTTTATTCCGACGGACTTGTGTACACATGATCAGATGATCCGACGTAACACATTTGTTGGGCAATTTGAAAGTGTGAACATCCAACATGTGTTGTCCGAAATTCCGACCACAATTGTCCGAAATTCCGACCACAATTGTCCGAAATTCCGACAACAATTGTCCGAAATTCCGACCACAGTTGTCCGAAATTCCGACCACAGTTGTCCGAAATTCCGACCACAGTTGTCCGAAATTCCGACCACAGTTGTCCGAAATTCCGACCACAGTTGTCCGAAATTCCGACCACAGTTGTCCGAAATTCCGACCACAGTTGTCCGAAATTCCGACCACAGTTGTCCGAAATTCCGACCACAGTTGTCCGAAATTCCGACCACAATTGGCCGAAATTCCGACCACAATTGGCCGAAATTCCGACCACAATTGGCCGAAATTCCGACCACAATTGGCCGAAATTCCGACCACAATTGGCCGAAATTCCGACCACAATTGGCCGAAATTCCGACCACAATTGGCCGAAATTCCGACAACAATTGTCCGATGGAGCATACAGATGGTCGGATTATCTGCCAAAACACGTCCATCGGACAATTGTTGTCCGAATATCCGATCGTTTGTACGGGCCTTAAGATTCAAGGCACAAACCCTCATATGTGACTCGATTCCCAACAGCCAAATCCCACAGCCATGAGGACGAAGGTGACTTTAGAAACACGTTGGATTTTTACACGTTCTTGCAATTAAAGTAAAACATTGAAACCTGACAGCAACAGTTTAGTAATCAAGCAGTGGGAGAGTATTACACCCATTACACACTTGTGGGAGCGGCAGAGACACAAACTTTGGCTCTGAATCTCTTAGATACCAAATTCCAGACCATGATTTCACCTTACCAGTACTCAAATATCTGTGTTGTATGGAGTTGTTCTTTAAACAAGTATACAGTCTCATATTTAATCTGATTTGCCTAGCATAGCCCACATCACGCTACATTGCCACTCGCTATTCAACAGAGTCGCTTTTTTTTTCATTGGACTTTTTCTCTTTCTCTCCCCCGTCCCCTCTCTCCTTTTTTTTTTTTTTCTGTGTTTCTCACTAAACCGGCTCACCCTTTAATGGATTGAAGAATCTTTGCGATGGCGGGCTGAGCGATGAATCATGGTGCCGCTCGCCTCAAGTAAGTTTTGGTCCCAGCTTTATGCTCTGTGGCTGGATCCTTCAATCCATTTCAGCTTTGAATGTGGTGGAAGCGAGAGGAGTTTCCTCCTCCTGCCATTCAACCAATCCCAGCACACCCCATTGCAGAGCTATCCTATAGCTTAATGAGACTCTCATTTTTGCCATAAATATGCGAAAGTGACAGGTTCTCTTGTAAGAAGAACCCCCCATCCACTGATTCTCACCTCCCCTGTACTTCCTTACTGCTATGTTCATCCATCAGAGTTACAAGTCTAAACCGTGTGTAAGCTCCATGTCTGAGCTTACACAAGGAAGGGGAGGGGCGCATTAACACTGTGTAACAGTGTTCTAGCCTAGCAATTTGCCTCTCAGACCTGAGCACTGCATGCATTGAGGAGGTTGCATTCTCCTCCATGCTCATAAGCACTGGGTATTTGCCAATGACTGCAACAAAGCACAAGGGAGTGCATCAAGTGGTTTGGGGAGTTGTTCTTAAAAACCTTTTTGAAGGGCCTGTGCTCCTGAAACTGATGTTTTAATTATGGCTGTGTATCAGTAGGCTAAACCCGGATGCAAGTGGTCTCTTTTCAAGAGTTCTTGAGAGAGGTACACTTACAGCCAAAAGTTTGTTCTTTTCACCATAAGATGGCGTTCAGGTGTTTCCAGTGAAGGGTACTGCTAATTCTACAACATGCAAAGATATTTTAGAAAATTGGGAGATTCCAACTTCAACAGCTTGGGGAAAACTCTTCTGTTCCAGCATGGGTATGCCCCTGTGTACAAAGCCAGCGCCATAAAGACATGGTTTGACCAGTTTGGTGTTAAGAAACTTGAGTAGCCTGCAGTCTTGACCTCGACACAGCAGAACATCATTGGGATGAACTGGAATGCCAATTGTGACCCAGGTCTTTTCATCCAACATCGGTACCTGACCTCACAAATTCTCTTTGGCTGAATGGACTCAAATTCCCACAGACACCCCCAAATCATGTAGAACTACCATACTTCCTAAAAGAGTGGAGGCTGTTGAACCCCACAAATCTGGGTGGTGGGTGGCAACTCTGTATTTGATGTCCATGGTTTTAAAATGGTCAAGTCTCTGCACCCTTTTGCCTGTATAGTGCATTAGAAGAGGTTGGGTGATCCAACCACAAAATATGGCTGCCAGGCAAAACTAAAGTGTATTTTATTGTTCAAGTACAAAGATTATTAACCTCTTCTACAGCTCACACCTCCATATCTGGGAGGGCATCCTCAGAGAACCCCACCTCCTGCATGCCTTCTGGGGTGTCTATCTGGCATGCTTTGTGACCGCTGTGTCCTTTGGACACAGCTGATCACATATCGCGGTAAAGGGCCAATCACAGCAGCCCTTTACCATGTGATCAGCTGGTCACATGTAAACAGACTTGCCAGTTATCAGCTGTCCTTTCCTTGCACACTGTGTTTGTTTGAGGAAAGGAGAGCCATTAACCAGCAAGACTGTCAGTATATTGCTTACACTGATCAGTGCCACCTATCAGTGCGCATTAGTGAAAAAGAAAAATGACTTATTTGCAAAGTTTTATAACCGAGACTAAGAACGTTTTTCTTTTTCAGAATTCCAGGTCTATTTTCATTTGTTTGGCAAAAAATTTAAAACCCAATGGTGATTAAATGCCACCATAAGTGATCTCTATCTGTCTCAAAAAGTACAGTGCTGCATGTCTGCGCAATTGTCTTTCAAAGTGCAACCGCACTGAAAGCTGAAATTTGGCCTGGACAGGAAGGTGGTGAAAGTGCCCTGTATTGAAAGGGTTAATTACTGTATATTATATTTAAGGTGCTAACACTCCTCAACAACCAGTAAGACTCCCTGCATTGCTTGAGATGCTTTATGGTTGGCTGTTGTAAGTGGCTGCCCTTTGCACAGTCCTCTTTCCTCCATTAAATAAGCCCGACATTTTTCGTCCATATTCAGAGAATTTGAAAAAGTCGGACAGGTTCCAGATGGAGCCGATCTGAGACAAATGGCACAACTCTGCACAGAACAGCGTGGACAAAATATGCTGCTTGTCTTAAATAAACTTACTCCATCTGTACATCTAATTAATTCAGCAGTTTTATTATAGCCCTAAACACTTTTTTTTTTTTCCCACGACTGGCAGTGTCTGAATAGTGAACTGTATACGTCAATGGGTCTGAAAGAAGAACGGTGTGTGTTGCCCACCACTGCCAGTCAGGATGGCTCTTCTTGATAAATAAACCCCATTGCATCTCTAGAATTACATTGAACTAAAACAAAAAACAAAAAGGCCAGATTAGCCAACCTTTAAAGCATAGGTGTATTTTTATACCAGCTTTATGTATCTAGGCAAAATAAGGCAGGGCTTCAGTGACATTTTTCCTTTCACATATTTTCTTTAGGGTCTTCAAAGACCCTACCTGCTCAAATTTCCACCTTTTTAAGCCATCAATAGACCATAGGCTCTGGAAGTACAATATATGGCCATTGTTTGGGGATACCTGACCATCACACTTATATGAGCTTGTTGGACGTCCCATTCCCAAACCATGGGTATTAATATCAAGTTGATCACCTTTGCATCCATAACAGCCTCCACTCTTCCAGGAAGATTTTGGAGTGTCTGTTGTAATTTTTGCCCATTTGTGAGGTCAGGTACTGGTGATGGATGAGAAGACGTGGCTTGCAAACAGAGTTTCCAATTCATCCCAAAGATGTTCAGTTAGGGTTGAGGTCAGGGCTCTGTGCAAGATACTAGAGTTCCTCCACACAAAATTGGTCGCTGGTCTTCCACACCAAACATTATAGGAACGCAAGGTTGTGGAGACTTGACCGTCACACCTATATGAGCTTGTTAGGCATCATATTTTAAAACTACGGGCATTAATATGGAGTTGCTCCCTTCCTCCAAGCCAAACGAGCATTTGTGAAGTCTTCTACTGATGTCAGATGAGAAGTCTTGGCTCACAACCTGTTATCTAAGTTATCCCAAACTCATTTAGTAGGATTGAGGTCAGGGCTCTGTGCAAGATACTAGAGTTCTTCCACACCAAACTGGTCACTGGTCTTCAACCCCAAACACTATAAGGTTGTAGAGACTTGACCATCACGCATATATGAGCTTGCTAGTCACCCCATTTCAAAACCATGGGCATTGGTATGGGGTTGGCCCCTTCCTACAAGCCAAAAGAGCATTTGTGAGGTCATGTACTGATGTTGGATAAGATGACCTGGCTCAGTCAGTTTTCAAATGCATCTCAAAGGCATTCAGTAGTGTTGAGGTCAGAGCTCTGTGCAGGACAATTGAGTTCCTCCACACCAAACTGGTCAAACCATGTCTTTACAGAGTTTTGTGTACGGGGGAACAGAAAAGGGGCTTTATCAAGCTAATCACAACATTAAAAGTGCACAATT
Organism: Rana muscosa; assembly: GCA_029206835.1. Taxonomy (NCBI): domain Eukaryota; kingdom Metazoa; phylum Chordata; class Amphibia; order Anura; family Ranidae; genus Rana; species Rana muscosa. Next base: position 314,093,190 of record CM055120.1, read on the forward strand.
GTCTAAAATGTCTTTGTATGCTGTAGCATTAACAGTACACTTCACTAGAAACACCTGAACTCCATCATTTGGAATGGTGTCCACTTACTTTTGGCCACGTCAGTGGTTGTGCTGGTCAGGTGTCCCCAAATATTTGCCAATATAGTGTAAAAAGTAAAGGCAAATAAAGCATCTCAGAAGCTTTGAGGCATATTTGCACAATTCGCTGGCAGAGATCAGCTGAGATGAGTTAAAATGAAGCTGGGGATGTCTTCTTTCTCCAGTTTCCCAACAAATGTCTTTCCTGAGAAGTTTCCTTTCTGTACACATGCTTCCTGACGCTGCACTAAAAGCATGTCCTGCATAGAAATCTTCATCTTATTGCTCTGAGCATTAAATCAGCCCGCTATGAATATAATGTTTCTTTTTATTAGGAAGGAGCACTTATCCTGTAAATTGAAAATGTCCCCAATAAATAAAAAAAAGTTTGCCGTGCAGTTCAGTACATTTGTAACATATTACGCCTGTCAGTGTCCAGGTTTATTTAATATTGTAATGGTAAATTCTGCGTGCCGCCATTTTAAATCATCATCTACAGTGTCCGCAGCTCTTGACTCTGTACAGTTCTGTGCTGTCGGAGATTTATATGAAACCACTAATTTTCTACTGCCAGTTGCTTGGCAGCAACAGCATGAATGTAAACCATAAAAAGCCACTGTTACCTGGTGTCAGTTTTTTTCTACAAAATTGTCATCTTAGTTAATGTATTGCAGCTTTGCTTTAAAGAGGACCCATCGCTTGTAAAATAACTTTTTAGGTTACAACTTTTTCTAATATCCTCCATTTGCCATAAATGGCTATTTAGATATTTGCTTCATTGCATAAAACACTTGACTCTTGGCCGAAAGTCTGACCTATGGGGGTTGATTTACTAAAATTGGAGAGTGCAAAATCTGGTGCAGCTCTGCATAAAAACCAATCGGCTTCCAGGTTTTATTGTCAAAGCATAATTGAGCAAGCTGAAGTTAGAAGCTGATTGGCTACAATGCAGAGCTTCACCAGATTTTGCACTGTCTAGTTTTAGTAAATCAAACCCATGGTGTCCAATTCAGAACATGTCTCCTACAGGCCTGCCTTTTTTACATGACTTTCCTTTGTAACCCTTGTAAACCTTCCCAGCAAATCCAGTTCCTCAATTACTCCCCTGCCTGACATAGTTAGGAGAATAGGCAGGACATGATAATAGGGTATGTAGATGGCATTCCTGCTTTTAAAGCTGGCCCCTCCACTCCCCCTTTTCCTGACATAATTTAAGAAAAGAGGCTGAAAATGATCATAGGTTTTATAGTTGGGATCTCGGCTAATAAATTTGGCTGGTCCATTCCTCCCCTTTCTGACATAATTAGTAGAAGAGACAAACAAATATCATTGGATATGTAGATGGGATCTCCAATACCAAAGCCAGTTCCTTCACTCCTCCTGTGCCTTAGAGAAGAGACAAAAATTGTGTGTAGCCTGGGATCTCCAATATCAAAGCCAGCTCCTTCATGCCTTCAATTCCTGACCTGATTTATGGTTCTTCTCCAAAAATATCATGGGTGTGTAGCTAGGACGCCAGCTCCCCCTCTCTTTCTGAGATAGTTTAGGAAAAGAGGCAGAAAATGATCTTGGGTTATGTAGTTGGGATCTCAGCTATCAAATTCAGGTGCTTCATTCCTCCCCTTCCTGACATAATATAGTGGCAGAGGCAGAAAATTGTATGTAGCTAGGATCTCCGCTATCAAAGTCAGTTCCTCTACTCCTTCCCTGCCTTGGAGAAGAGGCAAAAATTGTAGGTAGCTGGGATCTCCAATATCAAAACCATTCTTCAGTTCCTGATGCAATTCATGCCTCTTCTCCAAAATGATCATCGGATAGGTAGCTGGTGTCAAAGCCAGCTCCTCCACTCCCCCCTTTTTTCTGAGATAATTTAGGAAAAGAGGCAGAAAATTATCATAGGTTATGTAGTTGTAATCTCGAGTATCAAGTTCAGATCCACAATTTCCCCCCATTCCTGGCATAATATAGTAGAAGAAGCAGTAAATTGTATGTAGCTGGGATATCCTTGATTAAAGCCAGCTCCTTCAGTTCCTGACAAAAGGTGGGACCTCTATCAAAACTAGCTTCTCCACTGCTCACCTTCTTGACATAATTTAGAAGAGGAAGCCGACACGTATGATCGGATATATTGCTGGCATCTCTGCTATCAAAGCCAGCTCCTCCACTCCACCTTTTTCCAAGATAATTTAGGAAAAGAGGCAGAAAATTGTCATGGATTATGTAGTTGGGATCACGGCTATCAAGTTCAGGTCCACCATTCCTCCCCTTCCTGGCATAATATTTACTGTAGTAGAAGAGGCAGAAAATTGAATGTAGCTGGGATCTCAAAGATCAAAGTCTTCTCCTTCTCTCCTTCAGCTCCTGACAAAATGCCTCTTCTCCAAAATGATCATGGGTTATGAAGACAGAACCTTCATCAAAATGAGCTTTTTCACTCATCCACATAATTTAGGAGAGGAGGCAGAAAATTCTGATAGGGTATATTGCTAGGATCTCTGCTATCAAAGCCAGATCCTTCACACCTTCCCTCCAAACCATAACTTAATTCAGCAGGAGGGACAATATTTGTGAATAGATAAAGGTTGGAGGTATTAAGGTGACGATTTTGCTGGAGGGATGAGGGACATGAGGAAGATAAATACAGAACAATGAGGAACCTATTAGAACAGAAACCTAGGAGATGCCTTTATTGACATGAATTGGGCCGGGGATGCATTATCAAGGGCTGTCATCTTTATCCTTCCTCTGCTATGACCTGGCACAAAGAAGTGTCGGGGCACGTCATGTGCATATGCTTGTTCCAGGTCAGCAGCCTAGTAAGGTAAGGATGAGGATAACTGCCCCATAGGACACCCCTTCGGCAATGGCAGCTCCCACATTTTTGTCCCGTCAGTTGGAGGAATATCCTAGTTTGGACGCCAAAGAGCCAGGCTTTTGATTCAGTTCAGGTTATAAATGTGGCCATTCAAAAACGTATAGCGTTACTTCAGACTGACTCAAGCGATTGGTTCTTTTTCACTTTCAATTTTTAATCTGTATTAGAAAGAAATGTTGGGTAATCCCCCCCCCCCCCCCCACCATGCATCTTGTGTCCACATTCTGTGGATCCCTCTTGCTGCATGCCTTTCAGGGATATCAGGAAAGCCTGCTCCTGTTTCTAGAAGCTTGAGAAATGCTACGGGGGTGATGGCATGGCAGCAAGTTTAATGAGCATCGGCAGCACCAGTCTGTACTCCGCACCTGTGCTCCCTGTTTCCTGTGGGGAATGATGCTTATTAAAGTCATAAATTCTGTATCAGAGAAACAAGGAATAATTGAATTAGCTGATTACAGGTCGCAGTGAACTCCCAGCCATTCCTGATTTTTATGTCACCATTAAAACTTTCTCTGCAGACGCTCAATTGTGTCAATCCGGAGAACGAGAATGCCCCGGAGATCCCGGTGAAGGTGCTGAACTGCGACACCATAACGCAAGTGAAGGAGAAGCTGCTGGATGCTGTATACAAGGGGGTCCCGTACTCTCAGCGACCCAAAGCCGGAGACATGGACCTCGGTAAGAGGGTTGGCACCCGATCGTGGCAAAACCTCTCGGAAGTCATTTTTGTTGCAATAATTGAAGAGCAGTGTTTATCTAATAGTGACAGATTCTGCCAGAAGAGCTTACACTCTGTTCCAATTGCACTCATACACACTGTTGACAGTTTAATTAGAAGCTGATTTATTGGACTGTGTATTCAGAGGAAATTGACATAAAATGATACAGAATAGATGTTCCTTAACCAAAGATTCCAGTTCTGCAAAGTGCTAATCTAAAACTGCATAGAAAGCAGGATGTTCCACTTGAGATTGAGCACTAGCTCCTCTCTTTAAAATCATGAAAAAAGTAAGGAGGCAGCCATTGCTGGCCCTCTTGAAATTGCTAGGAGTCTGACTGTATCTTCATGCTGTACATGAGAGTGCAGAATACATTATCTCTACATATGTCCTGGGTCAGAGTCTCGGAAAGCATTGACAGCCAGAGAACTAACATTCCCAAATAAGAGGCATGCAATAACAGCTCTCATGCTTGGTACTACCAGCCAATCACCAGGCACTAATGCTGTCTTGAGAGGAGGAAGATTATGGTTTTAGCCCTGTGTAAGCTCAAAAATGAAGATTAAACAATTTTTGGACTCCCAAGTCCAATGGGGTGGAGTGTGGAGAAGGTTGGAGGGGGGGTGTGGCTTTCTAAGAGTATGTTGATTGACCCTGAATGGGTAAAATGACAGAGCACAACTGTTCTTTGTACTAAACCATACAGGCTTTCATACATAAAGTAAAAACGAAAAACATGACCTACTAAAAGCTGAATTCTGGTTGGTTGGCTAGTCTACCGTAGTAGTGGGTTTGAGTCCTATTCGTTGCTGACACTAGTAATGTACAAAGTTCTGCAACTGATGTTGTATTGGTGCACCTTTTTGGCAGAATGGCGCCAAGGCAGAATGGCCAGAATCATACTGCAGGATGAGGATGTGACAACAAAAATAGACAACGACTGGAAGCGCCTCAACACTCTGGCTCATTATCAGGTAGGTGATCTTCCTCTGCCATTGCCAAGAAGCCATTTTGATTCGGTAAAACTATTTGACACTTATTATATAGAAGTAGTATATCCTATATTGTACGAGCTCTCCTGTATTCTCTTAGAGATCACAAAATGAAAATTGTACCTGATAGGCAGGGCTGGGTTGAGGGGTGGGCAGAAAAGCCAGCTGCCGTGGATACTTGATCAGGAAGGGGACGCACTTTGGCCTTTTTACCCTCTTCTATTGTATACCACCTTGCACACGCCATCTTCCTAATTTCAGCACTTGTGTCCTTGTTTAGGTTATCGATGGGTCTTCGGTTGCTCTGGTCCCCAAACAGAACTCTGCTTATAACATCTCAAATTCCTCAACGTTTACAAAGTCTCTGAGCAGATATGGTAAGTGTACGACCAGACGGAACTGCTGTGCCACAGCAATTTCTGTTTTCTGTGCCACCTGGCACCCTGTACAGGTTAAGAATATGGGGGGAAAAAGCCGGTGCCCACTGTCGTCTAACTCTGATCACTAGCCAAACTGGAGCAAACTGAAAATTGGTTTATTTGTGTGTTTCTTTTTTTTTTTGCCCTAAAATAGCTGGCTAATTACGTGTCCGCTTGTGTTCAGTCCTCACTATTTATGTATGTGTGTGAAATGTCTGAGCAATTCTGGAGAGATTTAGGCTGAGTTTTACACTATTTCGAATTGGTTTCTGGTTTCACCGCATCCAATTCTCAATAGCAGGAAATTTTGACCAGCTCTCTATGGAGCCGATTCATATATCCCTGCTGCGGCTCTGGTGCGAATTTCAGGCCCGAATTTGGCCAACAATTCGGGATGAAATCAGACTTAAAACGATGAACGAGGATGCACCGGTCCCCCGCTGTGAGCTGCATGCGAAGATAATGTGAACACAGCCTTAAAGGAAATTAAAATTGTTTGGGGTTAATTTCATTTTTTTTTTTTATTAACAAGCGAGAAAGTATTACTTGAGCAACATGGGTTAGCCAGAAAGGCTTCAGATTTTCAGGCTCCTTTCGGATGATTGAAACCTCATATTGAGCCATCTCTATCATAGGCAGAATTGCTATGATGATTCATTCATTAAACTGTCCTTTCTCAGCACAGCTGACAGTGAGAGAATGCAAACAATGTGATAAGGAGACTAGAGTGCCCTCTGTGGTTGGATAGGAAACTACCTTATTTTAATATGCAATATCTTCTATTTAAAGAGACCATTTAGGTAAAGTGTCTGTTTCTGTCCCCCCCTTGATTGTTTAATACTTGCCACTCCTCATCTCTCCTTCCCCTTTTACAGTCGCTACCAAAATACCCCATGTCACCTGGTGTCAGAGTTCAGAAAAAAAATGATATCACTCCTTCTGCCATTTGGGACTATCATTCTAAATGAGTAAGGTGACAGAGTCTCCTGAACTGATTAAAAAAAAATTATATATATAATATTATTATTATTTTCCAAATCTTTTTTTTTTTTTAGCCCTGACCATAATAGAAAAGAGAAATATATACTGTGTGTGTGTGTGTGTATATATATATATATATATATATATATATATATATATATATATAATGTGTGTGTGTGTGTGTGTGTGTGTGTATAATATATATATAGCTATATGCTGCACATTCCCTATATGGACATCAGCAGAGAAAGACTGTGAATGTTTTATTGTCACATTCAACAATACATTGTAACTCTGCACAGCGCCGCTATTTCCTGAATCTAGTGTTTCGGTATGGTAATCCCCTTTTCACTTCCTTTCTGTTCCCATCTGATCTGTCTCGGTGGTTTAATCCACCCAGCAGCACAGCAGTTTCCGATTGGCTGCCGGCCGGCTGCTTTGCAGAGTCGCACGCCTGTCAGGGTTCCCAAAGCCGCTTCTGTCAGCCAAATAAAAAAATAAAATACCAGCGATTTTTTATTTATTTATTTTTTTACATATTTTTTTGTTTTCTACCACAAACTGCAGGATGCCGGCGTCTGATCTCTGTTTATTTTATAATAAAGGACTTGTCTGGAGGTCAGGCAAATGCCGTCCTTCTAGTCACTAATTAAAGCTGCAGAAGCGATCTCAAATCAAAGGGAGTTGATAGTGATGCTGAAATTAATTATCACACATAACTAGCTTTGAAATGTCAGAGCTGGAACGAGTGGCTGCCTTCAGCTCCTCAATTTGCATTGTAGGTGTCGTTTAGAAGAAGGGGGGGGGGGGTCGGCGTAGAAATGAAACCTTATTCTGCAAAGCTTTTGGGAACTGTTCATTAAACGCAGCTAACGCTTTGCTGAAAGATCCTTTGAAGACCAGATTCTGATGAGGAAGCTGGAACGAACCATTTATGGGATGTTTAACTGATTCCTCTCCAGGGTCTTTCTGCGTTTTGTTTTAAGTGTCGCGTTCAGCCGTGCACTTCACTGGCGACCATTTTATACGATGAGTCTATATTTTGGATGGGCAGCAGTTCATTCACAAGGAGTTGGTGACCTCACTTGGACTTGAACCCTATTTACTATTTTTTTTCCTTATGTGACATCACAGGTCCTCTTTGGTGGTGAACGTTTCCTGAATGCTTTAGAGAATGGTGCTGCTTAATAACATATTGCTGTTCTTGGTCAGAATTCTCCAGGGCTAATAATAATTTAATAATATTTTTTTAAATGTTATTTAAAAAAAAAATGGGAGCACCACACTAGTTTACACATAATACATAAGAGATCTTATTCTGCAACAAGACCCAGGGGGACACCATGGTGGTTGGTGAACAGGAGTACAGGACTGTATACCACATAATGTTACAACAAATCACCCCGAGGTTCAGTACCAGTGTTGCCAACCTACCAGATTGAAATTTACTGACACCACACCCCAAATTTACTGGCACCGCCACGTTTTTGCTGCCATTTCTAAAAGTTACGAAATTACAGTTTTAAGTGCGAATTACAGTATTTAGGCTACAAACAAATACAATATGCAATTCACAATATGATTTAAGGTAGATAATATGGCAAAAACATTTCTTATTTTATTTTCGATATAGTAAGTAGCTCAGGGACAGGAGAATGGAGGGCAAGAAATTAGAATGGGTGGCACACACACATATACAATTGACTCTCCTAGTGACACTGACAGCAGTGTGCAGCAGCACAGATGAGACCTCACTGACACATCACGTCCCAGTGACAGTCTCTCTCCAAGCCAAGTGGTCCCTCCAGTCTAAACAGCACTGATGGTCCCGGTCCCAGCCTGCCTTGCTCCCATACCGCAGACCCGCACACAATGTTCTGGCCGCTACGGCTCGGCTACATTGCACTATGACATCACATGACATGCTCAGGCACCGCCTCCGCCAAAGCCGCCTGATCACACTAGCAGTCACTGAGATGGTCTCACCAGCTCCGGACCAAGCCGTGCGTCACAGCCATTTTTTTTTACTGGCAACCTTTTACTTTTACTGGCAGGAGAAAAGTGCCTGCTTTTTTACTGACTGCCAGTAAAAATTCTGACGGTTAGCAACACTGTTCAGTACGCCTATACCACAATGATGGCTTGTTCCCATGGGGTGCGTACTTGATACCATCTAGCATCTCGGTGCTGCTGATCTCCTGCAACCCTTTCTTGTCTACATGGCAGATTTCCTGATGGTGACAACTATGAACCATGTTTTCTTTATGCGTGTTAGCACAATAGTCTACATTGGAAGCCTATGTGTACAAATGAAAGTTAGAGCATTGTCGCCACCTATAAAAGGAAGTTCATGAGCAAGGACCTTCATGACACGATCACCAGAGATTGTCAATAAAAGGTGCCAATACCAGTATAAACAAAAGGTAGGTGCTACTATGAGCTAGTTTAAGTGAATGATCAATACGTGGTTAATCCAAAAAAAACAAAACAATAGTTAATCCAAAAAATCAATATCGGAGTCCTTAATGTTCCATAAGTATTTGAAAATCTTCATGCAAAGCTCCATGCACAGAAGTGAGTGCTATTCTTACTTCTCTCCACAATAGTGCTCCACCAAATCGTGTAGACAAAATGCACACTCACCAGCCACAAGTATAATGCACGCTTTCACATGTAAATTATGCCTCAGCAGATCTAGTGATTCCTATAATGTTGGCCCAAGGATTCACCAAACCATGGTCGCCAGAAGTCTCGCTCTCATAAGTTCTCAAAAGACTGATCCATAAAAAACAATGCACCCCATCAAAGTGAAGTATGTTTATTCAGAAAAATGTCCCCATAAAATCGTTAAAATGTGCACTTAAATAAATACAGTATTTATCGGCGTATAACACGCACCCCAATTTTAAGAGGGAAGTTTAAGGAAAACATTTTTTCACAGCCCCCCCCCCATCCATCCATTATTCATCCCCCTATCCAGTACACATCCCCCCCATCCATTATACATCCCCCCGCATCCAGTACACAATCCCCCCCCCATCCATTATACATCCCCCCCGCATCCATTATACATCCCCCCGCATCCATTATACATCCCCCCGATCCATTATACACCCCCCCGATCCATTATACACCCCCCCCATCCATTATACACCCCCCCATCCATTATACACCCCCCCATCCATTATACACCCCCCCCCATCCATTTTACACCCCCCATCCATTATACATCCCCCCCATCCATTATACACCCCCCCCATCCATTATACATCCCCCCCGCATCCAGTACACATCGCATCCAGTACACATCCCCCGCCGCATCCAGTACACATCCCCCGCCGCATCCAGTACACATCCCCCGCCGCATCCAGTACACATCCCCCGCCGCATCCAGTACACATCCCCCGCCGCATCCAGTACACATCCCCCGCCGCATCCAGTACACATCCCTCCGCGTCCATTATACATCCCTCCGCATCCATTATACATCCCTCCGCATCCATTATACATCCCTCCGCATCCAGTACACATCCCCCCCCTTCCATTATACATCCCCCCCATCCATTATACATCCCCCATCCGTTATACATCCCCCCCCATCCGTTATACATCCCCTCCCATCCAGTACACATCCCCTCCCATCCAGTACACATCCCTCCCATCCAGTACACATCCCTCCCATCCAGTACACATCCCTCCCATCCAGTACACATCCCTCCCATCCAGTACACATCCCTCCCATCCAGTACACATCCCTCCCATCCAGTACACATCCCTCCCATCCAGTACACATCCCTCCCATCCAGTACACATCCCCCCCTTCCGTTATACATCCCCTCCCATCCGTTATACATCCCCTCCCATCCGTTATACATCCCCTCCCATCCAGTACACATCCCTCCCATCCAGTACACATCCCTCCAATCCAGTACACATCCCCCCCCCCATCCAGTACACATCCCCTCCCCCATCCAGTACACATCCCCCCCCATCCAGTACACATCCCCCCCCATCCAGTACACATCCCCCCCCATCCAGTACACATCCCCCCCCCCATCCAGTACACATCCCCCCCCCCATCCAGTACACATCCCCCCCCTTCCATTATACATCCTCCCCATCCGTTATACATCCCCTCCCATCCGTTATACATCCCCTCCCATCCAGTACACATCCCCCCCCCCCCATCCAGTACACATCCCCCCCCCCATCCAGTACACATCCCTCCCATCCAGTACACATCCCCCCCCATCCAGTACACATCCCCCCCATCCAGTACACATCCCCCCCATCCAGTACACATCCCCCCCATCCAGTACACATCCCCCCCATCCAGTACACATCCCCCCCATCCAGTACACATCCCCCCCATCCAGTACACATCCCCCCATCCAGTACACATCCCCCCCATCCAGTACACATCCCCCCCATCCAGTACACATCCCCCCATCCAGTACACATCCCCCCATCCAGTATACATCCCCCCCATCCAGTATACATCCCCCCCATCCAGCATACATCCCCCCCCCATCTAGTATACATCCCCCCCCATCCAGTATACATCCCCCCATCCAGTATACATCCCCCCCCCATCCAGTATACATCCCCCCCCCATCCAGTATACATCCCCCCCCATCCAGTATACATCCCCCCCCCATCCAGTATACATCCCCCCCCCATCCAGTATACATCCTCCCCCCCATCCAGTATACATCCTCCCCCCCATCCAGTATACATCCTCCCCCCCATCCAGTATACATCCTCCCCCCCATCCAGTATACATCCTCCCCCCCATCCAGTATACATCCTCCCCCCCATCCAGTATACATCCTCCCCCCCATCCAGTATACATCCTCCCCCCCATCCAGTATACATCCTCCCCCCCATCCAGTATACATCCCCCCCATCCAGTATACACCCCCCCCCCATCCAGTATACACCCCCCCCCATCCAGTATACATCCCCCCCATCCAGTATACATCCCCCCCATCCAGTACACATCCCCCCCCATCCAGTACACATCCCCCCCCCATCCATTATACATCCCCCCCATCCATTAGCAGCCAGAAAAAACTGAGCTATTGAGATATTTACAAGCTTCGTATTACATTGACACTGACACAGGAGGAGCGGTGTAGAAGGGGCTGGCAAGTGACTTTTTTTTCTCAACTTCAGACTATGCAGGGAGCGCTGTCCCAGGGACAGGAGAGGCGGGACGGCCGGCCTGACACCCACCCAATGGGTGGCTCCTGGGGCGGACCGCCCGATCCCCGCCCCCTGTTGGTAAAACATCATATCGCCGTATAACACTCAGGCACTGTTTACTCTGTTTTCAGGGGAAAAAGTGTGCATTATACACCGATAAATACGGTAAATGGTGCTATGGTCAACACAAACACAAACAGCCGTACTAGATGTCCCTGGCTGGCGTGCGTTCCAATGCATTTCCTGATCCTCGTGTCATGAAAGGTGCTGATTTCAATATATTAAAGATTAAAGTGACATTAATTTTGTGGTTTTTTAAATAACAAACAAGTTATACTTACCAATGGTTTTGCACAGAGCAACCCCGATCCACCTGTTCTCGGATCCCCCACCGTCGCTCCAGGCTGTCCCTCCTGCCTCTCCTCATTAGCTCACTGGCTGTGATTGACAGTAGCAGGAGCCAATGGCTACCGCTGCTGTTTCAACCAATGAGGAGGGGGAGACATTGCTGGATCAAGATTGGGGCTCAGGTGATTTTTAGGGGAGGCTGGAGGTCTGCTGCACAGAGAAGTTTTTTTTACCCTGATGTATTGAATGCATGAAGGTAAAAAACCTTGAGCCTTTACAACCACTTTAAATGAACATGTTAAAGCTTATATGCGATTTTAGTGATTGAGGTTGCATCTCCTTTAATAGTACCAATTTACAAAATTTATGCTGTAGGCCAGGGGTGTGAAACGCAATTTCATATCGGTCCACATCCACGTTATGGTTGCCCTCAAAGGTCGGTTGTATCGGTAAGACTATAAAAATCTACTATCTACTCTACTACCATAGAGTACTACCTACTACTACTACCTTTACCATATAAAAAAAACTGCCTCTGTACTCGATTATTACTAGTTTTAGTAAAACTAATGATACAGCTACCAGCAGCGTGCAACCCTCCTTTTCAACTGGCATATAATTGTCCCCCCACCCTCTCTTACATCACATTTCAGCACCCCCCCCCCCTTAAACTTGTGCTGCTGTCAGGAGGAAGCTGGGAAGCAGAACGTGCAGGGTCTGGAGGAGGACTAGAGGAGGGCTGTAGTAGTTGCCATAGTCTGCTGAATGCTGAGACCAGGGGAGGCTTAGAGATGGGGGTGCTGCAGCTGCACAGAGGCACACGCAGGATATGTAGGCGAAGTGTCTTCCTATAAGGTGCCGACTGCGGAGACGAGGGACAGAGATGAGCCTCTTCGAGGCTGCACAGAGAAGCGCAGGATCTGGCAAAGGAGTTCTGTCGTTCTCTCTGCTAGCAACTGCTGAGACAAGGTGGGGGGAAGGGATGAGGGGGGGGGGTCCTGCAGCTGCAGGAGAGGTGAGTGTGCCACATGAAATTTCCTGGCGGGGCACATGTTTGACACGTGCTGTAGGCAATGCTAGAGGACATTGTCAACTGGGTGTCACAACACAAACTGTTTGTTTATGTTGGCAAAACCCCTATTCAGCCTACCTTTCCTATGCGATTGAGCATGGCTTGTTTTTTGATAAGCAAACCCAAGCCAGTTGACTAGACGGTGGTGACCTCACAATAGCAGATATTTTTCTTTGTCAATCCTGTATTCTGTCTGTCAGTCCACAAGGAGCTTGTGATATCAGTGGGGCCTGAGGAACCTATTTTGCCTCGTGTGCTACTGACGACACTGGTCCCCTCAGGAAATTCATAAGCAGGGTCTTGATTTGGTCTACAGAATGGCTGTGCCCCTTCCATGTGTGTGCCACAATTTTACATTTCAGTACGTTTTTTTTCCTTCAATTTTTCCATGTCATAGTCTATCTCCATCCCGCACCGTGTTTCAGCAGTGACAGAACTCAGATGAAAAACCATTTTCCTGCAGATGGGGTCACGGACTGTAAGCTAAATAGATAATAACAGCTAAAATGTGGGCTAGATGAAATGGAAAATGAAGACTAGATGTTGCAGACAGACAATTATTCAGATATTTGGGAGACGGTGGAAGGTGATGGAGACGGCGAGGGGAGGATTGTGATTATTGTAATGGGTTGGCAGCATTGAAGTGGATCATGACACCACATGAAGCTTAATTAGGATGGGAAGTGATGCCTTCATAACTAAAGAACAGGGGATTGAAAAGGGTGCTTCTAAGAATTCCTTACGCTCACCATGTGAACTCTTTCTCCACAGAGAGCATGCTACGGACAGCGTCCAGCCCCGACAGCCTGCGTTCACGAACCCCTATGATTACCCCGGATCTGGAAAGCGGTACAAAGCTCTGGCACCTAGTCAAGAACCATGATCACCTGGACCAACGTGAGGGAGACAGAGGGAGCAAGATGGTGTCTGAAATCTATCTTACCCGCTTATTGGCAACAAAGGTAAAAAAAAAACAATTATATATATATATATATATATATATATATATATATATATATATATATATATATATATATAATATGTATGTGTTCAAACCCTTATTTATTAGTTTTCTTGCCCAAAGTAGTTAATCACAATTATCTTGTAGTGCGGTAAAGAAAAAACCTGGATAATCTGGGTAACATGAATTTAGTGCAATTAAATATTTTTTGCTTATTGCCTTGGAAGGAATGTATATCTGCAGATATATTTACAGGTAGCTAGACCATATTGGCTACATTAAAATGGTTTCACAATAATTGCATCACAATATAGAAGAGAGTTTTGATAAATACTAGTTGATGAATTCCCGATTTCATGCCTCTGCACAACAATAACCCACTGTGAAGTCTGGGCATTACTAAAGTATGAGAAACTCCATTAGGAACTGGGGCCATTGATCAGGTATAAGGAACTTTGCTAGAGTGGGGGTGGACGACTTTGGAACTATCGCAATCACTGAGGTGCAGTGACCTTTAGTAGGAACTAGAACCATCACTGAGGTGCGGTGGACTTCTTTAGGAACTAGTGCCATCGCTGAGGTGCAGTGATCTTCAGTAGGAACTAGGTCCATCATTGAGGTGCAGTTATCTTCGGTAGAAACTAGAACCATCACCGAGGTGCGATGGACTTCTTTAGAAACTAGGGCCATCACTGGGGTGCAGTGATCCTTAGTACAGGCAGTCCCCGAGTTACGAACCGGTTAAGGACTGTAGGTTTTTTCTTAAGTTGAATATGTTCGTAAGTCAGAACAGCAGATACGTTGTTTTCCGATGTCCCGTCGAATGTGCCCGCCGTCGAAAAGGTCCCGTCGAATGTGCCCGCCGTTGAAAAGTGGCCACGTAGCCTCCCGTTCGTAAGTAGGAGTCGTGTGCAAGTCGGATGTTCGTAACTTGGGGACTCCCTGTAGGGAGTAGGTCTATCACTGAGGTGAGGTGGACTTCTTTAGGGACTAGGGTCCATTGCTGAGGTGCAGAGATCTTCTGTAGGAACTAGGGTCCATCACTGCGGTGCAGTGGACTTCTTTGGGAACTAGGGCCATCACTAAGGTGCAGTGGACTTCCTTAGAAACCAGGACCATCACTAAGGTGCAGTGAACTTCTGTAGGAACTATGACAATCACTCTGAGGTACAAAGATGTCCTCTGGGGCCATCGCCGTGGTACAGGGAACTTTGCTAGGAGCTAAAGCAGTTACTGAGGCACAAGGACCTTTGCTAAAATCGAATGCCATCACCGAGGCGCAAGGGACTCTAGACCCTTTTACTAATGTATAAGGAACTCTGCTAGGAAATAGGACCATCATTATTTAAAAAAAACTCTGATAAGAACCAGTCCATGAATGAGGTATACATAATCCACAGAGATCTAGGCCTATCACCGAGGCATGAGAACCTCTGCAATGAATTAGGACCATCGCTGAGGCTTAAGGCCTCATGAATCATTGTAAATATATTTCTTTATCGTACACCACGGGACACAGAGCTAGTCATTACATAATGGGTTAAGGGTCACCAGCGGTGATTGGACACTGGCACAACCAATGGAAGACAGTTCCCCTCCATATAACCCCTCCCATCAGGGAAGTACCTCAGTTTTTTCGCCAGTGTCGAAAGGTGTTGGACGCGTTAGGAGGTGCTAAAGGAAAGCTCTACCAAAGAGACCCTCTGGGGGTAAAAGAGCTATGCTTTCGGATCCATCCAAGACGCCTACAAATGAGCTGAATCTGGATGGGATCCGGGCCTCATCCATGAGGCGTCGCCTGTAATGTCTCTCTTCGGAGGACTGGGCTCTAAGATCCAGCACTTTCGCTATTTCGCTATAAAGTCCTGGTAAGAGTCTTGTACAAGGCCCAGGGGAGAGGTATCCTTTAAATAGGAACCCATATCCCTGAAGGTTGGCACACATAGCCCACCGTGAAGGGTGACGTTTGGTATCTGTCTGAAATCTTTCAGCAGAAAAACCTGCGGCGTGGATAAGGTGAGATTAGAAGGTCCATAACTAGGTTGGGACCTTTTTCAAAAAGTGGATGTCTTCTTTTTTTCCACCACTGGGGGGAGTAAAGAGCTGAATATACTCACCTCACTCTGTTCAGTGTCGGCTTCGGCGAAGTACACTGCTCGTCACCTCCGCTGCTGAGCTTGCTGGGGCACCCCGATCCTCCTTTCGGTGGCCGACCAGACACCTGCAGATGCAGGTAAGTGGGAACAAGGGCTGATGAGAGTCCTTTCTCACTATGGCCACCGCCATAGCGCTAAGGGCCGCGCGCGCGCGGGAGTGCGCTTTATCGGAGGGGGGGGCGAAGGCGTGCGCGGGCACGTGGCGCGCACAGGCACAGAAACGGCGCCAATTTTAAAAGACTGTCAGTGTGAGAAGCACTGCAGCAGCAAGCAAGCTCGTTAGTTCTCTTATTCCTGGCAGAGAAACACAGCAGCTATACAGGGACGTAAGACTCCATGTGGTTGGATTGGGTACTTCCTAGAAGACATCCATGTTATGCATAGTTATGTGTTAAAAGTTGCATACTTAATGTATTTGCTAAACTGAACACGGTAGTATATGCATTTAGGTACCTTGTATTTTGTCTAAACGGTAAGCCTTCCAGGGGAAGTAATACGGACAAAAAGAGATAAGAAAGCACCACCGCCTGAGAGGAGGCTCTAGCTGTGCTGACTCGGTACCTTCCTCTCCTGTGTTGCCAAATGCACCTGTACAGGATGAGCCATTACCTCTGTCAGGTATGGCGGCTTCCCCAGTGAAGCCTGGGCCTGTATATGTCACTGAGGACACTTTATCAGCTGCCCTAAATAATCTGGAGGAAAAAATTGCTACCTTAATCGCTAAGTCCTCTAAAAAGGAACAATAAGCGAAGCAGGTCTCTTCCAGTATTGGACCTCCCTTCAGAAGTACCTGAGGGAGGAGGATGAGGAGGAGGAGGCTACATCAGCAGAGGATGAGGAGCCAGATTTTAAGGTCACAGGTACAATGCTATAGCAGTGCATTTAAGTTAACCTCTGCGGAGGTAACGGAATTACCTGTCTCCTCCCTAGGGTCATTAAGATCCCTGCAAGGTGCATGCTCCTTCCCGGTTCATCCGTTACTAGAGGATCTAATATACGCAAACTGGCAACATCCAGATAAGCGTTTCTCACCTCCAAAAAGGTTTAACATTCTTTATCCTATGGGGGAAAAATTTTTTTTTTAAGAAATGGAGCCTGCCTGCGGTAGTTGCGGCTATTTCTTGTGTAAATAAAAACCTGACATGTCCGGTGGATAATGTACAAGGGTTTAAAAGATACTTCTGAGAGGAAGTTGAAATCCTCCTTCCTTTTGGCCGGCTCAATTACCCAACCTGCAGTAGCAGCAGTCGGTATGGGTCAGGTCATCAGCCAACAGGTAAAGCAGGGGCTGAAGGAACTGCCTTCAGAGCAGGCTAGAAATTGGGAAAATTTGCCTAAAGCCTTATGCTTCACAGTGGATGCCATGAGAGATTCTATCATACAGGCATCACGCCTTACACTCCAGCTGGTACAGATGCGCAGAGTACTTTGGCTTAAGCATTGGTCAGCGGAGACCCCATGCAAAAAGCTGTTGGCAAGTTCCCGTTCCATGGCGAACGCCTATTTGGGGAAGATTTAGAAAAATATATACAGAAGATCAAGTGGTAAAATGACTTTTACCTGAGAGAAAGAAAAACAAGAGATCTTGTTTTAAACGCTCTCTCCCCAGCTCCCGGGAAATCTGACTCCAACCAGTGGCGGCGGCCTGTTTTAGCCGCCCACAAAAGCCAAGGGGCAAGCTCAGAAGAACAAGAAGCCGTGGGGTGCAAGAGCTAATAAGCAAGCCCCCAAAGCCTCTCAGTGAAGGGGCGCCCCCGCTCGGCCGAGTGGGAGGAAGGCTTTGTCAGTTCTGAGCGACTTGGTGGTCAGAAATCCAGGACAATTGGGTAGTATCCACAATATCCTCAGGGTACAAACTGGAATTTCGAGAGATCCCATCTTCTCAATTCCGAGGTTCAAGACTCTCCAAGGATCCACAAAAAAGAGAATCCTTCTTCAAAGGTTTGAATCACTTAATGGCTCAAGGGGTAGTTACAGACGTACCCCAAAAAGAGCGAGGTTCAGGTTTTTACTCAAACCTCTTTGTGATTCCAAAGCCAAATGGAGATGTCAGACCCATCCTGGATCTAAAATCCCTAAATCGGTTCCTGAACGATCGCCATTTTCGAATGGAAACGATCCGATCCGTGGCCGCCACTTTAAAGGGCGGAAAATTCATGGCATCCATAGATATCAAGGACGCACATTTACACATACCCATCCTCCCCGCTCACCAAAGATTCCTAAGGTTTGCGGTAGAAGATCGCCACTTTCAATTTGTGGCTCTGCCGTTTGGTGTAGCCACCGCGCCCATAGTATTCACAAAGGTGCTAGCTCCTCTGTTAGTAACCTAAGAACACGGGGCATTGCGGTAACAGCCTATCTGGACGATCTACTAGTAATAGATCAGTCAAAGGACGGATTGGGTCACGCTGTACACACTACAGTAGGATACCTGGAGCATTTAGGATGGATTATAAATTTACAAAAATCCTCTCTCCAGGCCCAAAGAAGGATAGGGTACCTGGGCATGATCATAGATACAGCCCAAAACGGGGTATACCTGCCAGAACCGAAGATGCAGTCTCTGAAAGACCTGATCCACAAGGTCAAAGCAAACAAGAGGCCGTCTATTCGCCTTTGCATGAGACTATTGGGAAAGATGGTAGCCTCCTTCGAGGCGGTCCCTTACGCCCAGTTTCATTCGAGACTACTTCAAGGCAATATTTTAGCTTCCTGGAACAGGAAGAGCCAAGCTCTGGATATACCCATGCGCCTGTCCTCACAAGTACGCCACAACTTCGATTGGTGGCTAGAAGCCAGGAATTTACGGAAGGGAAAGTCCTTCCTCCCAGTGGCCTGGAAGGTGGTATCTAGGAATACCAGCCTATCGGACTGGGGTGCAGTATTCGAGGAGGCTTCTACCCAGGGAACCTGGGCCAAGACTCAGGGGATCCTGCCCATCAATGTGCTAGAGATCCGGGCGGTATATCTAGCCCTCAAAACCTGGACATACAGGTTACAGGGCTACCCAGTTCGGGTTCAATCCGACAATGCTACTGCAGTAGCTTACATCAATCACCAAGGAGGCACCCGCAGTCGGGCAGCCCAAAGAGAGGTGAACCGGATCCTGGCATGGGCAGAAGAGCATGTACCTTGCCTTTCTGCAATCTTCATTCCAGGGATGGAAAATTGGCAAGCAGACTACCTGAGTCGTCAGCAGCTGCTACCAGGGAGTGGTCTCTTCACCCCGAGATCTTTCAGGCCATATGTCTGAGATGGGGAAACCCAGATGTAGACCTGCTAGCTGCCAGGTTCAACAAGAAATTGGACAACTTTGTGTCCAGAACGAGGGATCCTCTAGCCTACGGGACAGACGCTCTAATAATACAGACGCTCTAATAACTCCATGGAATCAGTTCTCACTGATCTAGGCATTCCCTCCGATCCCTCTTCTACAAAGACTGCTTCGCAGGATCAAGGAGGAGGGAATACCAGTAATCCTAGTGGCCCCAAACTGGCCCAGGAGGCCTTGGTACGCCGAGATTGTAAAAACGGCGATAGGAAGGCCCTGGAAGTTTCCACTCCGACACGACCTGCTGTCACAGGGTCCAGTATTCCACCCTTCCTTACAAAGGCTAAAGTTGACGGCCTGGCTGCTGAGACCCACATTTTTAAAAAGAGAGGGGTCTCTGGTCCGGCTCTTTCTACGCTCATTAATGCTAGAAAGCCAGCCTCCAGACTCATCTATCAGAGAGTCTGGAGAGCATACGTTTCCTGGTGTGAATCCAGATGTTGGAATCCTCAGAAATATGAAATAAGTAGGATTCTTGCTTTTTGCCAGTTAGGAGTGGATATGAATTTAGCCCTTAGCACCATCAAAGGGCAAATATCGGCTCTATCAGTCTTCTTTCAGAGACCATTGGCATCTCACTCCCTAGTTCGGACATTCATTAAGGGGGTACTGAGGATAAATCCTCCAGTTAGGACTCCCTTGTGTCCATGGGATTTGAATTTGGTATTGTCAGTGTTGCAAAAGCAACCTTTTGAACTATTCGCCATATTCCTTTAATTATATTAAGTAGGAAGTTGGCTTTTCTGATTGCTATAGCTTCTGCTAGGAGAGTATCAGAGCTAGCAGCTCTTTCTTGTAAAGAGCCTTGTCTAATTTGTCACAAGGACAAAATCGTACTACGACCCCATCCGGCTTTTCTACCTAAGGTGGTGTCGGCTTTTCACTTGAATCAAGACATTGTTCTGCCTTCCTTTTTTCCAAACCCGCGGACGGCGGGGGAAAAATTATTACACTCTCTAGATCTAGGGAGAGCGGTAAAGGTGTATCTGCAAGCAACCGCTCAGATACGTAAAACAGATGTTTTGTTTATTTTACCAGATGGGCCCAAGAAGGGCCAAGCGGTATCAAAATCCACCATTTCCAGGTGGATTAGACAAGTAATTATTCAAGCTTATGGTTTAAAGAACAGGACTCCTCCTTTTCCTGTTAAGGCGCACTCTACCAGGGCGATAGGTGCTTCATGGGCAGTGCACCACCAGGCTTCGATGGCTCAGATCTGTAAAGCTGCAACTTGGTCTTCAGTCCATACATTTTCCAAATTCTATCAAATAGATGTGAAAGGACATGAGGATTCCGCCTTTGGGCGAAGTGTGCTGCAGGCAGCAGTATAGGGCTTCTGGTCCGCAAGCGGCCTGTTTTGATCTGTGTCTCCCCCCCTTCATATGAGCATTGCTCTGGGACGTCCCATTATGTAATGACTAGCTCTGTGTCCCGTGGTGTACGATAAAGAAAATAGGATTTTTATAACAGCTTACCTGTAAAATCCTTTTCTTGGAGTACACCACGGGACACAGAGGTCCCCCCCTTCTTATGGGAACCTTACTGCTTTGCTACAAAACTGAGGTACTTCCCTGATGGGAGGGGTTATATGGAGGGGAACTGTCTTCCATTGGTTGTGCCAGTGTCCAATCACCGCTGGTGACCCTTAACCCATTATGTAATGACTAGCTCTGTGTCCCGTGGTGTACTCCAAGAAAAGGATTTTACAGGTAAGCTGTTATGAAAATCCTATTATTTCTTAGTGATGTCCCCAATTCCTAGTGATCTGATAAGCTCCAGCAGAAAAAAAAAACAGGTGTCAAGAAAGCAGACTGATTACATTTTTGCATGCCTCTTGTTGACAAAGCAAAAGCAGGCCCCTGCGTCCTCCTGCTAACGCACAGCCAATTTCCCACGGTGCCCCGGTGATGGCAGTGATTGGCGTTATAATTTAGCCGCTTCCCTGGATCAGCAGAAAGGAAGTCAGAAGAGAGGGAGTTGCAGGCTTTACAGCAGCAAATCGATGGGTTATGACACAAATTAACCGCTATTGTTTCGTAATGGCCGTATATGAATAAAAAGGAATCCATAAGATGTTCTTTCAATAAACCCCCAGCCGTTGTTAAGACATTATAAAAGCCCACATTAATTGCAGGTACTGTAAATAGTGTCGTGTTATTTATATCCGCTCGTCTCCATACGTTTCGGGCCTCGGTTAGCGGGATATATATTTATTTAACAGGGAGCAGTATTTACGGCTTGCTTATGGATATTAATGGCAATAGGAAAGATTAATTCTTCCTTTAATGAGCTTTTCTGCGGACTCTGAACCTTCAGCAAATCTTCCTCGCTACATAACGTCTCCACGAGTGTAATAACTTGTAAGTCTACAGGGAATCTGCTCGCGCAACAACAAAATTAATTGCGAACGCGGGAGGAAATATTTAGGCGTATTCTGAAGGATTCCCGTTGTATTTGTAGTGCTCCCATAGGAAATACATGCTTTTATTCCCTTGCTGTGGATTCTGATGCATTTTATCTCTGCAAGGGAAGGATAATATAAAAAGCCTTATTGCTGCCATTTCGACTTATAGATGGATGGATGTAAAGGCATCCTGGGGATGGTACGGTTTACTCTTGCAAGCGCGCATTTGTAACACTATTTTAAAATATGTTCAAAGTGCACCTCAGAGCATGCTTCCTCGTAGGATGGTAGGGAGTGTAGTCATGACTCTCATTATTTATATGTAGGTTTTTAATGTATTTTGGATGGGTGGTGCTAAGCTTTGCCACCTGGAACACTAAACTTTGCTCATCAGAACATGCATAATAAGGAGTTGTAAAGAACATTATGGCAGTGTCAAGTATCGGTCAAGTTTTGATTCGGTGAACTTGTCACACCTAACTCTCGAATCTCTCAACCTAACTTCCCAGTGTTGTTAAAGAAATACACGCTCCATGGAAAGGTGTAGAACTTATAGTGCAGTGGCAGTGCTACTACCTCCCAAACACTCAGCGGGCTGGACTACCAGTGCTCAGGAGCAGGCTGCTGTAGCCTTAGATGCACTTGATCAATGAGAGAATCCGGCAACACAGTACTGGATAGTAAAATGTAGACTTTATTAAACAGTAGGGTGGAATACAGCCAACAAAGTATGAAACATGTTGATGTATTCCACCCTACTGTTTAAGAAAGCCTGCAGTTTACTGTCAAGTACCCTGTTGCTCGTTTCTCCCGTGGTTTCAGTAGAACCAAAGATCAATACATTACTCTCGTGGATCCAGTAGAACCAAAAGATACAATTATTTGATATCTTAGTCCTTGTAATTTCTTCTTTTTTTTGCATGAGGCAGCCTTTTTTTCTATTATATGTGCAGCTTCTCCTACTTTGGGGCTTGTGTTTTACTGCACCTTCTCACAATGCAGTTCTATGAGTTGGCAGATTCATTGAAAACCAGACACTCCCTGTGTAGGTGATATCTCAACATGTAAGAGTGCTTCAGTAATTTCACTGAACACTGAGAGCTCCCTCTAGTGGCTAGTCTTCAAGTCTTTATGCCAAAATATGGAATAACAAGCTTCTAATATGTGAAGTCCATATCAAAAATTACTTGACTTTGACTAAGTGACCTTGGATCAATTTAATGCAGACATCGGCAGAGCATCCTTTTCTTCCTTTCCCCATGGCTCTATTCAGCGTCTTGAATTGTAAGAAGCCATGTTTTCAGGTTTTCCTTTACTTTGCACAGCAGCTTTAAATGATAATCAATGACATGGTAAGGGGAGTTACCAAAACATGGCCCGTTGGGGGTACTTAAGGACTGAGGTTGAGAACCACTGGTGTAGCTGACACAGAACAATGTATTCCCCTGGGATAATGCTGCTTGCCCCAGTGCTGCCATATGCTCCTCCCTACCCAATGCTGAATGGAACAGCAGGGGAGTGAAAGTGAAAGGCGCTGGGTAAGGAGGGGTTAAAGCAAACCTTCTGATAATTCAAACTCCATGCTCACAAAACTAAACAATGCTGTCCCATTAGCTCATGGATCTCTGATGCACAACATTCACTTGTATTGTTTTCTCTCCTCGACTCGGGTAATGTTTATCTCCAGCATGTGCGCAGTGAAGGGACAGCTTCCTTTTTATATGGAGATGAGGGCGTAATTGCTCATCAGTCGCACACCTTTTCCAACCTGTTGGAAGATCTTTGTAAGCGAAAACAAGCACTGCTGACTCAATGTTGCTATAAAGGAAAAGAATAGATAGAGATTTTGAACGGGTGTGTTGATATTTGTCATTGAGGTAAGCACTTACACGAAGTAGGTAAAATTTAAGAATTTATTACAAAGTATAAAAACACAGTTTAAATAACAGCATTTGGTCATTAGATAATTGACTACATTTGGTACTTAATACGCAGAATTCAAAGATGCTTTGATATGCGGAGAAGCCGACAGGTTTCGCAGACTCCTGCTTCTTCAAGGCTGCTCAGCATGCATCTGTGATATTATTATGAGTTATAAATAACATATCATTAGTATAACTATTTTATGATACATTATAGAGTAGTAACATGTTACATTCTATGTGCTTACCAAAAAGCTGCGACATTAGTACCTAGGCAACTGCAATCACACAGTCCGAACGTCAAAGCAACCCCCATGGTGATACAATGGTGGATGTCAGATACACCATTGTGGTCTGTCGGGCGTCGGACAGGGTAACAGGCATAGGATCCCCAAACAAAAGAATATATCTGTAAATGAATGAATGAATTCATGGTGCTAGTTATCATTTAGCCATTTTGGCTTCCTTGTTTGTTTGAAGTCCATTTGTTCTTTAATGGCAACCTTAAAAAAATTGCCATCATTGACTTAGTTATTTTACCGCAATATGAAAGGGGGGGGGGATATATTTTGTTAACTTCAAGAAAAATAAGAAAAAAAAAAATATATATATATATATATATATATATATATATATATGTGTGTGTATATATATATATATATATATATATATATATGTGTGTATATATATATATATATATATATATATATATATATATATATGTGTGTATATATATATATATATATATATATATATATATATATATATATATATATGTGTGTATATATATATATATATATATATATATATATATGTGTGTGTGTGTGTGTGTGTGTGTGTGTGTGTGTGTGTGTGTATATATATATATATATATGTATATATATATATACATACAAATAAGTGATTGCATTTTAGCCACCAGTTAGCCAATTAGGAGCACCTGTCTTAATGCAGAGACAATTATGTAAATTCTAAGGAATTTTTTAAAGGATAAGTTCACCTTTTAACAAAAAACAATAAATGCACATTTTTTTGCAGGTAAAAAGGTGCATTTACTATTTTTTGTTTTGGGAGCCTGTAAAGCATTGCACCAGTGATCAGCAGATCACTGGCACCATGCAGGACGTCTTCAGACCTGTCAGTTAATCTGTCTGCTCGTACCTCATACGGGCAAGCAGATACTGACTGACAAGAAGAATTCATGAACTACCACAAGCGCTCACAGTGCCGTGTTAGTTCATTGAGAACTACAAGCCGACAGTCGCAAAAGTTGTCGAAACTTGTAGTTTTCTATTCACAGAATACTGCAAATTAATGATGCGGCCATGTTTAAAAAAAAATAAAAAATTGGACAGCTATCTAGCTGCCGGAGTAGGGGCCGGCCCTTTCTTAACATGTTACACGTTGAATATGGGTGTAACATGTTACGAAAGGTGAACTTATCCTTTAAGGATTGCCATTGATGATTTGTTTTTGGAGGTGGCAGCTTCAGAACTTTCATCTTCGCTAAATGAGTTGCTGCCCTTGAAGAAAGCATGAGGTGTTCCAGTACATTGTGTGTACAGGCTTATTCCAGGTCAGTGGTTCCATAAATATTGAAGGGGAAGGATAAGAATGAAGGTTAGCAGCTGCAATATGCCTGTCCTGATAGATCCCAAAGAGAAACTTTACTCATCCGCCCCACCTCATCACTGGGTAGACCACAAAACACATATAGACCCAATGATCCAGTAGTGTCCTCCATCGCACCGCTTCTGTGTACTGGGTCTTGTGCCATCATCTTCATCCATGAGGACAGAAGGCCAGTGCCCCCTTTACACATCCCATTTTCTTCCTTTCAACTCCCTACTTTTCCTTCGTCCTACATTTTACTACTTAAGACTAACATTGCAACGCCTGGCCATGCCATCTGGATCAGCCTGTTGTGTATACGGCCACTTAGCCTTGGCGTCTGTGGGTTGGGAGGGTGAAGTTCCACTTTGTGTAAAGCAGTTCAATGAGCAACCTTTGTAATACATTTTGAGACAGCTTGATGAAAGAACATGCTCCTAGCAAGGAGCGATGTGATCATGGAGGTTACACAGGTACATGGTTAATCTGGTTGAAAAAAAGACACAAGTTTATCCAGTTTAACCAACAGGAAAAAAAAACATACACAAATCGAAAACCTCCATATACACAATTCTATACCTACAGTTGATCCCAAGGAAGGCAAAGCATGATCCAATTTGCTCCAGCAGGGGGAAAAACCTTCCTGATCCCCCGAGAGGCAATCGGATATTCCCCGGATCAACTTTACTTATAAATGTTCGTATCCAGTTTTATTATATGCATTTCGGGGCTTGATCATAAAATCAAGTGGTGGTGGTGACACCAACGTTTAAGTTTGGAGTATTCTTTGAAGAAGGTACAAATAAATCAGACATTCAGATTCCAGCTCTCATGTTTCAATCACACATTAAAGAACAATGATTACATCCAGTTGGTTGCTCTAGGTGTATCCTGTGATCTCATTGCTGTAAATCCTCATGGTTCTTGTTTCTCATATCCAGGGCACTCTCCAGAAGTTCGTAGATGATTTGTTTGAAACCATATTTAGCACGGCACATCGCGGCAGCGCACTACCTCTCGCCATAAAATATATGTTCGACTTTCTGGATGAGCAGGCGGATAAGCACCAAATCACAGATTACGATGTGCGGCACACATGGAAAAGTAATTGGTAAGTGACCTTCACTTTGGTTTCATGTTGCTGATTGGAGACTGGTGACTGCCCCAAGGAGGCGGTCTGTATAGTGTTCATAAACCCAGTCATTAAACTTGTGTAATAGGTTACAGTCCTAAATTGAAGTTTAAACTTGCAGTCCCAGCTGCTTTGGGGTTGCCATATGGGTGGGATGCTCTTGGCTCAGACCATACAGTCTACTACTGCCGCTTTTACAGTAACATCCATAGAAACGCCTAAGCCTACATCCAATGTGGATTGTTAGCCAAATACGCTTTAAAAAAGTGAAGACAAAGAAAAAACGTTACGGTTTAGTACCAAATTACCTGCTTTGCCTGGAGTACCCCTTCTAGCTGCTCTCACCCTTTTAGAAGTCATTGATAGTTGCGATAGTAGATTTTTGGAATAAGAGCAGATTTAAAGGTTAATTTTACAGAAGAGTTTTCCACCTTCACTCTGAAAGACTCTCCTTTCCTGTAACTTTCATCTTCAAAAAGGGCTATTTTCTCAGGAAGGTCAGAGTGATATTTCTGCAGTCTGTAGCTTTTCTCCTTTCCAGCTCAGTGTCTCTTCAGGCAGAGACCCCCTTTACCCACTTTCACCTTTACTTGGTGATACAGCTGGGACTTTCCCCTCCCTGTGTTCCGGATGCGCCGACTGCATTTTGCCGGCAATTCCTCTGTTTCCAGCCAGCGGGACATCCCTTCATATGACATTTGTAATATGGCAGATAAATTGCTTTTCTATGGTTCGGCGGCTGGCAGCAATTAGCAGCGGTGGCTAGGGAAATGCATATATACTTATCTTAACCCATCAGTAGATACGAGCAGCGACTTTACTTTTACCGGGGAAATTACCAATGACATCCAGGGGTAGCTGAGTAAAATATGAAAGACATTAGCCAGGTTGCAAGAGGACATCTTGATCTCATCAGTGAAGTGATACAATAGGTGTTGCTGTATAAACCATTGTATTGTTCATGCATTGTGATTATAAGAAAAAAAAAAAAGAAGTTTTGAACTTAAACAGACATGGCCTTAGGCTGCCTAGAGATGGAGAGATGTCTCATGTGAATAATGAAGGGAATCTTCTATAGCAAAGAATAAAGACCCGCTCACAGAGAAATGTTCTAATAAGTTGGCAATCTCCCAGCTCAGTAATGAGTCTCACCGTCCGAGATGCTCATCATCACTCTTAAGCCTGTTTCAGACGAGCTTCCGCTTGTATAGGAGCAGTGTGAACAGCAAGCTTTGACTAAGCATTTGCAAAACTTTCATCAAGCTCTGTTGAAGCTTTTAAAGTGGTTGAAAAAAAACCTCTGTGCAACTTGTACCTATAGGTAAGCCTATAATAAGGCTTACCTATAGGTACTGTAAATCTCTCCTAAACGTGCACCGTTTAGGAGATATTTAGCTTGTAGTGCGCCAATGAGGTCATCGGCGCATGCGCTGTGAAGAAATGGCCCTCCGGGCCATTTCTTCACTAGCAAGTGCTGTGACTGACGGCTCGCATGCATGGGAGTGATGTCACACGACTTCGGCCAGTCACAGAGTCGGAGACCGTGGCCCCGGAAAGAGGAGGGGCGAAGATGGGTGCGGCCTGCAGCGGGGACGGCGCAGGCTTCATTTGCAGGTAAGTGCCACATAATGGGCTAGTATGCGATGCATACTAGACCATTATGCTTTTACTTTGCAGGGGGGAAAAAAAAGAGGAAGTAAAACAATGTACATATTTTATTTCAACAAAGCAACATATAGTTTTTAAAACCAAGGTGAGGTGGAGCGTTTCCAATAGGGAAGTGACTGCTCTGGGCTTCAACAAAATGGTGGCCTCCAGCAATCAAAAATGGTAACAATGCTGGAGGCAATTTACAGCACACACTAATTT
This sequence comes from Rana muscosa, assembly GCA_029206835.1. Taxonomy (NCBI): domain Eukaryota; kingdom Metazoa; phylum Chordata; class Amphibia; order Anura; family Ranidae; genus Rana; species Rana muscosa. Next base: position 314,121,268 of record CM055120.1, read on the forward strand.
TGGTAGCATAATTATTAAAGTGGAGTGTATGTTCCTTTGTTAAAGATCATTATTTGTTATCAAACTGTTATGGGTAAAGTTAAATATGGTTTTAAATATGGTTTTTCCTTTCAGTTTACCCCTGAGGTTCTGGGTGAACGTCATCAAGAACCCTCAGTTTGTGTTCGACATCCACAAGAACAGCATCACAGATGCCTGCCTCTCAGTGGTTGCCCAGACCTTCATGGACTCTTGTTCTACGTCAGAGCACAAGTTGGGCAAAGATTCTCCCAGTAACAAGCTGCTTTACGCCAAGGACATACCCAACTACAAGAGCTGGGTGGAGAGGTAAGTAGATTTTCGTGATGTTACAGCATTTTAATACGGGTGCAGCACAAGTGACTAAGTGGTTGGCGCTTACGTTTGTCGTTGGTTCGAATCCCAACCGCGGCACTACCTGGTTGGAGTTTGCATGTTCTCTCTGTACCTGCGTGGGTTTCCTCCGGGTACTTAGGTCCCCCCCCCTACCCTCCAGGGACCTGCTGGTAGGTTAATTGGCCCTAGTATATGTATGAATGTGAATTGGGACCTTAGATTTTAAACTCCCTGAGGACAGGGACTGATGTGAATGTATAATATATAATATATATATATATATATATATATACACACAGTGAGGAGAAAAAAGTATTTGATCCCCTGCTGATTTTGTATGTTTGCCCACTGACAAAGAAATGATCCGTCTGTAATTTTAATGGTAGGGGTTTTTTTTTAACAGTGAGGGACAGAATAAAAACAAAAATATTCAGAAAAACGTATTAAAAAAAAAAAAAAGTTCTAAATTGATTTGCATTTTAATGAGTGAAATAAGTATTTGACTCCTTCGCAAAACATGACTTGGTACTTGGTGGCAAAACCCTTGTTGGCAATCAGAGGTCAGACGTTTCTTGTAGTTGGCCACCAGGTTTGCAAACATCTCAGGAGGGATTTTGTCCCACTCCTCTTTGCAGATCCTCTCTGCGTCATTAAGGTTTCGAGGCGGACGTTTGGTAACTTCACCCTTCAGCTCCCTCCACATATATTCTATGGGATTAAAGTCTGGAGACTGGTTAGGCCACTCCAGGACCTTAATGTGCGTCTTCTTGAGCTACTTATTTTTTGCCTTGGCCGTGTGTTTTGGGTCATTGTCATGCTGGAAGACCCATCCATGACCCATCTTCAATTCCCTGGCTGAGGGAAGGAGGTACCTAGATTTTGACGCTACATGGCCCCGTCCATCATCCCTTTGAATCGTTGAATGCTTCCACCTCCATGTTTTACAGTGGGGATGGGGTTCTTGGGGTCATTCCTCCTACCAACACGTTGAGTTGATGCCAAAGAGCTCAATTTTGGTCTCATTTGACCACAACGCTTTCACCCAGTTCATTAGCAAACTGCAGACGGGCCTATACATGTGCTTTCTTGAGCAGGGGGACCTTGCGTGCGCTGCAGGATTTCAGTCCTTCATGGCGTAGTATCTTACTAATTGTTTTCTTGGTGACGATGGTCCCGGCTGCTTTGAGATCATTGACAAGATTCTCCCGTGTAGTTCTGGGCTGATTCCTCACCGTTCCTATGGTCATTTCAACTCCACAAGGTGAGATCTTGCATGGAGTCCCAGACCGAGGGAAATTGACCGTTGTTCTGTGTTTCTTCCATTTTCGAATAATACCACCAACTGTTGTCACCCTCTCACCAAGCTGCTTGGCGATGGTCTTGTAGCCTAATTCAGCCTTTTGTAGGTCTACAATCTTGTCCCTGACATCCTTGGACAGCTCTTTGGTCTTGGCCATGGTGGAGAGATTGGAATCTGATTGATTGCTTCTGTGGACATGTGTCTTTTCTACAGGTAACAAGCTGAGATTAGGAGCACTCTTTCTTTTAAGAGAGTGCTCCTAATCTCAGCTCGTTACCTGTAAAGAAGACACCTGGGAGACAGAAATCTTGCTGATTTGATAGGGGATCAAATACTTATTTCACTCATTAAAATGCAAATAAATGTAGAACTTTTTTGAAATGCGTTTTTCTGGATATTTTTTTTGTTCTGTCTCTCACTGTTAAAATAAACCTACCATTCATTACTTTTTTGTTTGTTTTTTAAATCTTAATAAAGTTTGCGTTAAAAAATAAACCTACCATTAAAATTAGACTGATCATTTGTCAGTGGGCAAACATACAAAATCAGCAGGGGATCAAATACTTTTTTCCCTCACTGTAAAGAGCTGCGTAAACTGATGGCGCTATACAAGTACCTGTAATAAATAAATAATATAGACCAGGCATCTCAGTCTTGACTAATGTTTTATAATTGCTTTTTTCAGGTATTATGCTGACATCGCCAAAATGCCCGTAATAAGCGACCAAGATATGAGTGCATACCTGGCCGAGCAATCAAGGCTACACCTGAGCCAGTTCAACAGCATGAGTGCCCTACATGAAATATACAACTACATCACTAAGTACAGAGACGAGGTGAGCACCAATTGTGGGATCTATAAAAACAATTACTGTCTTAAAGTTCCTGACTCTGCCATAGCCATCGAAGGTCTTCCAGTGCCTGGGGGAGATAGAGAGAGATATATATATATATATATTTTAGAGCTAAATTTTAAAGCAAAACATTTTTAAACACAAGACTATAACTCAAAGTCCATAATAGTCCATGTGTTAACAATGTTTAAAAAAAAATGATACCATTAGTGACTGTGCACATGCAAAAACACTCCATTAATCAAAAAGGTGCGTACAAATGGCCACAGTTCATCTGTTGGCTGGATGTGCATTGACCTGCCAAAGAAGAGACTCCACTACCATTGACAGAAACCTCTTACCAAATAGGATGGACTATAAAATTATAAATGGTCAAACACACTCTAGTTGTATGATCATCCAATGGCTTCCTGGTAGACACCAAGGAGCACATGTGAATTAAGTTAAAACCTTGAATTTTTATTTAAATTCAATCGCTGTACTCGTGTCACAAATACACCAAGTAACATTGCGGTCTCATCACTCTCTTAGGATAGCAATAGCAGGTCGATAGCTTACATCGGACTTCGACCTGCACTCATGCTTGATGACGTCATGTCTAGGCCATATATATATTTATTATAGAACATGCAACAGGTAATACAAGACCTCGCTTCAGGGGGCAGAGCTAGTAACACTGGTGGGGAGGTCTCTAGGATCCCTGAGAGATTTAAGAAGTTAGGCTGATTTAATCTTTCATTGTTGGGGCTGATTTAACCTTCCATTGTTAAAGTAAAGATTTAATTAAAACAAAGATTCTTGTTTGTTATATATTGTAATATTTATGGCCAGTCCGTGCTGTGCGAACCTAACTGGTTTTCTTTAGTGGACACAAGCTACCTATAATTGGAGGAGAGCCATGGACCCAAGTCTGGTCACTGACCTGCACTATGCATTAGAGCTGCCAACAAAAAGTCTTGTCACATCCAACCAGCATTCACACATAATAATAGAGGGCTGTGATAATGTGTTAACCCTCTGCACACTACTATAATTGTCTTCCTTCTATAGCAGCTTGATAATGGTATTCAATTCATCATAGAGTACGAAGAACATACATGATCAGGTCAATCTGCAGCCATCTAGCTTTCCATTTGGCTCCCGATTATTAACGGACAATCCACAACTGTCGGAACACGCACAAGTAGCCGGTATCTCTAATTGACTGCCTCTGTGGGGTGCACATATGCTAGGAACTGGACTTCTGTCATATTAAAGGGGATTGGGTATGCTGGTACAGTACACACTGTGGTGTATATAGCTTCACTGAAGCTATACATGTTCTATTCCATACAGTCAGTGTGAATTTCACTGACTTACAAAAAGAAGTCCAATCTCGAGACGTTCATCTCACTTCGTTACTTTGCTTAAAAAAAATACCAAGTTACACCGTCAGACCATGTCCTCTTTATCTTGGTTGAACTTTCATATTTAGTGTCATCAGCACAGGGATAATTCCTGCTATTAAGATGATGATAATTGTATTGGTAATTTATGAGTCAGTAATAGGTGTTGTGACAGCCAACAAATGTCAAAAGGGGCAGTAATTAGGAGTAAGCAAGGACATGATTATGCAGTTGGAGGGGGAGTGCTGATTGCTGCTGTCAGATCATATTGTGTGAACGTTCAGGAGGGGGGCGAGTTTCAGAAACTTGCCAAAACTTGCTCAGGTCAGATGCACTTTAAAAAGTGATCCTGCTGCCAAGACCATTTATTTCAATAAAGATCTTCCCATATGATTATATGAAGATCTTTACATGTAGGTATACAAAGTGTTGGTTGACTTTGTATCTTCTCAACATCACTGTCTCCTGGTTTCCATTTGGGAGACGGGGAATGTGGGCTATATAGCTTACTGCTTACCATTCACCGTAAACTCAAAAGACACAGCCTCATCTCTCTGCTGGAATTAAAGTGGAACTAAAGGTACAAGTACTTGGCAAAGTTCCAACAGTCCAATGCCAACGCAAGGATCTTCTCAATGGGTTTCTACGGGTGCTTGTCTTTAGCTGTTTTGATTAGCTGGCAAGGGATGATGTAACTCGTGCGTGCGCGCTGCAGGGGATTACAGGCGATTGCAGGCAAGCACCCCATGTACAGTAAGTGTTTCTTGGTGATCTTCGCACCTTTGTTCTAAAAGCAGAAGGTTTTGTTTTTTTTACCTTAAAGCGCTGAGAAAAACTAAACCTGCAAGACAATGGCATAATGTGCTAGTATGCATCGCTGCAGGAGCCATTGGCTGCTGTCATTCAGCCCAGTGAGGAGGGTTTGGCGCAGAGCCGCACTCTGTGTGTGTCAATGGACACACAGAGTGTGGCTCAGGAGTGGCTTGCTATGGGGGCACTAAGCAGGGGGAGGGGAGGAGCCAGGAGCGACAGTGGGGAACCTGAGTAGAGGAGGATCAGGGCTGCTCTGTGCAAAAGCAGTACACAAAGCAGGTAAGTATAACATGTTTGTGGCCTTAAAGTAATTGTAAAGGTATTTTTTTAAATAACGAACCTTGTTGAGTGTTAATTTATCGGTCTATGCATGCACACCCTATATTCCTTTCTATATAAAACATGTTGTATCCTCAGCTGATCTTTGTTGTGCACATGTATTTTGTTACTACTACCCAAAAATATCAAAAAAATTTAAAGAAATTAACTTTAATGTTAAATTCACATTAATTTCTGTTGCAGATCTTAACCGCGCTGGAAAAAGACGAACAAGCGAGGAGGCAGCGGCTACGAAGTAAATTGGAACAAGTTATCGACACAATGTCGCAGAGCAGTTGAAGTTCATTATGGCCGCGCTCCAGGGTCTTGGTGGTAACGGCGTGAAACGAGGGACCGCTAAAACTTGACCACACTCCCAACGCATGTGGCCTTGACAAACCGACAGACTGCAGAACTGTTCTGGAACTATCTTGAAACACATGAACAAAAAAAAAAAATTAAAAAAAGAAAAAAAAAAGCTTACATGTACATAAAATAATTTAGAGAACATTTCAAAGAATGACATAGAATCCTTTATAAACAGTTTTACGGACTCCTTAAAGTTCAGTACAAATGAAATATAGATTTAAGACCACGTCAGCTGCCTGTTCCAAGGGGAAGCCGGTGCTCATGGCGGAGGAAATGGATGAAGATGGAAGGACTGGACTTGTACGACCTTCTAGAAGGCTGAAGAGACTTTCGCCCACCTCCTACCCTCCCCTGCATAGACAGGCAGCCGCTACGCCCTCAAAAAAAAAAAAAAGAACCACCTCTCTCTCTCTTTGGCTTTTTGCCACCTAGTGTTAAACTGCTATATTTGCACAATTTATTGAAATTTCGGGGTTTTTACAGAAATAAAAAAATAAATAAAAAAGCAATCGAGGAGAGAAAGATCTTTTGAAGGGTTTAAGGGCGTTCTGGAAGACGGAAGAAAAGCTTCAAGCGTGTCCCATGGATTTCCCAGCGAGAAGGACAAAATTATTCCAGAACCTTTCATATTTTTCTAGACTATATTATGTGCCATGTTTCATTTCAATGTTGTTTTAGTGAATAAAAATGCAAAAAAATGAATTCATGGAAAAATCGAGCTTTGCAAGTTGTTGGAATGAAAAGGATCAAACCACCGTCCAGTTTTGAGGGGGTCCTGTGCTCAGAGATGGAGAGAGTATATAACGCATTTCAAGTTTCTTACTAAACCCCGTCTGTTACTTTGGAATGAATTGTGAGTTTTATGTTACAATTATTGTTGGCTATGTTTCAGATTTAAAGAAAAAGAGAAAAAAAATCTATTAAGGCTACCGGAAGCACATTTAGAATCACGGCACCTGTTAAGCGAATGTACATAATACAGATTGGCTAGCGAAGCGAGTCCTAGAATGCTTTGCTGCCGTAGACAACCACGTGGGCATTAAACTATAGAATCAGTGGACATAAGTTACAAATGAATGGTACAGGGTACCAAAGTGTCACTTGGTTTAGTTAATCTCCTGGTCATTTATTGAGCGGATCTTGTACTGTTGCATACGATGGGTTGTAGTAAACATTTGGAACGCCCCTGAAATTCTTTGTTGAATGTAATATTGACAGGACGAGGTTAAATGCCAGAGCTGCTTTTGAGTATTCCAACTATAACTTGCATGGGCAGGCTATGTTCTCGACCTGTCCACAACATTTGTCTAATCAATGGGAGGAGTCGGCAAACCACTGCAGATCAATAAAGACTGTTTATTTCTGATTAATTGCATATACAGGATTGTAAAATGTTGAAAGGATATGTCTAATTCATGATGTCCTTATTTGGAGTCATTGGTATACCTCACTCACCCAATGGAATTGGAGTCTGGTGGCTAAGAAAGCATTTAAGTCCGAGAAAGCTAAGCTACTACCCCATTTAGAAATTAGCAATTGTTTCTCTCTACCCTGTCTAAGCAAGCATTTTTAGAGAGTAGATTGATGGCACCAGAACCTTAAGCAAATGGTGAGTGACACTTTGTTACTCAATGTATATTGTGCTGATGATGTTCCCGTGGGGCATCAGGGTGATGAAAGTGATGAGTGAGCCGAGGAACTATCACAGTAACTCAGGATGTAAAGACAATAGTTTAATCAAGAATCAAAGCATCGCTTTGAACAGAGTCCAGGCTTAGGTTTTATTCCAAACATCAACTGGGATAAAACCTTAGCTTGACCTCCACTATTGTTGGGTAAACCCAACAATAGTCCATGGAGTCCAAGCTAAGGCTTTATCCCAAACATCAACTGGGTTTACCCAACAATAGTGAAGTCCAAGCTATGGCTTTATTCCAAACATCAACTAGGTGTACCCAACAATAGTAGAGTCCAAGCCAAGGTTTGATTTCAGGGTGGGTATACCCAATTGATGTTTGGAATTAAACCTTACCTTAGACTCTAATATTTCAATGTGGTGCTATGATTCTAGATTCAAACATAGGCAGGCATTTTGTCCCCTAATTCCTATTTAAGTTATGAAGTAGCCATTTATAGGATGAGGCTTTTAAAAAAAAAAAAAAAAGAGGTTAGACAAAGATGTAGTCCCCATAGAACAGAGCATGTACTGTTAAATATTCATGGAACTTTCTTTCCCACTTAAAAGTAGTCTATTTTCAGCTCAATATATTTTAAAGAATAAAAAAAATAATAAGTAGTTTTTTTCCTCTACTACCTCAAGAGGTGGCCGGAGTTTGGATAACTCCGTCAAGCAATAACATCTTTTTACAATCACTGCCTTGTCCAGCTTTGGACAATATCATAATTATCAGCTGCTTCCATTTCGCTTTCCTTTTAATCTATCTTAGAAAGGTGATGCTATGCTGGTCCCCTGTGCACTAATCGTACTAGACTGTTTTGATGGCTGAGAATACAAAAAAAAAACTTTCTTTTTTGCTACTGCTTTTGCCAGCAAACCTTGTTGCAGTCTGGATTAGAGTAATGGAGGTAACAAAACCAGCTGCCAAATTGTTAACAGTCTCTAGAAACAGGTGTCTGCTGGCACTAGGCCGAAGGTGACCATTGCTTCCATGGTGTAATTTTTGAAAATCCCTATCTGATGGCCATGTCAACTTTCTACAATATGGATACACCGTAAAGGGTTAACTTGCACCTATTTCAAGGTAAACAGCCTGAAGAAAGATCTTCGGCGTTAAATAGTCTACATAACCCTAACAGGCACATGTCAGGCCCTTGTAAATGATTGATTGAAGACCATTCCCCCCCCCCCCCCCTTCCTTGCCTATCCACCTTCTTCAAAAGCATAACGAGAAGGTGAGCAGGTTCCTAAGAGAAATCGTTCTGATAAATTATATTTTGTGATCTCAATGCTACTGATAATTCCCCCACCTATGTGCATTCCCCCGAGTTATTGCCACTTTCTTCCTGTTCGGGTAAAACCAGGCCTCCGCTGTACTCGTGATGTTTTTTCTTTTATGAATGGGTAGACTTGCCACTCAAAATTGTATTTTTAAGTTGTCTGTACTCTCCTGTAGAACAAGCCCCATCCATCCTCACAGTCAAGAGGATGGCTGGGCTGTCTGCAGACAGTTCTCTGCCTGTCTGATATATGGGTCGATTAGAAGGAAACAAACATCAAACGTTCAGAAGCTTTTATGCATCTTTTAAATGTAATAAATCCCTAGCCGGAGCATGTAAGTTGGCTTCTCTGTACATCTGTTTACTGGATACACAGGAGGAACTTTCCGCTCTTTGTTGACAAGGGAGCAATCTGCTTAAAGGGAGGTTAGGAATATCAAATGGAATCCCTTTATTGCTATAGTTCTCTTTCTACATTGACCATTTAATGAGTTTTGCTCAATATTTTCTGGCTCTACCCTTGTTGTCTCTTGGGGTAAATGCAAGTTAACATGACTTCACCCTTTAGCTAAAATGGATTTGCAGGTGACTTATTAAGGCAGGCCATAGATGATACAATGTAAAACTATGCATTGCTTTACCATTCAAAATTATATGTGCATTACCATGATGCAGAAGTGTAAATTGGTCTTGTAAGTGAAAATTGGTATAGAAGCTCAGCTCTGCATAGAAACCAATTGGCTTCCAGGCAGGTTTTATTGAAGAAGCTAAAGTTAGGGGCGGATTGGCTACCATGCACAGCTGCACCAGATGAGTGTACCAGTTTTAGTAAATCCCCCCCCCCCCCCATATTGAGTATTGTCATTTCTTCACTTGGCTGAAAGTTTCGTTCACCAATTTGCAGTAGAACCTATGGGCGTTGATTTTTGGCCTAACAGTCTTGCAGTGTTTGTACCGACTTCTCCAGTAATTATGGGCTTCAAGTCCAGCTCCAGCTAAAACATTCTAAAACTGTAGATAGAGTGGGTAAGGGCAACAACCTCTTTTTATTGTATCCATTTGGTAGATTTCCTCACACTTCCTGTTGTGGTGACTGCAGAGGACAAATCCCCCCCCCCCCCAATTGGCATAGGATGCCACAACAAAAGCATTTTTCTCTTATGTTCATTGGCGGACACAGCTCTACAAAATCTTGATCAATAGTGTGTTATCGCCACCTATGGTAAAGATTCCGAAGAGCTGTGTCCATCAATGAGCTCAGAGAAAGGAATTTTACAGTAACAAAAAAAATCCCACTTTCTCTTACATTCATTGATGGACACGGCTCTTCTAAACTTGACTGTAGGTGGCGATATAACCCTAAGGTCAAGATTCTGTAGAGCTGTGTCCGTCAATGAACTCGGAGAAAGGTATTTTATGGTAACAAAGAAAAAAAATCCTATTTCCTTTTACGTTCATTGACTGACACAGCTCTTCTAAATTTGACCATAGGTGGCGATTATAACCCCTAAGGTCAAGATTCTGTAGTGCTGTCCGTCCATGACCTCAGAGAAAATAATTTTACAGTAAGAAACAAAAAATCCTTTTTTTTTTTTTTTTTTTAGTTTATTGCAGTGCTTAAGCACCAGGACATCAGATTTTGTTGCTAGTGTGTCCTTCTGTCCCAGTAACACCTGTTGCCCTTCTGGACAGGAAATGATATGAAATGACCCCCAGCAGGGTCACAGGCATCCATAAAAACCTGAAAGAGGAGGTCCTAATCCTTCCTCAGTCTTTCTACAACTGAATAGTTTTTACCTGGAGTTGGGTTTTAATTTTTTGTTTTAGAGGCTTTCCTATTGTTGAAACCCCCCCCCCCACAGTGCTGTTCAGACCATTTATATTGCTCTTCAGCTCCAGTCAGTCTCTATCTAGCATACCTGTCCAATTGACCCCTCCATTGCTGCAGCCAATAGGATCAGTAGCTGAATTCAGTCTGGCAAAAAAATAAAAAAATCGAACAAACAAAAACTCTCCCCGCTGAGCCATTCCCTGTAAATATGTTACTATTTTAATGTTGCTCAGATTTAGTACATGTAAATAAAATCCTCGCATCACAAAAGAGATTAAACATTTTTGCTAAATAAAACCAGCTGGTGTCTATTTTTCGTGTGTGTGATTTTCTGATAGAGGGAGACTGCTCTCCAAAGTGGCAAAAAAATTAAATATGAATGCAAATAGCATAAAGGTCTGTTTTATCATATCTGCATGTGGAGCCATCCTAAGTACATGGTGACGGAGGGAGATCTCCATTGATAGAGTAAGTAGTCTCTGTTGGGAAGACGGGGGTGGGGGCTGCAACCTTTTTCCACTTGAAGTGTCAATTTGCAACCTTTAGCCCCGTTCACATCTGTGCAATTCCCACAAGACTCCAAAATGCTTGTCCTACTTGCAGGCACACTTCATTCTTATGGCACCTTGCTAACACGTGCGCATTGTAGCGCACCGCAATCCACACAGTAACAAATCATTTCGTAGACATACGATTATCGAACAAGTGCCATGGAGGGCTGGCCGCTGCCCTGGGGGACATAAAGCAAAAAAAAATAAAAAATCTTTCAGAAGTTCTGTTTGGTGGGGAGCTGTGATTTTATTAATGCTTGACCACTTAAGGACCAGAAGGATTTGCCCCCTTAATGATCAGGCCATTTTTTGCGATACGGCACTGCGTCGCTTTAACTGACAATTGCACGGTCGTGCAACGTTGTACCCAAACAAAATGTATCTCTTTTTTTTCTCTCACAAATAGAGCTTTCTTTTGGTGGTATTTGATTACCTATGGGGTCTTTTTTTTCCGCTATAAACAATGCGTATATTTTGAAAAAAAAACTTTTACTTTTTGCTATAATATCCCCCCAAAAAAGTCATCAGTTTTGGCCAATATGTATTTTTCCACATATTTTTGGTAATAAGCGTATATTGATTGGTTTGCGCAAAAGTTATAGCATCTACAAAATAGGGGATAGATGTATGGCATTTTTATTATTTCTTTTTTACTAGTAATTGCAGCGATCTGTGATTTTTAGCGGGACTGCAATCTTGTGGCGTACAGATCGGACACTTTTTTGGGACCAGTGACATTTATACAGTGATCAGAGCTAAAAATAGCCACTGATTACTGTATAAATGTTACTGGGAGGAAAGGGGTTAACACTAGGGGGCGATCAAGGGGCTAAATGTTCCCTAGGGAGGTGTTTCTAAGGGAGGGGGCGCAGTGTAGTGACTGGAGGAGGAAAGAGATGGCTGTTCCTGATCACTAGGAACAGCAGATGTCTCTCTACTCCCCTGTCAGAATGGGGATCTGTTTGTTTACATACACAGATCCCCGTTCTGGCTCTCTGTGGAGCGATCACGTGTGGTCACACGCATCGGCTCTGATGTCGCGTGCCCCCCCTATCGCTCTTAAAGCGGCCGACGTACACCTACGGTGATTCGCGCAGCCGTGCCAACCTGCCACAGTATAATGGCGGCGGCTGTTCGGCAAGTGGCTGAAGTGAAACATTAAAAATGTCAAATTATATTAACCTTTTGACACGTAAATATGCGGCCTCTTGGTTGATGGGCCTTGGTAATGAGCAGCCGCATATTTGCATGCAATATTGCAAAAACAGCGCGCTGCCGGCAAAGTTACTGGTGGCTAATGGAAACCTCCCGATCATAAGACGGCCAATCACATGATCATAAATCCCAGCATCTAAAACCCCTTAAAGGGCCAGGAGGTGCCGCCGCCAAGGGGTTAAAGAGCCTCCCTGCTCTCTTCCTGCCTGTGAACCAAATCATCTGTATGATGTATACAGCAAAACTGGCATTTATAAAGAAAAAAGTGTGTTAAAATTTTGGCAAAAAGGTGGCTCCCACCCACTCCATTTTGTTTGCAAAAAAAAAAAGAAGCTGTGAATGTCATTCATCCATACCAGACGCTTATCCTAGATGAGGGCCTGGTATAAATTATAAGGGGGGGGTACCACTTACAAAAAAATGGTGTGGGGTTCCCCCACCTCAATTCATACCGGGCCTGTTAGGTTTTTATGCAAAAACAGGATCCCTATGTGTGCGATTGTTATAAGCCCTCTGCCCACAACGACCACCCTTCATCAACATGAGAACAAGGTGCTTTGGCACAGGGCCCCCCCCATGTTGAGGGCACGTGGCCTGGTATGGTTCAGATGAGGGGTAGGGCACGAACACTTGCCCCCTATTTCATGGATTGCTAGACTGTATGCTCAGGTAAAGGTCTAGTATCGAATTTGGAGGGACCGCACTTTTTTTTTTATTTATTTTTTTAAATGGCACCCCCCTTGAAATTTGTTTCAAAGCAGAAGTGCCTGGTATAACTTACTGTATGGGAGAACCCCCATGCGTTTTCTTTTTTTATTTATCCCTGGAGCCTTTGCTTATGTGGCTGGGGATTTATGGCCATGTAAGTGATTGGGGCCAGTGACCCCACTGGTTTTTAAGGATTAGATGGTGCCTGCACCCACCAGGAAGCTTGGCCAAACCTTAGCAGTAATAAATGTTTGGCCAAGGTACCGTCCAAAGCTTAAACTCTGCTTTATATCCTTTGTAGCTATTGGGTATTATATTTAAGTTAAATCTTTTTTTTTTTTTTTTTTCCCCCCAGAGTTCATCTCTAATGATTTCCTACTCTCTCCAGAACTTTTACGTCAATTGCTTTACCTTTTAAAGTGTATATAAAAACATTTTTTTTTTTTTAAAGTACAATGATGAAAGGAATATGTGGGTTGTTATGAAATGTTAGTTGATGTGGCTACCCAAAATAAACATACAGCAAGACAAGGTAGAAGCTTCATGTGCACTCACAAGTTTTCTTTTTTAAATTGGAACACCAGTGTTTTTTTTTTTTTAAATGTTAAAAAAAAAAAAAAAAAGTTTTTTGCTGCAATACTCTGCTTAAATCTGGATCTGGAGCATTCCCTAGATGTCACGCCTCTTCCAGGTTTATTAATACTCAGCATTAGAGATCGGCCGAATACCTCCCCCGGTTTGGTTCGATCATCACGAGAGCCGAATAACAAACCCCATTCAAGTCTATGGGACCTGAACTGGAAAGGGCTTAGATGCAAGTAATTAATTGGGCATACGGGTCTGGGTACTGCCCTGGGGGACATGTATCTAAAAAAAAAAAAAAAGTTTATAAAAAATTATTTTTAAATGAGCAGTGATTTACTAATTTTTAAACTGAAACAATAAAGATGAAATTTTCCTTTAAATATTGTGTCTGCGGGGGTTCCATTAGTCTACCTGTAAAGTGGTGCATCTGTACTGTGTATAGAACCTGCTGCAGCAAACATTACATTTAAAAGGGCAAAAAAAAAAAGCTTTCTTTATTTTATAAACAATGGCTTGGAGAACCAGTCTGTATGATCAGGCCACAATTTAGTGCAATCGGAACAAGATTCGAAATTTTTTGGGATAAATTCTGGTGTCTGTTTCGCTGACTTTGGATAGAAGTAACAGGTGAGGAGAAATTGGACTTTAGAGGTACTCTTGATGAAAGCAAGAATTTTTTATATGCACCTGTAAAACGGATGCGTAAAAATTGGTCCTTGAGTGTTAATTGTGCCCATGAAACCTATACCAAAAATGTTCTTCCAGATAAAATCAAAACGCACAAAGCAAGGAAGTGTAGACAGTCTTGCAGAGATTCCAGAAAACACTTAATCGGCATCAGGGGCTTGATAACTGCTGCTAATCCAGGACTGATTCATTTTAATGTCAGCTGGTCAACAGAGTCTGTGGACAGACGCACTGTTTTATCGGTCACGTAACCTCCAGAAGCACTGAATACCCTTTGGACATCAAAGTCGCATGACAAGTCACACCCCATGTTTTCCAATGATTACTATTCATATATGTGCAACTTAAAGTTGTAGTTACATAGTAGGCGAGGCCGAACAAAGACAGTCCATAAAGTCCGACCTTTTTGTGCGATTTTATGTCAGTATTACATTGCATATCCTTGTATGTTGCGGTTGTTCAGGTGACTATTTTTTTTTTTAAATTATTGATGCTCCCCACTGAAACCACTGTTTGTGGAAGAGAATTCCACATCCTCACCGCTCTTACAGTAAAGAACCCTCTACGCAGTTTAAGGTAAAACCGCTTTTCTTCTAATTTTAGTGAATGGCCACATATCTTATTCAGATCCCTTTCGTGGAAAAGTTTATCCCTATTGTGGGGTCACCAGTACGGTATTTGTACATTGAAATCATATTCCCCTCTCAAGCGTCTCTTCTCCAGAGAGAAGTTCAATGCTCATAACTAAGGTCCTCCAATCCCTTTATTAGCTTTGTTGCCCTTCTCTGGACCCTCTCCAGTTCCAGCACATTCATCCTGAGGACTGGTGCCTAGAACTGGACGGCATACTCCAATCCATGCCAATATTTTGTATGCTTTGCTTGCAGCGGCTTGGTATTGCATGACATTGCTGAGCCTATCATCTACTAGGACCCCCCCCCCCCAGGTCCTTTTCCATCCTAGATTCCCCCCAGAGGTTCTCCCCTAGTGAGTAGATTGCATTCATATTTTTGCTACTCAAATGCATTATTTAAATTTTTCTACATTAAACCTCATTTGCCATGTAGTTGCCCACCCCATTAATTTGTTCAGATCTTCTTGCAAGGTTTCCACATCCTGCGGAGAAGTTATTGCCCTGCTTAGCTTAGTATCTTCCGCAAATACAGAGATTGAGCTGTTTACCCCATCCTCCAGATCATTTATGAATAAATTAAATAGAATAGGTGACTTCAAAGTAGTTGGTGCACTGCTTTGGTCTGACTTTCATGCAACTTGAGGGCTAAAGACTTCAATGTTAACCCTCAAGTCATACATGAATGTTTTACATGCAACGGTAGGTCCAACTTTGCAGAGGGACCAATCACATCCAAGTCACACCCATCCAAAGTTGCATCACTTTGGAGTCCTATAAGTGTGACTGGAGCCTGATACGTATACACACATTGACCAAACACAGGATCATTAGAATTCCTTGCATTAGCGGCTGGCAGCAATATCCAGAGCACCCAACTATAAATTATGTTCTGAATTATAGCATGTACTTTACCATACATACGTCCTTCAGAATATGAGGTTTTTCAATTCTTGTATAAAGAAGCATTTTCCAGTTGGGAGTGTTCTAGGATTGGTCCCATCTGTCGCTTTTGCTGGACAGCTCGGTCTACGGTAAATGGAGAGAAAAATTTAACCAATGGCACGTGAGATAAACAATTTAGTATACCATAATTTAGGGCAGGATAGGACTGGGGGGGGGGGGGGCATTTTCCCCTCTGGGAAAGTGCCTAATAAAATCTGCTGGGTTGGTGGCCCTAAGTGGAGATCCTTAAACGTTCAGACATCAGTCAGATCGGGATCAGCAGTCAGCGACACATGGCTGGCTTTAGAGAGTGTTACCTGCCATTACCCGTTCAGATCTGTGGTCACAGCGGAGAGGAAGTCTTCCAGAACCAACGACCTTTGCGGCTCAGAGATATCGTTTGATCAAATGCCAAAAGCCACAAAAGGAAGCCGATGATGGAAGGTGTAAATCTGGGACTATCGTAGAAGGACCACTTGATTATCCCACCATTACCACCAGGCCAAGGATTCCCGGTCCACCCCTGCTATCATTATACGATATTTTTTTACATTATTATACAGAATTTATACAGAGCCATGATAATAAAAAGGTGACAATAGTTATACTACTATTCAATACAAAAGGATTAGGGGGGTTGCTTTAAAGAACAATGGTTGTCCTTTAATCACTTGTCTGCCAGGGCAATTAAAAAAAAAAGAAGAAATCCACACATAATAAAAAAAATTAGCTGGAAGTTACTTTAAAGTGGTAGTAAACTCTCAACATAAAAAATCCTCCTGCAAGGCAATAGCATAATGTGCTAGTACTGTATACATCGCATACTAGC
Organism: Rana muscosa; assembly: GCA_029206835.1. NCBI lineage: Eukaryota > Metazoa > Chordata > Amphibia > Anura > Ranidae > Rana > Rana muscosa. The sequence continues at coordinate 314,137,601 of CM055120.1, forward strand.
ACATTATGAAATACTTACCTTAGAATGAAGCCCTCCTGCGGTGCGCTGTTACCGCTGACAGGGCTTCCCTCTGCCTTCTGGGTTCACGGGCTGCGGCCATTTGAATGGCCGGGTCCTGATGACGTCACTCCCCGCGCATGCAAGCAGGAGTCTCCGCTGTGGCATGGAGCTCTTAAGGAACAGCATGATTATGCCGTCCCTTCAGAGAGCATGCGCCGGTGACTTCACCAGCTGCAGAAATAGGAGATTTTCAAAATGTTGCATGTTTAGGAGATATTCCTGGTACCTACAGTAAGCTTTTATGATAAGCTCACCTTTAGGACCAAGTGTACCAGTAGTGTTTACTACTGCTTTACCCCCCCCCCCCCCCCCAACAATAATATATTTTTTGAAAGAGGAGATCCTGGAGAATAAAATGGTGGTGGTAGTTGCAGTTTTGTTATGTCGTACAATATTTTTGCAGCTATTCATCATATAATTTTCTGGAAAAAAATACACAAAAATAAATTTTTAGACAAGTTTGTTAATTCGTGAATAATTAAAATTTAATATTGGAAAATTCAGAAATCCGAAAATCTGAAATAACTAACCTATTACTAACTGTTAAATTAAAGGTATTGAAATTTCCTTTCAAATTTGGCTGTTTATGAATGTAACGAATACGAATTTATCCGAAGTTACGAATTATCCGACATAACGAATGCCGTATCGAAACGAATGGAATGGAATTAATAATAATAAATAACAATAATAATAAAAACTTTATTCTTAATATTATTTATTATTAATTGGTTCCGTTCCACTTGTTTAGATGCGGCATTCGTTTTTTCGGATAATTCGTAACTTCGGATAAATTCATGTTCATTATGTTGATCCCCCAACAGACAATCGGATATTCCCTTGAGTAATAAACATAATGAATAAAAATGATCCTAATTTATAAACATATATTGGTAGACGAGGGGTTAAAAGAGCAGGTAAGAGTACTCGGTGAGCTACTGATGAGTACCCAGCAGACACGGCATCAATGTTAAAATCAGAAAGTTCAATTCAAATATCAGCTAAATGCTGTGTAATCCACTGTAGCCAGAACACAGAAAAGCACCTAACAGGGTCGCTGGGAGAAAACTAGTGTTACTAAACCCACAACAGTAAAATTGTATATGCAGTAAAGCATGCTTGTTATACTCACTGTGGAACCTAAGGGGTTAATCTTACGCATTCTGTAAGAAGGCTGTTTGATCTTGGCTTCTCTGATTCTCCCTTTCTTTTACTGTCCCCAATCCATCTACAGATCGAAACAGAGCCTTTGGGGCACTCTAGCAATACACACCAAACTGAGCATGTGCATTTCAGGAGGGGGCATGCGATCAACACAGGGCCAATCTGCACTGTCCAGACAGAGGGTCAGGGGTCCTGCAGCCTCATAGGACAGTCAGAGGAGAATCAAAACTCCTCCTACAAGCTTTAACCAGACACTGATAGAAGTCACAAGTCTGCTATATACTGCTGATGAGAAAAGGTATTTAGCAGTTTATATTTACTATAATAATTGCATTTCCCTGTTCTGTGTACTGTGGGAGACCAGATATAGTGAATGCAGGGTCCTGGTTTAGTAATACTTTAAAGGTGAACCCCAGGTACAATCTGCGTTGCATTTGTCCAGCTTAGCGCAATGTAAGTTTCAATATTTCATACCCGATTGACCACTGCGGAAGCTGAAACCACAGTAGCTGTGGGTGATACTGCAGAGATCACTACGAATCTCCAGCTCATCCATTTTTCCAGAACAATCAGTGCCGCCGGCTTTATCCATCAACACTGATCATTGTATTCTGCCGATGGGCGAGGCTCCCCTCTGTCATAATACAACACCACAGTGGTAAGGATTGAGGTGATGGCGGAATCGGCTCATTTATTTTTGTTTTTCACTCAACCTGCTGATTGAACGACAAAAAAAAAAAAGAAAAAAGTCTAAATCATACAGAAAATTTGTAGCTATTCCCAACACATGAAGAGGAGCTTGGGAAGAGTGATGAGGAGCTCAGGAAAAAAACTGGGGAAGAAAGAAGAGGTGCTCAGGAGGCAGTGGAGAAGAATGAGGAGGAGCTCAAGAAAAACTAGGGAAGAATGAGGAGGTGCTCAAGAGGAAGTGGAGAAGAATGAGGAGGAGCACAAGAAAAACTAGGGAAGAATGAGGAGGTGCTCAAGAGGAAGTGGAGAAGAATGAGGAGGAGCACAAGAAAAACTAGGGAAGAATGAGGAGGTGCTCAAGAGGAAGTGGAGAAGAATGAGGAGGAGCACAAGAAAAACTAGGGAAGAATGAGGAGGTGCTCAAGAGGAAATGGAGAATAATGAGGAGGAGCTCAAGACAAACTAGGGAAGAATGAGGAGGTGTGCAAGAGGAAATGGAGAAGAATGAGGAGATGAGGAGCTGCTCAAGAGGAAGTGGAGAAAAATAGAGAGGAGCTCAAGAAAAACTGGGGAAGAAGGAGGAGATGCTCAGGAGGAAGTGGAGAAGAATGAGGAGGAGCTCAAGAGAAACTAGGGAAGAATGAGGAGGTGCTCAAGAGAAACTGAAGAAGAATGAGGAGGAGCTCAAGAAAAACTGGGGAAGCATGATGAGGTGCTCAAGAGGAAGTGGAGAAGAATGAGGAGCACAAGAAAAACTAGGGAAGAATGAGGAGGTGCTCAAGAGGAAGTGGAGAAGAATGAGGAGGAGCACAAGAAAAACTAGGGAAGAATGAGGAGGTGCTCAAGAGGAAATGGAGAATAATGAGGAGGAGCACAAGAAAAACTAGGGAAGAATGAGGAGGTGCTCAAGAGGAAATGGAGAATAATGAGGAGGAGCTCAAGACAAACTAGGGAAGAATGAGGAGGTGTGCAAGAGGAAATGGAGAAGAATGAGGAGATGAGGAGCTGCTCAAGAGGAAGTGGAGAAAAATAGAGAGGAGCTCAAGAAAAACTGGGGAAGAAGGAGGAGATGCTCAGGAGGAAGTGGAGAAGAATGATGAGGAGCTGAAGAAAAACTAGGGAAGCATGATGAGGTGCTCAAGAGGAAGTGGAGAAGAATGAGGAGGAGCTCAAGAAAAACTGGGGAAGAATTAAGAGGTGCGCAAGAGGAAGTAGAGAAGAATGAGGAGGAGCTCAAGAGAAACTAGGGAAGAATGAGGAGGTGCTCAAGAGAAACTGAAGAAGAATGAGGAGGAGCTCAAGAAAAACTGGGGAAGAATGAAAAAGTGCTTAAGAGGAAGTAGAGAAGAATGAGGAGGAGCTCAAGACAAACTAGGGAAGAATGAGGAGGTGTGCAAGAGGAAATGGAGAATAATGAGAAGGAGCGCAAGAAAAAAACTTTCCTCAAGAGGAAATGGGGAAGAATGAGGAGATGAGGAGCTGCTCAAGAGGAAGTGGAGAAGAATAGAGAGGAGCTCAAGAAAAACTGGGGAAGAATGAGGAGATGCTCAGGAGGAAGTGGAGAAGAATGAGGAGTAGCTCAAGAGAAACTAGGGAAGAATGAGGAGGTGCTCAAGAGAAACTGAAGAAGAATGAGGAGGAGCTCAAGAAAAACTGGGGAAGAATGAAAAAGTGCTTAAGAGGAAGTAGAGAAGAATGAGGAGGAGCTCAAGACAAACTAGGGAAGAATGAGGAGGTGTGCAAGAGGAAATGGAGAATAATGAGAAGGAGCGCAAGAAAAAAACTTTCCTCAAGAGGAAATGGGGAAGAATGAGGAGATGAGGAGCTGCTCAAGAGGAAGTGGAGAAGAATAGAGAGGAGCTCAAGAAAAACTGGGGAAGAATGAGGAGATGCTCAGGAGGAAGTGGAGAAGAATGAGGAGGAGCTCAAGAAAAACTAGGGAAGCATGATGAGGCGCTCAAGAGGAAGAGGAGAAGAATGAGGAGGAGCTCGTGATGAATGTGGAGGAGCTCAAGAAAAACTAGAGAAGCACGAGTAGGTGCTCAAGAGGAACTAAAGAATGAAGAGGAGCTCAAGAGCAACTGGGGAAGAAGGGTGAGGGGCTCAGGGGAAACTGCAGGGCCCATGGCCGGCTCTCTATTGCTCCACCGGATGACACATGGGTGCTGGTGAGCCAATATAGAAACCAGGAGCCTCTTATGGGGCCCCCTACTGGCCTCAAGCCCTTAGATCCACTTCCTGGCTATACCTGGATAACTATTTGCAGGCAGTGCTGGCTCAAAGGGCAGCTGCGTTGGGCCCCACAACATTGACAGGGCAGCTGCCCCTTTTGCCCTGCCTATGGTCAGTGTGCACAGGATGTGGAAGATTGCAGTGATCACTGTAGTTCGGTCCAACTACTCCAGCTTCCACAGCGACCCCTCAGGTAAGAGATATGCACACTTACACCGTGCCAAGCTGGACCACTGTAAGTATGCAATTAAAGTCATACCTAGAGTTTAGCTTTCACCCGTAAAACCTCCACACTTTGCTTCCTGCATCACCAATTAGATTCAATATTCCAAGGCAACTTTGCATGTTTCTTGAGTAGTTGTCCCAACACTGATACTTTTATTACATGCAGACAGCAGGGGGCGTGTTTGAGAATTCCGGTCTTGCATTGCCAGCTGGGGCTCCCGGATCATCAAAAGGCATTGAGGTAGATGGGTGCAATACAGGAGAATACTTGGATGAAAAAATCCCTGAGCAGGTAGATGATGTTCCCTCCATGCATCTCAAGGTCCCATTTTTCAGTTCTGGGCAGAGTGCCCCTTTATTACCCATTAACCGCCTATAATCTATCTCTTGCTTGTTTAAAGCACAACAAATCGATAGCAGATAAGACCAACTGACTTGTTTATACATTTGCATTGGTAAACGCGGCTCCATTACGGCATATTTTTGTAATGGATTGCTATTAAAGCATATATATTACCCATTACGTTTATCAATACGCACAAACAGCTCCCCGCCAGCCTCCTTATCTCTGGCTCTGCGTTTTTTTTTATTTTCTGCTTCATGATGGTTTCCTGTTAGAGCAGACTACGGCGAGACTGACTGATCATTGGGAATGATACAACCGTGAGCCTCCTGCAATGCATCTTCCTCAGCCGCGCACGCCACTCTCACGGGGCACCAAATTTACAGGCGTGGAGCTGCCTGCGCCGAGGCGATATACATCACCGAGCCATCAATACGCCACTCAGTTGGGGATCTGAAGGATGGGGAGCGTCGCGGTGAAGGGGAAATCTTTGGGACTTTGTAGAGCTATCGAGCCAATGATGGAGGATTAAAGAGAACCTTCCATCTATGTGTCAAATTTATAATTCAGCCACAATAAATGTTTATATACTAGAATTATACAATACATCATTACTAGTGGTAAAAAGCGCTGCAAAAACGGTTGCCGAAATAAAAATCCTGTATTATAATAATGATACTAGTCCATGGAGTCCAACCGGTGGCGGCTGGTGTTTTTCTTTGGCAGGGGGGGGGGCGGCAAACGCCTACCCCTCGCTGTTTGCTGGTCGGTTCGGCTCTTACCCCATCGTGGCGGGTGGCAGACAGCGTGGTGCAGCGGCTTTGCTCCGAGTCCTCTCCTCCATGGAGCTCCTCCCCTCTTCCTCCTAAGCGTCCAATAGGATCGCCTGTCCTTTCAGCCAATCGGGTGACCGGTGTCAAAACCCGCTGCCTGATTGGCCAGGAGGAATATTCATTTGCTGGTGTAACACACCTGGGTGGGCTGAAAGCGCACTCTCTGTGACCCAAGCCCACCCTATATTAAAGCCCAATCGGTGCTTCAAAAAAACATCCCTCCCCCGCATTGGAATCCATGCGCCAGTGTCCTGAAAGGGGCCGGATGCATGGATAGGGGAGGTGGCGATGGACAGGGGGGAGGCGGCAATGGACAGGGGTGGGCGGCGCCCGTGCGCCCTTAATAGTCTCTCACCTTGACTATTGCAACTCCCTTCTCACAGGCCTGCCTCTCCATACTATAGGCTATCCTCTCTTCAGTCTAACCTGAATGCTGCTGCCTGGCTTATCCACCTTACCCACCATTCAGCGTCTGACAACCCTCTCCTCCAATCCCTATACTGGCTCCCAATCGCACAGCGAATTAAATTCGAAATACTAATCGCAACATACAAAGCCATTCACAACTCTGCCCCGAGCTCACCAATCTTGTCTCCAAATATCACCCAAACCGTCCTCAAGACCTCCTACTCTCTAGCTCCCTTGTCTCCTCCGCCCATGCCTGTATCCAGGATTTCTCCAGAGCCTCTCCCATCCTCTGGAACTCTCTACCTCAACCTGTCCGGCTAACCCCTACTCTTGCTACCTTCAGGCGATCCCTGAAAACTCATCTCTTCAGGGAAGCCCATCACGCCTCCAGCTAATCTTTTACCACTTCCATCAGCTCATTCCCCACAGTTACAACCTTTTGTACCACCTGCCCCCCCTATTAGATTGTAAGCTCTTCTGAGCAGGGCCCTCTTAATCCTCTTGTATTTTATTGTATTATCTCCCTTTTATATTGTAAAGCGCTGCGTAAACTGTTGGCGCTATATAAATACTGAATAGTAATAATGGATGTCTTCCTTGTGCTTCTGTTCTTCTGAGTCGCCATCTTGGTTTAAAGGCAATGCAAAGGAGGAGCACGCCACAAGTTTATTGTAGGTCCTGTATAGCTGTATTGGTTGTAATAAAAATCAAATCAAAAAAGAAGTACATCCAATGCATTTTGGGATCACAACTCAGGGGCCTTGATGTAGGGGGAGTTGTGATCCCCGAAATGCATTGGCTGTACCTTTTTGACTTAAGACACCATTGATAGATCTAAACAAGATGAAGCACAATTCTTATATGCCAAATAATTAATTTAGCCACTACAAAGAATGTTTATATACTTATATTTATACATCATTATTAGTCCATGGAGTCTGGTGAACAGAGGCGGCTCTCTAATTAGGCAAATTAGGCGGTCGCCTAAGGCCTCGCACTCACAGGGGCCTCGCGGTTGCCTAATTTTCCTGTGATTAATACTAATGTCAGCGTCATCAGATCTCTCTATTACCCCTCTCTCTTTCTCACCTCCCCCTCTCTCCCCCCTCTTGCATTGGCTGAATATGTCTGATGGGTGAGGAGGGTGCCGATAACCTGTGTGCTAGATCCGTGCATTTTCTGCAGCCATTTTTCTTGCTTTATTTATTTTTCCCATTATGGGCGTGAGTGGGGCCTCATGTCTAAAGTTTTGCTTAAGGCCTCACAAAGCCTCTGCTGGTGAAGCTGTGCATAGTAACCAGCTTTTGACTTCAACTTGTTCAATCAATTAGTGTCCCACCTAAACGCAACATACAACAAGTAAGGCGTGTAGTGACATGTGACAGTATCCTACCAAAGGAACTCTGTATGTTACACAGCTGCACACAATGTATGGCTCAACTCTGAGCTAGGGGACCGCCATAATGTTGGCTTTCCCATGAACACGGCCCCACCTAGTCCCCGGGCATTGATGAGTGTGCACACATTGGAGAGCTAACCCCGTGCTTGCAGGGTGAGTAGGCTCTGCCCTCAAGCTTCCTGTAATAAAAAACAGTCACTTGCCTCTCTCCTTGTCCAGGGTGGTTGGTCTCATCTCCTCCCCCTTCTGTAGGTTTGTTTGTTGTAGGTGATGCCTGCTAGGCCCCTCCCACAGGTCTGCTCTTTGCACAGGTTATGCACAGCACAGTGATGATGTCACAGCTACGTTTACAAGGTAATACCTGAGTTTGCAAAAGTATTGGATGCACACAAAGTGGATTCATATCCTTTGGGCCTATTGAGGAACCACCTCCTGGCCGCTGTATTGTCAATTGATGGGCGGGCGGCTGCTCTCTTGTTCTGGAGCGTCGTCCAACTCCTGCCATGGGGGGCGCGCAGCACGGGATCAGTGGTGCGCTCTATCCCTGGGACATGGCCCATCGCCAATCTCGGTAAAGAGGCAATGACAATGTATCCAATCACACCTGACCACATGTAAACAAGAAAATGCTGGTCATCGGCATTCCTTTCCTCACACTGACAGCGTTTGAGGAGAGCCGATCAGCATGCCCTGGTTATTAGTGCAGCCCCAACAGTGTCTGTTCATCAGTGCCACCCATCAGTGCTGCATATTGGGGAATTTGTCATCAGTGCCGCACTATCAGTGCCACCTATCAGTGCTGCATATTGGCGATTCCTCATCAGTGCTGCCTATAAGTGCCCATCAGTGCTGCATATTGGCGATTCCTTATCAGTGCCACCTCATCAGTGCTGCCTATCAGTGCCCATCAGTGCTGCATATTAGCGATTCCTCATCAGTGCCACCTCATCAGTGCTGCCTATCAGTGCCCATCAGTGCTGCATATTGGCGATTCCTCATCAGTGCCACCTCATCAGTGCTGCCTATCAGTGCCCATCAGTGCTGCATATTGGCGATTCCTCATCAGTGCCACCTCATCAGTGCTGCCTATCAGTGCTGCATATTGGCGATTCCTCATCAGTGCCGCATATTGGCGATTCCTCATCAGTGCCACTTCATCAATGCTGCATATTGGTGACTCCTCATCAGTGCCACCTCATCAGTGCTGCCTATCAGTGCCCATCAGTGCTGCATATTGGCGATTCCTCATCAGTGCCACCTCATCAGTGCTGCCCATCAGTGCTGCATATTGGCGATTCCTCATCAGTGCCACCTCATCAGTGCTGCCTATCAGTGCTGCATATTGGCGATTCCTCATCAGTGCCGCATATTGGCGATTCCTCATCAGTGCCACTTCATCAATGCTGCATATTGGTGACTCCTCATCAGTGCCACCTCATCAGTGCTGCCTATCAGTGCCCATCAGTGCTGCATATTGGCGATTCCTCATCAGTGCCACCTCATCAGTGCTGCCTATCAGTGCCCATCAGTGCTGCATATTGGCGATTCCTCATCAGTGCCACCTCATCAGTGCTGCCTATCAGTGCTGCATATTGGCGATTCCTCATCAGTGCCGCATATTGGCGATTCCTCATCAGTGCCACTTCATCAATGCTGCATATTGGTGACTCCTCATCAGTGCTGCCTATCAGTGCCCATCAGTGCTGCATATTGGCGATTCCTCATCAGTGCCACCTCATCAGTGCTGCCTATCAGTGCTGCATATTGGCGATTCCTCATCAGTGCCGCATATTGGCGATTCCTCATCAGTGCCACTTCATCAATGCTGCATATTGGTGACTCCTCATCAGTGCTGCCTATCAGTGCCCATCAGTGCTGCATATTGGCGATTCCTCATCAGTGCCGCACATTGGTGATTCCTCATCAGTGCCCATCAGTGCTGCATATTGGCGATTCCTCATCAGTGCCACCTCATCAGTGCCCATCAGTGCTACATATTGGCTATTCCTCATCAGTGCCACCTCATCAATGCTGCACATTGGTGACTCCTTGTCAGTGCCACCTCATCAGTGCTGCCTATCAGTGCTGCATATTGGCGATTCCTCATCAGTGCTGCATATTGGTGATTTCTCATCAGTGCCCATCAGTGCCGCATATTGGTGATTCCTCATCAGTGCAGCCTATCAGTGCCACCTCATCAGCGCACATCAGTGCTGCCCATCAATCCTGCATCTTGGCGATTCCTCATCAGTGCAGCCTTATCAGCGCACATCAGTGAAAGAGAAAATTACCTTTTTACAAAATGTTATAACAGAAACAAATACCCCCCCCCCCCCCAAGTCTTTTTTTGTTTGTTTTTTAGCACCCAGAGGTGATTAAATACCACCAAAAGAAAGCTCCATCAGTCTCAAAAAAATGATAAAAAAAAAAAACTTGGTTTGGGTACAGTGTTGCATGACTGCGCAATTGCCATTCAAAGTGTGACAGCGCTGAAAACTGGCCTGGGCAGGAAGGGGGTGAAAGTTCCCAGTAGGCAAGAGGTTAAATAAAAGTTTTTTGTGCTTGGAGTTGAGCTGTAAATGCCCACTCTGCAATAAGGATGGACCCTGGTACAAGTTCACCGGGTGGATCGGTTAGCTAGGCTTGGTGGAGTAAGAAGAAAATTAATAAAAACACACCAAGTCAGAGGAAATGTCAACATTCAATATCCGAGGTGTAGAGGGTTACATTTTTCGGTAACCAAAAAAAAGCCCTCAATCTTTCTTTAAAAAAAAGTTTTAAAATATGAATTGAAATTGCAAATAAAACTAAGACTTAAAGAAATCTAACATTTCCAAGAGGTTTCTGATTTCTGTACAGAAGGAAAAGTTGTCACTAGGATGAAGCGCCCTTTAAAGCAAATGGTAGACGCCAGTTGTGGCTGCCCAGGATAAGGAAAGATATAACCGGTACGGTATCGGCAGCCATAATAACGGTAGAAAACAGGTTCTGCTTTTTTTTCTTTTTCTGACCGGCATGTCCCTTTAGACCAGAGTTGCAGGGACGGGGGTGGCTGCCCTTGCTCTGGGACATGCACACATATAGTACCTGTTATAGAGGAACAGATGTGGTTTCACCCTCAGGCTGCCTCTGACAGTTGCCTCCAATGCCGGGAACGCCGGAGAGCGCAGGACTAATTAGCCGGTCGAGGTAACAAGCATGAAAGACACCGTGTGACAAGCCAAGGTTATTAACCCTTCAGCTGCCACGTCTCTACAGCTGTGCAGTCACCTTGACACGAGAAAAGCGAGCGAGAGCTAATGGCATTCCGCTCTCCAATTCTCGTCTCCTTGGAACCCGCGTAGCATCTGTCTGACACCACCATTCGCACTCACGTTTTTAGGCAGACGAAACACTCCCAGGTGCTCCAAGTGACGCATTCCTCACACCTAAAATTCCAAATCCATTTTTATTTTTTATCGCTTGATTTGCAGAAATTTTATTTTTCAAGTCATTATCACTCTGGTTCCTTTTCAGTCAGTCTTATTAACGCGTTTGTAAGCTGGTATGTCAGTGTGCCAATAGAGCTTGTTTCTGCTTGGAATCTGTAAAGGGGTCAGGGCGATGCATGGTTAGTCTTAAAGGGTCGATCCACCCAAAAATAAGGTTTGACATTTTGGACAGATACCCGTGGGTTAAATCTCCCTATGGCTTTGGAATCAGTTGACCGGAAAAGTCAAGAAACGTGAGTAAAACTACCTTTTAATGGCGGCGGCGGCTGGTGGGCCACATATAATATGTGAAGACCTCATTGGTCTAATCAAGGAGAGATGCAAGAAGGATAAAAGGTAATTTAACCTACTAAATAAATTAGTTTTGGCATTTTCATGTGAGAGGGAAAACTGGGTACAGAATTCAGGAGCTAGTCACTCTAATTTTGGAAGCAGAAGGTATACCAGCATCTAAGCCAGTGGTTCTCAACTCCTGTCCTCAGGGCCCACTAACAGGCCAGGTTTGCAAGATAACTGAAATACATCACAGGTGATATCATTTGCTGCTCAGTGATTGCAGTATTCTAGTCTGCATATACCCAAAGTAATACTTAAAATTCGGCCTGTTAGTGGGTCCTGAGGACTGGAGTTGAGAACCACTGATCTAAGCTGATCACATGATATAAAGTAGTCCAGAAAAATGTAACTACGGTTTGTTAAGTCTTCATGCTTTTAGTTGCTAGGGCACCCGCTTGTAGGTGATGTGGGCTTACCAAGGGTGCAGAGTCTAATGCCGCGTACACATGGTCAGACTTTCCAATGGGAAAACTTCCGTCTGAATTTACGACGGAAAAATAGAGAACCTGCTCTCTAAGCCAGTCTGATGGAGCATACACACGGTCGGAATTTCCAACGAAAAGCTCACATCGGACTTTTGCTGTCGGAATTTCCGATCGTGTGTATGGGGCATAAGTGACAGCTGGTCTTTGCCAGAACTGTGGAGATGGGTCAGAACCCCTAGTGGTCCGAATTATCTTCACTGCAAGCTGTCACCAAGTCTCAACCTTCATGCTTACTCCACCAAGGGGTTGACTTAACTAGAATGGCTAGGGTGTGGAGACTGTACATGAAACACGAGACAGAAGAGTAGTCAGGTCTGAGCAGAGGTCCTCAGCAGACAAGAGAGTAGTCAGATCCAGACATAGGTCAGGGGCAGGCAAGACAGTAGCCAGGTCAGTTCGGGTTAGCAACAGGCAGGCAATCAGAAAGTATAATAGTTATTTTGCAAAAAAGGAAAACTGGCAATATAACACAGTACTAACAACTTTAAAGGTTTGAGATTAAATACCCTTTTGAGATTGGACAGGGATTCTGAGAGCACCAGTGGAAGTCCTGACAGGGATTCTGAGCGTACCATTGGAAGTTCTGGCAGAAATTTTGAGAGTACCATTGGAAGTCCTGGCAGGGATTCTGAGGGTGCTATTGGCAGTCCTGGCAGGGATTCTGAGAGTACTATTGGGAGTCTGGGTCAGCGTGTCTGGTTTAGAAGACCAGCTAAAAAGGCTTGTTAGCTTATGAATTAAGGTATATTTAGATATCTAGACAGCTTTGCCACTTGTAACAAGAGAAAACATTTTGTGTAGACCTGGAGCTCTTCTCACCACCACCGAAGATTCCAAGAGCTCATGGTAAACGTCAAACTTGGAACCTTTGCTTTCCATTTGGACTTCTTTAAAGCAGAACTTTACCCTCTACAGCAATTTTTTTGGGGGACACTTCCCTGCCCTTCCTTATTTGTGGACTAGGCCAGAATGATGTGTGCAATGCCCGTAGCCTCCTGGTACCCATGACATGAGTATTCCAGGAGGCTGCGGTTACTCAGTGACGAATGCACTGAGCTGTGTCATCGGTGCCGTCCATTAATGGTTTCTGCAGCCACTGGGAAAATGCTGAGAAACACGGAAAGACAGTCGGCACCTCAAAAGATGATGGCAGCATGGGATCAGGTGTGCTGCAGTGAAGCAGTAGATCCTTGGCACAACCCAGCTATACAAGTAAGAGGGATGGGGCGGGGATTACGTTCTTCCATAGCTTTCTATAAAAAAGGTCATTTGTCTCTTCTTTAGGATAGGGTGACCAGACATCCCTGGTTTCCGGGGACAGTCCCCGGATTGAGGACACTGTCCCCGGACCAAGTCTGCCCCCGGTTTTGTTCCCGGATTGTATTTTAACAGGGGCTGGCCAATTTCAAAGACAGTCAGTGCAGAGTTATGCCCCGTACACACGATCGGAAATTCCAACAAGAAAAGTCCGATGTGAGCTTTTGGTCGGAAATTCCACCAAGAAAAATTTGAGAGCTGGTTCTCAAATTTTCCGACAAGAAAAGTTCTTGGAGGAAATTCCGATCGTCTGACGCACCAAAAACCACGCATGCTCGGAATCAAGTCGAGGCATGCTCGGAAGCATTGAACTTAATTTTTCTCGGCTCGTCATAGTGTTGTACGTCACCGCGTTCTTGACGGTCAGAATTTGGTGTGACCGTGTGTATGCAAGACAAGTTTGAGCCAAGATTCCGTCTGAAAAAAATCCACGGTTTTCTTGTCGGATTTTCCGATCGTGTATACGCGGCATTAGAAAGAAAATAAATTGGAATTACAAACCCGCCCTCCGCCACTCCTACTAGCTTAGGGGGTGCATTTTTTTTCCCATTATCTGTGCCCCTTTCTGATGATCATTTGCTGGTTCGGGTGCATGCCCATTCAGCTTTGCTCTCATGTTCTTCTGCCTTGGCTCAAGTCCCGGCCAGCCACCTGCCTGCTTATCTCCTTGCCTTCCCTGGCGGAGTGATCTTCCTCTGCTCCCTACCCAGTATTAGCCGGGGCCGGGGCCTTGACCGGCTGTGAGGCGGGCGGCGACGGGCAAAGTCGCTGATTGCCGCCATTACTAGTAAAAAAATAAATAAAAATATGTCCCCGGATTTAATTGAAAAAATATGGTCACCTTACTTTAGGATGCCAAAAAACATCAACGTTGGTTAACAGAAAAGCATCTAATATGGCTCTGCCAGCTGTCTGGCATCTGACCTGCCATTTTAGCACTGCCCTAAAAATAGATTAACTCATCAAACTACAGCATAAAGAGTGATAATCCAGCCAACCAGAAACCCTCTCACACCAGCTTGCTGGCAGCAACATTCTGAAAGCTGCGTTCTGATTGGTAACTTTGAGTTCCTGCAATCACTGTAGTGCTATTACATTCAATAGACAGCCTTTCCAGCATGATGAGAGTTACTGTAAAAAGAGTAATCAGGACACAATGCAAATCTCTGGAGACAAGACTGAGAAAAAGAAGACGGTAAAAATAAAGAGAGGACATGTCCTGAAAAGGAAAGTCATCTACTCCTCTGAGCTAAAACAGGATTATTTTTAACTTTTCTGGGTCCTTTTTTTTTCTCCCAAGCTGTATTTGATCAGAAAGTCTCAGTAAGCCATATTGATCTAATTTATTTGTGTTTCTTAAACACTACTGCTTATGTTAGGTTGAGATGGGGCATCGGCTAAAGAGGCTTCAACAAGCAGGTGTAAGGAAAGGTTTTCTCAGTTTGGTGGGAAAGTTCTTGCCCTTGGGTTGTCGTGATGGTGGAAGTTGAGTACCCCCAAGGATTTAGGGTAGCAGCTGCCCTGCGATGAGCAGGAGTGAATGCATGTGGCTTATGTGAGTATCAAGCACAGTAAGACATGAAAAGTGGTGGTGGTCTACCTGCAGCAACCTATTTTAAGGTTTTCTCCCCATTAAAATGAACCACCCATCCAGGTAGCACAGGACATAGATCACCTGACTCTACCCGAATATATAGGCTCTCCCAGCAGGCCAAGGGATTCAAGAAAACCCCTGCCCATTGGCTGAGATAATCCATATACCCTGACCTTGCGTTGCCCTTCTCTTATCTAATACCACAAAGTACCCGGCCATCTAGTGGTAGAAGAGAAAAATGAAACAAGGCCAAACTTAGGGAGAAATCAAAAGATCTCTAACAATCAATCAGGAGAACTATTTCTGCCAAGTAAATTTGTGAGGAGCTCCCTGACTAAACTCCAGGGTGCTACAAGTATAAAGACGGTCACCTCCAAGGGAAATGTGTTCACCCTTGGAGGCTCAATAGAAAAAAAAAATAGGCAGCACACACAGCACAAAGCGTGGCAAATTTATGCCAACAGAAGTAGGGGGTTCCCTCGGCTGGGCTATGTGACTGGTACCAGACAGAGGCATTCTCCCACAAACTTAACAGACAGGCTACAGGAGAGGCTCCTGCTTTAGGTGCACGGTGCAGCGGTCAGCACAAACTACTGCATTGTACCACGGATGCCCTGGGGGGGGGAAGGTTTGGACCCCCAGTCTCCCCCCCCCTTATCTATGCCCCTAGCAATTTGGGCACAGTGGTCATCCTATAACAGGAAGTGCCTGAAATAAGACCTTAATGGCAGGACCATCAGGGATTTTTTTCAAGAAAGCTGAAGATTTTAAAAGACCGAAAACCAATGTTCGAAATTACATTAATATGTTAAAGTTTAGGTGAGATTTTAGTTATCGGTTTTAGGTCTACTTCAAGAAGCTGCAATGTCCAGATCCTGAAGTAAGACTGTTGCCAGAAATATATTTTATTTGATGATGAGTTATACTTTTATTGGTAAGAAATGTTGGGAGTTGTAGTTCCTCGCCACTGTCGCCAGATGGGAGATGTGCTGGCTTTCCGGAATCCAGTGTAAAGTATTTTGACTGCTCTGGTTTGAATACAGTGAAGCCTTTTCCGCCATGCATCTTTTCTACTTAACAGCAATAAAAGTGTTGCCAGCATAAGAGGACGGAGGAGGCGGTGAAAATTGAATTACATTTATATGTGGGGTGTTCGTTTAGAGGTGCTGAAACCAGCATTAGATTCCTGGTGCACAATTGTCACGGCCCAACAATAACCGATCATAAAAAAGGTTTTATTTGCAGCTAATGTGTTTTTATTTATCAGTTTCCTGCTGAGGCTTTATACTCATGCCATCATGGCTCAGAATATTTCACACTAAAATGCATGCAGTATTGGGAAAGGAGAGAGCGTAGCACCGGGGCCCAAAGACTGCAACTCCGTACACTGGGCATTCCCTAGTTGCTCCTGATGACAGAAATAAATGGGAAAGGTGGGGGAGATAGGGGATGGTGAGAGGCAGGGAAAGAAGGGGGGGGGAGGGCAAAAGCTAAAGAAAAATAGAGGAGCGAAGCAAAAAAATAGAGAGGGGGTGGCGCATGGGGGAAAGCATGAAGAAAGCAGACTGAGCCTATGGGGTAGTGTGTGGCACATCTTGCAAATACACCTCAAAACCAGCGAGTTACAGCACACCACAACTAAGATGGAAAACCTTGTGATTTATTGGCAGCCCATCCAAAATGCACCTCGATGGGCTTGATAGATGTGAAGGGCCTTAAACTAAGAATTGGGAAGTAAAGAGCATGAAAGATATAGAGTGAGAAATAGAGTGGGGGGGGGTAGAGAACTTGAGAGCGGAAGGGAGTGGAGAGAAAGAGGCAGGCATAGAGAAAAAGTGAAGGGGTAGCGAAATTAGAGAGCAATGGGTGGATAGTAGAGAGCAAGAGTAAGCAGGATACCGGTAGTAGAGTAAGAGAGAGCAGGAGCAGAATTCAAGAGCATGGAGAGTAGAGAGCATGGGGAAGGGAGAAAAAGAGGGGAGAGTGGGGGCAGAGGGGGGATAGAGCGCCAGAGTAGAAGTAAAGAGTGAGGGGAGTGGTAAGAGAGCATTAGGGCAAGAGGGGGAGTAGAGAGAAAAAGAGGGTAGAGTAGAGAGTGGGAAAGTGAGGGGGAGAGAAAGAGGCAGTAGAAGTAGAAAGCATGGAGGGGGGGTAGAGATCATGAGAGGAGGAGGGGAGAGAGCAAGGGGGGGGGGTGAGAGAATGGTAGTAGAGAGCAAGAGAGGGAGGGAGTTGAAAACAAGAAAGTGGGAGCAGAGAGTGTGGGAGGTGGGCAGAGAAAAAAAAAAAAAGGAGTACAGAGTCGGAGGGTAGAGTGAACGAGAGCTGAAAGTAGAGAACAAGTGGAGGGGGGCGGGTAGAGAGCAAGGGAGAGTAGAAGTAGAAAGCAGGGGGTGGAGAGCATGGGAGTAGGGAGTAGAGAGATGGGGGTCGTTAGAGCGCAAGAGAGGGTAGATGTAGAAAACAAGAGGAGGAAAGAAGAGAGGAAAAGAGGGGAAGGGGGTGTGGGGTAGAAAGTGAGAGGCAGTGGAAATGGTAAGCATGGCGGAGAGGGGAGTAGAGATCACAGGAGAAGGGAAGGAGAGAGAAAGGGTAGGGGAAGAGGAGAGAGGCGGTAGAAGTAGAAAGCATGGGGGGGGGGGGGTAGTAGAGATCATGGGAAGAGGAAGGGAGAGAGCAACTGGGGATAAGAGAGAAAGAGAAGGGGTAATGGGGAAAGAGAGACTGGCAATAGAAATTGTGTACCAATCTTAAGCCTAGGGCCACATATGATTAAGTATTTTTGATACTGAGAGATTCAACCACTCATTGGCAGTCATCTCAATTGCAGCACACTACAATCAATGAGATAACTGTTAAATCAAAGCAAAGAAATGTGACCACTGTGTGTAGCCCCAGGAGAGTGCGTGAGAAAGAGGTTAGAGAGAGAAGGAAAGTGGCAGATGAAAGAATTAAAGAGTGATAGATAGAGAGAGAAAGGGTGGAAGGGAGCTAAAGAGAGCATGAGTGTGTAGAGGGAAGAAGGGTAAAGGGAGAGGCCAAAACAGCATACGGTAATACCTTGGATTACGAGCATAATTTGTTCCAGAAGAATGCTTGTAATCCAAAGCACTTGTATATCAAAGCAAGTTTCCCCATATGAAATAATGGAAACTCAGATGATTTGTTACAGTACTGCATACAACAGCAGTGGTTGTGCATGTGGCCAGAGGTGCAAGGGCGCTGGTGATGCTCGGAGACACTCAGAGACACTCAGGAACTGTTGACACTTTTAGGTGCTCTGACACACGTTGTGCCCATCCCACCCAGCTGGGAGTGTCTCCGAGTGTCTCCGAGTTCTCCAGCGCCCCCGGACCTCTGGCCACATACGGTAATACATACACCAACGCTCGGAAATCAAGTCAGAATTTAAAAAATATATATAGCTTGCCTTGCGAAAAACTCGTATACCGCGTTACTCGCAAACCAGGGTATCACTGTACAGGGTTACCATCAGGGATGCCACCTTTTCTTCAAACCAAACCCAAACACTTTAGCAGTGCACGGCAATTATTTTTTTTTGTAAGGGTGAACGCTGTGGACTGGTGTAAAGGGTAACTCTGATGGAAGGGTTTTTCTACTCACTAAAGCCCCCACTTACATAAGATTTCCCAGCCTTACCCCTTAAATCAGGGTTCCCAAACCTCCCCTTACATCAGAGTCTGCAGAGCACCCCTTAAATCTGAGTCCCCCTCATCTTAGTGTACTCAATTGGAAGCAGGAGAGAAAAGAGAAAGGGGGGGGGGGGACATCAGTCACAGACAGAGGATGGTGAGCTCACTCACCCGTGGAAGGAGGCTCAGGCATCGGCACCTTACATCCACCATGTATCTGCTGGCTGCTAAACTTCAAATTTCCCACCCACACATTTTCTGAGGTACAGCACACCAGGAACTGGAGTGTGAGCGGGCAGACAGGAGGGAGGAGAAGAAGCAGCTCTTGCACCTGGCACACACCTATGGATCTGAATAACATTTCCGGGTTTCAGGTGGTCTGAAACCCAAACACATGATTCAAAACCCAGACTGTCTAGGTAAATCCCAGATGGATGGCAACCCTAGTTACTATAACAGACAAGCAATGTTCATTTCTTGAGGACTAGGGTTTGAGCAAGGGAGAGTGAAAACCCCTGTCAGATGGTTTTTGTCATCTGTGTCCCATTGGGGAGATTTCCCTTCACTTCCTGTCCCATAGCTTAACAGAAAATGAGGAAATCCCTGCAAATGAAAGGGAATTCCTTGGGGACCCCCAGGTCACCAGAACTAGTGTCCCCATTGGAAGATTTCCCCTCTATTACTTCTCTGGGGACAACCCAAAATTAAGAGGTTGAGCGGTGTTGTTGGTGGGTCATTTCACAGTTGAGCCAGAAAATGTTTTCTCACCTCTGTGGATAACAGATTTGAGTACTTGTTTCCCCCAGTGAATAGAATGTCCACACTTGATGTAACTCCAACAGAGAGTTTATTTCTTCTCTTAGCAAATAACAGTCTCTTGAACAAAGGTTGGAGCAAGAAAAGGACAGCACAAGATGTGGGGAGAGGTCCAGGCACAATCTCAGTCACCTCACTGTTCAGCTTCTTGAAAAGACTCAGCCTCAAATGGATAGTCTACTTAGGACAAGACTAGCAGCCAAATGACACTCACGCTTTACTCAAGGCCTCTATCACAGACCTGGTGAATTTGACCTTGGCCTAGGGAGAAGACATCCCTCCGGAGAGTTACCGGGACCCTTTCCTTCATTGTGACTACCGCATCAGTCCCTCGGAACGGTTCCTCACCCGGCCTCTACTCAGATACGGGTCCACTCGCAAGACGGCACCCTGAGACTCCTTGATCCCCAATGGGCTCCAGCCAAGAGTGCTGGGCCCAGGACTTTGCTGCAATTCCCGAGTCCACACATCCAGGACGGACAGGAACAGCAGAGTAGTACCTCACCCTGGGACTAACGGTGCCCAGGATGGAACCGGAACAGAGAACACCCGCCCCTGGGCCTAGGATGCCCAGGGCGGACTGGAACAAGAACCAGGGGTAGGACCCCACCGACTGACCCCGAAACAGGCAGCGTCTGCCCCTTTTATCTCCTCTCCCAGCACGCACAGCAGGTTAACCCCGCCCTACCGTACGTTTGCCGAGAGGGAACACAAAAAGCACAGCCCTGTACTAGTGGTTCAACCCTAGCCTACTATGGCAGCGCCACCTGTAGGCCACAGGGAACTGTACACCAATACTCTCCCTGCGGATGAAATGGTTGTAAACCCTGACAAATTAGGATGTTTGGGCATACTACCTCCCAAACACTTCCCTTAAATTGAGGACCCCGCTACACTATAATTATACATCAAAGATAAAAAGAAATAGAGCCACACTACTGCTGTGTCCAAAAAAGTCCATTGTGTATTCAATGAGTTCATCTTTCACCAGATGGGCTATGCCACTGACACATTTTGAGCTTAGCCATAGCAGAATTAAGTAATTCCTCTATGGCAGCCTGTTTATAGGTGAAACGCGTCAGTGTAAAAGAGAACTCTTTGTATACAGCGGAAATGCAGCTCTACTCCTTTTAATCTATATGAAACCCTTTTAAATTTTCAATTCCATATGGAGTCATTCATTTCCTACCAGATAAAGATGCAGAACATATTTCTAAAGGCATGCAAACTTATTAACAAGCTGAAAGAAAAAAAAAAACAATCAATGATATCCCAAAGTGCATCTTTTAATTACGTCCGCCATTTTACCCCGCAAGGTTGGTGCCTTATCGGAGCCGTTGTGTCCCCGTCCACTTATCTAGTATGGAAAAGACCCCGAAACACCAGCCATCATGGAGTCAGCCGGAATGCGCATTCACTCCAATCCGCAGTGCTGGAGGGAGAGGAGTCATTATGTTCCTTTATTGCCTTAATTAACTTGTCACGGGAATATATTGGATCGTTCCAACGACGCTTCTTGGTATTCTGCTCCCTTTCTGCTTGTAGTAAAATAAGGATGACGGACAATATAGATAGGAACCCTATAGTTTACATACATTTTATAGAAGGGATTTTTTTTGTTTGTAACGGCTGTTGGAATTTTTCCCTACAATAAAATCTACCTTTATTTCACCCATAAAGAGGCAAATGGATATTTCTAAACCTGAGATCTTAAAAAAGGAAACTTTAGGCAAAGAGAAAAATTGAATATGTGAACTAAAGATGTTCAGTAGACAGAATAGCTCTGCTAAACTAGAAGTCTGCACCACATTGACCCAAGTAGACTACATGGCCTAAACTTACCATCATATCTACTAGAAGGCCAAAAAGTCTGTAGATTCCCTTCTGAATTATTGAGCTTAGGTGTTTGCATGCAATGGTTCTATTAATCTTACAGCATCCAACTGTTTGAACTTTTTCAGTTCATGGGTTCAATGCCAGCAACATCAAGACAGGATTTGACCAGTTGGGTAAGGAGAAACTCAAGTGACCTGCAAAGAGCCCTGACCTCATGCCTACCAAATGCGATGACTTGGAATGCCGATTCTGAGCCAGGTCTTCTCATCCCACATTAGTACTTGACCTCAAGAGCTTTAGGTTGAACGGGCACAACTTCTCACGGACACGCTTTAAAAGCTTGTGGAAGGGCTTCCCAGAAGAGTGGAGGATGTTATAGCTGCTAAAAGGCATGCCAACTCTATTAAAGCGAAGGTCCACACAAAAATGGAACTTCCGCTTTTCGGAACACTCCCCCTCTCCAGTGTCACATTTGGCACCTTTCAGGGGGGAGGGGGTGCAGATACCTGTGTAATACAGGTATTTGCACCAGGGGCGGATCCAGGAGGGGGGGCAATTGCCCCCCTTCCAAAAATATCACTGACTGCAGTCCCGACCGAGTCTCTCTCTCTCACATCGGTATAATCAGCAGCTCTGAGCGAGAGACTCTGGTCATTATGCCGCGCTGGAGGGAGGAGGTGGGTGGAGCTGCGCCGCTGGCTAGTGTTCCCCTGCACTGGTTGCTAATGCTTGTGCCACTTGGTGTGTAGCAACCAGTGACGTTAGTCACATCGGAGGCTGGAGCCACTGCTGAGGAGGAGGAGAGCCCAGCATTTAGAGCAGAGCCTTCTTCGTTCTCCGTCCCGAGTGAGAGTGTTGACTCCACCCACCTCCTCCCTCCATCTTCTCCACAGCTCAGCACAGCACGGCGTGAACACAGGAAGAAGCAGTAACTGTGTCTGTGTGTCACTGTAATCTGATGCTGCCAGGTGCACCTGCAGACAGTGCAATGCAATTAATGGATCCTGATCATCTTCATTGCTCCTGCATGGGAGCCCCTCCCCCCCCCCCCCACCAGAACAGCAAAAAAAAGTGAGTAAAAGAATTAATGAATGTGTAAAATTGCTAAATATTGTGTGCCATACTGCCATTATTTATGAAAAACAAATGCTGCCTTTTTAGTTGTGTTCAATCTAAACCCCTTCAGCTCCGGAAAGTTTTACCCCCTGTGAACAGGCCATTTATTGCGATGCATCACTGTAACTGACTGACAATTGCGTGGTCGTGCAACGCTGTACCCAAGTAAAATGTATGTCCTTTTTTTCCCACTAATGGCACTTTCTTTAGGTGATATTTTTTTTTTTTTGCGATATAAACAAACCGACAACTTTGAAAAAAAAGCAACATTTTTAACTTTTTGCTATAAAAAAAACGTCTTCCTCAATTTAGGCCAATATGTATTTTGCTACATATTTTTGGTAAAAAAAATCCCAATAAATGTATATTGATTGGTTTGCACAAAAGTTCTCATCTACAAAATAGGGGATAGATTTACGGCATTTTTATTTATATTTTACTAGTAATGTAGGCCATCAGTAATTTTTTAGCGGGACTACAAACATTGTGGCGGACAGATCGGACACCTGACACTTTTTGGGGACCAGTGACACTAATACAGTGATCAGTGCTAAAAAATATGCACTGTCACTGTACTAATGACACTGGCTGAGAAGGGTTAACATCAGGGGTGATCAAAGAGTTAACTGTGTCCCTAGGGTGTGCTTGCTAACTGTGTGGGGATGGACTCACTAGATCAGGGATATTCAATTAGCGGACCTCCAGCTGTTGCCAAACTACAAGTCCCATGAGGCATAGCGAGACTCTGACAGCAGCAAGCATGACACCCAGAGGCAGAGGCATGATGGGACTTGTAGTTTTGCAACAGCTGGAGGTCCGCTAATTGCATATCGCTGCACTAGATGAACAGAGTGATCCGTGTTCCTGGTTAGCAGGAACACAAGATCACTCTGTTCATCTCTGACAGAACAGCAATCTGCTTGTTTACATCAGCAGACCGCTGTTCTATCTCTGTGGGTAGCGATTGCAGGTGGCTGGCGGACATCACTTCCGCCGGACCCGCTGATTGGCTCCCCCTCTGGCCAATCAGCACGAGTGCCTTTGCTGGCTATTGCACAAAATGGCAAACGGGTACACCTTATTTTCTGGCAGTGCCCCTCCCGTGACTAGACTCTATATCCGCCCCTGATTTGCACCCACTTCTGGGCATAGACCCCCGCAGATTCTGGGAGTCATTGCAGGCGCCCTGGACAGGCAAGTGTCCTTATTTTAAAAGTCAGCAGCTGCAGTATTTGTAGCTGCTGACTTTAAAAAAAAAAAAATTGGGCGGACCTCCGCTTTAAACCATGGTTTTGGAATGGCTTGTCCAATGTAATGCTCTGATGGCGAGGTATCTCCAACTTTTCGTTATAAATAGGGAATAGTTGAAAGCTCCATCGGTTTTCTATTGCTTTCTGTGTCCCATTGAGGGAAAGTGAAGTAAGAGGAAATTCCATCTCCACCGCTTGTGTTTCATTACTGAACATGCATTGACTTGTGATATTTCATGTGTTGCATTTAGGCTAAGGTGACCAGATTTTTTTAATGAAATCCGGGGAAATTTTTTTTTTTTTTACTAGTAATGGCGGCGATCAGCGACTCATAGCGGGACTGCGATATTGCAGTGGACAAATCGGACACTAATGACACTTTGTGGGAACCAGTGACACTAATACAGTGATCAGTGCTAAAAATATGCACTGTCACTGTACTAATGACTCTGGCTGGGAAGGGGATAACATCTAGGGCAATCAAAGGGTTAAATGTGTGCCTAAGTGTTTTTTCACTGTGGGGAGGTGCTTTTACTAAGGGAAGGCATAGATCTCTGTACCTGCTTTGCAGGAACACAGGATCAATGTCTTCCATACTGACAGAACGGAAATCTGCCTTGTCCCTCCGCTCCGACCAGCACACGATCATCAGAAAGGGGCACAGATAATGGAAAAAAATACACCCCCCTAAGCTAGTAGGTGCCGTGGAGCGGGGGGGGTGCAATTCAGAATTATTTTTTTTAATTCTGCACTGACTGTCATTGAAATTGCCCCAGCCCCTATTCAAATCCAATCTGGGGACAAAACCGGGGACAGACTTGATCCGGGGACAGTGTCCTCAATCTGGGGACTGTCCCCCGAAACCGGGGATGTCTGGTCACCCTAATTTAGGCAGCTCGTGTATTTTGAATGGTCTCTAAACTCACCATGATGCATATTTTTACAGACAGGAAAGTGTCTCCTCTGGAAGATTTCTGCTGACCTCCTGTTCTGGTTACAATTTTGGATATCCCATCACTTTATGTCCCAGGTGAAAGTGGTCAGGCTATTAAGTCAACATGTTAAGGGTAGGGATGAGCTTCGTGTTCGACTCGAACATCGGCTGTTCGATCGTTCGACGAAGATCGAACGATTTGGGCCGTTCGCGCCAAATTCGAGTGACGCGAACGGCCCACAATGCACTACGCCATCGCAGTGTCATCCAGGCGCTGTGATTGGCCAAGCATGCACTGTGACCCCGCATGCTTGGCCAATCACAGCGCCGGCAGCGAGGAGAGCAATGATTGGCCACAGGCAGGATGCCTGTGGCCAATTATTGCTGAGGGGGTTTAGTACACGCCCCACACTATAAAAGGCCGCCAGCGCGGCGGCCTTGTGTAGTGTGTTCCGGAGCAGGGAAAGAGAAGCATAGGCAGGGACAGTGTCATTTTTTTTCCTTTACTAATCCTGGATTCCTTGTGTTTAGGGACAAATAAGGATAGGTAGGGAGAGTGTCAGTGTGTTATTCTGTGCTAAACCTTGTTTGTAGGGACAGAGAAGGACAGTGAGGGAAAGTGTCAGTGTGCTCTTCTGTTCTAAACCAATCTTGCTGAACCATATTTGAAATCCTTGAGTTTAGGGACAGAGAGGTACAGTGAGGGAAACTGACAGTGTGCTATTCTGTTCTAAACCAATCTTGCTGAACCATATTTGAAATACTTGAGTTTAGGGACAGAGAAGGACAGTGAGGGAAACTGTCAGTGTGCTATTCTGTGCTAAACCAATCTTGCTGAAGCATATTGCAAATCCTTGTGTTTAGGGACAGAGAAGGATAGGCAGGGGACAGTGTCAGTGTCATTGTTGCTAAGCCTCCTGCACAGTATACACCTGAAGGTAGCCCTTATTGCTGTTTTTCCCATCTCCCTGCAGGCCATCCATTAAAATGTCTGGAAGGCAAACAAGGAGAGGCAGACAGTCAGGAGCCAATAAAAGAGGGCAAGCAGGCTCTGTGTCTGGGGGCAACAGTGCTGGTCGTGGCCGCGGTGCATTGTCATCAGCACATGACCATGGGACACGCTTGTCCTTCTTTTCGGCAGCTGGACATGTTGAGCCACATCATGCCGAAGACTTGGTAGAGTGGATGACCAAGCCCACCTCATCCTCCTCATCCTCTCCCACCCAGGCTCAGGGTACTGGCAAAGCAGCTGCCAAAGCGTCCTCTTCTCTGGTATCATTATCTTCATTAGTCAATCCTTCCCTAGACCCACCATGTCCTCCTCCTGAGGAGTCCCCCGAACTGTTTGAGCACAGTGTTGGGTACATGCTCCAGAAGGATGCCTAGCGTTTCGAAGGATCTGATGATGATACCCAGATAGAGGAAGGCAGTAGCGTGAGAGCAGAGAGAGGGGATGCTCAAGAAGGACACCAATCTGGCAGTCATGCTCCAGCAGCTGCAGCATACTGCCAGATTGGCTCCAGTGATGAGGAGGGAGGGGATGATGAGGTCACTGACTCCACGTGGGTGCCTAATAGGAGAGAGGAGGAGGAGGCACATCTCCAACGAGGCAGGATGCCCTTGGGTGGCCAGCGTATGGGCAGCACACCGACGGAATCACACCGCAGAGCTCCGCCTGTGCAGGGCGCTGCCTCTGCCCGTCATTCAAAAAGTTCTTTGGTGTGGGCCTTTTTTGAGGCGAGTGCATCAGATCGCACAGCTGCTGTTTGCAACATATGTCTCAAGCGTATATCGCGTGGCCAAAACATCAGCCGCTTGGGCACCACATGCTTGATCAGACATATGTTGACCTGCCATGCAGCTCGTTGGCAAGCCTACCTTAAAGACCCACACCAAAGAACAAAGCGGACCTGTCCTTGCTCTGCATCAGCTGGGATCTCCAACCCCACTATACCTTCAGTCCTCTCTGAAACCTGCACTGAGAGGAATGAAGGTGTAGAATTAGGTGTGTCACAGCCAAGTACTTGCGGCCACTCTGCTAGCAGTACACCGACGTCCGATTCTAGCAGGCAAATTTCCCTGCCCCAGCTGCTGGACCGTCGAAAGAAGTTCACTCCCAGCCATCCACATGCCCAGCGGTTGAATGCTAGCTTGGCTAAATTGCTAGCGCTTCAACTGCTGCCTTTTCAGTTGGTAGACTCGGCCCCCTTCCGTGAGTTTGTGCAATGTGCGGTTCCTCAGTGACAGGTTCCCAAACGCCACTTTTTCTCACGGAAGGCGATTCCGGCTCTCTACAGGCATGTGGAAGGCAATGTCTTGGCCTCGCTGGACAGGGCGGTCAGCGGTAAGGTGCATATTACCGCTGACTCATGGTCCAGCAGGCATGGACAGGGACGTTACCTTTCTTTCACGGCCCATTGGGTCACTCTTTTGGCAGCTGAGAAGGATGCAGGACAAGGTGCAGTAGTGTTGGAGGTTGTTCCACCGCCACGCCTCCAAAATGCTACTACTGGTTGTGACACACCTCTCTCCTCCACCCCCTCCTCTTCTTCTTCCTCCATGGCCTCTTCCTGTGGTTTGTCCTCGGAACCAGCGGTGCTCCGTAGGCGTTCAAGGGGCTACGCAAGTACGCAGGCAAAAAGATGCCATGCCGTGCTTGCGCTGGTGTGTTTGGGGGACAGGAGCCACACTGGGGCAGAGGTCCTGTCTGCTCTGCAGGGGCAGGCCGAGAGGTGGTTGACGCCACGCCAGCTTAAGCCAGGAATGGTGGTTTGCGACAATGGCACCAACCTCCTCTCCGCCCTCCGACAGGGACAACTGACCCATGTGCCCTGTATGGCTCACGTCCTTAACCTGGTGGTGCAGCGGTTCTTGGGCAGGTACCCGGGCTTACAGGATGTCCTGAGGCAGGCCAGGAAAGTCTGTGTGCATTTCCGCAGATCTTATAATGCCAGTGCTCGCCTGGCTGAGCTGCAAAAGGAGTTGAACCTGCCCAAGAACCGCCTTATATGTGACATGCCCACCAGGTGGAACTCAACGTTGGCCATGCTGCAGCGGCTGCACACGCAGCAGAGGGCCATCAATGAGTACCTGTGCGACTACGGCACCAGGACAGGGTCAGGGGAGCTCGGTTTTTTTTCACCACGCCAGTGGGGCATGATCAGGGATGCATGCACTGTCCTGGCACCATTTGAGGAGGCCACGAGGATGGTGAGCAGTGACAGTGCATGCATCAGTGACACTGTACCTCTTGTCCACCTGTTGGAGCACATGCTGCGTGGAATAATGGACAGGGCACTTGAGGCAGAACAGAGGCAGGAAGAGGAGGACTTCCTTGCCTCTCAAGGCCCCCTTTACGGAGGAGGAGGAGGAGGAGGAGGAGGAGGAGGAGGAGGACTTCCTTGCCTCTCAAGGCCCCCTTTACGGAGGAGGAGGAGGAGGAGGAGGAGGAGGAGGACTTCCTTGCCTCTCAAGGCCCCCTTTACGGAGGAGGACTTCCTTGCCTCTCAAGGCCCCCTTTACGGAGGAGGAGGAGGAGGAGGAGGAGGAGGAGGAGGAGGAGGAGGACTTCCTTGCCTCTCAAGGCCCCCTTTACGGAGGAGGAGGAGGAGGAGGAGGAGGAGGAGGAGGAGGAGGAGGACTTCCTTGCCTCTCAAGGCCCCCTTTACGGAGGAGGAGGAGGAGGAGGAGGAGGACTTCCTTGCCTCTCAAGGCCCCCTTTACGGAGGAGGAGGAGGAGGAGGAGGAGGAGGAGGAGGAGGACTTCCTTGCCTCTCAAGGCCCCCTTTACGGAGGAGGAGGAGGAGGAGGAGGAGGAGGAGGACTTCCTTGCCTCTCAAGGCCCCCTTTACGGAGGAGGAGGAGGAGGAGGAGGAGGAGGAGGAGGAGGAGGGGGACTTCCTTGCCTCTCAAGGCCCCCTTTGAGGAGGAGGAGGAGGAGGAGGAGGAGGAGGAGGAGGAGGAGGAAGAGGAAGGAGGAGGAGGAAGGAGGAAGGAGGAAGGAGGAGGGAGGAGGAAGGAGGAGGAAGGAGGAAGGAGGAGGAGGAGGAAGGAGGAAGGAGGAGGAGGATTATTGTGTCAGCATCATCAGCAGCAGTCTTTTAGGGATGATTTACAGTCCCAAGAAACCAGTGGACTTGTACGTGGCTGCGGATCATGTCGTCCTTAGTGACCCAGAGGACTCCGGACTGAATGCCTCAGCTAACCTACGCTGCATGGCCTCCCTGATCCTGCAAAGTCTGCGGAAGGATCCTCGTATTCTTCGGATCAAGGAGAGGGACCATTACTGGCTGGCCACTCTCCTTGATCCACGGTACAAGGGTAAGGTTGCGGACCTTATGTTACCATCGCAGAGGGAGCAGAGGATGAGACAACTCCGGGAGGCCTTGCAGAAAGGTCTGTGCAACGCGTTCCCAGAGACTGGGAGGTTACAAACTCCTGGTCCTGGACAACGAGTTGCTGAGGCTTCGGGCAGTCAAAGAAGGAGCGGTGGGGAAGGTGGCCGTCTGACCGATGCGTTCAGACAATTCTTTAGTCCGCAGCCCCAAAGTATGATCGGTTCCAGCAACCATCGCCAGCGTCTGATATACATGGTGCAGGAATACCTAGGGGCAAGGTCAGACTTGGACACCTTCCCCACCGAAAATCCTCTGGCTTATTGGGTCTTGAGGATGGATCACTGGCCAGAGCTTGCACAGTATGCAATTGAGCTACTGGCCTGTCCTGCATCCAGCGTTCTTTCAGAACGCACATTCAGTGCTGCTGGAGGATTTGTCACGGATCACAGGGTGCGCCTGTCCACCGACTCGGTTGATCGACTGACTTTCATCAAGATGAACCAGTCTTAGATCACCACCAGCTACCACACACCTGATGCTGATATAACAGACTAATTGATTTTAAAATGTCACATCCCTTCAAAACTGATGCTGATGCTGAGTTCCTGTGCTGTTATGTTGACTAGCTATCCTCCTCCTCCTCCTCCTCAATGATCCGATTAATGATGATAGCTTGGAAGATCATTTTGGTTTATGGGTGCCGCCACCAGTGGCTAAGGCCCAATTTTTCAGCCCCTGTTTAACAGGGGCGTGTAATTACAATTTTTGATGCAATACTTTGCAACAGGCCTCATTGCTGTGCTCCAAGTACAGTATCTGTGAGGGGTTGCAGTGTTGTGCCACCAGTGCCTAAGGCCCAATTTTTCAGCCCCTGTTCAACAGGGGCATGCAATTATAATTATTGATCTAATAATTCACAGCAGGGCCCATTGCTGCGCCCACCAAGAGTAACTGTCAGGCCTTACAGTGTTGTGGCACCAGCACCACCATCAAAGGCCCAATTTTTACTACCACTGTTCAACAATTATATGTTATTACAATTCCTGATATAATAGTTGACAGCAGGGCGTTCCAGCACCCACCAAGAGTAACTGTGAATGCTTACAGTGTTGTGCCAACACCAACACCTAAGGGGCCAATTTCTGCAGAGTATATACGGCAGGTCCCTACTTTCAAACATCCAACTTACAAACGACTACTACTTGCAAACGGAAGAAGACAACAGGAAGTGAGAGGAAATCTACCCCTTGGAAGGAAAATTATCTCCTGTAAGAATTAATATGGGAGAAAGGTGTCGCCTCTCTACTGATGCTTTATCACCAATCCTTGTTTCAATAAAAACACCACATTTCAAAATCAGTTGTCATTGGGACGCAAAGTGAGGTGAAATGTTCTGAACAGGGGCACAGACAGCAAAACAAATGTTACAGGGGTGATAACCCCTCCCTATGTTTTCCAAAAAGCTTAAAAAAAGGAATTTGGCATGGAGCTACACTTAAACAATGTTACAAACAGATTCTACATAAGAACAAACCTACAGTCCCTGTCTTGTATGCACCGCCTGTATACGGCTGTTCAGAGTATATAGGGCCTTTTTTATTTTGTGTGCGGGGTTCCCCTTAATATCCATACAAGACCCAAAGGGGCTGGTAATGGGCTGGGGTGGGGGGGGGGGGGGTGTGATGGGGTAGCTATGCCATTTTTCTTAAAGATTTTCATCCATATTACCGGGACTAGACATTACATTAAAGCCGCAAGCAGTTTTAAATGGCTTTTTTTTTCCTTTAGAAATGTTATTTTGTGCAGGGACAGTTCTAAACACGGGAAACACGTGGCACTTCACAGGCATACTTTAGACACCCCCCAGGTACAATATTTAAAGGAATATTTGACTTTTTTTTTCCACTTTATGCATCATTAAAATTACTGCTCCCGGAAAACGTCCGTTTTTAAAACTTCTTTTTGCATTGATACATGTCCCCTGGTGCAGAACCCGGGTTCCCAAACTCTGTTTAGGACAATAACATGGATAATAGTCGTTATAATTAGCACTTTAGAATCCGAACGTTCGCATCCATTGTATTTAATAGGGTTCTAATGTTCGTGCGAACTTTCGGTCCGTTCGCGGGTTCTGGTGCGAACCGAACCCGGGGGTGTTCGGCTCATCACTAGTTAAGGGTCTTTGGGCTGCCTTAGCCCTCTAGCACCAGGTGAACAATGCATGACACTATGAAACATACAATAAAAGGTCAGAAATACTTGGCTGCATTTTTGTTACTGGTTGATGATTGGAGCTCAGAGGAGGACTAGGGGAGGGCACAACTGTCCAGAGTCACTTACGAACAGTAGCAGTGGTCTGTAGTCTTAAATGATGCAATGAGCAATGGGAATGTGGCCTGGACGGTCCACACCCAAAGAAGAAGTTTCCCGAAGCAGAAATAGACGTAGACCCTGCACTGTCCCTACTCCTACTCTTTCAGAACCTTTCCCTACCACTGCACACATTCCCTGACAGACTGGGAACTTGTCCCCACTCTGACTTAATGCACCCCAAACACGGGGGGGGGGCAGTGTCTTAAATAGATGCTGCCCTGACCCAAGATGGCCACTCAGGTCATGGGGGCACCAGTGTCCAATCAAACAGCCGAGTTCCCCACAGTTTCCTTCCCCTCCTGCATTGCAACTTTAGTTGAGCGCCATCTACAGTGAGGAGTCCAGACTGCACCTGTCTACACAATAATTATGGTACACCATCTTTAGCCCCAGAAATCTGTCCCTGCCATGAAAAGGTTGTGTTTGCCCTCACCCACCCCCTTCCCAAGGCCAAGGGTTCCCAATCTTTCACTTTTCAAACTATTGAATTAAAATGGCACATAGCTAGGCATTACACATTTTTAGAAGAAGTCAAAATCGACTCTATATTTTTCTTTGGAAAGGTCTTCTTTAAGAGGAACATGCTATATACTATAAGTGGCAAATTTACAGATACGATTCTATAGCTAGACAAAGGCCAATGTCACCACTTGAAAAGACTTCTATTTTTTTCTTACCGGTGTTCTTGAAATTTCTGCTTTACGAACAGGAAGGGGGAAAAAAAAAATTGCACTAGTAAAATGGGTCTGATTGCCGCTCCTCTCTACACAGCAAAAAAATTTGAACACGTTCCTGCACTATTTGGTCTCTCCGATTCCCATCCCTGTGGGGGATCCTGAAAACAAATTCAGGGAACAAATGTGGAAGGGGGGAAGATTTACTATTAAACACCACAGGTGCAGTAAGTGGAGATGTCTGCAGGAGCAAAAAATTTTGCACAGAACACAAGAGGAACAATACACGGGAAAATAGCAGAAGCGGCCATCCCCCGTGCAGTTTGCCATACGCTATGCCCTCCCCATCCGTAAAAGTTTTTCTCTCCTTAGATTTCTTTTACATCCTTGACTGGCTGAGAGCCAAAAGCCTCCAGATCTCTTGCAAACAGAAATTAGGAACTTGCCAAGCAAACGCGCTATTTTCACGCCGTTCCCCATAATCCTATATAATTTTAGCATATGCTTTATTTCCAAGCTCAACGGGAATCTATTGAACTAATAAAAGGTAAAATGAGGAAAAAATAAATTTTTTAGTAGTTTTCTTTTTCTTTTTTTTTGAGTGAACAATGAAAAGCAATGTGCGTAGGTTACTCCATGCTACGATTATATAGATTTATGCGCGGGTTTCAACTGCTATGAGGACAGGTGCAGAAATATCAAACTTATTTTCTTGCTAGCCCATTTTTGCCGGTTATTGATACACTTCAAACATTTTCAAAGCCAAGATTTTAGCTCTACAGGACCCCAACTCTGCTTTGTAAAACTCATGAACTTTGTATATGAGAAAGGAAAGCCATACACCAGTGGTGGTTAACTTTCTTAGAATGTGGGCCTCAAGTGCCAATTGACCCCAAAGAATGTACCATAATTTCTCAATCCAGGAGGCAGCAGACACACAATAGGATATGACCAAAGACTATGGGTATGAATTACAAGAGATGGTCAGAGACTACCGACATGATACAACAGATAGTCTGAAGCTGCAGACATGATACAAGAGATGGTCTGAAGCTGTAGACAAGATACAAGAGATGGTCTAAAGCTGTAGACATGATACAAGACATGGTCTGAAGCGGTAGACAATTCAAGACATGGTCTGAAGCGGTAGACAATTCAAGACATGGTCTGAAGCGGTATACAAGAGATAGTCAGAGACTGCAGACCTGATACTAGACATGGTCTAAAGCAGTAGACATGATAGAAGAGATGGTCAGAGACTGCAGACATGATACAAGAGATGGTCTGGAGCTGTAGACATGATACAAGAGAAAGTCAGAGACTGCAGACCTGATACTAGACATGGTTTAAAGCAGTAGACATGATAGAAGAGATGGTCAGAGACTGCAGACATGATATAGGAGATGGTCAGAGACTGCAGATATGATACAAGACATGGTCTGAAGCTGTAGACATGATACAAGAGAAGGTCTGAAGCTGCAGAGATGATACAAGAGATGGTCTGAAGCTGTAGACATGCATCTCCAGCAGCTGATCGAATGCTGGTTTTTCCAGCAGGACCGTTTGACATAAGTTTATCTAAGGATCGGCTTCTGTTGAAAAGACAGGGCTACAGACCGATCGAAATTTGTCTGGTTCATGCTGAACTGGCAAAATTTTGATAGGCGTTTACCAAGCTTAATTTTTACCCATCTTCCCTAAACAGTGATTCGGTGAGGGTAACGTCAAACTCCTTCCAGCTCAAAAAACCCTACCCTGAAAAAAGTGGCGGGAGGGCGGGACTTCTCACCTCGCTTTCTTCACCGACTGCTTGCCCCCACCCCTTCCTCTCTCTGTACTCACTCTGTTACTCCTCCCATAACTTCTCCTCCCTCCAATCCCTTATCACCAACCTTTTCCCGAGACACCCCCCTACTTCTTAACCTCTTCCTCTCCTGTCTGTTCCTTCCACCCTGTCATGTCTGTCCTCCACCTGCATTTTATTTCGGCTACGTACAGGTCTTCAAGGTTGCAAAGGTCGCACTTGCGACCGGGCCCTGGCATTCCACCACCACGGGGGGCCTCAAGACAGCAGAAAGGGGGCTGCTGCAAAACACGTGAAAGGGTCCCACCATGCTGCTATGGTCCTAAGTTGTGCGACTTGCTTGCAACTTTTTTGATTTAACAACCCATCATGGACAGCAATGGGGTCCAACATGCTAACTTGAGGGATCCAGGCATAGCCTTCCAGGCCTGCAGCCTGGGGAGGGAACAGTTTCAGAGCCAAGTCCCAAAGAAAATAGGACGGTGGCTGTTTAAGGTGAGCACCTTTGGAAAGTTTTCTCAGTCCATTGCAGTCTCGTCTTAAAGACACAGCGAGCATATATGTAAGGGGCTGAAGTAATTTGAGTGGAGAAAATACTTTTTTTGCTATTTTGGAGTATCTTGTAATCCCTAACCCCCTCTTCCTTGTGCACTGAGCCAAAAAAAATTCAGCAAGAAAAGATTGGCAGTAGATGTTGGTCATTTGGTTGGCGCCCATGGGTCCATTGGTGTTTCTAGGCAGCTGTAGGCCATATCACCAAAAGAAAAGCTAGGAGGGCCCATAAAATCCAGGGACTTTAGGGGGCCATGGCTAGACTAGATTTAAGAATGAGAACTTTTTATTACATAAGGCATAAAAAAATAGGACAAGCACGCTTTTTTGCTGCTTGGCCAAAAAAGGACACAAACAATCGAGAACACAAAGTGTTTAATAAAGACATTTAATTTCCCCAGGAACTCAGTCAGATGGGCCCCCGGTGTAGACAGTGTTAAAGGCCACGATGACAGTCACTAATGACATGACAGAAAACTGTAACCTTCCTGCCCAAAGGTGATTATTACGTTCCTGTCAGGCCGCTGATAGCTCCATAAGTCACTCGAGCGGGTGGTGTGAGTGGCAGCAGCGGGAGTCTGTCCCCTGCTCGCCAAAATATCCTATTTATCCCACTCGCAAGAAAGAATTCTGACATTTTCATTATTTATTCGAGGGGCCGAGGGAGCTGCGCTGGAAAAGGTGGACATCTTGAAGCTGTGGGATACGGAAGGTGCCGGACTGTCCCTGAGGGAGTCATATCTTACTGCGAAATGATACCCGATATTTGTGACAAATACAGAAAACACAGACAGGCTCCTGGCAGGTCCATAATTCTCTAGGCCGCCATAAAATCATAGAAACTATCATACGGAGGGGATAGAAGACATAAATCTGACAGCGCACGGCGGTCGGAGCACAAAATGCTGCTGAACATGGAAGTTGCGACCAAAGTATTAAACTTTGTAAGCTTAGCTTTATGTAAAAGTACAAAACAGCTCATTATTCATTAAGGCTGAACCCCAGACACAAATTAAAGTGGAACTTCATTCAAAAAGTGAAGTACTGCTCATTCTTCCTCCAGCCTATAACTGAATTTTGGGTGGAGGAAAGAAACAAGTACCTTTTTTTTTTTGTCGGTACCCACTACTTCTTTCTCAGTCCTAGCCTAGGTTGCCTTGTCCCATCTACCTCCCAACCCGCAGCCTCCTGGGACACATCATAAGTGCCAGGAGGCTACAGGATCAGTCTCCCTGCACCATGTAATCGCATGCACAGTGGGGATCAGGCTGCGACTTATAAGGAAGTCACAGCCAGCTCCTAAATCCAAGATGGCGGCACGTATTTGTTTGTAGCTGCTGACTTAAATTGGTGTAGCACCCTCTACCTTAGATAGGTGTTAAGTGTAGGGTTTTCGTGTAAGCTGTCAGTGCAGGTAAATTTAAGCAGGCCTATGTTGCGAGGTAGGCCTGTTTGTTTTTGATCTGGGGGCAGGAGAGTGGTTTAGTGTAGCAGTAGATGACTGACATGTACTTTGGATCTTGGGTGCCTCCTCTGTTTTCAGGGAGAAGGTTCCGGAAAAGGCGCAGGGCTGAGAGCTAGAGTGACATGGGGTACATGTGAGGAGCTCTGACCAATCCCCAATTAGGATTGCCAGGGGGCAGGTCTCCTACATATACCCACGGTCAGCCTGCTGGGGGAGGAGTCGTCGGCTGGGTGAACTGAAGGATGGAGTGCTAGACTGTCGTGGGGGAGGGGGACTCCGGCGGAGAAGCTCGGGAGCTGGGAGGGAGCCTCTCCTTACACGGTCATGGAGATTAGTCCTGGAACAGGAGCAAGGGGAGACAGTTGGTCCGCTTGTCTAGGGTAAGTCCTTCAGGAACGATCCAGGGTAGGTGTCTGTGTAAAAAGCACAGTGGAGAGATCTGGGAGAGGCATGCCAGGGGAGCTGGATGCAGAGCCAGAGGGAGAAACTGGAGTTTGTGTCAAATCAATGCAGCCATGAGGGCAGGCAGGGATTGCAAGTCACACTTGCTGGGATCAGTAGTCCATCACCATTAAATCTTCTCAATTAACCGGTTGCTGCCATGAGGGGGTACTGCAGGCCCCCAGCCTACAACGGTTTCATCTTCTAAAATGAACTGGGACTTATTCAGGGTGAGGCCTAGTCATTACTGATGGCGTGACAGGATTACTTAGACTGTGACAGGAAGAAGTGTTCTGAGGTAAAAGTCAGTCAAGCAGTGGGCTGGAGGAAGAGATGCTCTGGAGGTAAAAGTCTGTCAAGTTTAGGGTCAGCCACCTTGTCTTTTCTTAGAAGTGTGACACAGTTAGTATACTCTTTGAAGTACTAATCTGTTCTATGGGCATCCCATGTCCCTTTCCCAAAGCAAGTTCAATCCCCTAATAAAATAACAAAAACAAGCAAGAGACTTTTCATTGACTAAAGGAGTGTGTCTAATGGATGGCTGACAGCAGGGTGAAATGTGTGGATGTTGTAACACGTAGCAACCAACCACTACAGTGGTAGCCCCCTAGTCCCCCCCTAATACTTTCCTGAGCCTCATCATGATCCAACGATGTGCACAGAAGCCTTGACTCCCTGGGGATTCTCCCTCCTCATTGGCTGGGACAGCAGCAGGAACCATTGGCTCTCGCTGCTGTCCATCACAAATCAGTGAGCCAATGAGGAGAGAGAGAGGGGGCAGGGCTGAGCCCCATCTCTGTGAGTGAATGGGCAAGCAGAGCAGCGGCTCAGGAGTGAGCCTACTTGGGTGCCCCCATTTCAACCTGTTTGCTCTGGGGGCATTCGGTAGGAGGAAGGGGTCAGGAGAAGAGGAGGATCGGGGCTCCTCTGTGCAAAACCACTGCACAGAGCAGGTAAGTAGAACATGTTTGTTAATTTCTAGGCTCGGTTCACACCTATGCAGTTTGTTTTTGATAATTTCCGTAGTGCTTTTTATAGTTCGTTTTGCGATTTTATTTTTGGTCAATTTAGTTGTTGGGCAGATAAAAAAAATGCAAATTGCAGCAAAACCATGGCAAAACGCACTGCATGCTCTTCTGCAGCTTTTCCATTGAAGTCTATTGAACCAAAAAAGCAAAAAAAATAAAAACGCGCCATTTTGCATTAAAAAAAGTCTCTGACCCTTTTCAAAAACACAGTGGCTGAAAAAAAAAAACATAGCCGTGAAAATGCATCCCATAGAAAACCATGTTAAATAGATTGCAGTGCGTTTCTGCAAAAAGCACCAAAAACCTCATTAGATGTGAACCGAACCTTAAAAAAAAAGCCTTTAAGATCACCATAAAGCGGTATTAAGCCCAAAAGCAAACATTTATTTTATTGCAGCTGATCAATTCTTGATGTGATGCTGCATTTGTTTTCTTTTTTAGGCTTTTTTTTATATCCGGTGATCTGGTAGGAAAGTCTGTTATTTCTCAAAAGAACAAGCTCTCCAGCAGTTACAGAGATCAGACAAACCATTTAACACTAGCAGGGGTGCTAACAATTCTCAGCTTTTATTTATGATAAAAACTGTTTGCTTTAACTGCTTATAAGATATTAACTGGAGTTTGGCTTTAGTTTGTCAGTGCATTTAAATCTGCTAGTCCATCTAACTGTCCCACCCCCCCCCCAAGACTGACAATGCTGCTGTCCAAAAGATGCTCCTTCATCCAGAGTGGCGGCACTCTAATACTGGGGGTGTGTTAATGGCCAGATCACCAGGTGAAAGCAGAGGGGACAAAAGCCTGAAAAAAAAACAAAAAACGAATGCAGTCACCACATCTACTGATTGGTAAGCTGCAATACAGTGGGGTACGGAAAGTATTCAGACCCCCTTAAATGTTTCACTCTTTGTTATATTGCAGCCATTTGCTAAAATCATTTAAGTTCATTTTTTCCCCTCATTAATGTACACACAGCACCCCATATTGACAGAAAAACACAGAATTGTTGACATTTTTGCAGATTTATTAAAAAAGAAAAAGTGAAATATCACATGGTCCTAAGTATTCAGACCCTTTGCTGTGACACTCATATATATAACTCAGGTGCTGTCCATTTCTTCTGATCATCCTTGAGGCTGGGTTCACACTTGTGCAACACGACAGCCGTCCTACTTTGGATCCGACTTTGCCCTGCGACATGAAGCCGACATATGTCCGACTTTCAATGAACGGGATCCGACTTGGATCCCCGCCAATAGCAGGCACTCTGTTTGGTATGAATCTTAAGGGGGAACTCCACGCCAATTTTTAAATAAAAAACCGGCATGGGTTCCCCCTTCAGGAGCATACCAGGCCCTTGGGTCTGGTCTGGATTTGAAGGGGAACCCCCTACGCCGAAAAAACGAGACCCTTATCCGAGCACGCAACCTGGCAGGCCGCAGGGGAAGAGGGGGGGACGAGAGAGCGTCCCCCTCCCTCCTGAACCGTACCAGGCCGCATGCCCTCAACATGGGGGGTTTGGTGCTCTGGGGCAGGGGGGCGACCTGCGGCCCCCCCACCCCAGAGCACCCTGTCCCCATGTTGATGAGGACAGGGCCTCTTCCCGACAACCCTGGCCGTTGGTTGTCGGGGTCTGCGGGCGGGGGGCTTATCGGAATCCAGGAGCCCCCTTTAATAAAGGGGACCCGGATCTCGGCCCCCCCACCCTATGTGAATGAGTATGGGGTACATCGTACCCCTACCCATTCACCTGGTGGAAAAAAATTGCAATTAAAAAAAACACACAGCTTTTTTTTTTATTGCACAGCTCCGGGGGTCTCCGCGCTCTCCGGTTCTTTCTTCTGCCGGGCCTCCGCTAACTTCTTTAGCTCTTTTGCTAGCGGAGGCCCGGTCTTCTCCATCGCCTTCTTCTTCTCCCACTATCCGGTTCTTTCTTCCGCCGGCCCCTCCACTAACTTCTTTAGCTCTTTTGCTAGTGGAGGGGCCGGTCTTCCCGTCGCCGTCGTCTTCTTCTCTCTTCTCCTCCTCGATGTTGACGCGTCGCTTCCTGACGCTGTAATACTGGCTGTCCGCCCCGTTCCGCCTTGATATAGGCTTCTCATGACGTCACATGCTCCGGGTGGCCCCGGGAGAAGAAGAAGGCGATGGAGAAGACCGGGCCCCCTAGCAAAAGAGCTGGAAGAAGTTAGCGGAGGCCCGGCAGAAGAAAGAACCGGAGAGCGCGGAGACCCCCAGAGCTGTGCAATAAAATACTTTAAAAAGCTGTGTGTTTTTTTTTTTTATTGCAATTTTTTTCCACCAGGTGAATAGGTAGGGGTACGATGTACCCCATACTCATTCACATAGGGTGGGGGGGCCGGGATCTGGGGGCCCCCTTATCAAGGGGGGGCTCCCGGATTCCGATAAGCCCCCCGCCCGCAGACCCCGACAACCAACGGCCAGGGTTGTCGGGAAGAGGCCCTGTCCTCATCAACATGGGGGCAGGGTGCTCTGGGGTGGGGGGGCCGCAGGTCACCCCCCTGCCCCCAGAGCACCAAACCCCCCATGTTGAGGGCATGCAGCCTGGTACGGTTCAGGAGGGAGGGGGGGCCGCTCTCTCGTACCCCCCTCTTCCCCTGCGGCCTGCCAGGTTGCGTGCTCGGATAAGGGTCTGGTTTGGATTTTGGGGGGGGACCCCCACGCCGTTTTTCCGGCGTAGGGGTTCCCCTTCAAATCCAGACCAGACCCAAGGGCCTGGTATGCCTCTGGAGGGGGAACCCATGCCTGGAGTTCCCCCTCAAGAGCAGTACAGCACAAGTCGCATGCCAAAGACGGATCATGCAAGACTGCGGTCCGACTTTGATCCGACTTCAATGATAGTCAATGGGCTGAAGTCGGATCAAAGTCGGAGCATTCTAAAAGTCGGACCGACATGTGTCGGACCAGTTAAGACGGCTCTCATAGGGAAACATTGATTTTCACACGTCATGCGACATGAGCTCCCAATGTCGGAGCGTTTGTCGCCCCAGTGTGAACCAGGACTGAGATGGTTCTACACCTTCATTTGAGTCCAGCTGTGTTTGATTATACTGATTGGACTTGATTAGGAAAGCCACACACCTGTCTATACAAGACCTTACAGCTCACAGTGCATGTCAGAGCAAATGAGAATCATGAGGTCAAAGGAACTGCCTGAAGAGCTCAGAGACAGAATTGTGGCAAGGCACAGATCTGGCCAAGGTTACAAAAAAAAAATCCTGCTGCACTTAAGTTTCCTAAGAGCACAGTGGCCTCCATAATCCTTAAATGGAAGACTTTTGGGACGACCAGAACCCTTCCTAGAGCTGGCCGTCCGGCCAAACTGAGCTATCGGGGGAGAAGAGCCTTGGTGAGAGAGGTAAAGAAGAAACCAAAGATCACTGTGGCTGAGCTCCAGAGATGCAGTCGGGAGATGGGAGAAAGTTGTAGAAAGTCAACCTTCACTGCAGCCAGTCGGGGCTTTATGGCAGAGTGGCCCGATGGAAGCCTCTCAGTGCAAGACACATGAAAGCCGCATGGAGTTTGCTAAAAAAAAAAACACCTGAAGGACTCCAACATTCTGAGTGCAACGCACGCCTGATCCCTACATTCTGAGTGCAACGCACGCCTGATCCCTACATTCTGAGTGCAACGCACGCCTGATCCCTACATTCTGAGTGCAACGCACTCCTGATCCCTACATTCTGAGTGCAACGCACTCCTGATCCCTACATTCTGAGTGCAACGCACTCCTGATCCCTACATTCTGAGTGCAACGCACGCCTGATCCCTACATTCTGAGCGCAACGCACGCCTGATCCCTACATTCTGAATGCAACGCACTCCTGATCCCTACATTCTGAGCGCAATGCACTCCTGATCCCTACATTCTGAGCGCAACGCACTCCTGATCCCTACATTCTGAGCGCAACGCACTCCTGATCCCTACATTCTGAGCGCAACGCACTCCTGATCCCTACATTCTGAGCGCGGTGTTCACATTTTATTTTAGTTTTAATTATCATGATATAAAATAATAGATGTGGGGGCCTTTTGATGGGCGTAATTTGTTATTTTTTCATTCTTGGAGCCAGGCAGCACAATGTCTTGGGCCAACCCTGCTAGTACCTGAATATAACCTGGCACCATCCTATTGAAGTCCCTGTACAGCAGGGCTGAAGAAGTGAGAGGCAACAGCAGTACAAGCAGCCAATCATATGCTAACAAGAAGCATGCGGATAGGAGGAGAACGCAGAGTTATGGAGAAATTAGCTCTTCGGGAAGTTGGATGAACGAAGCTGGCTGTCAAAAGC
The DNA here is from genome assembly GCA_029206835.1 of Rana muscosa. Lineage (NCBI taxonomy): Eukaryota > Metazoa > Chordata > Amphibia > Anura > Ranidae > Rana > Rana muscosa. The sequence goes on from CM055120.1 coordinate 314,178,764, forward strand.
GAGGGCCTAAAGTGTCAGAAAAAGGTACCGCAGAAAAAAATCTCCGGAATGGAGGTGAATATTGCAGCAAAAACTGGGTGTTTTTTTTCATAATGGGCTACTTATTTTGTCTGGACTTCTGCAGATTATTGAACATGGGGTAACACATCGAGGAATGAAAACATTTTGGTTGCTTTTCTTAATACACAATGCACATGGGCTGTCTGCTTTGCTAAATAAGCCCAGCTGAGTGAGCCCAGCGATAAGGACGGGTCTGAGGAAATTTAGGATTTTTGCGGAGTAGATGAAACAGCTGGAAAATGTAATTACAGCTCGACTGACAGACTGATTCAGCACCCAGCCAGTCTAAACCTGAAAGTCACCGTGTTTTGAAAGTGCCAGGGTGGCACAACAAAGGGAAGCCGAGAATGGCGTCCCCTCTTCATGTGTCAGCCCGCTACAGCAGAGGCGCTTTGATATTTAAAACAGGAGGGAGTAATATTTCATCTTGCAGCTCGCAGAACAGAGTGCGGAGAGTTTTAGACATTCCGAGGACGGCACAGATTAAAACGCGTGAGCCGCGCTGATGAAATATTCACCAACTGCTCAGAGACCGGACGGGGACGACTCTATGGCGTGTTTTCTCTATAGGTGCGCTACCCAATCCCAGAGTACCAGGGGGAGGGAGGACGTGCAGATTCATCATCAGAATGATTTATGTCCTTTAAAAAAAAAAATATTTATGGAAGATTGATTATTTATTTATTTTTTGGCAAAGAGCAAACATTTTTGCTAATTCCCTGCAAGAAGACAAGAAACGGTCATTGACTATTTTATAATATAATAGAATCTGGCAGGTGATATAAGCGCCAAGCTCTGGTCGGAGGTTCCTATTGGGTGCTTAGGTTCCCAGTGCTGTATTAAAAAGGGGAGTGAGTCACATGATCCCCCATACCTAAAAGTACTAGAGTACTTCTCTTTACCACTGTTGACCAAAAAGAACGGTGGGAAATTATTATTATTATTTTATTACAGGTACTTATATGGGGTAGTCAATTTACACAGCACTTCACATATTGCACATTCACAGCAGTCCCTGCTCTCAAAGAGCTTACAATCTAAGGTCCCTAAGGCCCCTTTCACACTGAGGCGTTGAAAAAACGCAAAAAAATGATGTTTTTTACCGTGATTTTAGCGCGTTTGCGGTAAAAATAGCATTAACGCATATGCGTTTTTGCGGTAAAAAGGATTATTTGGTATCCCACAATCCTCCACTCTACTGCGGTCATGTGACCTTCCCACAGCTTCTGGGTGATTAATGCATTTTTACCGCGTTTGTACAGCGGTACTCATTCATTTCAATGGGGATAGGCGTTTTTACAGCGCTATTTTATGCGCCCCAAAGATGCTCCAAAAAAGCTGTTTGTAGGATTTTTTCCAACGCACAGTCAGCAAAACGCCTCAGTGTGAAAGCCCTCAGGGCTTTCACATTGAGAATTATGGGGCAGGATTATTTCAGGCATTTTTACAGCGCTGTTTTTACCACGAAAACGTAGTAAAAACGCCTCAGTGTGAAAGGGGCCTTACTCACATTCATACATACACAATATTACCAAAAGTATTGGGACATCTGCCTTTACACGAACAGGTTCTATCCTCCACCCCAAACTCGCTCAACCATGTCTTTATGGACCTTGCTTTGTGCACTGGTCCAAATCATTTGGTGGAGGGGGGATTATGGTGTGTGGTTGTTTTTCAGGGGTTGGGCTTGACCCCTTAGTTCCAGTGAAGGGAACTCCTTAAAAGGCACAGGTGTCAAACACAAGGCCCGCGGGCCGAATCCGGCCCTCCAGGCCAGTTCGTGTGGCCCTCGCACCTCTCCTGCAGCTGCAGGAGAACTTCAGCCCTCCTCTGGTCCTACTCCAGACCCTTACTTTCTGCTTTCAAGCAATGCATCCATCTTCTTCCCAGCAGCAGCATAAGGTAAGGGGGTGCATTGTGATGTAAGGGAGAGTGGGGGACTCAACTTCTGATGGTGGGGTGGCTCTTGACATCTAATGTAAAGGGGAGGGGATGCGCTGGACATCTAATCTTACAGATACAACGGCCCTTTTGAGGGCAATCATAATGCTGATGTGGCCTACGATGAAATGGAGTTCGACACCCCTGCCTTAAAGGGTTTGTAAATACATTTTTTTTTTTAAATAACAAACATGTTATACTTACCTCCACTGTGCAGCTCGTTTTGCACAGAGTGGCCCCGATCCACGTCTTCTGGGGTCCCTCAGCGGCTGTCTCGACTCATCCCCGCAATCACTCACCACCTATATGCAGACGAGCTCGCATGGTGGTGAGTGATTGCGGGCGCGCTCCAGTGATACAGCCAGCGGCTACTGCCGCTCACTGTATCACCCGCCCCCCGGCGCGCCGCGTCATTGGATGTAATTGACAGCAGCGCCAATGGCTGCGCTGCTTTCAATCCATCCACTGTAGCCAATCAACGGGCAGGCTGAACAGCGAGGAGGATGTCGGGGCCGAGCGCGGGACTTTCGAGGGGTCAGGTAAGTAAAATGGGGGCTCGGATGTTTGTTCACCTTAATGCATAGGATCCATTAAGGTGAAAAAACATTTACCTTTTCAACCCCTTTAAGGCATTAGCATACCAAGACATTTTGGACAATTTCATGCTCTCGACTTTGTGGGAACAGTTTGAAGATGGCCCCTTCCTGTTCCAACATGACTGCGCACCAGTGCACAAAGCAAGGTCCATACAGACACGAGTGAGTGAGTTTGGGATGGAGGAACGTGACTGGCCTGCACAAAGTCCTGACCTCAACCCAATAGAACACCTTTGAAATAGAGCGAAGACTGCGAGTCAGACCTTCTCGTCCACATCAGTGCCTAACCTCACAAATACGCTTCTGGAAGAAGGATCAAACATTCCCATAGACACCCTCCTAAACCTTGTGGACAGCCTTCCCAGAAGAGTTGAAGCTGTTAAAGCTGCAAAGGGTGGGCCAACTCAATATTGAACCCTACGGACTAAGACTGGGATGCCATTAAAGTTCATGTGCGTGTAAAGGCAGGTGTCCCAATACTTTCGGTAATATAGTTGTAGCGGGTGTCAAATTTAGTGGGGTGTATCTGGGCCATAGATACACCCCACGCTGAACCAGCGTTGCTCCGTAGGCGTTCAAGGGGCTACGCAAGTACGCAGGCAAAAAGATGTCATGCAGTGCTTGAGCTGGTGTGCTTGGGGGACAGGAGACACACTGGGGCAGAGATTCTGTCAGCTCTGCAGGGGCGGGCTCAGAAGTGGTTGACGCCATGCCAGCTTAAGCCAGGAATGGTGGTTTGCGACAATGGCACCAACCTCCTCTCCGCCCTCCGACAGGGACAGCTGACCCATGTGCCCTGTTTGGCTCACGTCCTTAACTTGGTGGTGCAGCGGTTCTTGGGCAGGTACCCGGGCTTACAGGATGTCCTAAGGCAGGCCAGGAAAGTCTGTGTGCATTTCCGCCAGTCATATAATGCCAGTGCTCGGCTGGCTGACCTCCAAAAGGAATACAACCTGCCCAAGAACTGCCTAATCTGTGAAATGCCCACCAAGTGGAACTCAACATTGGCCATGTTGCAGCGGCTGCACACGCAGCAGAGGGCCATCAATGAGTACCTGTGCGACTATGGCACCAGGACAGGGTCAGGGGAGCTTGTTTTTTTTGCCACGCCAGTGGGTCATGATCAGGGATGCCTGCACTGTCCTGTCACGATTTAAGGAGGCCAGGAGGATGGTGAGCAGTGACAGTGCATGCATCAGTGACACTGTCCCTCTTGTCCACCTGTTGGAGCACACGCTGCATGGAATAATGGACATGGCACTTGAGGCAGAACAGAACAGAGGGAGGAAGAGGAGGACTTCCTCACCTCTCAAGGCCCCCAGACAGTGTTCCTGCTGGCCCACCGATCACACAGGAAGAGGAGGAGGAGGAGGATTGTGTCAGCATTGAGGTGGAGTCTAGCACTCAGCATCAGTCTTCAAGGGATCATTTACAGTCCCAAGAAACCCATGGACTTGTACGTGGCTGGGAGGAGATGGCTGCGGATCATGTCGTCTTTAGTGACCCAGAGGACTCCGGACCGAATGCCTCAGCAAACCTATGCTGCATGGCCTCCCTGACCCTGCAAAGCCTGTGAAAGGATCCTTGTATTCGTGGTATCAAGGAGAGGGATCATTACTGGCTGGCAACCCTCCTTGATCCACGTTACAAGGGTAAGGTTGCGGACCTTATCCAGCCGTTGCAGAGGGAGCAGAGGATGAAACATCTTAAGGAGGCCTTGCAGAAAGGTTTGTGCAACACGTTTCCAGAGCCTGAGAGGTTACAAATTCCTGTTCCTGGACAACGTGTTGCTGAGGCTTCGGTCAGTCACAGAAAGAGTGGTGGAGAAGGTGGCCATCTGACCGATGCGTTCATACAATTTTTTATTTAGTCCGCAGCCCCAAGGTATGATCAGTTCCAGCAACCATCGCCAGCGTCTGATTCACATGGTGCAGGAATACCTAGGGGCAAGATCAGACTTGGACACCTTTCCCACCGAAAATCCTCTGGGTTACTGGGTCTTGAGGATGGATCACTGGCCGGAGCTTGCACAATATGCAATTGAGCTACTGGCCTGTCCTGCATCCAGCGTTCTTTCGGAACGCACATTCAGTGCTGCTAGAGGCTTTGTAACCGATCACAGGGTGCGCCTGTCCCCCGGCTCAGTCGATCGGCTGACCATCATAAAAATTAATCAGTCTTGGATCACCAGCTACCAAGCACCTGATGCTGATGTAACCGAATAATTTTTTTTTGAATGCGAGATCCCTTCAAGACTGCCTATGCTGAGTGACTATCCTGTTATGCTAAATGAGACTATCCTCTTCCTCCTCAATGTCCATGTTGATAGCTTGTAAGAAAATTTTTGGTTCTGGGCACCGCCACCAGTGGCTAAGGCCCAATTTTTCTGCCCCTGTTTACCAGGGGCGTATAATTACAATTTTTGCTGTAATACTTTGTAGCAGGGCTCATTCCTGCGCTCCAACTAGAGTATCTGTGAGGGGTTGCAGTGTTGTGTCACCAGTGCCTAAGGCCCAGTTTTTCTGCCCCTGTTCAACAGGGGCATGTAATTACAATTCTTGATATAATATTTCACAGCAGGGCCCGTTCCAGCACCCACCAAGAGTAAATGGGAGGGCTTACAGTGTTGTGGCAACACCAACACCTAAGGCCCAAATTTCTGCAGAGTACATAGGGCAGGCCCCGGCTTTCAAACGACTCCTACTTACAAACGGAGGGAGACAACAGGAAATCTACCACTAGGAAGGGAAATTCTCTCCTGTAAGAGTTAATATGGGAAAAAGGTGTCCCCTCTCCACTGATGCTTTATCACCAATCCTTGTTTCCCCAAAAAAAATAAAAAAATTACAAAATCCAATTGTCATTGGGACAGAAAGTGAGGTGAAATGTTCTGAACAGGTGCACAGACAGCAAAACAAATGTTACAGGGGTGATAACCCTTCCCTACGTTTTCCAAAAAGCTTAAAAATCTTTTTTTTTTGGCTGGAGCTACACTTTAAAAATGTACCAGTTCAAAATTACAAACAGATTCTACTTAAGAACAAACCTACAGTCCCTGTCTTGTTTGCACCGCCTGTATACTGCTGTTCAGAGTATGTAGGGCCTTTTTTTAATTTGGGTGCGGGGTTCCCCTTAATATCCATACAAGATCCAAAAAAGGGCTGGGGGGGGGGGGGGGGGAGATACCCATGCCGTTTTTCTCAATGATTTTCATCCATATTGCCGGGACCAGACATTACATTAAAGCCGCAAGCAGTTTTAAATTTTTTTCCTTTAGAAATGTCATTTTGTGCAGGGACAGTTCTAAACACGGGAAACACGTGCCACTTTACAGGCATACAATAAACACCCCCTAGGCACGATATTTAAAAGGAATATTATCTCACTTTTATTTTTTCACTTTAAGCATCATTAAAATCACTGCTCCTGAAAAAACGGACGTTTTTAAAACAGTTTTTTGCATTGATACATGTACCCTGGGGCAGGACTCGGGTCCCCAAACCCTTTTTAGGACAATAACTTGCATATTAGCCTTTAAAATTCGCACTTTTGATTTCTCCCGTTCGAGTCCCATAGACTTTAACGGGGTTCGAAAGTTCACGCAAACTATCGGTCCGTTCGCATGTTCTGGATGCAAACCGAACCGGGGGGTGTTCGGCTCATCCCTATTAGGAGCACCCTAGAGAGGAGGCTTTGTGGGACCAGTCATACCACCAGAGGGACCTAGTGGGAGTAATGTAAGTGGCAGTGCTACGCTCTATTTATGCTTTTTTCTTTTTTTTTTTTTTTAATGCAGATTAAAAATGCACTGGACTGCATCTGGTGTGAACCAGCCCTGAAAGCAGAAATAAATTATGTTGTGTATGGGGCTGCGCAACTGCAAAAATCGGTCATGCTGCCCATTCTGACCCGTGTCCAAAGAAAAAAGCACCTACAACACCAAGCAAAGGAAGAAGGTGGCCTGGTCTGATGAACCAGGTTTTCTTTTTCATCATGTGGATGGCCTGGGAAAGAGATGGCACCAGGATGCAGTATGGGAAGAAGGCAAGCTGGCAGAGGCAGTGTAATGCTTTGGGCAATGTTCTGCTGGCAAACCTTGGGTCCTGCCATTCATGTGGATGCTACTTGACACACGTACCACCTACCTAAACATGACTGCTGAGGCGCAATAAGCCCAGGTACAATTAACTGTAACATGTATAGAAAACCTTCCTCCCTTTTCCCCTCACCCCATTAAATAAACACACTTGCAACCATTAGGTTGGAAAGGGCATGGCCACAGCTTTATTAAAAACCAACACATAACATGTGAACACTTTTCAACCAGTGACAGTCACAGTTGTACTGTGAGCACACAATTCCAAAAAGGGAAGGGGGCCAGTCCTTACCATAAGTGCTGGACAGGCTGCCTACTTCCGATTTTCATCAAGGGCATAGCCCATTACAGCCATTTTATGCTGGCATGGTCAAGAAACCACAGCAAGCTGTGACATACCATAGAAAAAAGGGGCGGGAGGGTGGCAGCTCTTCCACCACGTTTCTTAAAAAGACCCAGAATTCCCTGGGGCAATACTTTTACAGAGCTCAGGCCCATTCCATCCCCCATAAACAACCAAACCTTGGTGACCACTCAGCCACCTTGCCCTTGGCCATGCCCCCATCAGTCAAGGCTCTCTTTCCCTAAGGGGCTCAAGAGGCCTTCATTGTTGCTGATCAAGAACACCCCTTCATGGAAATGGTATTCCCCGATGGCAGTGGCTTTTTCAGCAGGATAATGTACCCTGCCACACTGCAAAAATGGTCCAAGAATGGTTTGAGGAGCACAAGAAAGAGCCTGAGGTATTGACTCCAAATCTCAATCCAAATCTGAGCATCCGTGGGATGTGCTGGAAAAACAAGTCTGATCCATGGATGTCCCACCTCGCAACTTATGCCTTAGATGGTTTTTCCGACGGAATTCCTCTCAAGCTTAGCTTGCATACACACGGTCACACCAAATTCCGAAGGTCAAGAACGCAGTGATGTACAACACTACGACTAGCCGAGAAAATTAAGTTCAATGCTTCCGAGCATGCGTCTAATTGTTTCCGAGCATACGTCGGAATTTTGCGTGTCGGAATTGCTACAGACGATCGGAATTTCCGATCGGAACTTTTCCCGTCGGAAAAATTGAGAACCTGCTCTCAATCTTTTGCTGGCGGAAATTCCGACAGCAAAAGTCCAATGGAGCATACACACGGTCGGAATTTCCGACGAAAAGCTCACATCAGACTTTTGCTGGTGGAAAATCTGATCGTGTGTACGCGGCATTACAGGCTTTAAAGGATCTGCTACTGACGGCTTGGTGCCAGATACCACAGCATAGCTTCAGAGGTCTAGTGTAGTCCATACCTTGTTGGGTCAGGGCTTTTTTTAGAATACCTCAGGAATTTGTGAGGTTCACATTTTGGCTGAAATCTTTGCAGGATTACCACCAGAAATAAGAACAACCTCTAACGCAGTGCATAGTCTTTGCCCTGGTCCGCAGAATTACAAAGATTTGTGCAACTGTTTGTGAACTGAACCCATTCGCTCATCCCTACCTCCAGGCCGTAGACTGTTCACCTTTTTACCTGGATAGATTTAGTGAACCTGCAGCGTGGGGAAGATGGAGGAACCAGCCTGCAGCCCACACCAAGCACATGCCAAATGATGAAATAAAAAATAAATAAAAAAATGACATCGCCGGCCTAATCGAGCAACAGCCTCACTCTCCTCGGCATCTAAATATTCAATACTTCATTGGAAAATCCGCCACCGATCGGAATCCGCTTAGCCAGATGTTGCAGAGCGGACATGGGGAGGCTTTCCATCGGAGCTGATAACAATAGACAAGGTGTAAAATTGTTACACGAGCCCGAGGACCTGGACATGGGCCCCAGAGCTACGCACGTCGCGTCGGCTCATGCCATCCATCTTTCTTGGCTGTACATTTATCATCATCTCTGTCAGGTTCCTCGCAGTAAGTGAAGCCCAAAATGTTTATCCTGAGGGTGCCAAGACAGGCAGCAGGAGTGGAGCCATCTTGTACTGATGTCTGATGACATCCTGCTACATATACATGTCACCCCGGCCACTGATACACTGCCGAGTGACGCGTCATTTGTCTGCAGTCTTCTGATACAAAATCCATCTTCTACATAGGAGACAGGAGATAACGGTGACATAGGGGCTCCTGTTCCTCCCTACCCTGACCTGCTGCTTCCTCACCCCCCAGCCATCCTCTCATCATCCTAGAGGGCCTGAGCCTACAACATCCTACCTGAGACTAGACCACAATTAGAATGAGAAATATACAAATTACACAATACTGGGCACTAGATGGCTTTAAAGTGAACCTGTCTCCTGCCAATAGAGTGCAAGTTCATTTTAAAGTGGAACTACGCTATTTATTTAATTTTATTTATAGTAAACTCCCCCCCATCCATAGCGTTAATTTTGCCAATAAATCACCTTGAACACCCCCCCCCCCTTGCATTTCTGCCCATCTTGAGTAAGGGTGAATAATTCACGTGGCATTTACTTCATGGAATCCACCTGCCCCTAGCTCAGGCATGCAGGCAAGAGTGTACTTAGCTGAGAAAGCCCCTCCTCCTCTCCTGAAGACTCCTGGGATGTATGACATAATTTTGGCCTAGGCCATAAACCAGAAACTAACTGAAGAAATTTCAAAAACCCATTCAAAGTGTGACAGCGCTGAAAGCTGAAAATTGTCCTGGGCAGGAAGAGGGGAAAGTTCCCGGTATTGAAGTGGTTAAAGTGGAACGTTCACTCAAAAAAGAGTATCTCTAGTTACTCGTTTGCATCCCCCCCCCCTTCCACTGCCACATTTGGCACATTTTTGTGGGGGAGGAGGAGGGGGCGGGTACCTGGATTTTGACGGGTACCAGCTCCCACTTCCGAGTCATGTTTGGCACCTCCCCTTCCCCCTGCAACCTTCTGGGACACACACCGGTCCCAGGAGACTGCAGGACCATTCACAAAGTGCAGTGCAGCGCAGCATGTGTAATAGGAAACCGGCTGTGAACCCGGAAGGCTTCGCTGCCAGTTTCCTTTACCTTAGATGCCGACACCTGCACCCAAAGCTAATTAAAGAATTGTCTCTGGTGAGGACATCGCTGAATCCCTGGACAGGTAAGTGTTCTTATATTTGTACTCCATACAAAATTATCCCACAAAAGATATGATCCACATACCAAAAACAAAGACACACATACTACATTATAAAAATGTACATAACATAAGACATTTGTAGACACCCCACAAGAAACCTTACCCAAATATGGCATGAACTAATTAAAATACTATTAGGGAAAGTCTACCAATATAGGAACTTGTGTATTTTAAAGAAAAATAGAGTGATACACCGGACTACTCAGATTGGTGGACCTCTGAGAGAAGAACCATATTGTATCTTCCACAACCCAACCCAACCAAACAAGATTGTAGTCTATGGTTTACTACTCCCCATCTTTAAAAGAGGTCGACCGATATATATATCGGCCGATATTTGGTCATTTTTGATAAATCGGCATCGGCCGATTATTATTCAAATCAGGCAGATATTTAACACCGTGCCCAAAAGTGTTCCTCTCTTCTCCACACTCCGTTGGCAGAGCGGCGCTTGACGCTTGCCATAGCCGCTGAGTGTGTGAAACCGACACCTAACTGAATGCAGAGAGAGAGGGGCTGTCAAAATTGAGCATTGATGTCGGGGTGGGCGGGACCCAGCAGCTATCAAGCACTAGCCAATGACATGGGATCTGGGCGGCCGCTACGTGTATGTGGCCCCACCCCTTTCTTAAGCAGCCCAATCATTGGCTGGTGTTTGATAGCTGCTGGGTCCTGCCCACCCGACATCACCGCTGAATTTTGACAGCCCCTCTCTCTACATTCAGTTATTTGTCAGTTTCACACACAGTTACACTATGGGCTCAGTGTGAAACCTATCAGTGCCAACTGGTGCCACCTGCCAGTGCCAATCAGTGCCACCTGCCAGTGGCAATCAGTGCCACCTTCCAGTGCCAATCAGTGCCATCTGCCAGTGCCAACCAGTGCCACCTGCACTGAAGACATTAAGTGTGTGGTAGAGTGACAGGAGCAAGCAGGGGGGAGTGGAGTGGGAGTGGGCGAGTTAGGTCGACCTCTAATCTTTAACTCCCGCAAGGGTGTAGTGTCCTTGTATTAAAAGTCAGCAGCTACAGTATTTGTAGCTACTGGACTTAAAACATTTTTTGGGGGGAGACAGGAGCTTTGCTTTAAGCAATTTTGTCCCTCCATGCTCAGCTTTGATTTGCTGAGGAGGAACCGCACACAGGAGCAAAAATGAAAGCCTCTCTGTCTGCTGATCTGGGACACCATAGAAAAGAAACGCCTCCAACAAAACCCAGCAGAAGATTTTCAGATCGTCTAATGTGGGCATTTTGGTTATAAACTGTTCTTAGTCAAATTTTCTCCCATAATTCTGAGAATGTGTTTTGCAATTTTTATATTTTTAGGTTTCAGTTTAAATCTGTTTTGGAAACATTATGACACTGAGAACAGATTTACCGTCTGCTGCCTTTCTGAACATCAAAGCAAAATATTTCCCAAAATATTACAACTTACTATGTACTCGCGCAGGGCTGTCACTGCATATGCCATTCGCTGGAGTCCACCGCTACTGGGAAAAAGAAGCTGCCGCCGTCCACTGAGCCATTGAATTATCATGGAGGCTGCCTCTGTAGTTGTAATGTACAATGCGATATTAGCCCAAGGTCTCACTGGGCTTAAAAAACAAAAACCGCTTTTACAGGCATTTGGCGTTTTTTTTCTGCCTGTAAAAACATACCTCTATGTTAGCGTATGTGTCAATGCACACATAGGCACTTACAGGCATGTTATAATAGGAGCTTTTACAGGCTCTATTCTGCCTCCATCAGAAAATCTAGAAGTTGTTTTGTTTGCAATATCAGATTTGACCACAAGATGGAGCCGGTGGTAAATTTACTGTTTTTGTAGAAACTAGAAACTGTTCACCTTTAACAAAAATTTGCATCATTCTTCAGTGGGTCCCACCTCTTCTTGGGTGCCTCACCGGCGGAGCACCCGAGCCGAGCCGCAGATCCCCGTGTTCATTAACGGAGTGTGAGGACGTTCAATAACGAAACTAGTCGGGCGGGGTTAGAACGCTGACACCATCGGGCTTTGCTGAGATCAGGCTTGTGGCTTTGGATTACAGCCAGGAGCAGAGAAATACATGTTATTAAAACGCGATTGTTCCCTAGTGTCGGGCAGACAATCAATAAATGTGTTTTTAAACAAGTTTTACTAGAAAAAAAAAAAAAAAATATTATGCTATGGAGATTTACGGTCTTTCTTCCTCCAAATAATCCATTGTCCAATGCGGGAGAGATACTGACAGGAGGACATGTCAGAGTCAGCATAGTGAAGAGTGGACCTTCCCAAATATACAACATCGCACAATTGCTGGTTTATAATCTGACCAGCACTAAACTATATATATATATATATATATATATATATATATATATATATATATATATATATATATATATTCTATTTATTTATTTTTGGGATTGAATACGTGGACTTTTGATTTTTTGCACACATGCATTTGGGGATATACATTATTTTTTTAATTGAATAAGTGGACATTTTCACTACATTCATTAAATATATATTCTTTTGGTTTGAGAATATATTCATACATGCACTTTTTTTACATGAATTTGTGATGTGTAGATGTCACTAAAAATCAACAATTTTTTTGGCGCAAAGAAACTTTTGATTTGGTTGCACAGGAAGGTTGTGGTGACATATAGATATATACATATTGGTTCCTGTTTTTGCACTTGCACTTTATTGTTTATATATAGAACACATGTAAATTATATGCTAATTGTATATATGAAGTAATAGTATAGCATTTGTAGGAAGGTGATTTTATATGCGCTAATTAGAAGGAGTCCATCATCATTAGATTGTGGAATTTCTATAGATTTGTGCTGCTGTTTTTGTTTTCTTTGATTATCCACTAGTGATTCACTAGGATTGAGCAGCAGCACTCATTATTGAAATCCACAATCATCCATTCCTTTCTTTGGCGCTGATTCTCCTTTCCTTCCCGTGACTTTATCGGTTTGATGAATGCAAAAAAAAACCCGTTGATCTTATTTAAAACCCAGAGAGCTCCTAACTTCCTGTAGCAAACTGATAATGCTGCTCTAAATATCCCAAGCAATGTTGTTAGGTCTGTCCAGTTCACCTCTGTGGACTACAGAACACCTCCAATGTTGTACAGAAAGGAGGGGGGGGGGGGACAGAACACCTCCAATGTTGTACAGAAAGGAGGGGGGGGGGGGACTAGCCTTAAAGGATATACAAGATGTGGTGGCTGCATTAGCTTTCTTTTTTTTGTGAAGAACATTTTTAGCAAATACCTGCTTTGCACTGAAAATATAGATGGACAGTCATATTTTATTTGATCATTTGATGTGGACTTTATTATTATAGGAATGTGTAGCGGGTATGTACTTTCCCGGGTGTAATTTTGAACTTGGCAGAGACATCGGTGATGTGTAATACTTTGCAAGCCCAGTGGGTGGCGCTGTCGCCCTGGGCTGGGGTTGAATCATTGCTGTGTGCTGTGCCTCCTTTTTGTCCTCTCTCGGCAGCGGTATAGTGGGGCGGGGAACCCGCCGTGCTTGCTGGGAGAGGGTATAAAGGGGCTGGCCATCTTTGTCACGGGGTCGAGTCCCAGGCACCTTCAGCCTGTGGGCGGTAGTTCGTGTCGGTTCTCTAGGCGGCCTAGGCCTAGAGGACAGTCGGAGGTCGTGTTCCATCTCAGGCACCTTTGGCCTGGGGTGAGGTACTCGGATGGAGGTCTTGGAGCTCAGTGCCCAACACTGAGTTCCGCGAGGGAAGGAGATCCTAGGGAACCCCGGGAGTGGGTACCCGAATCCGGAAGGCGCAATGGACCAGGGGGAGCTCCTCGCTTGAAGACCCGGTGCAGCATATTGCCGGTGACAGGTGAGCCTCTCACCGGAGACCGCCTGGAAGGAAATCCCCCCCTCGCTCGGAGACCGCAACCCACTTTCAGGGAAGAAAGTGGAGAACCAATTGTGTCTGGGCCTACTCGCATCCACACCTCCTTTCCTGTTCTGTTTCTACCAAGAGAGTTCAACTGATTGTGTTCATTCGCAGAAGAATAAAGGAGTGTTGAACTTTAATGGTGTGGGGCTCATTTCCTGACAGACGTTGCTCAAGGTAACTCTTGCTGGAGGATCCAGGTGCACAGCACTGACCCGAAGGTAAAAGAAAAGAGCTTTGCTTATACTGCACTGACATCTGTGGTAAAGGCCAGGCGTGGTGTCCCCACTCCCTCCCATCTAAGGTACCCCTAGACAAGAGACAGACGAGCGTGTGAAAAAGAGGGGAGTGAGGAGGGCGCTACAAATGTTTCCAATTTTTCACTTAATTGGCTATGATTGCGCACTTCTGTATATATATATATATATATATATATATATATATATATATAATGTGTGTAGCGGGGTGCTATATTTAGGGGGAGCATCTGAGTGGTAACTAGGCTCAGATGCACTAATTGTTAGGTTTCATGGACCATTTCTGTCCCTGGGAGATAGTACTGATGTGCAGTTCCCTGGGGCCTATAGGTGGCGCTGTTGCCATAGGCCCGGGTTAAACCATGGTACAGGGTTGTGCCTTTTCTTGTCCCCTCTGGGTAGCAGTACGGCGGGGCGGGGAACCTGCTGTGCCTGTCGGGAGAGGGTATAAAAAGGGGCGGCCATCTTCCAGTCGGGGTCCACGCCCAGGCACCTTAGGCCTGGGTGTCTGTGCGTGTGTCGCCTCCGGGTGCCCTAGGCCCGGAGGCCTGGGTCGTCGTCGTTGGTTCCACGCCCAGGCATCTTAGGCCCGGGCGTGTGTGTTGTCTCCGGGTACCCTAGGCCCGGAGACGAAGCTGCTGTTTCCATCCCAGACACCTTCAGTCTGGGGTGAGGTACTTTGGCGAGGGCCTTGAACCCAGCAACCTTTGGCTGGGGTCCGCTAAGGATCGAGGCTCCCAGGGATCTGCCTTGCGAGGGAACCCGTATCCAGGATCGAGGAGGCCAGGGAGGTGACCCTTTCTGAAGACCCAGCGCAGAGTCGTGGTGACAGAGGGGGCCTCAGGTAACTCCCCGGAGGGATGTTCTTATCCTAAAAAGGGGCCAAGTTACTCAAAAGAGGAAGTGCGGGTTCTTTATGTCACAGTGGCAGTGACTCTATGCACACCAGGTCAGTGGCAGTGACTTGCAACTATTCACCAGGTCAGTGGCAGTGACCAACCTCATGGTCCGTGGCAGGGACCTTGCGCCAAGCCTAGTCGTGCAAACCAGAACAAGAGAAACCTTGAATTAAGTTTGTGCCTGGACCTCCTCCCACCTTATCTGACCCGTGTTTGTCTCAACCTGTCTGCTCTCAAAGAGACTATTTATTGCCCTTATGAATAAAGAAGAAGTTGGACTTTTCAGTTGGTGTGGACAGTTGCTTACTGGGGAGAACTAAGGACTTGTTTCTGGCTACCCCAGAAACTAGATCAGCTCTGGAGGTTTTCAAACACTGGCTGCAGGCAGGTCCGAGAAACTAACACCGCTTAACCTCCCCATCCAGGAGGGTACGGGCTTGTGGTGCGGTGTGCCTCAGTCTTTTCCTGCGAAGGAGCCAACTATAGGAAAAGCAGGTAAAGGCTGGGGTGGGTGCGCTATATATATATATATATATATATATATATATATATATATATATATATATAATGTTGAATTGAGTATTTCGATTTTAGAGTTGCAGCACTTACACATTATTAAATCTTTTTATTTTACACCAATTAATTTTCACTATTCGAGTAAGAGCAAGATATAAAAATTTATATAAATACCTGTTCTCGCCAGAAATGCAGTTCCCTTGTTACTTTTGTGAGCTGTACCAAATAATTCCTTCTGTCCTAGCCATCCTCTGTAAACTGCCAACATCCCATCTCCCCATGTATTGAAGATGATCAGGAGAGCAGCCTCGGATGACAACCATGGCTCCCTCCATGGATACAGTGGAGGAATGACATAGCCATACAGGGACAGGAGGTGTGCTATTTACAGGATCACTGGGTGATAAAAAACAAAAAAAACAATGCAGCTACCACATTTAAAGGGTTAAATAGGTTCACCTTTTGGAACAGGTTACACTTGTATTTAGGGTGTAACATGTTCCAGCAGCTGCAGCCTCTCCCTCCCCAGTAACAGCGAATGGGCCCCTTCTCCAGGTGCCCTCTGTCACTGTTTGAAAATACTGTGCCAGAGCAGAGCTCCGCCCACCCAGCCACATCATTTATTCACAGTGCTCTGTGAATGGGAAACTACAAGTACCGACAGCCTTTGCAGCTGGTCGGCTTGTAGTTTCAATGGCCTACAATGGCGCTGCTAGTAATTCATTCTCCCTTCCTTTCAGTGTGGATCTGTCTGTTTGTACAAGGTACAAGCAAACATATACACAGACAAGTCAGCAGGAGTCCTGCATGGCACCTACGATTTGCTAATCGTCGGTGCCATGCTTTATAGGATCCAAGTAAAAATAATAATAAAAAGCGATTTGTTTTTTACATGTAAGAAGATATGCATTTATTAATATAAAAAAAAAAAAGTGAACTTATCCTTTAAGGGCTGGTAGGTAGGCCTTAGGAAAAAAAAAACTTAAGAGCCCCCCTTGCCCTGCACACACACACACACACACACACACACACACACACACACGAAAAAAAACGTTGCAGTGTATGTCAAATTATTGCAAAACACATATTGACGCCTACTGATAATTTTCTGCCATTTTTCGGGTGCACGCCGTTTTGAGGCTCGACTAGGATTCTTCACTCAACTTAATTTTTCTTTTTCAGCAAAAAAATTTATAAAAAGATGGCGATTACATTGCGTTTGTGTGTACTAAAATTAATTATAATCTATATTTTTTATGAAAATATAGATTTAGGTTTTTGTCAAAAATCTTGCGACTTTAAAAAATTTGCAGCTACCATCTTTTCTATTTTGCAGGTTCTCTGCTTTTAGAATGTTTTAAAGGTTTTAGGTAATTTCTAGGCAAAAATGTAAATTTCAACATATATGAAAAAACCTTTGAGAGAACAAAAATTACAGTTTTATGTGTGGGGGGGGGGGGGGGGGGGGGAGGAGGGGAATGTTGTGTAGTAGAGATTTAAAAATGGGCAAATTTTTGTTTTAAAAATTGTATCTAGTTGTGGAAAAATTGACAAAAAGATTTGGGAACAGGAATGTTTACCGAATCTTGTAGAATAGAATTTATTTAAAAAAATAAATAAAATTTATGTTTCGAGTAGAGATTGTAATCAGTGATTTATCTTCGGCGCTTGGCAGCGTACGTTCAGCTTTATAACATAACATATCAATAAAGATAAGGATAAGGATATTTTAAACGGACCAGTCTCAGGATGAAGAGACTGCGAGTGACCCGGTGTCAAGCCATATTTGACCAACCATAATCTCACCGAATGTTGCACTGAGGCTCGTTAGGGCCAAACTCACAGCCGCCTCTTAAAATTCCTTCTAAAAGCCAAGCTCTGTCTCATTTCTCCTGACACTGCGGGTGATGCGATTCCTCCCCGCCAAGCTTACCGAACTGACCCTGGAGCTTCAGAGCTGCCATTTTCTGTGAACCTCGAAGATTGCTGTCTCTTTCTGAGTTTCCGCCTCAATGAACCGCAAACCGCTGGAGCCCGGCAGGAAGACAGGAGAAGAGCTCAGGCCTTCCAATGAATGGAAGAAGGAGGGGTGTTGGGAGACGCAGAGGGGTCAGTGCTGTGTTAACCCTGCCACACTTCACTCTAATATAGAGCTGCCACATTGTCTGAGCCCAGGCTGGAGATGCCAAAAGGAAAATCACATAAAACCCCATTTAGACGTTTAGAAAAGGTTGGCAGTAGGGCTTAATAATAAGCGACTCGCACAACTTTTATTTTGCTGGAATATGCAAATCTGGGAAAAAGATAAGCTCCAGCAGGCAATAGCCGGAACCCGCGGGCAGACAGCGCTAAAGAAAATTTTGCCGAAGATGCACAAAGAGCAGGTCGTGTGTGGGCAGCTTTAGCCCTTGACCCAGCTGCCTGCCTACTCCTGTTATGAGTCCTGAAGGCAGGTGACCCAGACTAACTCAAGGCGTGGAGTCTAAGTGCAAGTTGGTTTTTACCAGAGCTCCTTATGGTAAAGATAGGTCTGGAACCGTAATAGTCCTGGATTTCTTTGCTGCAAACTGGCACCAGGTCGCAGACCTCAGGATCGCCTGACCAAGAAGGTGGCTGAAATTGAAAGGCTACAGTGCAAGGACTGCTCACAAGACTGCAGACAAAAGAGTGGTCAGGTCAGGCAGAGATATTGGTAGGACACAGGAAAAGAACCAGGACAGGTGCAGGTTGAGGCAGGTGGCAGACGAGAAAGCAGTCAGATCCAGGCAGTGGTCGAGGCAGGCAGCAGACGAGAAAGCAGTCAGATCCAGGCAGGGGTCGAGGCAGGCAGCAGACGAGAAAGCAGTCAGATCCAGGCAGGGGTTGAGGCAGGCAGCAGACGAGAAAGCAGTCAGATCCAGGCAGGGGTCGAGGCAGGCAGCAGACGAGAAAGCAGTCAGATCCAGGCAGGGGTCGAGGCAGGCTGCAGACGAGAAAGCAGTCAGATGCAGGCAGGGGTCGAGGCAGGCTGCAGACCAGAAAGCAGTCAGATCCAGGCAGGGGTCGAGGCAGGCTGCAGACCAGAAAGCAGTCAGATCCAGGCAGGGGTCGAGGCAGGCTGCAGACCAGAAAGCAGTCAGATCCAGGCAGGGGTCGAGGCAGGCAGCAGACCAGAAAGCAGTCAGATCCAGGCAGTGGTCGAGGCAGGCTGCAGACGAGAAAGCAGTCAGATCCAGGCAGGGGTCGAGGCAGGCTGCAGACGAGAAAGCAGTCAGATCCAGGCAGGGGTCGAGGCAGGCTGCAGACGAGAAAGCAGTCAGATCCAGGCAGGGGTTCGAGGCAGGCTGCAGACGAGAAAGCAGTCAGATCCAGGCAGTGGTCGAGGCAGGCAGCAGACGAGAAAGCAGTCAGATCCAGGCAGTGGTCGAGGCAGGCAGCAGACGAGAAAGCAGTCAGATCCAGGCAGTGGTCGAGGCAGGCAGCAGACGAGAAAGCAGTCAGATCCAGGCAGGGGTTCGAGGCAGGCTGCAGACGAGAAAGCAGTCAGATCCAGGCAGTGGTCGAGGCAGGCAGCAGACGAGAAAGCAGTCAGATCCAGGCAGTGGTCGAGGCAGGCAGCAGACGAGAAAGCAGTCAGATCCAGGCAGTGGTCGAGGCAGGCAGCAGACGAGAAAGCAGTCAGATCCAGGCAGGGGTCGAGGCAGGCAGCAGACGAGAAAGCAGTCAGATCCAGGCAGTGGTCGAGGCAGGCAGCAGACGAGAAAGCAGTCAGATCCAGGCAGGGGTCGAGGCAGGCTGCAGACGAGAAAGCAGTCAGATCCAGGCAGGGGTCGAGGCAGGCAGCAGACGAGAAAGCAGTCAGATCCAGGCAGTGGTCGAGGCAGGCAGCAGACGAGAAAGCAGTCAGATCCAGGCAGGGGTCGAGGCAGGCTGCAGATGAGAAAGCAGTCAGATCCAGGCAGGGGTCGAGGCAGGCAGCAGACGAGAAAGCAGTCAGATCCAGGCAGGGGTCGAGGCAGGCAGCAGACGAGAAAGCAGTCAGATCCAGGCAGGGGTCGAGGCAGGCTGCAGATGAGAAAGCAGTCAGATCCAGGCAGGGGTCGAGGCAGACATTGGGCAAGAGAGTAGGCAAGTCAATTCAGATCAGCAAGAGGCAGGCAGTCAACAGACGAGTATTACAGTGCTTTAGGTTTGAGGTAGCTAGCGATAAGACACAGCACCAGCCGCATCAAAAGCGTATGACCAAATACCCTTCTGGTCCAAGGACAAACGTAGTGTTGTTTCAAGGAACTCTGGAGCTCTTGGAAGTAGTGGAGGTCCTATAAATCCTGAAAGACCCATCAGAAATCCTCTAAAATAATGGAGGTCTTGGAAACCCTGGAAATCCTGAAAATCCTGAAAGACCCGGCAGGGATCCTGTGAATAATGGAGGTCCTGAGAATCCTAGAAATCCTGAAAGAATCTGTAGGTTAATGTGAGTTCAGGAGATCCTTTGAATCCTGGAAACCCTAAAAGACCCAACAGGGATCCTGTGAATACTGTAACAACTCCCCAACCTCAACTCACAGTGTCATTGTGCAAGAGGATGTTAGACGGGAAGGACCAGTGGTGGACATAATCAAAAAGGGCCCCTATGAAATAATTTTTTTGGGGTCATGTGAGGGAGAATGGGACCAAGGAGCAGATGCAGAACTAGATTCCTACACAAAGCCTTTATTCAAACACAGAAATGTCCCATCAGGTACTGTACCATGTGATGAGAGTAGAAAGCGTCAACAGCCGTAAGAGCACACTCGGGACTCTCCCAGTAATTGACCATATACAGTGTCCCAGTTCAGCAAGGTAAAGCAAGAAGCAAGCATGTAGGGAGGTACAGCAGCAGTAAACACTCCAGTTACACAGAACTTGTATTAATGTTAGAGTTCAGCAATTCACAACAAGCCCGGCGGGAAAACGCCCGACTGGAAACACTAACAGAAAACAACAGTGATGTGTAGCAGAGCAGGTCTCAGGTGTGCCCACAACATCTGTCTTGAGGGGAGAATGCAGGATGGCCGGTCCATGCCCAATGGGGAGGTGTCCACGATGGATGGCGTGTCCCTATCCTTTCTCAACTTGTTTGGAACCTCTCCCGTGACAGCACTGTCCCTGTCAGATGGGTGACCTGTCCCCACACTACCCACATGTGAACTGTGAACCAAGCCTAGGAGACAGTGCCTTAAATAGGCTCTGTCTGACCCAAGTTGGCTGCCAGAGTCACATGGGGTGGCAGCTTCCCCAATGACCCAGGAAACCAGATAGGAACCATGTTCTTCTAGGCTTCCCTTCCAACTGCAATACTGCTGTGGTCGAGCGCCACCTACAGTGGAGCAAATATACTGCAACTTCCTACAAGCAGGGTTTCCAACAAGACCTTCAGTAGGGTGCTATGTATCTTAGCAGATCTGGTTGCAATGCAGATCTGCTGTAGGGACGACACCCAAAGACAGATGGTAAGTTGAATGATTTGGTCCAGTCTGTTCTTGAAATACGTCAGCCCCCACTATATGTCTGCACAGCCTATTGCACAACAAGGATGTGCACCCCAAAGCTCGAACACACATGCGTGTGTGTGTGTATATATATATATATATATATATATATATATATATATATATATATATATATATATATATATATATATATATATATATGGCCCTGGCACATTGATTTCTCTGCTGGCCCAGTGAAAAAAATGCGTAAGCACTTCTCTTATGGCAGAGCCGGTGAGAGGGAGATCTTTCCAATCTCTCCACTGCTTTACAGAGTGCTAATGTGCTCTAGGTGATTAGGGTGTGCCCAGGCACACCTGGCACACCCTGTGTGCACGCCTGTGGCCCCCACCCCCATTCAATTAGGGGAGCATAATGAAGAATGATTCTCACCTGCCCTAGTAGCATGCAGTGTCTAGGTCTACACGGCAGCAGGGATTACCAGCACATGCCTGACTCACATTTGGTGTAAATGGGCCCCCTAAATCCCAGAGGGCCCTTGTGCAATTGCAGTGTCTACATAAATGATGCATCCAACCCTTTGACTGACATCAGTTCTGTGCTGCCCAGTGGTTGGGGCTCCTTCTCCAGACTGGTGGGCATAGGTGTGAGCAGCCTAATGCATTAGGGTGTGCGCCTTTAAGCTCAAACACAGATGCATGTGTGTGTATCTACAACATATATATGACCCCGGGCACATTGATCTCACTGCTGGCACAGTGAAAGAGAAGAGTATGAAAACTTCTCTTATGGCAGAGCCGATAAGAGGGAGATCTTTCCCATGTTCCTGTTGCTACACAAAACAATAACACTAATGTGCATGGGGTGATTAGGGTGTGCCTGGGCACCAGTGTTCATTTTGGCAGCAAATTTCGATTTAGTTCTAGTCTAATGGCGCGTACACACGATCATTACTCACGGCGGTTAAAAAACCGCCGTGAATAATGACATTAAAAACGAGGGAATGGCTTGTTCCCCACACACGGTCGTTTTTCACGTCATTTTTTCTCTTGACGAGAAAAACGACCGTCTGTGGGCTCCACGGCAGTGTTTCCCTATGGGAAAACTGCCGCGGGAAACATGTCGAAAAAAACGACGAGAAAAATTAGAACATGTTCTAATTTTTCTCGTCGTTTTTAATGCCGTTTTTCTCGTCGAAAAAAACGGCAAAAAGCCCACAGACGATCGTTTTTCTCGTCGAAATGAAAAAAAATCATTTTTCTCGACGAGAAAAACGGCCGTTTGTACGCAACATTAGTCTCAGGACTAAAATGGCATTTTAGTTTTAGTCCCATTTTAGTCTTCTGCAAGTGTTTTAGTTTTAGGCGTATTTAGTCAACTAACTCTCCAGGACATTTTAGTCGACTAAAATCAAATGGGTGTAGTTAAAGTTGTAATGCATTATTTAAGCATTTCTCTACAATTTCCAAACTCATTATATACTCCTGGAGTGAAAAATCTAATGTTATTATTTATGGTATTGAGATATGAACATGCACTACAGACCAGTGTTAATTTTGAAGTCAAATTTCAATTTAGTTTTATTCTCATGCCGCGTACACACGACCGTTTTTAATGACGAGAAAAATGCAATTTTTTAAAATGGCAATTAAAAACGATCGTGTGTGGGCTCCAGAGCATTTTTCACGACGTGAAAAACGGCCATGAAAAAATTGGAACATGCTCTAATTTTTCCTGTCGTTTTTCACCTTGTCGTTTTTCTCGTCATTAAAAAACGGCTATGTGTAGGCTTTAACGACGTGAAAAAAAATGCGCATTCTCAGAATCAAGTATGAGACGGGAGCGCTCGTTCTGGTTAAACTAGTATTCGTAATGGAGATAGCACATTCGTCACGCTGTAGCGGACTGAAAACCACGAGGCTGAAAAGCGCGAATCGTCTCTCAACAAACTTTACTAACATGAAGGGTGGCGCCATCCGAATGGAACTTCCCCTTTATAGTGCCGTCGTACGTGTTGTACGTCACCGCGCTTTACTCGAGCATTTTTTTTCCACGATGGTGCGTAGGCAAGGCAGGCTTGAGAAGAATCACGTCGAGAAAAATGCCGTTTTTTTCAATGACATTAAAAACAGTCGTGTGTACGTGGCATCAGTCTCTTGACTAAAATGCCATTTTAGTTTTAGTCGTATTTTAGTAATCTCAATTGTTTTAGTCGTATTTTAAATCGACTAAAATTGTATTAAGTTAGTCGACTACATTAACACTGCTGGGCACCCCCTTCACACCCTGTGCGCACGCCTATGCTGGTCGGTACCGCCTGCCTTGGTCTTCCTTTCTGTTTTAGCTGAGCAACTAGCACTGAAAAAAAATCAAAAACACTACTAGCCATCAGATACGTTGCAGGTAACAATGTCACCTGAGACACAACACAACTTGCGAGACAAAGTCATAAAACATAAGCGTTTGGCTCATCAGTGTAATATTCTGATATCGCGGAAAGCCACGTCTTCGTTCTGGAACACTTCTCATCCAGTGTTAGTCACATTTGCAGTTATTTCACTGCGCATAATAAACACATTTTAACACTTTAGGATTATTACAGCTTTATGATTCTGCTTGCAGACATCTTCTTCACTTTGCTTACACAGCCAGAAGATATGAATTGTAATTGTGTTGTAAAGAAGAGAGGAATTAAGGTGTTCCTGTACCTTTCTCATTACGTCTGTGTAAAGTCAGAGTTTGGACCTGATGGGGTTGGGGGGGCTTGTAGGGTTTTGATTTCTTCCACTGGCATAAGAGCATGGCGA
Organism: Rana muscosa; assembly: GCA_029206835.1. Classification (NCBI taxonomy): domain Eukaryota; kingdom Metazoa; phylum Chordata; class Amphibia; order Anura; family Ranidae; genus Rana; species Rana muscosa. Next base: position 314,202,441 of record CM055120.1, read on the forward strand.
TTGGAGGGGGGGGGGGGGCAATAGATCAACATAAAAGTCAAGTGTAATGCCGCGTACACACGATCGGACATTCCGACAACAAAACCGTGGATTTTTTTTCCCCCAACGGATTTTCGCAAAAACTTATATTGCATACACACAAATGTTGTCAGAAATCCTGATCGCCAAGAATGCGGTGACGTACAACACTACAACGAGACGAAAAAAATGAAGTTCAATGATTCCGAGCATGCGTAGGATTTTTGTGCGTTGGAATTGGATACACATGATCGGAATTTCCGACAAGAACTTTTGTTGTTGGAAATTTTGAGAACCAGATCGCAATCATTTCCGACAGCAAATGTCCGATGGAGCCTACACACGGTTGGAATATCCAACCAAAAGCTCACATCGAACATTTGTTGTCAGAAATTCCGATCGTGTGTATGCGACAATTAGACATTGAAGAGACTTCAGTTATGAGTAGATAATACCGGTTGGTTACATTATCTCCTAAAATTTATCTTTTAGTAACTTTACAATGAATACATGTTTGATGAGTCACAGTATATACAGCAATAGTAATATTGTTCAGAAATATTCCACCTTAAAAATCTGTCCTTAAAACAGTATTAAAGTGGTTGTAAACCCTGTAAATTTTTTTTTTTTTTTTTACAACCAACCTGCAAGACAAAGGCATAATGATGCATCACTTACCTTAGTTCGGGGCCCCCGAAGCCGTCCTCGCGCTGTGATTGGCCGGAGCGGCGAAGACGTGACTCCACGCATGCGCACGGGAGCCGTGAAATCCGGCTAAGCCGGATTTGTGAATGGGATTAACCCTATGAATGCGCCGTTGTCTACGGCGCGTATGCGCCGTAGACACCGATGCATGTAATTTTTTGCAAATATCTCCTAAACCGTGTAGGTTAAGGAGATATTTCTTGCACCTGCAGGTAAGACTTAATCTAGGCTTACCTGTAGGTGCAAGTTGCATAAGTGGGTTTACAACCACTTTAACCACTTAAGAACCGGAAGGATTTACCCCCTTAATAACCAGGCCATTTTTCTTGCGATACGGCACTGCGTCACTTTAACTGACAATTTGCGCGGCCGTGCAATGCTGTACCCAAACAAAATCCATGTCTTTTTTTTCCCCCACAAATAGAACTTTCTTTCGGTAGTATTTGATCACCTCTGCGGTTTTAATTTTTTGCGTTCTAAACAAAAATAGAAGCGTCGATTTTGAAAAAAAAAAAAATATTTTCTACTTCTCGCTATAATAAATACCCCCCCCCACTCCCCTTAAAAAAAAAATATTCTCTATCAGTTTTGGCCAATATGTATTCTACATGTTTTTGGTATACGGTATAATAAAAAAAAAAAAAAAAAAAAAAAATCGCAATAAGCGTATATTGATTGGTTTGCCCAAAAGTTATAGCATCTAGAAAATTTTAGGCTTTCTTCCTTCTATTTTCATCTGGTGATCCAGCCAGCAAGTCTGTTTTTCACAAGCTCTCCAGCAGAATCTATCTATTTACATGAAGCAAAAATAGGGAGAAAATGTATTGACAGCCGCACTCCAAAAAAACGTTTAGGTTGCCTTTATTAGTAAAAAAGATAAAAGCACTACAAGTCACAGCAGACAGTGGGATATCAAAAAGCGTTTTTGCTATGACTAAGCACTAGATCTTAGTGCGAAACGCGTTAGCTGATATCCCACTGTCTGCTGTGACTTGTAGTGCTTTTATCTTTTTTACTAATAAAGGCAACCTAAAAGTTATTTTTGGAGTGCGGCTGTCTATATATATTTTCTCCCTATTTTTGCTTCATGTAAATAGATAGATTCTGATGGAGAGCTTGTGAAATTTTTGCTTCGTGCATTGCCAGTGTTGTGGAGATTTTTATGGAGATGTATTTAATATGTATTGTCATAGTGTCACCCAGTGTTAGTACTTCCGCAACCCGCTCTAAAAGAGCTGATTGGGGTAGTCTGAGGCTGGTTGAATCCCGTCTGATAGGGGAAAACGTCTTGAGGTTGGAGTGTGATGTTTGCAGGGTGCGGATATGTCCACCAACGGGGGCCCTCTGTGCATTAGCATGGACGATCGTTAAGGAGGGGATATGCTCGCTCTGCAATGACATCATTGGTTATAGGCAGATGCGCGCTCTTGTCTCTGCTATGTCTGATCAACATTGGTTGGAATTCGTAGCGTGCGTCTGCAGATAGCCTCCCTCCCCCATTCAATAATAGTATAATCTTAATATGCGTTATTCTATGGAATAGCGCAGAATAAGAATTCCTATCAACGGTAACTTTAGTCATCCTACGTTATTGTATTCATGTATGACATCTCCTGTTGGAAGGAATGTCCAGGTATTGCCATTTTCCTTGTATGGTCATTTTCCTGTGAGGAAGGAACATCCTGTGAGGTTCCCGCCCATGGGGGAGGGGATTGGTTGCTGCAGCCAATCACCTCCTGTGTGAGATCTTTTGAGTTTAATAAAAGCCTATGATTAGGCGTCGGCTAGTCAGTCTTTGCTGGAATGGCCTGATGAGAAGATAAGCTTTTGTGGTGCTGCCTTTCTTGGATGAATGGGAATGAACGGTGAGTGGATTTTAGCAAACTTAGGCTAAAGATAGCATTATTGCAAAAAAGATGAAATCTGATGTGTGCTTAGATAGCACAGGAATTATAGGCTGTGTGCTCTGCAAACAGCCTAGGAATTCCACAACACCAGCACCCGTGGTTTCTGAGAGGACACTGATTCCATCTGGAGCGGTAACCTCCCTTCCTTCATCTATTTACATGGCTGAGACAAACCATTACTAGACAGACATACTTGCAGGCGTTATTAAAATAAAGAGCTTTTATTTATTCATGCAAAACCTTTATCACAAAAATAAAATGTTTGCTGTAACTGATTATAAAGTGTAAGCCAGAGTTTGGCTTCAATTTGCTAGTGCATCTAAATCTTCTACTACATATAACACTATCCCCCCCTACCCCCAAGAACTGACAATGCTGCTGTTGGCTGTGCCTCCTGTGCACCTTCATCCAGAGTGGGGGCACTCTAATACAGGAGGTGTGTTACTGGCCAGATCATTAAGGTAAAAACAGAGGCAGAAAAAAGCCAAGGAAAAGAAAAGCGATGCAGCCATCAAACCTAATGATTGGTAAGCTGCAATATATTACGTTTTTTGTTTTATACAGCTACAGCGCAGTCGTCCAGTTCTGGAAGGGAAGACATTGGGCGCACTCATGATCGATGTGTCCTTCGGGCACAGTTGATCTATAGGCGTGCGCAGGGGGTGTGCTGGGTGTGCTTGGGCACACCCTAATCACCCCATGCCGTGCAGATTCCTTCTGCTGATATTTCACCAAAGCTCTCCAATGGGGCTCCTAAAACAATGATAAAAAATAATAAAACAATAAAAAAATAATCGCCAGGACACAGTCCACTACTACCCCACTGACACGTCCTCTGCCCTACTAACACTGTCCGCGTTTTAATACATTTTAACATGTTTTTTTACGTTAATTTATAAGCGCGTGTGTGTGTGCGCATACACACGTGTTTTTGAGCTTTGGAGCGCACACCCTAATGCAATAGGCTGCGCACACCTATGAGATCACAGATCGAGGTAATGGGCCAATCACAGCGGCCCTTTACTATGTGATCAGCTGGGTCCAATCACAGCTGACCCCATGTAAACAAATGGCAGTTATCAGTATTTCCTTTCCTCAGCGCTGTCACTGTGTGAGGAAAGGAAAGCCGATAACCAGCTATCCTGGGACACCACACATTTACACTCATCATCAGTCCCCTGAATATCGGTGCCAATCAGTGCAGAATACCAGTGCCCATCAAAGCACATGAGCGCAGCCTGATCAGCGCACATCAGTAAAGAAGAAAAATTACTTATTTGTAAAATTTTATAATTTTTCCTTGCCAGCAGCAGCGACCCCCGGTCCTCTGACCGGCCCAGCAGCAGCGACCCCCGGTCCTCTGACCGGCCCAGCAGCAGCGACCCCCGGTCCTCTGACCGGCCCAGCAGCAGCGACCCCCGGTCCTCTGACCGGCCCAGCAGCAGCGACCCCCGGTCCTCTGACCGGCCCAGCAGCAGCGACCCCCGGTCCTCTGACCGGCCCAGCAGCAGCGACCCCCGGTCCTCTGACCGGCCCAGCAGCAGCGACCCCCGGTCCTCTGACCGGCCCAGCAGCAGCGACCCCCGGTCCTCTGACCGGCCCAGCAGCAGCGACCCCCTGTCCTCTGACCGGCCCAGCAGCAGCGACCCCCTGTCCTCTGACCGGCCCAGCAGCAGCGACCCCCTGTCCTCTGACCGGCCCAGCAGCAGCGACCCCCTGTCCTCTGACCGGCCCAGCAGCAGCGACCCCCTGTCCTCTGACCTGCCAGCAGCAGCGACCCCCGGTCCTCTGACCTGCCAGCAGCAGCGACCCCCGGTCCTCTGACCTGCCAGCAGCAGCGACCCCCGGTCCTCTGACCTGCCAGCAGCAGCGACCCCCGGTCCTCTGACCTGCCAGCAGCAGCGACCCCCGGTCCTCTGACCTGCCAGCAGCAGCGACCCCCGGTCCTCTGACCTGCCAGCAGCAGCGACCCCCGGTCCTCTGACCTGCCAGCAGCAGCGACCCCCGGTCCTCTGACCTGCCAGCAGCAGCGACCCCCGGTCCTCTGACCTGCCAGCAGCAGCGACCCCCGGTCCTCTGCTCTGGTGATCGCATGTACACTACCCTGCGAACCTCCCATCCTTCTCTGCCCCCCTGACATTTTTTTTCTGCACCCCCACATCAGACAGGCTAGATCTTGCCCTGCTGGAGGAGATAACAAAAACCTTTGAGTGTTAATGAGCATGCATGGACTACACATGAAAAAGTATGCTGGGCCCACTTTAACTACCCTACATGATTATATTGCTTTACATTTTATTTACTTCTGAAAATAATGATTAGTTTAAAGAATGTCGACCAGTGTTAATTTTGTCGACTAAAAGAAAATTTAATTTTGGAAGTTTCTTTGGTCCCCAGGAGCAGAAAAACCCATCTTGTTCATTTGTACTTCCATTACTATTAGTAATTTGTTTACTTTTTATTTTGCAGAGGCTAAAACTTAAAACGTTTTCTTCTCAAAATATGAGGAGTCCGTCATCTTTTTTTTTTTGATCTGAAACGATGAGGAAATGATGAGAGGTTACCAAGGACAAGTCTTTCACCTCAACGTCTTTATCTGTGAAGGTGTCCCCCCCCCCCCCCCCATCTCAGAAACCCAAGAGGTGCGGATCGCTACCTCGCTGCTGTCAGCCCGACCACTATGAAAGTGATATCAATAGATTGTTGTCAGCCCGTTTCCCCCGTGGATAGTACACTAAATGTGCTAAGTATTTACTGTAATTGGTACAAGTTCCGGAATCTCGGCTTTCACATCTCCTCGCTTCTTTCAAGCCATCAAATTTATGTTGATGATTCAATTATCTGAGTCATATCATTCACAGTGTCTTGGCTTCTGAAGGATAGTTATTCCCATATTTATTTAGTGTGAATACCTAGAAACATAGAAGAGTGATGGCAGAAAATGACCAAGCGGTCCCTCATGTCTCCCCCTTTTTATTTTTATTTTTTCCTCACTATCTCTGCTGGAAATCTGTTCCAAGTACTCTTTCGGCAAAATAATACTTTCCAAGGTTAGTTTTGAACTTTCCTCCTGTAGGTTTGAGTTTATGTCCTTGTTCTAGATCTTAGCTTCATATTGAAAACCCTGTCTTACCACACTCTTCATGTATTTAAAATGTTTCCACCATCTCTCCCCTTTCCCTTCTTTCCTGCAGACTCTTCGGATAAGTTTTATTCCTCAGACCTTTCACCGTTTTTTTCCTTTTGCTGGATTCGTTCTATTGTAGCAATATCTTTTTCTAAGGTTTCCAGAACTGGACCAAGTGTTTAAAAGAGGTCTACCTAAAGATTGACATCAAGGGTCTCCAAGCTTTATAAACAAAGGGCCAGTTTACTGTCCTTCAGACTTTAGGGGAACCGGACCATGGCCAACCGGGAGTAGAAAATGTCCCAGCATCAGCTGGAGTAAACAATGCCCCATTGTTAGTGTCTTTGGTAAGAATTGTGCCCCATTGTTGGCGTCTTTGGTAAGATTTGTGCCCCATTGTTGGTCTCATTGGGAGGATTTGTGCCCCATTGTTGGTCTCATTGGGAGGATTTGTGCCCCATTGTTGGTCTCATTGGGAGGATTTGTGCCCCATTGTTGGTCTCATTGGGAGGATTTGTGCCCCATTGTTGGTCTCATTGGGAGGATTTGTGCCCCATTGTTGGTCTCATTGGGAGGATTTGTGCCCCATTGTTGGTCTCATTGGGAGGATTTGTGCCCCTCCATTGGTGACAGTGAATGAAATAGTGCAGCAAGGGCCAGATAGAAACCAGCAAAGGGGTGGCATCTGGCCACTGGGCCACAGTTTTGAGACCACTGATCTAAAATAGATGAAGGTGTCACCTAAAGGTGGCCGGTGGTGACAACTAAAGATCTAAATAGGGGAATCAGGACCTCCTTCCTCTTGCTGGTGATGCATCTAGTTATCACTAAAGATCTACATAAGGGAATCAGGACCTCATTCCTTCTACCGCTGATTCCTCTAAAAATAAAATATATATTTTTATTTTTTTAATTTATTTTTGCTCCATAGTGTCGGGGTAAAAGGGGAGGGGACTAAAACTGTAGAGGGTAAGACCCCCCCTCATAAGTTATGTGGAAATATGGTTTGTAATATGTTATGTTTAAATGTTAAATGTCATGAATGTTATATGTAGCGCCCTGCTCCTGTTGACCAGGCGCTTGCACATAAATTTAGTGGGTTATCTTTTCTGTATATAGTTCAGATTTAATATTATGGCTAAATTAGCCTCTGTTCCAGCGTTGGCTGTGTCGTATGCAGTGCCACACTGTTGCCTGTAGGTGTCGTCACCACCGGCCAGTAATGGAGGGATGGCAGGCTAAGGTGTATTGGGTGTCCTTTTCCCCAGAAGCAGCCCAGTGGGTGTGGTCCCCCCGCTGTGCATTCTGGGAGAGGATAATTAAGGGGCAGACGCCATTTTTTTCGCTCTCTCACCTCATGGCCTGCCTGGCCTAAGGTATGTGACAACTCCTTTTCTGCCTTGGGGTCTGCTGGCCTGAGGCTACGTGACTGCAAGTAGGCCCAGAAGCTGTCTGGGGCCTACTAGTTCAGAGGTGGTCCTGTACTGTCTGTTCTGCGGGAAGAAGCCGAGCAATTGAAAGATCCAGAGGAGGACTCGTCTTGGAGAGGACCGAGCGCAATGCTGGTATCTCAAGAAGGGCCTGGTGACTCAACTGGAGGATGCATCCTAACCAATCTACCTCACAGTACTGCCGGATGGCTTAAAGTAACTTTGGTACTGTGTTGGTGTGTTCGCTATTAATATCCTGTGGCAGAGGATTGTTCAACTAATATTGCTCTCATCAAGTCTGTGGCAGAGACTTTTGTTCCGTGCATCATTCCGGCTGCTAGGTCAGTGAGAGAGGCCTATCCGGGTGAGCAAGATCCATTGACTGAAGTGTACTTGTCTCCAGGATCTCAAGTTCCTCAGTGATCCGCACAAGGTATCTGAACCTTCCCCTAACCCTCCATCCCTCTACTGCTCAAGTTGTTCAAATAAAAGCATTGGAAAAGAACTAAGTGACTGTGCATACATCTGTGGGCGCAAGGCCAAGTACAGACTCTAAGTTTCTAACCTGGTGAACTGTGGGTAGGGGTAACGGCAAAGACCCAAAAATATAACCAGCAGCTCCTACGGGGGTAGTGCTATAATAAATAAATATATATACACACACACACGTGTATGTGTAAATAAAATCTTTAATAAAAGTTGAATTATTGAAAAAAAAAAAAATGGCAGTGAAGCTTTTCCTACTGCGCATGTTCCAGTCGCACTGTGCTTTATAAATGGTCCCATAGTCTTCTATGGGGATGGAGTGGGGTCGAACTTCCGCCTCAGATCGCTACGGCGCATCTCACCAAAAGTGGGAGTGGGTACCTGTCAAAACCATGTACCTGCTCCCCCCAAAAAAAATTATCAAAGGTGGCAGTGGAGGGAGGCATGCAAACAAGCATAATTTTCCATTTTGGGTGAAGTTCCGCTTTAAGGAAGTTTAGTACCGACGTCTCCCAGGAGGCGTCTCTAAATAAAACCGTTCACATCAGTTCTTGCCTCCAGGAGGGACTCAAAGTCTAATGCTGCGTACACACGATCGGAAATTCCGACAAGAAAAACGTGGATTTTTTTCCGACGGAACGTTGGCTCAAACTTGCATACACACGGTCACACATCTTGTCGGAAATTCTGAACGTCAAGAACGTGGTGACGTACAACGAGCCGAGATCAATGAAGTTCAATAGGCAGTTCGGCTCTTCTGCTTGATTCTGAGCATGCCTGTTTTTTTTGCGCATCGGAATTGCATACAGACGATCGGAATTTCGGACAATAACTCTTTCCGTCTGAGAAATAGAGAACCAGCTCTTAATCTTTTGCTGGCGGAAATTCCGACAGCAAATGTCCGATGGAGCCTACACAAGGTCGGAATTTCCTACCAAAAGCTCACATCGGACATTTGTCGGAATTTCCGATTGTGTGTACGCGGCATAAAGCAACGTTTGTCAACTTTTAAGTTAGAGAGCCTCAATAGCGACCCATGACATCAAGGAGCTGCACATGATATTTAGCAAATGTAATGCCGCATAAGATGGTCACAGACTCACTAAAAGAAACAGACTGTGGACATGCTACAGGAATGGTTGGAGAGTGGAGAAGGAGATGCTCAAAGATAGCTAGAGATCACTGCCATTAAAAAGTCAACTCTCCCATTGCTAATGTCCAAGGAACTCGTGACGGGCACCAAAGTGCCCCAGGTTAGGCACCAGCTGGCTAAAGTGCTACCACAGCCATGAACACTGTAGGGTCAGTAAAACCTACAGCTAGGCTTCTAAAGTTGGATACACCACTATACAATTTTTTTAGATTATTTCCTTTAGATATACCAAAACCATATAATATGGAGGTCAAAACTAAACACTTTCAATTTGTATGCAATACGGGCCCTGCCACTACATGGTTGAAGGTAAATCTAAAGGAAATTGAACAACAAAAGTTGTATAGTGTGTATCCACCTTTAGAGACACCAGGGAAAAATAGTGAGTGAAACCACATTTCTGGTGCCCACCATCTACAATCCTATGGTCCTCTGGAATTCTGGGGTAAAAACACAACAGTCTCCAAGAAGATGCATCAGAGTCTATCCAGTTATTTTATATGTAGCCCCCCGTTCCTAAAAATGGGGCTATAGTGTAAATTTAGTTTTTGGCTGAGCTGTAAACAGCTCAGAATTGATTGTATATGTAGCAGGTGTTTGAATTTAAGGGAGGCATCTGGGTGGTAGTGTAACCCAGATGCACAAACTGCTAGGGGATCCGAGACCTTTTTCTGGTTCTTGGAGGACTCTGGTGGTGTGAGGTTCCTTGCGGTCCATGGGTGGCGCTGTTGCCCTAGGCCGGAGCTGAACTCACACCGCAAGACTGAACCTTTTTGTCCTCCCCTGGAGCTGGTACAGCGGGGCGGGGAACCCGCTGTGACGCAAAGGGAGAGGGGATAAGAGGGGCGGACGCCCTTACCACGGGGTTCAGAGTCTGGAGGACGTGGCCGCACCCAGGCACCTTCAGCTTGGGTGCTGGCGTTCCAGTGCTCCAGGCCTAGGCGCCCTTGGCCTGGCCTGAGCAAAGATGGAGTCCATCTCAGGCACCTTTAGCCTGGGGTGAGGTACAATGGCAGATGCCTGGGGCTCAGTACCTTCGACTGAGTTCCGCGAGGGTGGAGGAATCCGAGGGGGCCCTAACTCCTTGGGTGCCCGTGTCTAAATTTGTGAGATCTGGTGTGCGGAACTTCTCTGGAGAGTCCGGCGCAGCATTGCTGGTGACAGAGAGGCCTCCGGTTTCTCCCTTGGACGGATTTCCTTCCCCTGACAGGGGCCGTGCTAGCGAAGGTAATTCATGTTCTACCTCACATAGTCAGTGGCAGTGACTATTTACCACTGGTGATACCACAGTGGTTAGCAGGAGAAGGGAAAGGATTGTGCCTCGATCTATTCCCCATTACTACTCAGTAGAAGAAACTGTTTGTTGTTTGCCAAGAAGAATAAAACTGAGTTGGACCTATTCACTGTGTGGAACTCTGGTTACTAGGAGCAAAGGAGTCAGGGACGAAGTACTGGACTTGACTCTAGGACACCTACACAAAACCCAATCTTCTGGCCTTCACCTCTTAGCTATGGAGGACATGGGCCGTGGTGCATCTCATCTCTCCCCCCAGCACTGAGACCCCTAGACGAAGAAAGACAAGCCGAGCATGAGAAGGGGAGAGAGGGGTGAGGCCGCTACATATATATAGTTTATTAGCTTCTGTTCTAAACTTGGCTGAGTTGTGCATTTCTCACTTTTGCCAGTAGGTGTCACTGGTACCATAGGCCAGTATGAGAATTACAACAAGGTTGAGCTATAATGATTATTCTTTTCCAGAAACAGCCCAGTAGGAGGTTCCTGGCCTCTGTGCATTCTGGGAGGGGGTATTTATGGGACAGACGCCATGTGCTCCAGATAGTCTCCAACTCATGGCCCTCCTGGCCTTAGGCTACGTTACTGTAAACTCTGCAAGTAGACCCAGAAGCCTGTCTGGTGCCTACTAATCCTGAGGTGGTCCTGGGCTGTCTTGCCTGTTTGGAAGAAGCCGAGCCAAGCTGAGGAGATCCAGGGGAGTACCCTTGCTGGAGAGAGCCAAGGTGAAGGCTGGGCTCTCAGGAGGGCCTGGTGACTCATTTGGAGGATGCACCTATAGCTAAACTACCCTTTCAGTACTGCCGGATGGCTTAAAGGTTCTGGTACTGTGAAGCTGTTCTACAAATCTAAATCAAGGTAACTACAGTAGCTCCTGGCTGCGAAGTCTGTGAGAGAGACTTATCCGAAAGTGCTACTGGCTGCGAAGTCTGTGAGAGAGACTTGTCCAGGAGTTCTACTGGCTGCCAAGTCCTGTGAGAGAGACTTATCCAGAAATCATACCGGTTGCTAGGTCTGTGTGAGAGACCTGTCCAGGTATTCAAGATCTTCTAAAAGAAAGCTGTTTTTTTGTCTTTGCATTCAAGAAGTCTGTAAGGGATCTGCAATAGGTATCTGAAACCTCCCCTAACCCTCTCACCTACTACTTCTTTCAAGTTCTCCATTAATGCATTGAAAATATATAAAGTGGTATACAAAATAATTCCGCGCTGCCTTAAGGATAAGCTGCTAACACACCAAGTAGACAAATTGCAACAATGTGGAAACAAAAAAAGTGTAGCACTAATCTGAATATATAAATGAATAAATATGTAAAAACTTGATAAATAAAGTGCTCAAATGATGATAGTGAACAATGTGAATAAAAATGTCCCCATTAGCACACAATGAATGTCTATATGCAGGAAATTCAAAACAGGTGCAAAAATGCAGAGACTGTCTAAAGTGATCAAACTTTGGTGTTGACAAAGTTCAAAACATGGCGACGACTTCAAATCATGCAAATCTGTGCAAGTGAAGTAGTGATGAAGTGAAGGGAACCACCCCCACAGGTAAAAGGCTTACCAGAATGTTTGAACCCTAGAGAAACTACGTTCAATGGGTCCAACAGGCTTACGTGGTGGAACCACGATGTAATTTGGGCAACCCTATGGACTTCAGGATGCTGTGCCAGGGATGACAAAACGCCAGCAGGATGGAGAGAATCTCAGAGAAGGGTGACTTCCTAGTGGGTTATCTCATAAAAAGGTGGTCCAGGGTATCCCAAATGGATGTGGAAGGGTGTCATATAATAGAAAAAAAAAACGGCCACATAGCGTAACTCTGTATTACATATCAAAAGTTTAATGAAGTCAGAACACTTAGATTTGTGATGATATTCAAGCGTTTGTATAAAATGTGGCAACAATGGAGTTTGGTCACTTTAAGGACAGACAGCCTTTGCATTTTTGCACCTGTTTTGAATTTCCTGCATATAGACATTCATTGGGTGCTTATGGGGACATTTTTATTCACATTGTTCACTATCATCGTTTGAGCACTTTATTTATCAAGTTTTTACACATATACTATATATATATATATATATATATATATATATATATATATATATACACACACACACATACATACACACACACACATATACATACATATATATTCAGGATTAGCGCTACACTTTTTTTGTTTCCAAAATATATAAAATGACTAGCGCCCAAATTCTGTTCTAACTTCCCATTATAGCCATAGACTCAGCCCTGGAGTGAATGCAAGTTCGCTCCCTGCCTCTGGAGGTACCTCTTTGCTCCCAGTGGACCAGTGGTCTCCAAACTGCGGCCCGAGGGTCGGCTGTGGCCCTCTGCTTGTCTTTTTCCGGCCCTTGGGGCATTAGTCCTCCCACTGATACGAGACACAATTCTGCCACCTGACACCAACAATGGGGCACCATTTCTCCCACTGACGCCAAAAATGGGGCACTATTCCTCCCTATGATACCAAGGACTGGGCACTATTCCTCCCACTAATACCAAATGTGGCAATGCTTACTCCCACTGATGCCAGGAAAATTTCCACTCCGCTGGCCATAGTACGGCTCTCCTAGAGTCTGAAGGACAATAAACCGACCCTTTGTTTAGAATGTTTGGAGACCCCTGCAGTAGACCCAGGAGGGCGCTACATATACAAGCCCATAGTGCCTGCAAGTGCTATAGGGAGCATGTCTTTGAGCGTTTGCATTTATGACACAAGGCAATGCCTGCTCAGCAGATCAACTCTAACCTTGGACACGAGTCTGCAAAGCAACAAAATGTGATTTTAAAGGGGGTGATTCACCCACTGTATACTTCAGTGCAGTCACAAAGGAGCCATTAGCATTCAGGTCCTTCAATTTTTTTAAAAAAATAAGATTTTTTATTTTTTTTGTGTCATTTTATAGTTTGTTTTATTTTTTTATTTTCTTATAGTGCTTCTTCAAATAGTATCTCTCCCATAATGCACCTGTGTGAAGCGACACGCACCGTTTGGCAGATTTGGGTGACATCCGTCACATAATGAGAGACGGGCTTCATGACCTGGCCATGTTAACCTGTCACTAACCAGGACATGAGACACATTTTTTTCTTTGGATGAAAAATGACGGCTCCGAGAGGGACTGCGGGGTGGAAAAGGCTCGGCCCTTTCTGCTGATCCAAGGCAAGCCTGGTAAATGACAACTCCAGTGATGATGATAGAAAGTCAACATACTTGTATACCAGCTAAGGGATTTGTGATCCGCTGCAGTACCTCCACTGAAAATTTTACCACTTGGTACTGTGTAGCTGAACGCAAGATTCTTTTAATCAAACGTCCTGAGTAGAGCAAAATGGAAACATTTGTTTCGTTTTGGATCCATTCATTTAGGCCCCTTTCACACGGGACGGATCCGTGAAGATCCGCCCCGTGAACCTTGGCTTGCTCAGCGGGGATCGCTCTGCTGATCCCCCTGAGCCAGTGGATGACAGGGCGGTCCCCACACACTGTGCAGGGACCGCCCTGTCAGATCTCCGCTCTCCCCTATGGGGGGATCGGATAAACACGGACCGTCTGTCCGTGTTCATCCGATCCGCTCTGCAGACAGATAGAAAAATATTCTGCAGAATCGGGGGATTGCCGACACGAAGGAGATCGGGACACCCGCGATCTCATAGGAACCAATGTATGTCCCCTTTTCATCCGTAAACGGATGGATGAAAAAGCGGACATACGGTCCGCTGGTGTGAAAGGGGCCTAAAGAGGAGTTCAGGCCTGGGGAAAAAAAATAAGTCAGCAGCTACAAATACTGTAGCTGCTGACTTTTACTATAAGGACACTTACCTCTCCAGGGAGCCCACGATGTCGGCATCCCAGCTGTCGGGTGCTCCCACCGCCATCTCCACTAAGACTAAGGGAAACCGGCAGTGCAGCCTTTCAACTTCACAGCCGGTTCCCTACTGCGCATGTGCGGCGGAGGAAGGAGGAGGGGGGGCCGAACTTCCAAGGGATGGCGTTGCGGCCCCGTCTCCGGAAGTGGGGACATGGACCTGTCAAAAACAGGTCCCTGTTCCCCCCTCCCCCCTGAAAAAGGTAACAAATGTGGCACTGGAGGGGCAGAGGAAGCAAATAAGCGGAAGTTCCACTTTTGGGTGGAACTCCGCTTTAAGTTAATATTTTGATTTCATCAAATTTGTTAAGTTAGAATGATTTGTTTTTGGAATTTGTTCCGTATATTCAGTTTTGTGTACTTGTTCCAAATTGAGTTGAATTTGCCCCTTAATGACTAGGCCATTTTTTGCGATATGGCACTGCGTCGCTTTAATTGCGCGGTCGTGCGACGTTGTACCCAA